>OY743144.1:1880726-2500968 GCA_963555695.1 Dasypolia templi
TGTTGCCCTGGAGGAGACGGAACAGCGCCATTTATGCGCAGTCTATCCCCCCCTCTGCACCATTCTCAGGCCGGGAGTCGGCCGGAGGGCAGCCAGGCTGAGGGGGGAGTAAAGAGCCTTGGCAGACCCTCTCTTCTTCTTTTTGGTGGGCGCGCCACGGGCCTTACCGCCCGCTCTGTGCCCAGCGGGCCTCCCTGCAGCTGTAGTAGTACAGAGGCTGCAGTTTGGCGCCGCGGAGCACTGGGCCGTCTTATGTCCGGGCTGGCCGCAGCGATAACACTGCTCGCTGCGGTCAATTGCGGCAGTGCACCGCGCCTTAACATGCCCCATGTCCAGGCACCGGTAGCACCGCAAGGCCCTGGGCTGCAGCAGCTTCACCCTCGCCGCAACCCGCCCCACCAACAGACGCCCACCGTCAACGACCTTATACGCCGCCGCCACCGCGCACCGCACCCAAATCGTGCCGAGTCCGGAAGCGTCGGCACGTATGTCGCCCGTCCGCACGTCTCCTGGCGGACATCCGCCGACTCGGGCGACGGCCACCACGACTTCAGCCGGGGTCGTCGAGTCGTCCAGGCCATCGACGCGCAGCTCAGCGGTCTTCATCGGCCTGGACACCCGGACATCCTCCAGGTTGAGGACCTCCCTAAGTTTGGTGGCCAGGATGTCCACCTTTTCCCCGCTAGAGGCACCCGACACCTCGAGCAGCCGCGCCCCCGTAATCGCCGGCCTCAATCTGAAGCCGGACGGTGTGCCAAGGTCGGGGAACGCGACTTTGGCTTTCGCATGCGCTAGGACCGCCTTGTAGGTAATGCCCCGTTCGACGGCTCCGGGCTGCAGTGTAATAACTACGGCTGCGGAGCGTGGGGCTCTGACCTTAGGCGGTCCCTGGGCCTTCTTTGGAGCCAACGCTGGTGTCGGTGCTCCAGCGGGTGCTGGTGGCGCCGTCTTCTTCCCGCGGCGGCGGCCCTTCTTGACCACCGTCGCCCAGGCCCCGTCCGTGGGAGGCGCAAGCGAGGCCGCCGCTGGTGCGGTCGCCTTGGAAGTTGGCACGGACGTAGCCTCTAGGGGCTTTCTGGTCCCCATCCCAGACCCACTCGACTTAGCCGCCGCGGTTATTGGCCCCTGCTTTTTGGCCCCTCCTTCCACTTGTCCGCAGCGAGCGGTGGGCGGAGATTCACCGCTGGGAGGACCGCCGTTCTTCTATGGCCTCTATTCGGGCACCCACCATCTGCCCACACTGAATCATGCAGATGCGCGCGATCTTCTCGATCTCCGCATCCGCAAGAGCAGGTGTCGACGACGGGACCGGTGATAGAGCCGACGACGGAGCCGCAACCGAAGAGGAGCCACTGGCTGCGGGTATTGCCCTCTGGGCGGCGAACTGCCGCTTGGGGTCCTCCAACTCGGATCGGAGACGGCCATTCTCCCCCGGCTGCTATCCGAGCAGAGCGCCGCTCTCGAGCCTGTCGGACCAACTCGCTGACCTCGTCAGCCGCTACAGTCTTTTGCTGGGCCCTCTTCGCAGCCCTTGCCTCCGCTCTGTTGGTTCCCAACAGAGACGTTGTGGAGCCCCCGCTTTGGTCCTCCACCACGGGCTCGGAGTCGAACTCCACAGGAACCGGCGTGTCGGGGCGCTTGAGAAAGCGACCCTGAGCGTCGCGCGACGTCGAAGCTGTCGTTCTACTTTTCGCGCGACCTCGTCCTCTTCTGCCCGTTGGCCCCGTGGGGGCCGACAGGTTCTCCTCACTCAAAGAGAGGCCTGCCATCCAAAATTTTGACGGAGGTCCAACCATCTCTTCTTCAGCCGCCTGGGTCTTGCGCTTTGAGCTTACGCTTGAAATGCTCACCACACTCATTCTGTCAGATGCCTTGTCACAATCTGACTCTGCACCCACACCCAACTGCTCGACCAACACGATCGGCAATTTGTCCAGCTGTTGGTCTATTTGTTCGTCCCCTGAGGGACAGGAGCCTCTTCGGCTCTTGTTGCCATCGGCAAGTGGAAGACACTTGTTGCCCCCCCCCCCAGAATACGAGGGGCATGACGCATCCGAAACCGGATGCGTGGCGGATTCTCCGACTACTAAGTCGGTACCGCCCTGGGGTAAAATATTTTCAACTGACTTATTTTCCATTTTTTGGTTTTTTCCTTTGAAGGGTGCGGTCCCTTTAATCCCCCTGGATCCTACCCCAGCGCTAGGGACCGGATGCCCTCCGGCCATACACCCCCTCGGCACGCTCGACCTTGGAGTTGGGGTTATTTTTTTAAGAGGTTTTCTTCCTCTCTTCCCACAAGACCACGCCCACACAACTCACCCTCTGAAAGCAAAGGGGGGGTGGGCGTACGACCTACTCCAATGACGGACTAGCCGTCCCTTCCCTAGCCCGGTTCCCGTTTGTTGAGATTAGCCGCCAGCGCCAATTGTCCACCAGAACCGGTGGACGATTGGAGCTGACGTTGCCCAGGATGCGCCACGAGGAGGCTCTTCAACTGCACCCTTGGATTACCCGCCCCTGATCCGACAGTCGTTGGGAAGAGACGCTGACGGTTGATTCTAGTTCCTGAAAGAGAGACAGCATCCTATCACGGTACGCAGTGAGGTGAGTTCGCCCTCTGTAGACCCATAATATGCGCGCATGACGTTCTCATTCATAGACTGAGTCCATCTCATGCGCTGCACACAACCACCGGCAGCGGGCACCCGGGCTCGGAGCCGGATGGCCCCTAAGTCCCAAGCTCCTCGGTGGCCGGCCTCTCCCCTGCCGACGAACAGGTGTTGATGACGTCGGCGGGGAAAAATACTCGTCGCTCGAGCTCGACGCAACTACCAAAATCAAAATAAATAGTCATTTATTCAAATTAGACCGAGAATCAGCACTTTTCGAACGTCAAAATTACGTAAGACAGTCCCCCAATACCCGCCCTTCACCACTTCCTAGTGCTTTAGCTGGGAAGAAGAAGTGGCCCAGCAGCACAGCTGTCTGTTCGGTTAGAAAAACTGGATTCTAAACAATTGTAAGTAATTACCAAAACATTAAATTAATTGCCATACGTCAGCTAGCCACGCCAATGCCAATAGAATGAAGAAAAAAAATGAATGTATAAAACTTAATACATAAAGAAAAGCCTCCAGGCCTAAAGGGCATGGCAGTTTTCTTAAGCAATACTGGATTTATTATACAAACAAATAAAATAAATAAATGATAAACTAGGACCATCAAAGTAAAATAAAGTAACAGAACAATTATTGTAACAATAATATAACCATAGGCAGCAAGACGAGCAGTCACCACAAGCAGCACCCGTTCACGAGCATAACGCAAAGATCAGCCATTAGGGTAAATGCGTAAAATAGCGACCTCGCCATATTTGAGGGAAGGAGGAAACCCGACCCCTGACGCTACCGCAAGCAGTGACATCTAGGGGAGCATGACGAACTTGCTGCCGGTTGCTCAGGCAAGAATTATATTATCAATTGTCGCGGTCGCTAGCTAACCACATATTGCAATACAGCTCATTATAAACATTATAATGAGTAGATCATGTCAATAATAAATGACTTAATAAATGAAATAATAAATAACAAACTTCTTTGTATGCCTTTTGGCGGGACATAATATGGACCAATATTTTTCGATATTATCATAACTATCTCTATAATATTACCCTATGTTCACAAAATGAATAAAGGAATTTGAATTTAGATTTTCGGAAAATGGTCACCCATCTCCGGGCTAACATAATTGTTATTAATTTCGATATAATTTTAGCACATCTGTTTAATTTTTTAATAATTTTATTAGTTTAAGATTGGATGTAAATTGCCTTATCAAAGATTTTCACTTCAATCAAAATGTCCCTATGTTGGTTTTATTCCATATTATAATAAAACACTGATTGTTCATTGTTATTAGATACTGACTTGTTTGTTCGGCATTGTTAACTTTAAACTTTAAACTTACCATAGCGAGATATACAAACAACGCCACAACAAAATAATTCCTTCTACTAGAAAATAATATTCAAGCTTAAGTTTTCTTTTTATTATTTTCTTTTTACCTCTAGAGTGCTGGTAACGAGCAAAATATTAAAACGCCGCGGACGGTTAATTCATTTTAATAAACTACGAATCGGTGTGATGAAGTCGGGTCCTGAGGAGAACAGTTTACTTGAGTCGTTACTGGAGAACGTTGAATATCGACACATTAGAAAATGAACTCAGATTCACCACACAGAGAAACATAATATTGGTTATGTTTAAAAAGATGAAATGTTTATTATTTTTAAAGAAAATTAAATTTATGTAAAAGACAAATTTGTTCGTGGTCTTTCTTTCCTTAAATCTTTTGATTGCATACAAATTTTAATTGCATTTTTTGGTACCTACCTTATTTGTTTATTGGGTCACCAACAGAGGCTACACAATTACAGGCAAGTATACATAGAAAAGGGACAAATACAATAGTGCGGTTCCAATTATAGGAAACCACGTAATTTACATAAACTAATCTAGGTACATTAAGTTGGAAAAGGTATTTTTTTTAAAATAAATCTTAATACAATAAGGAAAGAAAGAAAATTTAAATACAAATGAATAATAAGAAATAAAGAATATATAACAATGACAATAGACCAAAATAACAAAATATTACGACTTAAATATTATGACTTTTAAATCCTTTTATAAATTTTCTATTATGTAGATTAACCAAAATGTTTTAAATCATTTTAAAATAAGTAACGATGGAATTCCTTGGCCATTCTTCTTCAAACAAAACCACGTTATGGGCATCTGGGATCCTATTTTTTGTATTAATTTATGTACAAAAGTGCAATTTTATGGCCTATTAAATTATTTGAATTTGACATATACAGGGTGGATAGTTGACGCGGGCCCTGGAGGAAAAGTATAAGATCTTCCTACAATTTAAGATAAAATGTTTTTTTTTCCTTATGATTCAGGTATATTATTTTGCATTTGAGTTGTTTCAATTTCTGGTTCAAGCAAGAGACTTATAAAATAATAATTCGGTTTTACTTACTTTTGGAAAAAAAAAATACGAATGACGTTTCTTTCGAGGACAAATTGGTGGTATCAATCTTTAACTTCTTTTCTTATAGTTCCTTCCACTCTATATTACACATGCATACATAAACTCATGCCTTCTTGCCATGGGGGTAGGCAGAAACCACAGTACGCCACCTGCTACGATCGCATTCATACTCCTTTTGCCTCGTTTACGTTCATACATCTGGTCATACACGAGCGCCGGTTGTGAGTACTATGCACCTGACCTTTCTGAAGAACATCACCAATAAGGTCAGATATATATATATAGTGTATTACCAGCAATTATAATACACTCTACCCTTTTTGTAACAAAACAGAACATATTTTTTTAATTATGACACGCAGTATTTTTAAGTCGAATCTCGAACTTATCTTACCGCAATCAATCTTTGAGCGAGGCGTTAGTCTAAATACAAGCCCGTAACAGCCGCAACCCGCTCTTATCTATCACAGGAGATAAGGGAAGTGCTAAAATTTCCAAGACCCTCTTTATCAGAACCAAGTTTCGTAAAATGTTATCTTGTTAAATTCGTTTGTAGTATGTGGTAGAAAACGGTGGTGTTTTTTTGGTAAACTCAACTAGAATTTTGTGTTGCAAATTTTTCGTGTTTTTTTTTGTATTGATTTGTAAATATGTAGTTATAAAACGTAACTTTTATGCAGAAATGCATCGGAAAGTTGTTCTTTTTTAGCTCAATGTGGCGATAGATAGTGTACTAGTAAGTAGATTCAAACAGATATCCAGAACATGATTTGTGTATGTAAATACAATATACATGTGGAAAAGAGATAGAGATTTCTAATAAGTAATGTTGAATTAGACTAGGGCCTAAGTAGGTACTACGCCGAAAGTTTCTCAAATGTGTACTGTTCATAATAATATATAAAATTTTGTAGCTAGAAAATTGCAGTTTTTTTGTTTTGTTTTATTTTTGTTTTTTTTTTTTTGCTGTTAAAACCGACATGTCCTAGAACCAAAATATCGAATACATGTGACATCTACCAATCCGCACTGAGCCCGCGTGGTGGATTTCACAGACATTTTACTTTAGCCTT
Organism: Dasypolia templi; assembly: GCA_963555695.1. Taxonomy (NCBI): domain Eukaryota; kingdom Metazoa; phylum Arthropoda; class Insecta; order Lepidoptera; family Noctuidae; genus Dasypolia; species Dasypolia templi. The sequence goes on from OY743144.1 coordinate 1,886,858, forward strand.
GGGGATGGATTTAATGTATAATTAACGTACGAGTATGCATATTTTATATCTGTGTACTGTAATTCGTCATATCGGCCTTGTCGCTAGTTTTAACTAAATGCGAGTTATTTCCTCTTCTCCTTATGTAATTATATTTTAAAATTGTAATTTAAAATTCCATAATAATAAAACAAAGTTAGCATATGCCAATTTAAAAACTATGTTAGCGTACAAATAAAAAATAAAGCAAAAACTTAAAAATCTAGTAGACATTACCAATATGTACAGGAGCATGTAGTGCCAGATGGAAGGGCAATCCAGTTTGTCGGCAATAACACTCTCAGGTGACTGTTGGTACTGGCACGCACCCTGCGCAACAAGGACGCTGCTCGCTTGCGCCTGATTGCAGCGAAGCCATCAGTCTGGGCGTCCGCGAACATTCCTAATGAAAGTGGGTAGGTACTCGTACTTACGTATTGTCTGATGTGAGTTTTATTTGTATTGCAGGTTATCCTCATTATTGGTATTAATGGAAAATGCCGCACGTTCGAACTATTGAATCTAACTGTTAATGCCACCGAAAAGCATTCGGACAAACTACTGTTAGTCAACGACAAAGACGAACATTGACAGGTCATTTCTTATTCGCGAGGAACACGTGTAAAAATGTATTATTGAGAAATATTTGGCATTACGCCCTCCTAATACGAAAACCATTAGATTTTTGTTGCAATTTCCTAATGATAAGTGTTTGAGACAGCCTGTGGGAGTCAACAAAATAGACGGGACATCGCGAAAAATAGCCGCTTGTCTGAAACTACAGGAACCTTAGCTTGACACTGGACATTGCTTTCGGTGAACTTCGGCCATGTTGTTGGTTGATTCAAGACCCGACCTCACTACATTAAACGACACTACACGAATGTGTTTGAAGGTCGACTACGGTCGCGGACGGATAGGTATATTGATGATTCGATCCATAATTAATCTAAAATCCGAGACCCTAAGCTTGAAATAGGCTTCAGATCCTTGGTCTCTCCCGTCTACTTCCAGAGTCACGAATCCCGCTGAGTCGACTACTCTCACTATCCTCCCGTCTCAATCAACAAGTATAATTCAATTTTTTTATTTCAGACCCAGGGATCCATATACGAGTAGTGTTAGTATGAACTTAGCTTATGTTAGTAAACACAATACCATAAAAATACAATAATTAAATATTAATTGGCTACATGAACATGTGCACGCACATGTCTGCCAGCCCAGAGTCTGATAAATGGTACATCAACCTTGTCCACCAGTGTAGCTAAAATACTGTTCGGGCTACCCCTGAATCGCCGCAACATCGATGCACACCGTTTACGCATGATGGCATGAAAGTCATCTGTTCGCGCTTCTGCAAACATTCCCGATGTACTGCAAAACCGAGGCAGCCCCAACAGTATCCTCAGCGCATTATTATATTGCACGCGCAGAGCGTTGTAAGCCTTCTGCGTATACCTAACCCACTAGCAGCACGAGTAAAACGACTGGCAATAGGCTCTGAAGAGCGTTAGTTTTACCTCGTCAGTGCACCGCGCAACCCTGCGGGCAAGCATACTGCATCGGGCTGCCAACGCCCTGCGCTCTCTATCTATATCCTGGTCATCTGTGAGAGAACCCGTGACCACATGACCAAGGTATTTAAATTGAGTGACGAATTTAAATGGTGTTCCCTGTAACGTCACCGGTGGAATATTCAAGGGTGTAATAAAACCACCACCTCACTTTTAGGAGTTTTATACCTCAAGCCATGAGCCTCCGCGTACTTATACACACGGCCAACAACTTCCTTAGTCCACAGATTGATGGGCTGAGCAGCACCATGTCATCAGCATAACTAATGTTGTTGATCATTCTGCATCCACAGAACAACCAACCATAGCGCTACTCAGCTCACCAACCAAGGCAGCTAAAATCAGTGAATACTCATCACTCAAGACGCTTTTAATTTGCATAAATGCAATAATTCTACTTTTAAATGTTGTTATTTTTTAATTTTGTTTTTGCAAATATACAAGTGGTTTATTTTTACCATGTTTACTTTTTTACTTTAGGAATTGTTGGCAGTGGTGACCCAGTGGTAACGGCCTCAACTTACGTGTTGTAGGTCGTAGGTTCGAACCTAGACAGGCGCTTTACTTTGTATAAATTATTTCATCACCACTGCTCTCTAAACGGTGAAGGAAAACCAAAAATTCGAAGACATGTGACACCTACCAAACCGCACTGGGCCTGCGTGGTGGATTACGGCCCGCTCCCTCGCACAGAGAGGAGGCCTGTGTTCCAGCAGTGGGAACAAAACAGGCTGAATATATATATATGCAGGTATTATGTTCTCGCTGCTGTGGTGAAAAGTTGTACCATGTGTTACATGAGACCAAAGTTATTTGCTTCTTATAAGAATTACTCACTACGCTCGTGATTCAATTACAGAATCCTTCACTTATTTGGGATGCAAAATCAACACTCGCAGCTTAAAGTACCTTTGCTCTCTTGTACAAATAACTATTCTTTGTGCACAGCCACAAGGTGGCTGTGTATTTTCACTCTTCACTAAGGATTAGGCTTTAAAACAAAAATGTACCTATATTTAATAAATTACTTCATACACTCTATAAGTAATACCGCAAGGATCAATGTACAATAACCACAAGGTCTGGGCAATGCCACAAACATTCTTCAAAGTTTGTCCCCACAATAACCCCGTCTGGAATTTAATTCGACTATCTTATTTGTTCAATAAAGCCTGATACATAAGGGATATTTTATTCGCAGCTATATTCAGAAACCTTCTAATTCAGAAGAAGTTTCAATTAGGTAACTAAATTTTGAAAACTCTAAATGTCTTTTTTGACCATGTATTAAAAAAAAATACAAATAAAATAACATCACGCCTGTAATCCCCGAAGGGGAAGTCCCATATAGGTAATAGGGGGAACCTATTGCCATCAACCGGCACAAAACCAGACTCCGGGCTATTAGTGAGAAAATCCTGCAAGAAATAAATGCCAAAGTCATCCTCTCCGAAACTCGCGAAACGCGCGAGTGACCGCCAGCACAGGGAAAGCCCCTGGGGGAAGCTTCCCTCCGCGCAAATGCCGGAGCGGCTTAGCCCTCAAAGGCCCTCTCCCTGGGCAAACCTTACGCACCTTAAAGCTCCCGCAGCTTCAGTGCCCTCCAAACCCGCTCAACCCGCTAAAGTTCTACTGTTCTAAGTGGCTACCGCCATCCCAGCGCCTGCAGCAACCACCGCGGCCCCTACGGCTCCACCGGTTGCACCGCAAAGAGCCCCGGGCCGCGACAGCGCCCAAATCATAATCAGCACATACGCGGCCCTCTATTCCTCCGCCGCGGAAAAAATGGCCGACGAAATCGTTGCTGCAAACGGCAACCCTCGTCGTCTCTTAGAAATCCTTAACGCGTATCCCGAGATGGCGTTAGTCCTGAAAACCTTAAAATTCTAATTTCCAATGGATAACACAAGGTTAAATTCCACCAAACCCCGATCCCTCAAACTAGGATTTTTCAACGCTAATGGCGTTTCCGGTCAACGCGATGAGATCGCCGCTTTCCTCCGCGACCACCAGCTCGACATCCTCCTCATACAGGAAACCTTCTTAAAGCCTCATCACCGCAACCCGAAAATTGCCAACTACAAACTAGTTCGCAATGACAGGTCTCGATGCCACAAGGGTGGCACACTCATATACTTTAGGAAATCTCTGTATTGTATCCCTATAGACCCACCTCCTCTCTTCTCCCATCTGGAGACCTCTATCTGCCGGCTCGGCATGACCGGCCACCAACCGATCACCATCATCTCCGCGTATATCCCACCCGACAATGGTCCGGAGGATCCCATCTCGCTCCAAAAGGACTTCACTGCCCTCTTCGGTATGAGTGACTCCGTCATCTTGGCGGGGGATCTTAATGCCAAGCACCCGGCGTGGAATAGTAGCACAACCTCAACCAGAGGTAGGTTAGTTTTCAAGTTAGGCGAATCCCTTAACTTTGACGTCATCGCTCCAATGAGCCCGACTCACTTCCCAGGTAATCCTAATCACCTTCCCGATGTTCTCGATGTAGCGCTGCTCAAGAATGTGAACCTCCGTTTGCAATCGATTGAGACGTTCCACGAGCTAAACTCTGACCACCGCCCTGTAGTCATACATCTTGCACCCTACTCGGGCCCGATCGACCCCAACCGCCCCCCTCAGACCCAGACGATAACCGACTGGAGGAAAGTAAGCGAAAGACTGAAATCCACCACGTCGCCTCACTTAGACACCATCCCCGATCACTTAGTGTCAGTCGCCGACACGACGGCCGCAATCGACTCGTTTACAGAGCACGTACAATCCGTATTGACGGATTGTTCACGGGAAGTTCCGGTGATGGGAGACCATCGCTGGAAACTACCTACTGACGTACGTGACCTGATAACCGAGAAGAACGCGGCCATCCGTGCCTACGACTCCTTCCCTTGTGACGCGAACAAAGCCCACATGCGCCATTTACAGCGTGCTGTAAAGAAACGCATAGGGGAGGTTCGCTCTGAGGACTGGAACAAGATGCTCAGCGAACTCGAGCCCACTCATCAAGCCTTCTGGCAATTACAGAGGAAATTGCGTTCCTCAGAAGAGGTCTCTATGCCTCCTCTCATCCGCCCCGACAATAGTGTCGCTTTCGACAGTCCCGATAAGGCTGAATGTCTTGCCGACAGCCTAGAGTCCCAATGTTCTCCCAGTTCCCAACCAGTAGACCAAGCTCACCTGAACAAGGTCGACGCTGAAGTCGAACGAAGAGCCTCCCTCCCTCCCGTCGAAGACCCTGATGATCCTCTGCCTCCCGTCACTCCTGACGAAGTGCACGACATCATTAAAGGGCTCCACGCTCGTAAGGCCCCCGGTTCGGATGGTATTACCAATAAGGTATACAAACTCCTTCCTGCCCCGCTAATAATGCTTATGACCGCCATCTTCAATGGCGCCTTGAGCAACAACATCTTCCCACAAGCATGGAAAGAAGCCACCGTCATCGGTATCCCAAAGCCAGGCAAGCCAAAGTCTGAGCCCTCCAGCTACCGCCCTATTAGTTTACTCAATGTTTTCGGCAAAATCTACGAGAGGCTTATTTATAAGCGTCTCAAAGACTACGCCGAAGCAAAGAGCCTCATTCCCAACGAGCAGTTTGGTTTCCGTAGCCAACACTCGGGCACCCAACAGGTCCACCGTATAGTAGAGCACTTATGCGCTGGTCTGCAGCGTAACGCGACGACGGGTGTGCTATTCTTCGACATAGCGAAAGCATTCGACAAAGTCTGGCACAACGGCTTGATATACAAGCTCTACCAACTAGGAGTGCCAGATCGTCTCGTGCTCATCTTACGAGACTTTTTGTCGAACCGGACCTTTCGCTATCGGGTCGAGGGAGCACTCTCGTCCCCTCATCCTATTCGCGCCAGGGTTCCGTACTATCTCCTCTCGCCTTCACGCTGTTCACTAGCGATATCCCAAAAAGTAAAAAGGCTCAGTTGGCTCTCTTCGCCGACGACACTGCCGTTTACTATACCGCTCACTGTCCCAACGCTATAGCTCGTACACTCCAAACCTCCGCAAACGTCTTAGGCGCTTGGTTCCGGAAATGGAGAATCGAGGTCAACCCCGATAAGAGTCAGGCGGTTCTCTTCTCGAGACGTCGTCGACTCCCTCCCCCACTTCCCAGCTCGATCACTATGTACGGCAAGCCAATCCCTTGGGAGAAGCAAGCCAAATACCTAGGCGTGATCCTCGATGAGAACCTTACCTTTAAGGCTCATATTAAGGCGGTTCGCGCGCGCGCCTCCTTCGCTCTTAGCAGGCTGCAATTCGTACTGACAGCCCGTAGTAAACTGTCCCTCAAATGCAAGCTCCGCATCTATACCGCAGTCATCCGTCCCATCATGACCTATGCCTGCGTTGTAATTGCGCACGCTCACCCACGTCATCTCCATAAGATGCAGATCCTCCAAAACCGTTTCCTCAGAAGGGTCACGGGTGCCCCCTTCTATGTCCGTAATATCGATCTTCATGTCGACCTCAAAATGCCAACCATAAAACAGTTTATGAAACGCTTATCAAAGCGTTTCTTCGACTGCGGCATCAAACATTCTAACCCCCTGATTACAGTGGCCGCCCGCTACACTCCCTCTCGCATTAGCAGTATTCGCCGACCAAGGCATACTTTAATCGACCCCGACGACGCCACTACCCTCCTCCAGGAGAGTAGTAAGGCCACTAGCACGCTACATAAGCCCAAAACCCGATCGCCGTCCTACCGCCCTCGCCGCCGAGGCCCGCCGCGACGCCCAAATCGACGCCCCTCCCGACCCTTGCTCGAGCCAGCCCGCGCCACTGAGCCTGTAGCTTTAAATTCGTCCATAAATAATACCAATCCTGATCCAGCTAGTCATTTGCTGCCCTCTTCCAGCGACGCCCTAAGCCGAGGTTCGTACCCCACAGGGGGTGCCCTTAGCGTTGTCGCTTAGTTTTAGTTAGTATATAAGTTTAAGTCCTGGCTGGAGGCCTTAATTTATTAGGGAATCCACAGGCAAGTCCGCTTAAGCAGACGACAACCGCATTGGTTGACCTGCGAGATGCCAAACAAACAAACAAACAAAAACAAGAAATAAATAAAGTGGTAGTAGATTTAAAGGTTCAAGCCATAAATTCATTGTTTTGTCTCGATTGGTAGTGTCAATGAACTTTTGATTGGTAATTATTAATATTCTCAGATGAAAATTTGAATAATTTTGCACAGATAACCGAGATAAAACAATATTTTAATCGAGTCTAACGATGTTTGAAATCTATTTGCTGCTGTGTTTACATTAATATGATAATTTAAGATATCTAATAGCTATAATAACCGGATTTTCGTAACGTTTAGTTATAATAAAGTGAATAACACTACAATATGAATATAGTAAGCCTACAAGATATATTAAATTGCATATATAAGGTGTATCTATTCGTGTCTAAACAACAGACTTCGGCACTGGACTCACTCATTTCTATTTAATATTATTTTCCAACGTGTATCGAACTTTGTAGCAAGCGTTACTCAAGAATAAAACAATATAAAATTTAATCCCACTATTTTTTATGCATTCTGAAAGAAACTTCACCCGCGATATTCTGTCACAATTTTGAAGACTGTTAAAACTACAAATACTTATGTAGATACATGCAATACTCCGTATTTATCTCTTCAACATTCTCTTATTGGATTGTGAAAAAAAAACAGAAAAATAAATATATGAAGTTACTAATCATCAATAATGATCATAATAATTGATGATTAGTTCGGAAACACATATAACCCTAAAATTGCCAATTTTAGGGTTATATGTGTTTCCGAACGTTTTGCGCTTGTTTTTATACACTAAGCGCCTCACTTTTGATTAAGCGAAAGACACAAGTAGGTTCACGCGCCTACTATACCACGAAACTAGCCACGCGCGACATGCGTGTAGTGCAGGCCGGGCGCCCGATGACGGGCAGTACGTCATCACGCTCATAGGCGCAGTAGGGAAATGCATCTAAATAGTTGGCAATGTGCGGGTGTTCGCGCGCGCGCAGGCGACGCTAAGGCGATAGTGGGTGTGAGCGAAATAAGACACTTTAGTGTGCAGGTGTTATGTTTTTTGGGTGGGTACCCTGCATTTAATTATTTTAATGGTGTTGTTTTTGTTATTAGTTAAGTTATTTTATAAATGTTATTTGATATCTAGCTTTAATTTTTGAGAACCTCTATCTAGCTTTAATTTTTATTATGTACTAATTTTCAATTTTCATTTAATATGTTGAGTCCCTAAACCTGACTTGGTTTCCGTACGTCATTTTTGGGTGACCACTGAAAATCAGCGCTGTGCTGTAGGTCCACTATAGCACAGCATCATGCTGAGTGGAAGCCTTCTTGTCACAGTCACGGCGTGCAGCTGCCGAGTATTTATGTTTCTGTCTTGTAATAAGAAATCAGCTTTGTTTTTTTTTTAGTTTTGTATGCGATTTATTTTGTATGCACGTGTTTCTGTGACAAATAAATCTATTTTTCTTTCTTTTCTTTCTTTCTTTTAGTTCTTGCTTTTTTTTTAGGTAGGTACGCACTACGAGGTATGGAATTTGAAAATCGAAATTCGAATCAACTTGTTTCCATCTCTCGCTCTCTTTCGTATCAAAGTGAAAGTGACAGAACAAAGTGAAGCTCAAATCTTTGAATCTTTCGAAATTTGTGTATGTGTTTACCCAGCACTGTTCTCAATCTTGATTTGCTAGCAAAAAAACTCATCTAAAATCATTTTTAACGCTCATTATGTTTTCCTATCGAAACTAAACGGCCCAAAATATTTCGGAAGAGAATTTCAATAACTGCCGGAATATTATTTCAGTTTCCTTAATTGGATCGGGAAACGACAAAAGTCCTTAGATCGGAATGTTCTAGAACAAACTGGACTTATTAAAGTAAGGGGGCTTAACACAATTGTTGGAGAAAAGGCACGAATAATTAAATCTGCTGAGCCTGTTCGGACCGCCATCTTGGAATCGAAGTTTTTTAAGATGCATGTTTTGTCATTAATATTCTTTGTGATATTTTTTTTAAAGCGAACAATTATCGAAACTAAATCATCAACTCTCTAAATAATATCATAACTTGGCTGAATAAGAATAATCATATAATTAATAATCAAATAAAAAAAACACCTTTTCCAGGTGAATTTGTGGTCTACCTCACCTCATCTAGATGCAAGAGACTGAGTAAATCTGCGTATCCAACTGCCCAGGAGGGTAAACACTGAGACTCTACTAACAACCTATCATGGACTTCTAGTCTCTGTTCTACGGTATTGTGTTTTTTTCTGGGGGCAGTCAACAAACAGGGAAATTAAATTCAGGATGCAAATAAAGATGTGTACGATCTATATAAAATTTAAAACTAACACACAGCTTCATTCCCTAATTTAAGAAATTTAAGATTTTAACGTTACCAGCTATATAAATACTGGAAACTGTATTGTTTATTAAATCAAATCCGCATTTATTTACTAAATTGTCAGCAGATCAAAATTAAAATGAAATCAAAAGTCATTTATTCAAATTAGGCTGAGAATCAGCACTTTTCGAACGTCAAAATTACATAAGACAGTCCCCCAAAACCCTTCACCACTTCCTAGTGCTTTAGCTGGGAAGAAGAAGTGGCGCAACAAACTCCCCAGCAGCACACCTGTCTGTTCTAATTACCAAAACATTAAATTAAATTAATTGTCATACGTAAGCTAGCCACGCCATACCAAAAAAAAAAATGAGAATAAAACTTAACACAAAAAATAAAAGCCTCTAGGCCTAAAGGGCAGCTTACATATACAATACTGGACACTCTACAAACAAATTAAATAAATAAATGATATACAAGGACCATCAAAGTAAAATAAATTAACAGAACAATTACTGTAACAATAATAAAACCATAGACGGCAAGACGTCCAGTCACCACAAGTAACACCCGTTCACGAGCATAACGCAAAGATCAGCCATTACCCCCCTCGCCATATTTGAGGGAAGGAGGAAACCCGACCCTCGACGCTGCTGCAAGCAGTGACATCTAAGGGAGCATGACGCACTTGCTGCAATATTATCAATTGTCGAGGTCACTAGCTAACCACATATTGCAATACAGCTCATTAAAAACATTGCAATGAGTAGATCATGTCAATAATAAATGAAGATAACAAAATAATTGACTTATACCGTCAAATAAAATAAAAACTAAGATTTGAGCAGTTAAGAAGACACCAATATAAAAACTAAATGCAATACATCATTAATGAAAAAGAGCTTCTTTGGTGTTGCTCCCAAAATTTATAAACAAAATACCCGATGTCATAAGAAGCATGCCATTTTTTTAAATAGTGTTTTCATAAATTATTAATTGAGAAATGTTACTATGCCCTAGATGATTATTAAAATGATAAAACACTTTAACTGTAACTAATCTAATGTATTTTCTATTGTTTTGAAATCCTTTTTTTTTTGTTTTCTATGGTGCATTTTGTTTGTCTTTAGTTTTAATAGTCTTCACCGATAATTCTTTGTCATCAATGACAAAACATAGTGCAACCCATAATTATTATACTAAAAGACCTTGAACTTTAACCTATGTTTTACAAATAAATGATTCTGATTCTGATTTTGATTCTAGAGAGCTCATCTGATTTAAATCCACCCAATTCTGAGTAGTTCAAACATTTAAGCCCGCATATTTAACTTTAGACGCTCTTATAAGTCTTTCTTCAAGTGATGGAATTAGCATGATACAACGACTACAAGAGTTTAATTTCGGCCGTTAGTTTGCCTTTTAGGGGAATACGTCTTAGGTGATGGACTAGATAAATTAAATCTGTTATGTCTTGTACCATTTTCATCCAGCCAAACTGTCGCCACTTTGATAGAAGAACGAGCACCTGACAAAGTATTTTCCTTTATACTTACACGATGAATAGTACAAACAAAATACCCACTATTAAACTAAGACATTACATGTATGTACACACAATCAATCACTGGGAACGAAGCCGAACTTTCTTTACCATACTATGATCGATCTACTCAACTAAATTGCTAAATTTGATTCCGCTTCGGGTAAGGAAAATACTTAGGAAAGTAGTTAGGAGTTAGGAACTTAGAATGTGGCTAGAGTTGGTACCACCTGATCACAAGAGTAAAATCTGCTTATATCAATGGAAAGCAAAGAGAGGAAAAAGTCGATATATACGTACATTCATTAAGCACCTCAAAATCATCCTTGCTATAAAATACGACTGAAATAGGTATGGCCATGGGGTCTCAACTAGAACCTTTTATAATTAGTCTTAAAAAAAAAATATGGATGGCAGCGTAGGTAGCTTTATAAATGGCAGAATTTTGGCTAAAGTAAGATTAGTAAAAATCAAGACTTCCTTGTTAAATGCTGATTTATCTATTCACACTCGTATTTCAACAAAAAAACATAAATTAAGCTTTTACCTTCATTTCGAACCCATGTTATGATAAAAGTAGCCATCTGTGAATCATTTTGTTTAGAGCTAGATGGCGTTTTACTCAATTTGTCATGTCTTCAATATAACCATTATAGTCACAAATTTAAATCAAACTACTTATTTTAAATCTGTTTCTCAACATAGAAATATAAAAGAAATCTATTAACATGTTTTTCTGAAACCGGAAGTATAAAACTTTATTTAAAAAGGATGGCACGAAACGTTTTAAAAGTAGGTCGACTCCTAGGTGGCGTTGTAAAACCACAGTCTCTGGAAATTAGTGAATCGCTGACGCTGCCATATGTTGAACATTTTGATGACGAAAAATTGCCAGCTCAATAGTCAGACTTAGGGAGGTGTCATTTCTTTGTATGGGATTGGGTGTCTGTACGTAGTATTATAATAGCTGTGCTGGCGTAACAAACGCTATTGCAGAATCTTTATTAATCATAATCATTTATTGATTTCATTCCATATTGTAAAAAAGATGTTACAAAGGGCTTAAAGCTAGTTACAAAAATATGGACCCTGTAAGGGCACAGCAAAAGGATAAAATAAAGTAAGTATGAGAGAGGAAGAATACTTTAATTTGATTACTTATTTAGTATTCAAAAGTAATCATATTTTAAAATAAAACTATTTTGTGAAACATGTAATTTAGAATTTGTCATTTGGATATTCTTTGAGAATAGCATTTAGAAAATAGAAATTGTTTCAATTTATTTGTGGATGAATAAAATTTTGTTCATCATTACTTCCGGTAATTTATTATATACTTTCATTTACATTCCTAGGGTACTTGATGAGTACATTTTTATCTTAGAGCAGAAGACCGCGTTCATTATCATCCTTATTCAAACTCGACCGCTCCAAATTAATGCACCAAAATCATCCAGGTTCGACCCGGGATGGCAACAATTTCCTTTCCTATCTTACAAAAACAATCAACCTATTTGTTCTTACTGCTTGGGATTAGGGGCTGGCGTAAGAGGGGGAACGTAATCTACCACGCGGCCCCAAACGTATCTACTGCTAATCATACTAGGAAATTGTTAGGATTCTATATTTTTGTCACAATATTGTCAGGGTAGCCTTCATAGGGCAAATTGTTTACCGGCCCAGAAACGTGGCGTATAAACATAGTTTGACAATTTGAATGGAATTTGAATACTTCGATGTCGTTTCAACAATATTTAGGCATTCATGCATTTCTTTACTTATTATTTCCCTATATTTTTCTTAGACTGGTACCTACATATGCCTAAACACATAAGTACCTGCTATAGAACGACTAAATTCTTTGTTCTAGGTTGACTAGAACTAGTGAAGCAGCAGTGTTCAATGAGTTGAAGCGTAGTTCTTCTGCACTAAACTTTGTTTGAACCTTGGTACGTAAACTTTTTTCTCAATATATACGTATCTATTTACTTTTATTAAGTTAGAACGACGTTTCTTTGTTGATAGGTTTTTAAAATTACCGTTTAAAACGTCACCTATCTATATATTTTTTCGGCTCTGCACAGTTTTAAGATAACGGAAGAATTCAATTGACATTTTGGTTCCAGTTGCTGATAACGAAGTCTTATTAAAGTACACAACATAAAATCAAATAAAACAAACCCACTTTTCTTATATTCTTTAATAGATTGTTTCTTAAGCATACGTTGTACAAAAATTCACTGTAAAGTATTAAAAATTTAACATGGTACTATAAAATGCAATCAAGCAGAAAACACCCATCACATTCCGTCACAACTCACTGAATAGGAGACTCCTCCATTCAGCGAATATTACAGTAATTACTATGTAGTCTCCACTTGCAAAGTTCTTGTCTACAAAATGTATGGCAGCCTTTATACTACCTCGAAATGTTGGGCCAACACCAGCGCATGCACGCCAATGCTGATTGTAAAGAGATTTCATGTTGGCTTGTACACGCCAATGTGGTATATAATGGGAGATAGGACAAATCACTGGAAAATAATTCTTACTGGTAATTTTTTGGAGATTTATTAGAACCTTCTTTTCTAAGTAATAGTTGCGTATTTACTAATGTTCTTACCTGATTGGCAACAAACAGGAGTTAAAATAATGTGATCAATGTAAACCAAACTGCATCGTAGATACATATAACAAAAAATGGGACTTACCTTCGTACCCTACTTTGTTTTAATTTATAACAGTTTTAAGTCAATTTTAAATTCATTTAACAAAATCTCCGTCTAGCTTGGTCTTAGATGATGAAAATGCAGAATTAAAATTAAATACCAAAATATAATTAAACAAGATGCCACAAACATTGCTCACTGGCTCATTGGACGCCAACGTTCAACCAACTCTATGAGAGACAACATTACGATAAGCGTGGAAGCCTGCTGCGAACATTTTCTTTCAGTCGTCGCCCCCAAAGTGGCATATTCATTAAAACCACGTGGATGGTAATTAAAAATCCTGAAGTATTGTAGAGCTTATTTCCCCGAGGTAGGAGGAGACTTAACCGAGTGTGAAAAATAGTTCTTGGTATATAGGAAGAGCATTTTTATTTTATGATAGTTGGTATTCTTTGTTTCATACATTTTCTAATACTTTTTACAGAAGGTATTATTCTAGATTCCGACTACATCAATGAGCTTCTATTGTCTGCCTGAACAATCTTTATTATTAAATAGCAGAAAGGTTACGGTTTTGCCAAGATTATTTTATGTATCAATTTCTGAATAGAAAGAATACACGGTTCGGTAACTGAAAAGAATTGCATTTTCCATTTCGTTACAGTGTTTTTCATCTCAATGGGCTCGATGATCGAAAAACAGTCGTACCTTTTAAAAACAACTGAACGAACCACGATTCGCTCTCCGATCTCGAAATTCAGGCAATAACAAACAACATCGACAACGAATATTCACGAATCAGACAATATCGAATCCCCGACTATCGAGTATTAAATCGGCACGGAATTTTCGATATCGAGTTTACTTTATTCGGAATATAATGTTGGTAACCTTAAAAAATACTGTTATTTTGCGTAAAGTCGGCTATGTACGAGTTACTTATGTGCAGTGAATTAAGATCAATATAGACCTATAAACAACTCAACCTATCACTGTTTGTGTCTTATTGTACGTATTGCTTTATGCCTGTCGAATTGTGCTGCCATAATAATATTACCATAATAATTGCAATCACAGCTGCAATCTCTCTTCACGACACGACCGGAGAGAGATCAGGCGCACGACTGATATTTCTACGTTTTCTCTGAACCACGAAGTTTGGGGAAGGTGGAAATTTGGCCTATTTTGGATGCAATAGCCGTATAAGCTAGCCATTGTGGAACTCAAATGGAGTTGGGCAGGACACATGTACAACGCTAGTTAAGTAACAGGTGGAGTAAGGCAATGACCGAGTGGCGTCCAAGGACCAGGTTCAACCAGGTTTCAGGCTGGCTAAAGTAGACTCATCTTTAATGGGGTACTGTTTAAAATGTTACATTAAAATACCTCCCCACATACATGAACTGAATGAAACCAAATTTAAATCTTGTTTAAAACGCACACTATGCAGCCGAGCAAATTATAAGTTGGGGAATTACATTGCTGATAAAAATGCTTTGCTAATCGCTGGTCCTGCTCTGCAAGGACACATCAACTAATTGATTGGCATTTGAAAATACTGTTGAGTTGCTGAAGATGAAAAAAAAAACTATCTTTGCATTGTATAAACTCAATCCTTTAGGACTGTATAAATTCTTAAGCCATATGTGAGTACTATGTACATACATACTACATTTACTGGGTACGTCTTTTATTGACTTGAATGTGCCCTGGCGGCATCAGCGAAACATTAGATTGAGCATGTCATGCTCACTCTAATGTTTCGCTGATGGTGGCGCGTGTGTTGGATTATTTAGCTCCCTTCAAAATGTCTGAGTTGAATGGTGCTAATCCATGCGTCATGTTCGTAAACGGGCGCCGTCAGGGACTGGTCATTTCTTAGCTGCCACGGCGTATTTTAATAAAACTTTATTTTTAAGTGTTTTCAACTTTAAATTTCAGACACTTTTAATGTTCTGCATCGTTCTCACGTGCATAATTTCAACATGAATGATGTAACCAATATATTGTAACCCTAATTTGATTTAAAAGAGTGTCCGTGGAGTTTCTTGCCCGTTCTTCTCCATAGGTACCTACGCTTTGGAATTAGTAACTAGCTCAATTTTTCTGACCGACCTACCTTGACAATTCAAAATTACCTGTAATTGTTTTATTTGAAATAAATGATTTGATTTTGAGTTTGGACTGCAAGGCCAAGTGACGGTCGTCGGTCGGCAGATTGGCACAGGAGGACAAACAAATCAGTCAAAGAAGAACATTCCTCTACTAACACCATCACATCCGCAAACGTGACGGTACTAACAGCGTGCTTACCAGCGCGAGAACGCAACAAAGAAGAATAGTATCGGTACAGTGTGAATCACAACTTACAGCAGTCATTAATTCTCGCAGATAACAGTTAACTGGCCACGCTCATGAATCGAAACACAAATGATCCGCTCTGTGAATTACTGGCTGGTTTTAAAGCTTAACTTGCTTGTATTGGGAGTTTTCAGGAGTCAGAACTGAAAAATATACGGGTTCAATTTACCTGCTATTTAACGTTTGCGCCATTTTATCGCTGTTCAAGATTAAGTTGAGTCGGATAATACTGAAAAATACAATTCTTTTTCAGTATATAAATCCAACGCACTCTCAACTCTTGTCAACCGAATGCAACCAATTCGTTGTAATATTTATCAGATGCAGTGGATGAAAGAAAAGTACAAAAGTTCATTTATATACACTAAATGTGACGCATTAAAAAAACCAATAACAACGAGTAGTATCCACGCAAAACAGTTATCGCTAAGCATAATGCTGTGACACTAAGCGAAACAGAACCACAGCGCTGTTTTTCAGCGACAGCCAACGTTGACGTGATGACGTCAACCGGTGCAGCAAAGGAAGAGATACCTAAAAGCAATTAAATTTTCATAAAAAAAATACACAACACAAGTTAACAAATTTTTGCTTAAATCTCTAGGTCAGTTTTCGTAGTTTAAGGCAGTGTAGATGTGCAGTTGACCGTACCTTTTATTATATCGCAGAATCACCGAAAAGGTACTCCACTTATATAATCCAACAAGCCTAAAACGCAGTGTTGGGCTTAACTTGCTTTAAACAAAAATCAACTAAATAATCTTATAAACTACATTAACTTTACCCCTCAAACACGTGCTGAGCATATAAAGAGAAAAGGACACATTTACAGAAAGTCGTCAGACGGACGATTTGGAGCTCACAGCGTTAAATGAAATATTGGAGCACTCTCTTCAACTGTGACCGTGGTCCTTTGATGAATTGAAAACAAGTTTCGCTGAGGGGTCAAGTTATAAGCAGGTACGTAAATGTTAAAACTGACTTTATAACCACATGTTTTTCCTGCTGAACCGTCTTTTCTCATCATCATCACCATTCAGCAGTCCACTGGACGTAGGACTCTCAAATTTCACGCCATTCAACTCGGCTCTCGGCCTTTTATTAACAATATCAGAAGAAGACACCCAATCATCGTTAAATGTTAATAAAAGTCAAACATGCTTGTGGATTTGATCAGCAGCACTTTTTTAAGGTGCCATTGAGGATAATAAAAGGTTGACTTGTAGAAAATGTCTATGGCATTAAGTCCGCCTCCGTACATTTGTGTGTTTGGAGTGAGTGTTAAATAAATAAATTATATTGCTGCTGTAAACTTAGCTACATTTTATGGGATAAGCAGTTCAACAAGCGTACAAAGTTACGTTTTTATTATCATTAAACCTATTGTGCGATAGTAATTATATTGATTCATCCAACCCTTAAACCGATGGACTGATTATTGAACTGATACCTAGCTCTTACTAATTTAAGTAACACTATGCAAGGCACATTGCTCGCTCAACAAATAGCCGATTGGGCTGAAAGGCACTGCACAGGAGACTGAGTACCTGAAGACGTTTCGTTAGAAGGCCTCCCACAGGGTAGACTGTTGACTTTGTAAAGACAGGAATTCGCTGGTTGCGAAAAGCCCAGGCCCGGTCATGTGGTGATGATTGTGGGAGGCCTGTACGAGTATGTGTAGGACTGAACGTCTATTGGCTGAAATGATGAAACTTATTTATTTTGGTGTAAGTTTATTTGTTCATTTTTAAGGCGGGTTTACCTGGTATCATAACATCACGTAAGCTGAAACTTACCTTACTTAGACTTACATAAAAAAATCTTGTCACTTGCACCGAATAAAATGATATCGCATCGTTTTAAGTTCCGAAGTTTTGGAGTGGCCCCTCCTCTTAACTTTCCTTTGGATGTATAAATTAAAGATACATTTAAACTTCTTCCGCGATTTGAATGTTTCTTTATTTGTGATGTCGCTATGTTTAAGAAACTTTTACGTTCGTTTTTAGTAAGTTAGATGTTTTATTATTATGTGTTAATCAATGCATTGTTTTGAGTCGGTTTTTAATGGGAAAATCTAGATATTGAATCGTAGACCGAATAAAAAACCTGACCTTCTTATTTCTACATAATTATACTAACTTTCATCGTGTTACGCAAGCATTAATTAAAGATACGTTTTTTTTGCTGTATTTAATGTCAAAACTTGCATGAAATTTACCGTTTATTTATCTTTCTCCGAAAAAAAAGTCCTCAATCCCTACAATCTAATAAACAAAATATTATTCAAGCTCACGCGCCATCGTTATAATAAAATATACAAATAAATAAAAATTTCGTACAGGCAATATTCGATAAAAGCAATCTTGATACCATCGTATCCGACCACTAGAGTTTATGGCCGCTACAACTTAGGACGGAAGATTTATAAGGCCTGACCCTACCTGAAATAAAACGGATTTTTTGGGTACGATAAAAATTGGCCACACGATATTTTAGTGGGTATCGGCCCGATAGTTCGCAATGAAAAGTTTTGCGGTTATGTTAGTATGTGGTGAGATGTTTTATACCTTATGAGTAATTTTGAGGGCTATGCGGTTTGTGCTGTGCTTATAACCGGTGTTTTTAAAAATTATGCGTAGTTTTACTTTACCAAACAATTTCGATATCACTTGCTGTGATTACAAACGACAAAGGAACTGTACTGGACAGCTATCAGCTATAGTTATAAATTTCATTATTGGAATATAATACATTTTCGTTTGATGAATTAGCTAATTGTTTTCAATTTATAAATTATGTCCAAGACACTCCCTCAGAAAAAGAAGAAGAGATTAATATAATAACTGTGCCTACTCAGTATATTTATTAAAATCTTTTGTATGCACATAAAAATATTAACCTGTTTAATAAACAAAGTGATATCCATAATATAGACACAAGGAACAAACACAAATTTGTAGTTCCTAGCCTTGTAGGCTCAAGAAAGTAGGTCGTTCGTTTAAATGCCAATGTATTTGTTTATATAATAAACTTCCTAGCCACATTCAAGAACTAAGCCTTAATAAATTCAAATCTCTTATAAAGCGGAAACTATGTCAGAAAGCTTACTATACTGTCACATAGTTTCCGCTTTATAAGAGATTTGAATTTATTAAGGCTTAGTTCTTGAATGTGGCAGTGGAAGTTTATTATATAAACAAATACATTGGCTGAACAAGAAGGCTGGTTGAGCTGCTCCAATAAATTTACACGGAACATGTTCATGTTTAATATTATTTTGCTAAGTATGTTAACTTTTTTTTTCTTTACCTGTACCTTTTTACATAAACAATGACATTAAAATTTACTGTGTATAGTATTATTTAATTTTGAACTTTTGTGAATGTGAGGTTTATGTTATTATAATAATAATTAATTGTATTTATTTGGACTCAATAAAAATATAGCCTAATACAGTTTTATTATTAAGAGCTATGATACAGATAATGTAAGTGAGTAGACGGCTAAAACTATATGAACTCCTGAATTCCAGACTAGGTAAAAACTTGTATCTTGGAAATTAGTGCTTTCCGTGGTAAACTAGGTGTAACAACTTACAAAATTACATACACGACAATTGAATCAAAATCAAAATCAAAAGTCATTTATTCAAACTAGGCTGAGAATCAGCACTTTTCGAACGTCAAAATTACAATAGACAGTCCCCCAAAAAGCCCGCCCTTCACCACTTCCTAGTGCTTTAGCTGGGAAGAAGAAGTGGCGCAACAAACTCCCCAGCAGCACAGCTGTCTGTTCAGTTAGAAGAACTTGATTCTAAACAATTGCAAGTAATTACCGAAACGCCAATGACAAAAAAAAATAAAAAAATTGCATGTAAATAACACAAATACATAAATAAAGCCTTCAGGCCTTAAGTGCATGGCAGCTTACATATGCAATACTGAAATTATTATACAACAAATAAAATAAATAAATGATAAACTAGGACCATCAAAGTAAAATAAATCAACAGAACAATTACTGTAACAATAATTAAATAACTTATTCTAGACTATGAAAGGAGGTACTTAAGTGTAAAACTTGACGGGTGAGTGATGTAAGTGAATGTGTGTGGTGAGTGCTGTGTAGGTTTAGGGTGCGAAAGAGTGTGCTAAGTGAAGTGTACGTATAGGGCGTGAATATGAGTGGTTTTTGTAGTGTAGGTACAGGATGTGAGTGTATACGCGAATGAGTAGGTGTGCTTTCGGTATGTTAATTCTATTTAAAAAATCCTGTGGTTTTTCCGTATTGATAAAATCAAGGCTTTGCCATTGCAAGGAGCCATTTGGTGACCACTATTTTACATTGTTGTTTAGTTAATGGATATATTTTTAGGATATGATTGACTTTGTTGTACAAATGACTAACTAAGAAGTTGAAAAATCTCTGAGCAAAATGAGTGTGGCAAGCTTTACATACGCAGACCGTATGTTTTCTACGTTCCTGTTGAAAAGCTGTAGGGTTATACGTCAGTAAACCATGCATTTTGAGGATAGTATGAAGTACGAATAGCTGTTTTACTGTTAACACTTCGCAGATTTTGTAAAGGTCGGTAGTGGGATGAAAGAATGGCAGGAACGCACTAACTTTAAGTAGTGCTCTGTGAGCGCGCTCAAGTTTCAAAATTATTGTTTTAAACGCACCGCTCCAGGAAGTTATACAGTACACCAATAAAGACTGACATAAGGCGGAGTAAACAGTTGTAAGTACCTTAAAAAAATCAACTGGCAACACTGGTAGCCGGTCGTCAAACAAAACGATCTTATGATAATGAATTTAGAAAATGACTTTAAAGTGTTTTAATTATGTTTCGTTAGTGTAAAAAGTCGTACTTAGTTATTAAGTATTTAGGAGTATGAGGAACAGGGTGTAAAGTTCACTCATACTCTTTAGAAAAGGGAGGATCCTCCGACCAGATGGATGTCGTATCTGGTGGGCAACTGCCCGATGATTGTTGTCGGGAAGTTGTATAAATGCTATCTGCGCGGTAAACTCTGCTTGCGCGATGCAGGATTGATGCGTTTGTTCGCATGTGGCGGTGTAGATGCCGCCACATCACTCCCCTCCGAAGACCGGAGGTCGATAGTGGACTAAGTCTTGTATCTTGCGATGCTTGCCAATGCCAGTTGGGTTCCAGTGGGTTGGAACCGGGTGTCGCATAGTTCGCGGTGAGTCGGAACTGTCTGCGAAGATGCCCCAGTGAGTCGGGGTGGCTGACTGCTGGTGTCGACCAGGAGAGGGATTAAGCGCTCTGCTTGTGGACCGGCCGAATGTGCAGTATGCTGTGCCAAGGTTGCTGATGAGGCTGAAGGTGATGACCAGGTATGGCGCTTGCGCTGCATGCTGATGGTCAGGACAACCGTTCAAGCCGTGGTTGCTGGCTGGCTGTGTGACTTGCGGGAGTGATGATGATGACGTCACGCTGGAGTAGTTGCACGAAGGCTGCGCTGACGTTCATACTCGGGGTCACCAGTGAAGAGATGATGTTCATCACGTCGGGGTCACCAGTTTTAGGGATATGCAGATCACGTCGGCGTCACCAGTGAAGGGATATGAGGAACAGGGTGTAAAGTTCACTCATTCTCTTGGAAAAGGGAGGATCCTCCGACCAGATGGATGTCGTATCTGGCGGGCAACTGCCCGATGATTGTTGTCGGGAACTTGTATATATGCTATCTGCGCGGTAAACTCTGCTTGCGCGATGCAGGATTGATGCGTTTGTTCGCATGTGGCGGTGTAGATGCCGCCACAAGTAGATTATCCAGTGATTAAACAGTGTTTTTTGTCGCAAAAACTTCGTCAATAGAGGATACTAAACCAGCTGTCAACTCAACCAACCAACTGTGACCGATTTAAAAATATCATCAATCCCGGGGAGTATTTTGTTTTATTTATATTATTTTATATAACATTTACAGACATAGAACATCACAAAATACTGCTCAGGTCTCTGAGCTACGTCCATCCACACACTGGCACGGTTTATGTCTCCTTTGGCTTGACAATTAATGGAAGCAAAATCGACGACGAAAACATTCGCCCAGACAATAAACACGACATAATTAACTGCACAAAAATAGGCTCATTAAAGCTTAATGATCTCTTAATTTAAAAATTCTGATGTGTCATAGACTTGTTGTTGTTAATCAAGTTTCTTTGTAATTACCCATTATAAAAGCAGTGTATTTCTTGCTTCTGTTTAACATTTCTATCTAATTCCCTATAAATTTCACCTAATCGTAATATTAACTCATTAACAATTCATCACTTATTTTTAACTTAATTAATTTTTAAAAAATACATCTACCTCCTACTAATCTTAATAATAGAACATCTTTTCTTAAACTGTTATTTAGCTGCTTATTTTTACACATTCCAGGTGACTGACATTTCGAAGAAAATGTGACCCGCAGTGCCACAATCAGGCAGATGTAAGCAAAATTAAGAGTTACGTTGAAGGAGCTTGAGGCTTCTAAAGCTCTGTGCAACCAACTACTCCAGAAAAGGAAAGACAGCGAAGTAGAAGTGGAAAATATTAATTTAAAGAACACCTCCCTCAAGAATGAGCTGTCTCAGCTACACATAGGACACTTGGACTTAGCCAACCAGCACAGTCATCTACAACATCTTTTGTCAACATTTCAGGAGTGCAGTGACACCCACGAACTGGCTTTGAATCGCATAACAGAGCTGAAGCCCAAAAGGCATTATCTCTCTCGGAATGTATCAAGGTCAGCGAACAGGTCAATAGCACCAGTAATTTATTTGATAAGCTGGTAGGTAGTAAATCAAAACCGGTGTGTGAGCCAGCTGCAACAATAGGAATGAAGCTCTTGATTTGCTAAGATCATACTTGAAAGATAGAAAGGTTAAAGTACAAATAAACGACACAAACTCATTAGGGTCTGAAATGTCAATGGGCGTTCCTCAAGGTTCGATATTGGGTCCATTCCTCTTTTTAGTTTACATTAATGATTTACCCCTGTTAATTCAAAATCAACCGAAGATGGTGTTATTTGCAGATGACACTTCATTGATCTTTAAAATAGACCGAAGGTCATAAAATCTTGACGACGTGAATAACTCTATTCTTCAGGTCCACGATTGATTTAAAAACTCAAAAACTCAAAACTCAAATCATTTATTTCAATTAAACAATTTACAGACACTTTTGAATTGTCAAGGAATCGGTCAGTCAGAAATATGAAGCTAGTTGCCCATTCCAAAGCGTAGTAGGTACCTATGGAGAAGAACGAGCAAGAAACTCCACGGACACTCTTTAAATCACATTATGTTTACAATAGATTGGTTACATCATTCATGTTGAAATTATGCATGTGAGAACGATGCAGAACGTTAAAAGCGTCCGTTATATAAATATGAAAACAGTTCAAAAATTAAATTTAATTAAAATACGCCGTGGCAGCTATGAGATGACCAGTCTCAACTGACGGCGCCCGTTCACGAACATGACGCATGGATTAGCACCATTCAACTCAACCATTTTGAAGGGAGCTAAATGATCCAACACACGCGCGCCACCATCAGCGAAACATTAAAGTGATCATGACATACTCTCAGCCGCCAGGACACATTCAAGTCAATGAAAGACGTACCCAGTAAATGGTAGCTTTAAAGCATGTACATAGTACTCACATAATATCGTTTATAGCAATTATACAGTACTAAAATATTGAGTTTATATAATGTAAAGATTCATTCATTTTTATCAGCAATGTAATCCCCTAACTTATAATATGCTCGGCTGCATAGTGTGCGTTTTGTACAAGATTTAAATTTGGTTTCATTTAGTTAATGTATGTGGGGAGGTATTTTATTGTAAAATTTTAAACAGTACCCCATGAAAGAAGAGTCTACTTTAGCCAGCCTGAAACCTGGTTGAACTAATTGGTCCCTATTTCTAGTGATATAATTGTGTCTTTCACCTTTTTTACTAAAAATATGTAGATTTTTCCTTACGTACATGATGTTTTCATAGAAATATTGACAAGGTACCGTCATGATGTTAATATATTTGAACAATTCCCTTAGAGAGTCGCGCCTGCGGAGGCCGTATATGGCTCTGATGGCTCTTTTCTGCAGAATGAAAATGGACTCCAAGTCTGCAGCCCGTCCCCATAGTAAAATACGACATAATATATGAAAGTAACTAAAATAGACTAGTCTCGCGGTATCTACATCAGTACGGATTTTTCTCACAGCATATGCTACTGAACTTAGCCTACCTGCAAGGGATGTTAAATGAGGTCCCCATTGAAGCTTTGAATCGAGCGTGATCCCCAGGAAAACAGTTTTATCGACGAATTGTAGTTTCTCTTGATTCAATACTATCTCACAATTAGTACTTTTGACATTTGGTAAAGAAAATCTTATGCACTTAGTTTTTTTCCCATTTAATACTAAACTATTAGCAGTGAACCAATTTTGGATATTCAGTAAGGGGTTATTCACGTCGTCAAGATTTGATGCACGCCTATTAATTTTAAAAATTAACGAAATATAGTCAGCAAATAACACCATATGTGGTTGGGTTTTAAACAAATAAGGTAGATCATTAATATAAACTAAAAAGAGGAAAGGACCCAATATCGAGCCTTGTGGTACACCCATTTTTACTTTTAGACCAAGTGAATCGACACCGTTTACTAAACTGAGCGCAAGATTTCCAAGTCCGTAATGTTCAAGTTTTAAGAGCACGGTTTCGTGGTCGACGCAATCAAATGCCTTGGAGAGGTCACAAAAGATTTCTATGGCGTCTTGAGCCTCTTTCCACGGCGTAAGGTGACACTGGCGTCAGTCGTACAACGTCCCTTTGTGAAACTATACTGTTGACCGTGTAAGATATTATTGGTGTCGAAATGATTTAACATTTGATTCAGCATTACCTTTTCAAACACCTTGCTGAAAACCGGCAACACGGATACGGGTCTATAATTATTAGTATTTTTACTGTCCCCGGTTTTGAAAAGTGGTATTACCCTACTGTATTTCATTAGATCCGGGAATACTCCTTGATTCACACACAAATTAAATATTAAAGCCAAGTACGGCGCTATAGTCTCAATAATGGAGGTACAAACTTTAACAGACATTCCCCATAGATCTTCTGTTAGTTTGATCTTGATTTGCTTGAAAGCTTTCACTACTATTATGGGGTTTATATGCTTGAATTTAAATTCAATCGGGCAAGATGAAATGTTTGCTTTTAATAAGTCAATAGAACGCAAGGGCGAGGAGTTTAAGTTTTCAGTCGTTTTAAGTGGGATACTGGTAAAGAAATTAACAAATTCTTGAGGAACTTCTTTGTTAGTGCTTGAAGTCTGAAGTGTGAAATCATTATTGTGTCTTTTATTCCTGTTGGTTTCGTCATTGATCATTTTCCTTCCAGACGAGCACGCCCACCACGTTCGGACTCTTCGCTCAGCTCCGCCTCGCCGCTGCCGGTATCCAGTCCCACCGTGAGTGCTCGAGCGACGAGTATTTTTCCCCGCCGACGTCGCCGGCACCTGTTCGTCGGCAGGGGAGAGGCCAGCCACCGAGGAGCTTGGGACTTAGGGGGCCATCCGGCCATAGCCGGGTCCACGCTGGCGGTGGTTATGTGCAGCGCATGAGATGGACTCAGTCTATAAACGAGAACGTCATGCGTGCATATTATAGGTCTACAGAGAGGGGAACTAACCTCACTGCGTACCGTGATAGGATTCTGTCTCTCTTTCAGGAACTAGAACCAACTGTCAACCTCTCGGCCCAACGACTGTCGGATCAGGTGCGGGTCATCAAACGCAATCATAGGTTGGACGATGCTGCATTTGATAGGCTGCGCTCAGAGATACTGAGCAACCTTATCGTCTCGACTCCGGCTCATACCGGGGTACAAGCGTCAACCATTGATCCACCGCGGTTCAATCATGGTGTTGAAGAAGGTGATGATGGGGTTACCACAGTAAGTAGCCATTGCAACAAATGATTGAGGAGCGCACTGGAGGATGCGTTTCGCGAGTATAGATCCACACCGAGCGAACTTAGACCGCGATTACCACGCCTACTTATGCACAAAAAAATAGGGCGCTGGTGTGTACCCTTGACTCGCAACTTAGGAATGTATTCGAGAGCAGCGAGGATCTCGTTGATACACACTCGATCCTGTATTGCGCGGCTGTTGCGGCATCTCGTTTAGCCGACGTCAAGTTTCCAAACCGTGACGGAGCTACTCTACCAAAACGTATCGATGAGGCCAGGGTACTCATAGACAACTGTTTCAGGGAGGGCAATACAAGACCACGAGTGATGCGCTTTGTTAGGCGGGCATTTTCTGGGACTGAAATAAGCCCTCGATAATACATGACCCGTGTCACAGAGCGAATCGACTTCCTGAAGCAGAAAGTTTGTGCATGGGAGGGAAACGTGGGTGTAATAGAGCTTAGGAGCGACCTAAACAAAATGTGACAGACCTGTACCGCCCAGCTGATGCCAGCACATGTGTTTTCTGGCGCAGTATCTGGTCAGTACCCGTCTGTCACACTTAGGTTGGCTAGGATGTCGAACGAGTGTGTGAAACTATAACAGAAATAAAAGCAGTCCTAATTACGCCATTAGACGTTGCCAGAACAGTTCGTCCGTTACCGAATTGGAAATCACCGGTACCGGACGACTACACAACTTTTGGCTGAAATGTCAAAAATGAAATAGAGTCTGGGTTAGCGACCCAGACTCTTACAACCGGCGTTACCCACCTGCTCCATAAGTCAGGTGGTCCCACGGAACCCAAGAATTATAGTGATAGATCGATTCGCGCGCCGCACAATGATAAACAATGTAACCATTCCACATGATGAGAACCTCGTGAAAGCTGAGAAAGAGAAACAAATTAAATATCTCGACTTAGCACACGAGGTGAGGAGGTCTCTGGAGCCCTAACCACCGGTAGCTTGGACCCTGCTCCCGATATCGCAGGACCATTATTTTTAATTTATTATAATGTTGTTTTATAAAAATATTTAAAAATGTAGCAAAATAAGGAGAAAAATAACGAAACGAAATTAAAATAATAATATATCTATTTTACCAAAAGAAAAACATGTCACTCAATTTGTCTTAGCTACTAATACCTATAGTTAAAACTAAATTAGTTACAATTGTGTCTCATTATTAGCATCTGCTGCCGAACTAGGTTTATAGCCTGTGTTTCAGCATGCAGCGCCTCAAGCCAGAGTCAGAGTTTCTCTTAGAGATTTTTTTAAAGATATTGGTATTCTCACGGTGGCATCTCAATTCATCTTCGCCAACATCTTATATATTAGGCAAAATATACCCTTCTAAAAACTGTGATTTTCACAATGTTAACACTAAAAATAAAAACAAACTACGTGCTCCCTTTCACCGGCTTCATAAGGTCCATAACTCATATTTTGTTGGGCTTGGTATAACCTTTTATAACAAGTTGCCCTCTTCTTTACTAGATTTACCTTTTAATGCGTTTAAGGCTCAAGTAAAATCCAACCTTTGTTCAAAGGCATATTATTCCATTAACGACGACTTAAACGATAAGAACAGTTGGTCGCTGTGATTAACTCAAGACAATGTTCGTGTTGTTCTTTCTACAGAATCAGCTTACCTATTCATATTTTTTATTATTATTTGCGGGTATAAGTCAATTATTTTGTTATCTTCATTTATTATTGACATGATCTACTCATTACAATGTTTTTTAATGAGCTGTATTGTAATAGCTAGCGACCTCGACAATTGATAATATTATTCTTGCCTGAGCAACCGGCAGCAAGTTAGTACTGCTCCCCTAGATGTCACTGCTTGCGGTAGCGTCGGGGGTCGGGTTTCCTCCTTCCCTCAAATATGGCGAGGAGGCTAATGGCTGATCTTTGCGTTATGCTCGTGAACGGGTGCTGCTTGTGGTGACTTGCTGTCTTTGGTTTTATTATTGTTACAATAATTGTTTTGTTAATTTATTTTACTTTGATGGTCCTAGTTTATCATTTATTTATTTTATTTGTTTGTATAATAAATCCAGTATTGCATATGTAAGCTGCCATGCCCTTTAGGCTTGGAGGCTTTTATTTATGTATTAAGTTTTATTTACATTCATTTTTTTTCTTCATTTTTTTGGCATTGGCGTGGCTAGCTGACGTATGGCAATTAATTTAATGTTTTGGTAAAAACTTACAATTGTTTAGAATCCAGTTCTTGTAACTGTGCTGCTGGGGAGTTTGTTGCGCCACTTCTTCTTCCCAGCTAAAGCACTAGGAAGTGGTGACGGGCGGGCGTTTTGGGGGACTGTCTTATGTAATTTTGACGTTCGAAAAGTGCTGATTCTCAGCCTAATTTGAATAAATGACTTTTGAATTTGATTTTGCCCTCGGGCTGGGTATGCAAGTTTGGGCTTACGAACAAAAGGAAACCGTTTATATAAAACATGAACTTAATTAATTAATTTAACTTCTTTAAAATAATGAAAAGGTAGCTGTCCTCTAGGTGAGCATAGTGAAGAAGGTGAGTAGTGAGTAGGTGAATTAAATAGCTAGTAGATTCTTAGATGGAGACAATAGATTTACAAAACTTTCAATCAGTGGAATCACTATTTTCATAGATGGTGAGGAAATTTTTAGTCTCATCGTATGTTAACTTACAAAGCCACAGAGATACCGAATTCTTCATCGTCAGTTTATTCATAGAGAACATTTCAAGTTTCTTATTAATTTTAAAATATAAATAGGGGCCCAAAAATGGGTAAAATCTAAAAATAAAAGTCGTCTTTGAGTGATATAGCCTCTCACGTACAGGTGAACACTTCCGCCTTCTTAACGGGGTTGGATTGAACTCCAAGATAGTATGCTGTTTTGATAAAATACTTAAGACAAACAGTTGGCGTACAGTCAGAACCTCACAGTATTCATAAAGACGTGTGGTTGAGTAACGGAAAGGCTTAAAGGTGCAGTGTTTCAGTATGGTTCATTGTGAAACTTCAAGTAGTTTTATCGTAGTTTTCGGAGCACGGCCTCAAGACGATATGCAAAATATAATTAGTGACTGACAAAGCGCATAATAGATTTGCTTTAGGATTATAGGGCTCACTACACGTCTCAATGTTTTAAACATGTAGGTAAGCTTACGAATCATTTTACTCAGCAATTGAATGTGTGCCTTGAAGCTAGTTGAACTTGAAGCAAGTTTTCGTCAATAACAACGCCCAAATATTTGATTAGCTTTGTACGTTCCAAAGGATTGCATGCGCATTTAAAATAACCCGAAGCGTCAAGGAAACAATTATGAAGTAATGACACTATAATAATCAGTAAGTAAGGTTTCGGCTACCAAGCATGTTAATGGAAATTTGGTTTTGAGTATGCCATGGTCAATGCAAGATTTTGAGTGAGTAGGAAACTGGAGTGATGGCAGCATACCATGCGAAGCCATTTAAGTAGTTGTGTTTTCTTATGTCTAATGTGTTTTCAAAAATGTCAATATTTATATCACCAGCTAAGATAGAGTTTTTATATTTAGACGCAACATTATTCAGCAAATTATGTAAACTTTCCAAAAAGTTATCAACATTCCTAACACTCGGTGAACGATAAATATTAAGTACCGATTTGTTTTTGACCGTTTGATTTTGGAGTGTTATTTATAGACTATTACAGTCCAAGACGGATGGTTCCTTTACACATGCCTTTAAACCTTTTTTTTATAAAAACAAGTACCCCTTTATTTTGGGTTTTGTTATTAGAAGTTGAATAAATATCGTATCATGGATGGATTGGATATGGGAAGATTGTGAACACCACGTAACCAGCATTCAGTTAAGACTATTAAATCCCAGTCAACACTGGACCTACCCAAAAGAGTAAGCATACCAGCCAGGTTGCAGTTAATGCTTCTAATGTTTTTCGTAATGATTTTTAAAGTTTTACCAGTAGATAAGATTAAAGATGAGCATTCATCAATGATGCATGTAGATGCATTAGCCACGGATAAGAGGTCAACATCGATAGATGTATCACTCTTTATGTCATCGAATTTAGGTTTAAGCCACCTGTAAATCTAAAGATGTTTAAAGAAAAATATATTTTATAAGCAAATATTATTAAAACGGATGTTGAGTGCATTTGAACTTGGGCTAATGTGTGTAAGTGTACCGCGGGCGTGTTCGCAACGCTTCTTCCCAATCTGGGGTGCCCGAGCACCATTGGGGTCGTGTGATCCATGGCCCTGTACAGGGACCCAGTGGGCCTCTGACCTGACGGCCAACAGCATCCCGATGCTGTGAAAACCGCAGAGGGCGATGGCCTTCAGGGCTATTATATCGCATGTTATTACATATACATTTTTTTATTGTGGAGTAATTTGAAACAAGTCTGTTCTCGGTGTGAGTTCGAACGGTAGGGGAATGTGTATTTGTGGGTCATTGTATTTTTTGTTTTCCTGTCAGTTAGTTTTAATGATGGTCTGGCAGTTTCAGTAATTTATGCCTCCTCCCTCCTCCTCATAACCCAGCTGCACCATTATGAAAATTGTGTGCACTGACTGGACAGGTCTAATGAAAGCTATGTGGTTCTTTCCTCAAAATACCTTTTCGAACACCAGTCTACATGGTCCTCAAATGATCTGACCAAGATTATTTCCGAAATTTTATATACACATTGACATTGATGGACTGTATATATACAATGACATGAAAATTTAGTTTGTAAAAGTTTTAAATTATTTTAATGGTAGTGATTGTGATGACAATGTAGTTTTTTAATGTGAGTTTTTTTTTCAGTTAGTTTTAATTCTGGTCTGGCAGTTTGAGTAATTTATGCGGCCTAACCAAACGTCCTTTCTTTGGTAATGTTTGTCGAATCGCAGAGCTCCTTAAGTTCTGAAAAGACTTCCTCAAAAGACCATTTCAGATACCAATTTACCCATGTAATCTTGACATGATCTGACCAAGATTATGTCTCGACTTTAAAAGAGACTATGACCTCAGAGTCTGTTTCGGCCTTTCTTCTCAGAATAGTCAGAGAGGAAGCGCCGATCTGATCTTGGTTTAAAATACGGTTGACGTGGAAAAGTGTTTGTACAAACTTACTGAAATAAAATAATTGATCATATAACATTATGATTATAAACGAGCATAAGGTCTACGACACAAGGACCGTGCGTAGAAGATGCCACCGTCGATGCAATTCAAGGTAGGCAATCAACGCCGAAAATTACGACACTGCAGCAAGCTAAGTTTTAGCTCACCGTCATTCCTGCCAAAATATAACTCACATACTAATTCAAATCATTATCAGGCCTTTAACAATATTAGTTAAACCGAAACACAAGTCCACACAAAGTCTACTTAAATTATTAGTAACACATCAACTTAATCACTTAACCTTTTATCAACCTCTGTTTGTTCTTGCTAAAATGTTTATGAACCCTTGAGGTACTTGTGATAGTAATTCCCGATACGGTCCGGAAAGCTAACGTTTTACCGCAGGAGAGATAAAATCAAGTTAATAGCAAACATTGGAGGTGACGGGGCCCCATGAGCTTTCTATGGCATTGTGAATCAGCTGACGGTGACCGGGAGCCGTTTGGGCCATGATCAATAGATATGGGAACAATATGGTGCAGGAAACTGATCGGTTATTGTAGGAGGAAACATTGGGGATCTATGTGAGTAAATTTTTTGGTGGTTAGAAATCGGAAAGTGATCGATATTCATATAAAAATGTACTACTAATTTTAAATTCACTGAAAAACAATGCACAGCCTAAACCGCTGAGACTAGAAATTTGAAAGTTTGCACAATCGTTCCTTTTATAACGAAAATGCCAAATTAGAAATAATTTTTGATAATTCATTCGCAATAGGGTTAACATCAAGTGACACGAAGTTCGTATGGAAGTCCATATTTTATAATTCTTTAATTATTTTTCCTACATACAAGACACTAGTGACCAAACTGTGACTAAAATAAAACTACAAAAGTGTAATAACATAATAATTATTGTAGGTACATATATACATTGCATTAAAAACAGAAACTTTTTCCATCCTGCCTATTTTCTCTTGATTTCTCTCAGATTTCCTTATCATTTCGTTTCTTAAAAAATCTTGGGAGTACCAGGAAATAATGATTGAGAAGCACGGCTTCATTACAACAGTACCTCTTCGCTCCGATTACCATAGCAAAGGAGGTTTAAAGACACGAAAAGAAAAAAATCTAAACAACCCAAAACCTTGGGGACAAAAAGAAACGCAATCATTTTATTCTCAAGAGTGAAATTTTTTAAAAAAGAACCGGCGTTTCAGA
The DNA here is from genome assembly GCA_963555695.1 of Dasypolia templi. Lineage (NCBI taxonomy): Eukaryota > Metazoa > Arthropoda > Insecta > Lepidoptera > Noctuidae > Dasypolia > Dasypolia templi. The sequence goes on from OY743144.1 coordinate 1,918,788, forward strand.
GATTCATATTAAGAGGAAGTGTGTAAGAAAGATATTTTTATTTTTATTTTAGATTTGTGTTTATTTTTCTGAACCAATGGGGTAAGCAATGTGTTTAGTAGATATTTTTTCTTTCGACTTTTAGTCTTTAGTGTTGCACGTTTTCGGCTACTTGAGCGAAAAACGCAGTTTGAAAAAATAATTCTGGAACTAAGCAAATACACAAGTTAAATAAATATTTAACAAAGTTTGGAGCTCCTAATTAATTTAATTTAAAATATCTAATTTAGATAGTTCACTTCAAAATAATTATTGTGTTAGAAAATCTTGGTGTTAGGTATTTCCATTGTTGGTTGTGAATTCGTTGTAAAAGTTGAGTAATTTATGTTCACTGCAATAAATTCTTAGAAGTTTCAGTTGAAAACAACCGCAAACCTTAATTCATCAAGCATTAATGCTTAAGTTATTGTGTTGTATTTCAATTAATATTACTTTTGTATTATTTGATGAGGTATTGTGTTCAAAATACCACTGTCCTAAATTTTAAGAACGTCAATATTGAGACAAACTCTTTATGCAAGTACATAGTTCGTATTTTTTTTCCAGCTTCAACTGTTCTTCAAGGACTTTTTTTTGTTGACATTTACTTTAGATGTTATTTTAACTAATGTGGGTACGTTGAGATAGTATGTGGATTCAGATTTCATTTACCGTTGACTTGTAATCCTGTTGTATCACTTTTTAATCTACGGCACACGATCTCCGCGAAAAAACATTATTTTGTCTACCAACCATGACGCTTGCGGACGCTGCCAGCATACAAATTAGATGCCAAAATCTTAAAATACACCTTCGCGGTAATATGAACTTTGTAGCATTTAAATTAAGGTTTAATTTTCTTGTGGTGGTGTTTTTCTATCTGAAGGGAGTCATCATCGTTAAAAGCTAATCGTGTACAAGTTCTCATTATGCTAAACAGTCGACGTCTTCATTAGGAAGTCGCCGCTTCGTAACCGAACGAATTACGCACTTTTTAAGGTTCCGTGCTCAAAGGGTAATAATGTGAGTCCGCTGCTAAGCCTTCGATCTGCCCTTCCGTCATAAAATTTTGTCTCTGTAATGCTAAGAGGAAGTAAGTAAGGTCTGAAGAAAATGTGTATCTCTGTGTCGCCCAATGAAACCTAGAGAGAGAGCTACATAGAATACTAAAAGGAGAGTTGTTCCAATAGGACCTATTTAAAAACATTGGCGTTATTTTAATGTTGTTTAAAGTCAAGCGCACACTACAGGCGCGCGATAGTTCATACAAAATGTACGACAGTGATATAGGAGGATTTGGTCCTTTGCACAGTGCGGCCCGACCAAATGTGCATCAACCTTTAAGTTCCACAAATTGCGCATCCATGTAAAATTATAAATCGAATGTGGTAATTACTTTTCGAGATGCGGAACCATCAATACAACAAAATGAGACGGGCGTGTCCGTTTTCTATAATATATATTTCTAATATATTCCCTGCTGGATCCGATCGGGCGCCCTAACGGCCAATTACCAAATATTTAATAAATCTTATTTTTTTGGGGAAGGAATGAAAATGGCTGATGTTATCATTGTTAACGAGGGTAATTTTGAGCCCCGATTTTGGTTATTAGTCAACAGTATGGAGTATTACAAGATTGTTTTACTTAATGAGGTGGCTACCCTGTAAATTAGAACAGTAGCTACAAAGCGCTACCTTCGTCGTGGTAAATTTTGACACAACCAAAATTCACACAACTAATATGTTGTAGCTGGATGGGAGTGGCCGAGGATTCAGTTTTAATCGCGAGGCCTATTTCCAGCAGTGGCACGCTAATGGACAATGATGCTCTGTGTAATGGACTCGTGTTAATGATGATCAATAAAACAGGCCATGTAAATAATAAGCTTGTGTTGTAAGCAGTGTTTGTATTAGGAAATGTAAGACCGCTCCAATGCGCAAAAGCAAGCTGACAATAGCACCCAAGATGTACGAGTATAATAGGTTACCTGACTCCTTGATGCAACTAATATTAAAATTTTTACAACTTAAATGAAAAAGAATATATTATTTTATTGCATGTATACATGCATGATGTATACATGCAAAAAATTAATATATTATTTTTTGTTGCAAAGTAATGAATGTGTGTTTTGTTGTACTTTATGTAATTTGTCACAACTAAAACCATTTTTTATACCTGACTTGTTTTTTTTTTTATGAAATCTTCTGGCGCGTTGAGCGATTTTTGGTAGGGGTAAAATTTATCATCGACATGCTAATGTCATCAGTATATCAGTAGATATAAGTATGACTGCGGCTATTATACCTACTGCAACTAAATTTATACGCATAATATACAGAATCAACTATTACTGTAGACCAAAATATGAATGTAAATGTTTTTATTCATTCATTCATTCATTATCCATGTACCACGTTATTGATGATGTCAAAATGTTAACTTAATGGCGTTAATTGCACCTAAATAGAAGATGTAAATAATATTGCATTTCAAAAACTAATGAGCTAGTCGTCAGTATCAAAATTAAATTTGAGCAACAAGATTATTAAATTCGACTATCAATTTACAACGGATTAATAAAGTGCCCAGATATTGAACTTTACACTAGTGATTGAATGATTTAATTAATTGGTTTTTCTCTTACAAAAAGCTGAGGAAATAATTGGCATGTTGCTTTTGTTTTTACATTAAACTGTTCGCTGTTTTTTTTTTATAATAAGCGTCGCCCGGGGTGAATTTCATACAAGAGTCGCATCCAAATTTCCGACTTTTCCGGTGGATTTTCCAAATTGTTTTATACAAACCTTATTTACTTATTAAACGATTTATGTACACACATTTATACAGACACGAAAAATAAATAGAACAGAAAAATACGTACAAAGGTGAAGCCTATTTCTAAAGAAATCTCTTCCAGCATACCTGCAATAGGAGAGTATAATATAATAGATGTAGACAACGTGTATAAAGAATAGTTGGACAGTTCCTAATATCATGTGCGGAAGTGAATTCCACAACGAATCGTGCACAGAGAAAGAGTAGGAGTAGAAGTCGGTTAGTGGGGAGGGGATTTCTATGATGCGACCTACAAGGCGCATCAAAAGGACGGGCGTAGGAGAGTTCCTCGCGACCCTTGCTCAAGCCAGCCCGCGCCGCTGAGCCTGTAGCTTTAAATTCGTCCCAAAATCACTCAAATCCTGATCCAGCTAGTCCCTTGCTGCCCTCTTCCAGCGACGCCCTAAGCCGAAGTTCGTACCCCACAGGGGTTGCTCTTAGCGTGTAGTCGCTTAGTTTTTAGTTACTAAGTTTAAGTTCTGGCTGGAAGCCTTAATTTATTAGGGCAACCACAGGCAAGTCCGCTTAAGCAGACGACAACCTCATAGGTTGACCTGCGGATGCCATTCCAAAAAAAAAAGGCGTAGGAGAAGCGTTCCCGCAGATATGATGGCGTTACAGGATTGTGAAGTACGTTAAATAGCAGACACATATCATCATACTTTTTAATGTTAAAACAAAACGAATACAGATATTTTGCAAACGCTCAAGCTTATTTAAAAGCTCCTCGGTGGCATCCAAATAACAGGCATCAGCGTAGTCTATGATGGGGCTGTATGAGAGTTTGAGCAAGTAGATTGGAGGGACCTTGTCCTAACAATTACAATAATTATTGGTGATACACATCGTTCTTTAATACCGTCACCAGTCAAAAGTAACGTGTTACAAACGTGTCACAATGACGTCACCAGTCAAAAGTAACGTGTTACAAACGCAAATCACCAATGAGTAGCCGAAATGTCACACATTTCATTAGTGGGACCGTACACGAGCAACTTACTGTTATAACAAGCGTTGGGGCTCTGGTCGTAGCAATTTGCTGAGCGATGGCCTTTATGCGTGGATGTGACGCTTATTTTCTCCCAACTTGTTTTTTTTTTGTGTTTGTGTTCTTTCTCTGTCATGTTTGCCGCACATAAAGGTATTTGCGTTTTTTTTTTCTCTTATATTAACTAGTCTGAGACTGGTTGCCTCGTGTACTGTGAGATTTGAGTGTGTGACAGTTTTAGTAGCGTCATCGATGAAGGGTCTTACAGTGATACTACTATACGTGACATCTCGCTCATTATGCCGCAAGCGCTCGTGCAAACCGGTAGTGGTCTTACACTTACTCCGCTAATTAGTTATTTACGCGTGTGAGTGTGCGTACTGTACGTGTTATCGCAACTGCGCGGCCCTCGATCCGCTGCCATTGAGTAGATTGTGAGCCAGAGACTGCAGTCGTCAGCATGACAACATTAAACAGCACATTTGATCATGATGCTGATGATGTACCTCGACATGGCGAAATGAGTGTAGACGGATCGCTTATTGATGAAGAATCGCCACCTCCTTGCATCACGTTCCGGAAAGGAGTTTCTCACGGTCACTCGTCCGAATTCCGGCAATAATTCAAATTATTTCAGGAAAATATGCAGGGCATGCTGGAGAAGTGGTTCACAAAACAAGATGCTAAGTTCTGTAAATTACTGGATGAGTTCGCAGGTGTACAAAAATCTATCGAGTACATAAGCAACAAATATGATGACCTAGAAAAAACTACGCAGGAAGTCAATGGTCGCGTTCTAGTGGTCGAAAGAAACATCCAAACCCATGGACGACGCCTCGCTGACTTGGAACAAAAAGTTGAGCACATGGAACAGAGAGCGCGCCGCTGTAATCTTGAAATTAGCAACCTGCCTGAGAGACGTGGGGAGAACCTAATATCGGTTGTTGAAAACATCGCAAATGTTATAAAACAGCCTATATCTGCTCGTGATGTGATCTCAATCCATCGTGTGCCACAAAGGAACCCTAACAATTCACGACCAAAGAACATAATAGTCAAATTTGCAACCCAAATAATTAGGGACAACTTTGTATCAGCTGTGCGGCTCAACAAGGGCATCACGTCGGAGCAGATAAACATACAGGGATCGCCGCGGACAATTTATATAAATGAACACTTGACATTGCAAAACAAGATATTATTTCGTCAAGCCAAGGAAAAAGCCAAAGAAATTGGAAACAAGTTCGTCTGGATCAAGCACGGCATTATACTTGTTAGGGCTGACATCCCCACCGCTGCGATCGCCATTCGCTCGGAAAAGGATATTACCAAACTTACACCCTGTGTCTCGGGAAACTAATTGTTTAATATTTTGTGTGTGTATATTGTGTGCAAAAAATCTCAGTGAAGTTGTCGTAAGTAACGCAAATCTTATGATGTTCTATGTAATACTTAATGTTCTGCGCGTAGACTCTGGTTCCTGCATTACTCTGTGGACCGACAAGGTATGCGACTCATCCTTTGTCTTTTTTTTTACGTCCACCGCCATAATAATTTGTAAGTTTGGTTTTCCATTAAATATTAAATATCTGGTTTTAAAATTAATAATACAACGTAATAATATATACAGGAAATATAATAATAATAGTATACAACAAATTGAGTATAAATCTAAAATTATCTTCAATACTATAAAAACAAAACCAATTTATGGAGTGCGTTATGTGGTGATTCCGATGGGTCACTTGTTTTCTTTTTTACTGGTAACAGTTATTAACATATTTTCCCAGTACAATGACTAATGACATTTCAATTTATTACCAAAACTGCCGAGGTTTGAGAACCAAATTAAATACAATTTATAATAACATTCTGGCGGACTCACATGATGTCATTGTTCTGTCTGAGACGTGGTTGATACCTGAAATTAGCGATGGTGAATTCATTGACTCGCGGTACATTGTTTATCGCTGTGATAGAAATCGTGTGTTATCTGGTAAATCTGACGGTGGGGGTGTTTTAATTGCGGTGCGTCGCGGTTTGAATGTAATGCGTTGTGAGTTTACGGCGATGCCTTGTCAGGACGGTTGTTATGACGCCTTGCCACCTAATATTGATTACGTACTTTTAAAATTTTACTCCAAGACTATTAATGAGTTTCACATTGTGTGTAGCGTGTATGTTCCACCCAGTCAAACACTAACAACCTATCAATCACTATTTAATTTGCTTGAGAAAGAAATTTCTTCTCCCATTATTAGTAATACATAAATTTTTGGGGACTTTAACTTACCACAGATTGACTGGCTCGTACGTGACGCATCTGCACTTATGCCGCGCGTACACAGTGATATTGCCTCTATGGAAATCTTGCTACTTAATTTCTTATCAACTATAAACTGTAAACAATATAACTGTATAAAAAACCACATGGGTCGCATTCTGGATCTATTGATTTCTAGTGACGTATGTGTGTGTGTGCCGGCACCCATTTCCCTTACGCATGTAGATACTTTTCATCCACCGTTTTTGACTGTTATCTCTTTTGAACTAATGCATAGTCCTATGGTTCAGTGCTCCACGCCTAGATATCGTTTTGTAGAAGCCGATTACTCTGCCATTAATAAAGACATTAATTTAGTCAACTGGACTTCCGTACTGGACAAAATCTCACTGGATACTGCTACCCAGAGTTTTTATGAAATTATTTATGAAATTATCAGGACTCACGTGCCAATGCGGCCAGTAAAATCCAATGAATACCCGATTTGGTTTTCACGACTAATCCATATTTTTAGGAATAAAGAAAAGGCCTGGGTTAAATGGAAAAAATATAAAAACTGTGTGGATTATGAGCAATTCTCCTTATACCGACAGAGGTTTAAGTTACTCTCTGCCGTTTGTTTTAATGGGTACATGCATACAATCGCAACCGGCATGCGTAAAGATTTTAAACGTTTTTGGTCGTTTATAAAAAGTCGAAAGGGTAAAACAGGTATACCTAACACTATGTTATATAATAATGAGGTATGTAACGGACCTGTGCATGTATGTAAATTATTCTCAAAGTTTTTTAGTTCCGTGTATGAGCCGTCAGATAACAATGTTAGTAACGCAAATAATAAATATTCGGCGTCTTCGTTAAATCACGAAGTGAATATATCCAACCTGTCTTTATCTAAAGACGCGATAGCTGATTCACTTTAATGCCTGGACATAGCCAAAGGCTCTGGACCAGATTGTGTTCCTCCTTTATTTTTGAAGCATACTGCTGAGTCAATGAGTGTGCCTTTATTTCATCTATTTAACCGTAGTCTTAGGGAGGGTATTGTGCCACTATCGTGGAAAACTGCCAATATAACGCCTGTATACAAAGGCGGCGCAAAAAATGATGTTACCAACTATCGTCCAATATCATTGTTGTCTACAATGTCAAAAGTCTTGGAGCGACTAGTTCATAATGTAATTTACCCCATCTTGCATAATAATATTATCCCTGAACAGCATGGTTTTGTTCGAAATCGCTCCACAGTTAGTAACCTAATTTTGTATTCTAACATTTTGTTTGAGAACATGGACAATCAACTGCAAGTTGACGCAGTCTACACGGATTTCTGCAAGGCTTTTGACAAGGTGGACCATACCATGCTTTTACAAAAAATTGAATTTAATGGTATTCATGGGAATTTGCTTCGTTGGCTTACGTCTTATGTAAAAAATAGAACTCAGAAGGTTGTGGTCAATGGTTTCTCTTCAGATGTGATCAGCGTGACATCTGGTGTTCCACAGGGGTCGATACTGGGTCCATTACTTTTTATCCTATTCATAAATGACATAAACGCATGTTTTAAAAATTGTGGTTTCCTTCTCTATGCTGATGATCTTAAAGTATTTCATAAAATAAGAACCGTTGAAGACTGTGTTAAATTGCAAGAGGATCTTGACCGTTTTAGTGCCTACTGTCTGACCAATAAACTACATCTAAGTTTATCCAAATGTAAGTATATCTCTTTTACCAAAAAAATGAATACCGTTCAATTCTCTTACTCTCTTTGTAGCTCCCCTCTGGAAAAAGACTCCTAATTAAAGATTTAGGTATACTCTTTGATTCAAAGTTACACTTTGATGCACACGTTGATCACATCACTGCCAAAGGTTTTCAATTATATGGGTTTGTAAGGCGGACCTGCCACCTATTCAAGAAGACATCAACATTCTTATTATTGCCTCGTTGGTCTAGTGGTCGCAATCGCTACTGCTGAGCATGAGGTCCTGGGTTCGATCCCCAGGTCGAGCAACGTGTTATTGGGATTTTCTATCTGGAATTTCCCAGTAACAGCCCGAAGTCTGGATTTGTGCCCGGTAGATGGCAATAGGCTCGCCCCCTATTACATGGGACTTAAACATAACTGGCGAAATGTGGGTGTACTATAGGTACACCTCTGCCCAACCCTTCGGGGAAACAAGGCGTGATGTTATGTTATGTTATTATTGTACAAATCACTTATTAGATCTCAACTTGAATATGCCACTTGTGTTTGGAACCCCATTTACAATAAATATAGTGACCAATTGGAATCAGTGCAACGTAAATATCTTAGCTTTCTTAACTATAAATTGTTTAAGAGGTGGTCATCGTATCACACTCTTCTCGATGAATTTTCCCTGTCAACTCTTAAAGTAAGGAGAGTGTTTCATGATCAATCGTTCCTATACAAGATTTGTCACAATTCATTTGATTGTAATAACCTAATAAACCAAATATATCTTCGTATACCTAGTCGTTCCCAACGTATTCGTGACACTTACACTCATAGTCTATTTGCACCGAAGAGTTGCAGAACCAACGCAGGAGAACGAGCTCCTCTACGTCGACTAATGAAAAGTTACAACGATAATTTTGCTGATATTGACATATTTGCATTGTCACTTGCACAATTTAAAAAAAAAATATGAAAAATCCTTGTTAAATACTTCATAGTTATTACACGAAGTATTTCTTATATTCTCACATCTAGTTTTGTTATCGTACACGCTATTATTTCACAATATTCAATAGTTATTCTACGATATACAATTGTTTGCTAAGTTTGTTTGGACCGTTTTTAAACTGTGGGATTAATTTGTGGATAACGATGCTGGTTGCGTGATTACTTATGTCCTTTGTTAAAATATCTATACTTAAATGTTATACAATATTGCGCAATTGTTTGTTATCCTGAAGAAAAAAAAAAATAAAAAAATCACAGCGGGCCCTATCAGTAGATCAGTGCTGTAACATTGTTTTTATTTTAGTTTTGTTATTTTTTTTAAGTTAAGTTTGTGTACTGCGCATTCCTGTGCGAGTCACAATAAATGCTTTTTCTTTCTTTCTTTCTTACAGCAAGGTATGATTTTAAGATTTGGATAGGTTCCAAGTATTTATGTGCAGTCACCGGAATATAACTAAAGTACGCACGTTTTAATCACCACATGAGAACCATTTAGTGGATGGGTATATTAAATAGGCATATGGAGACTTAACTGCTACTGGTTCTTGTTGACGATGATCTCGTTGCTACATCAAGTCGTGTTTCATTTAATTATTTGCATATTATTTCTAAGCTCTAATGTCGGAATTTGTTGCTTTACTTGCAAACAAAGCGATTCTTTGTTTTGTAATATTGATCTCATCAGTTATTGCTGCTTATTTAAATCCATTGCATTGTGCTATAGTAATGTGTAATCATCGAATCATAATAACCATTTAAATCCTTAAATTATTGTTCAATTAATTTAAATACCTAGATTTTATATTTCTATAATAGTTGTAGTTTTTTGTTAGTTTTAATCTTAATTTTATCCTTTTGCTGTGCCCTTGCAGTGTTCATATTTTCGTACCTAGCACTTTGTAACATATTTTTACATGGAATGCAATTAATAAATGATTGATTGAAGAAATGAAATTAATCGACGTTCATTAAGTTGTAGAGATGTTTAGCTCTTTCGCAGACCTCTTTTTTTTTCATTGTGATGACTTCTACCGCTCTGGGTGGAGCGGAAGGGCGTGTCAGACTTTTACTGACTAAAACTCACCCGTGTTCCTTCAGTTGACTGTGCCAGGGCCACGTTTTCTTTTTCGAATTTCTCGTGACCCTGAGGCATCGGCCCTATCAGACCCCGTCATTTCGTGATGAATCCGAGAAGTTCGATGTCCTCGATCCGGGCCTGATCCTTACCGGACGGCGAGCTACCCATTGCTCGCCGTCCACAAGCCCGCGCTTAAGGCGGCCGGGAATCTGCAGGCGACTCCCGACGCCCAGGGCGTCTCCTGCGGTGACTAGTGGAAGCGTGAGGGCGCAAGGCTCATTCCCTCACGCACTCCGCCTCCTCCTTCGCAAGCATTACTGCTTCGCAGAAGCAGGTGACGGCTTTCCATTCTCTCTCGCTCCGTACCATGGCCTGGACCAGGGCCGAACGCGAGAGATCGCCGCCGCCGATCGCCTCCACGAGGACACTGCGGTGCTCCGCCCAAGCTGGGCAGACCTCCACCGTATGCTCCACCGTATGCTCCACCGTATCCTCCGGGCGATCCACACAATGGTGACACCCGGGCGATTCCTTCCGCCTTATGCGAATCAGGAACCTCCCGAAACTACCGTGTCCGGTGAGGACTTGTGTCAGGCGGAAGGTGAGGACACCCGCCGAGGCCGCTATTGTGGCGTGCCCAAGCTCGCAGACCTGGTTCTCTGAAATGCAATACTAGTCAGCTCGCAAACAGAAGATCATAATTTATTTGTCCTGTAGAACTAAATTGGCTGAAAACACTTTCGATTGTTAGGTAGTTGAATTTATAGTGCAATTAACCAACAATGCAATCCTTATGGTTAAAATAAATTCGAGTGTTAAAAGAAAGTGAGTCAATGGCTCACGACTCTTACCTAAGAGGACATTGAAAGTTACTTGGAAAGCTTTTTTAAAAGTTCTTGATTACACCTCAAAAATATACGCACACACGACACATACACACGATACATACACTTACCAAATTCACACTAGCGAGAAGTTAAAGTTTTTTTGTTATGTTTCTTTATTTTCTTTTGTTCAACGATAGCTACTAAATAACACAAGTTTAATCTTAGCTAGGGCGCCAGTGGAGATAGTCAGTTACGCTACCGCTGAGCAGGAGGTCCTGGGTTCGATTCCCAGGTCGGGCAAAGTGTTATTGGGTTTTTCTATCTGGAATTTCTCAGTAGCAGCCCGGAGTCTGGATTTGTGCCCGGTTGATGGCAATATGCTCGCCCCCTATTACATGGGACTTAAACATAACTGGCGAAATGTGGGTGTACAGGTACACCTCTGCCCAACCCTTCGGGGAAACAAGGCGTGATGTTATGTTATGCAATTTATAAACAATATTGTCATCATATTAATATTTCTTACTAAATGTTATTTGTTTAATTGGAAATAAAATTATAATTTGTTTATTAGCTCCACGTAAAATAGTAATTGTTCGAGTCATCTGAATTAACTGAGAACTGACCTATACCTATTTATGATAAGGATGATGGAAACAGATAATTGCGAATAATATCTTATTTAATAATCCCTGTCAGCTACACTGTAGCTAGTTTATTAGTTTTAAGCCAGTCATGAAGGTTAAAGTCAAAGTCTGCCAATAATGTTCCCTCTGCTGGGACACAGACCTCCTCACCGTGGGAGGGAAGGGGCCATACTACATCACGCCGGCCCAGTGCGGGTTGGTGAATGTCATATGTCTTCGATTTTTCGGTGCTAGGTTTGCTCACGTTGTTTACCTTCACCGTTTAGAGAGCGGTGGTGATGAAATTAAATTCACGAAGTAAGTACAGTGTCTGCCTAGGTTTGATCTCACAACCTATGGCCGGTACCACTGGGCCACGACTGATCTCTGCCATTAAGCTCTGAAGGAAAAGCATTTTTTAAATGAAACATAATAATATCATCTTCCTTTATTCCCACCACTTTTATCTCAAAAAGGAATACAATAACAGTCTAAAACATAATACGAAACAGAATTTCATTTCATGGCTGTACATTTCTTACTGCTATTGCAAATAGCCCGCACGTGACCGAGAATCGGATGGCATTGACTTGAGACTTCAGTTACCTACTATGAGCTGCTGTAGTGACTTCATTTGCATGCTTTATATTACCTTTGACAGGGACTGGAAAAAGAATTGGAAAGAGGAGTTTTGTTCTAATCAAGTTTGATTTAAGTCGACTAACAGTTTTAGAAGATTTTTTCGCAAGTCGGAATTGTGTTTTGAAAAGGGATATTCAGCAGTTTAATTTGACAATCATTGTGTTAACGAAAGTTTATTTACCAACAGTAAGAAACCTCTTTGTGCCTACTCCATTTTAAAACTTTATAAGGATGAAGTAGTCTTTTCACAATAAGTGCCGATTTAACCAATGTTATTGAACGCGTTCAGCACATCTAAAACGCGTTCAAGATATGTCAGTGTCAGTGTTCTATAGAAAATAATGACACTGACAGCTCTTAAACGTAGTTTATGTGCTGATGGCGTTCAGTTTCATTCGTTCTAAGACATTACACAGCAGTTCGAATGTACACAGAAATTGGCTTTATTCGTTTGACAAATTAGTTTACTGGTAAGTCACATAATAGAATTGTGATTTCCTCAATCACAATGTTTTTTTTTTGCGAAAACTGCGAGGATATACATCAGAACTTTGATATTTGCCTCTTACCGGTACATGAAAGTACAGACAGATAAACCGATTTATTAGTAGACGCGGCAACAATTTTCTATCGCCCCGCTTCATCCCAGGAATCGTATAAATTTAATATTTTCTTCGAAAACTTGTACGGAAATTGCTCTCGCATTCATTCAAAACTTTTTGATTCGATTCATACGTTTTTGATAATTTATTATTAGGTATTAAGGTTATAACTATCGGCTGGTATAGTTTTCCTCGGGAAATGATAACGGGGATTATACCCCAGAGATTGCCTTGTTGGTTTAGTGTTCGCAAGGCTACTGCTCAGCATGAAGTCCTGGGCTAAATTTCCAGGTCGGGCAAAGTGTTACTAGGTTTTTGCGATCAGGAATTTCTCAGTTGCAGCCCGGAGTCTAGATTTGTGAGTGGTTGAAGCAATGGGCTCGCCCCTTACACGGGACTTTAAAATAACTGGAGTAATGTAAAAACGTATAACCTAACCTAACATTTGGGGTTTACAGGCGTGATGTTAGGTTATGTCTTTTTTTTTCAGGTTGACGTACCGTTCGTGGCCATTGTTATAGGATATCATATTTCAGCAAAAGTTCGGCTTAATGCCTTAGGCATTCTCTACCAGACAACCAAGGGCGGCGGTGTAGAGATAAGATGGCAAGTGCTCTGTTTAATAGGTGTTAATAACAATAAGATAATCGCTATCACTAATATCTGTGTTTCTACATATAGCTAGATGTAAAAAATACTAACCCGATGCCATGTGACACGTTAAGCATGTGACATAAAAATTAATGGCTCGATTTCGGTCCAAAACTTTCATGACAACCTAAAAATAATGGTTTTGTTGTAAATAACTTTGCCCTTTGACAAAACATTTTCATTATTTCTAAATAAAACAGTTTATCATTCCCAGATCTTGGCTCCAAGAAACTGCTATTATGAGGAAAACAAATACATAAGTGCCTTTTACTTGTACAGAAATATTTACGTAAATAAACACAAGTGGTCTGCTGGTAACGATGTTGTAAATGGGCATTGTATATTTTGGGATATTTTTGTCTTGTGACATATAACAGAAATTCATGTCTTTTTATTGCGTGCTATTTGTATTTATTTTCTTAAAATGCTACTACTGTGTTTGAATAATAGAAGATGAGATGTGTTGTTTTTTTATTGCTGCCCTATACCTATGTGCAGAGAGCATCGCCGTTGATTGGCGAAACTAGGTTGAAACTATGGGCCCGATCACACGTACCATACCACAACGATACCACGTGGACGGGCGTTAATTTATATGAAAAAGAATACTATATTCGAACGGACCACAGTTGGCCCTGAAAATCTACCGTGCGAGCGATACCGACCACAACAAGACGACGTCGCAGCCATAACGCAGCTACAACACGACAAGACTGTCACAGCCAGAGTCGATCTGTCTGTAAACACAAGCCACGTAACCACATCGCAACTGCTAGCGATAACGCAATCACAACGCTACTGCAAAAAGTTGCCGCGATACTATTCACACGTACTCGAAACCACAGCTTGCCCACATTTTAACGCTGTGATGTGGTGTGGTTGTGGTACTTGTGAACGGGCCTTACTCCACTTTTTCAAAGTCAAAGTAATAAGTGACAATCTGTTGATAGCAAAATCTACAATGAATTCTCAGAATCAGAACTTTAATTGCTTTTAATGGAGGTACAGGTATAAGATGTTGTACATAAATTAATGAGATCAGCTACACTCTACCTTACGGCATGCAAATTATTACATACAATAGAACATTATTATAAAACAAAATAATGTCAACAAAACAAAACAGAAATTATAGTGAAGTCAGTTGATAATATTATAGTCAGGTAAATTTGTTTTACATGGTCAAGTTTGCAATTAATAATAAAAATCATAATCTGTATGAGTAAGTAAAGTAAGTCTTAGAACCTAAAATGTGACATCTACCAACTCGCACTGGACCCGCGTGGTGGATTACGGCCCACTCCCTCTCACAGAGAGGAGGCCGGTGTCCCAGCAGTGAGAAAATAATAGGCTGATTATGTTATGTAACTAAAGTAAAGTTTATTTATTTGCATAGATCGTAGGTGAATAACATAAGATAAAAAATAAAATAAAAATTGCGCTTGTACAATCTACATTAGATAAGGCATTTAAACATTAATTAATGAAATAAACAATTAAATAAGGTCGTTAAATTGCTTGAAATTTATATTTATTTTAAATTAGAATTAAACTTCTTTTACAAATTGCCTATTTTGTCATCTTTTACTATTTCATTTATTTCTCAATAACTATGATTCTTCAATTACAGCGGAGGAAAATACTTCTTTGTGTACGGATTCATCAATAAAACTGACCAAGCAAAAACAAATATACAAAAATCTCAGTAGTTTTAGCAAGACGTTATAAGAACAACAGTAGGTAACGTTACACAAGTATTATTAGAGACTGATTTTGTTAATTAAACTACAAACCCTAAGCATGAAAGGACAAGAAAAACAAACGCTTGGTATCAAATACTTATCGTTAATTTTCAGTAAAAGCTGTTCCTAGAAACGATAGTCTGAAATACCACAACATAGAGAGGTAGAGATCGTCTAATTTAAATTACCCTTGACTGCTGATTGCGTAGACATTTTAAATGTCTGTATAGATGTTTTAGTGAAGAGGCATGCAATTTTTAATTAGTCGATTTCTACAGAAGGCCGGCTCAATACAACAACAAAAAACACCCACACATAGACACTCGTATTCTGAAGTGAGTGCAAGCGCACTCGCCACTGGAGTTCGTTTGAGATCGCCATAAGTCTTCGTGTTCTTTTCGAGTTTGTGACTGTCTGTCACCTATTCCTATTTAATAACAAAATATTATATTTATTTTAAAACCATGCACATGGTTCGGACCACTTTAGAAATACAATCACACAGCTTGACGCGTTACCCTAATAAATATGAAAATATCCTAATTCTATAAAATTACAAAACAATCTTGGACCTCATAGAAAACTATTCCATTTATGTTTTATAGGACACAAACTGGCACTTATTTTAGTTATCGGTCGAAGTGAGTCACAATGCTAGAGTCACATCTGGCGACGATAAGCGGGCCCCTTAAAACAAAGGCTGAGAGCTGAGCGTGGTGATTTTTAGGAGATGAAAAAAAATTAAAATGTTTGGGCACAATTGGTATTAGACCACGGTAGGAAGTGGTCGATTTAAGGCTAGGCAAATGTAGTTAGAAGAATTAATGCGAATTCCAGGGGCCATGTCCAAGTGGGCTGTTGTAGGTAATTTACTATGGGGACGGGCTGCAGACATCGAATCATTTTCCATTCTGCAGAAAAGAGCCATCAGAGCCTTAAATGGCCTCCACAGGCGCGACTCTCTAAGGGAATAGTTCAAAGATATTAACGCATGACGGTACCTTACCAATAAATCCGTGAAAATATCATGTACGTATGGAAAAACTACCTCTCCACATACATGAACAGAATGAAACCAAATTTAAATCTTGCACACTATGCTACTATGCTTGCTGATAAAAATGCTTGGCTAATCGATGGTCCTGCTCCGCAAGGACGCATCCACTAATTGATTAGCATTTGAAAATACTGTTGGAGTTGCTGAAGATTAAAAAAATATCTTTGCATTAGTAATAATAGTATTAAACTTAATATCAGAATAAAATTCCGTAATAGTTATACAAATTTGTAAGCACGTGCCCACTTAAAAACTATGGTAAGAATACAAAACAAAAATGTTAGTAATTTATACATAGTTAAATGTGACCAATATTGTATCCATTAACAGCTGTGTTAATTCTCCGACACATGTCGATTTGAAAAATAAACAAAGCATCTAAAAGAATCCCATCAGGCCACAGTTTAGCATCTATAAATATATTTAATTTACTTTGTGGTACAAGTATTTTGTAGGCAATAAAATAAAACCGGTGCTTTAACCAATGCCAGCAAAGTAGTTATTGACCTTATTAAGAGAGGACACTGGAGAGTCAGAAAGATGTAACAGCTCATCAGGGGGAGGACAGTGTGAAAGAAGGTCTGACACATTTTTACCACATCCCAAGTTGCTATAATTTTATTTTTTGCCTTAGAGAATTCTTCCTTTTCATACACGCGTTTAAGTTTCCTTAACAATGAGTTGCAGAAGTTATGGTAGCGAGTATATGTGATTCTCAGAATTTCATTATTGGCAGTTTTTTTTTATTTGACGTGCATGCGGTCACGGTTACGGATACAGCGTAGCAAGCCAGGCGTGATCCACGGCTTAACATATTTATGCTTCCTGGGGCTAAATATTCATGCGTGTTCTTAATAATTGTAGAGAGACCTCCTATTAGGTCTTCCGCCACTCTATCAGGATCCAAAACCGCCAAGATAGGAGAACAGTCTTTGCCATTGATACTTTCTACAACTGAATTGTGGTTAACTTTACATTTGGTACGGGGTAAATTCGCTACTTATTTTTAGTTTGTAAAAATAGTAGCAGAGGTTCATGATCAGTTATAGACAACTCAATAACAGTAGCTGTGGCTGATAAATTCGTTTTTATGAGGATGTGATCCAGACAGTTGGAGACACGTGTGGGGACAAGTGAGCGGGAAGAAGACCGTGCGTGGCAGCAAATGATAAATACTCGTCCGAGTGTGTGTCGTTGCTGCCATTCTTGATATCGATATTAATATCTCCAATCAAGAAAACAGTATGTGTGGCGGGCATGAACAGTTTATCCAGACTTTCAATGAAATTGTTGATGTTTTTATAGAAGGAGAAAGATACAGAGAAATAATTGAGACGCTGTCTATATTGAAGATAAGACAATTCGCAGCAACAAAATAGGGTTCTATAACATCATGTTTGATAGAAGATTTAATATAAACAGGGCATCCGTCATTTTGATTAAGTGTTTTTCGTAAAGAGGAAGTGTAACCAACTAAAGTTGATAAGTGCCTGGTTTTACTTAAACAACATTCGGACAAGACAATAACATCACACTGAAAACCTAGAAGTTCCATAAGCACAGAGATTTCGTCAAAGTTTTTAGTTATACTCCGAATATTAAGATGTGGTGATTTTTAACCCTTTGTTCGGATTTTTAATATACCGCAGCTTTCAGGTTGACATTTATAAGATTTAGCAACAGAACGTGAGTCTTATTCGTGGTCTACGCTATTATGTTTAACCATTTATAAAAAATATAAGACAGCCCAGAACACACAGAAATTATTAAAATAAGGCATAAGGCAATTTAAAGTTAACGATGCCGGAGGCTTAGGATTATGCAAAAATTTTAGAGATGGTGATATAAATTATATTACAAAACGCACAAGTGATGAAAATAGGGATGACTTACGTGTGTAGTTTAGTGTGTGAGAATTAAAACTTAGGCCAAACAATACTATATAAAAAATTGAGTAAATTCAACATTAATATAATTAACAAGATTCACATCCAATTCACGCAGGGTCTGTTCCGTTTTAATAAGGATTTGTTTACCGCCTTCAGCTTTACGCAGAAACGCGTTCTCATAATTGGTCCAGCAGAACTTGAATTGTTTCAGCTTAGCATATTCCCTTGCAGCAAATAACTGCCTTCTAGAACTCTTCTTGGAACTCAAACGGTCTTCCTTATGATATTTATTGTCGAAGTCACTTCTAGTACATCCCGGTTTACCTGGGAGCCTGTATGTGTCACGCATATGTGTGAAATTTATGGGTACGTTAACTGCTGCTGCTACTTTAGTAATAATATCGGTCAATTCCGCCGCAGACTCCTTTTCTTTCAAGTGCGGAACATTGCGTATCTCGACAGTAGATGATCGTGTTGACTGCTGGAGATCTTGAATTTTTGCCTCTAGAGTTTGAATGTGATCTCTGTGCCCTTGTTTATCCATTTGTAGGAAAATGATATGTTTCTGCATGTCATAATATTGTTTATCAATAAATCCTACGGTCTTCTCAATTTCCAAATTTGATTTATGTATAGAAGTGTTTTATCAGTCTAGGGTAATTTAGGGACAGTCACAAGTTAATACTTAATGTAACTATTCTTTTTATGTTAGATTAGTTGGGCCAAGTAGGTTGCCGTCGACTCTCGACCCGGCCCGCAGCAGACGCACCGGGCGTCGGAGGAGGGCGGACAACGCCCTCTTCCGGCCCCCCTAAATGGGTCCAGAGGCGACGGATTCGGGGACATCCGTCGCCCCTCAACATCAGGACCCGAGAAGGCGGCGCGCGTAGTGTTCCTCGCGCGCCGACCACAGACGTTGCGAGGGGAGTACACCTCACTCCCCCCGCCCGAGACGGGGCCCGCGCGAGCGGGCCGGCACCAGCCGGGGTTGTGGAAGAATAATGTGTTCCCGCGACCCCGGCGTAGGTGTGAGATGGAACACCGGGTTGGTTTTTAGTCGGTAAGAGTCCGACAGACCCCTCCGCCCTCCCCGGGGCGGGGGACATCCATGAGGATTTTCCAACCCGAAACCAAAAAAAAAGTAGGTTGCCTCTAGCGGGGAAAAGGCGGACATCCTGGCTACCAAGCTGAGGGAGGTCCTCAACCCGGAGGACGTCCGGGTGTCCAGGCCCATGAAGACCGCTGAGCTGCGCGTCGATGGCCTGGACGACTCGACGACCCCGGCTGAGGTCGGTGGATGTCTGCCAGGAGACGTGCGCACGGGCGACATACGCGCCGACGCTTCCGGGCTCGGTACGATTTGGGTGCGGTGCCCGGTGGCGGCGGCGAATAAGGTCGCTGACGGTGGGCGTCTGTTGGTGGGGTGGGTTGCAGCGAGGGTGAAGCTGCTGCGGCCCAGGGCCTTGCGGTGCTAGCGATGCCTGGACGTGGGGCATGTTAAGGCACGGTGCACCGCCGCAATTGACAGCAGCGAGCAGTGCTATCGCTGCGGCCAGCCCGGCCACAAGGCGGCCCAGTGCTCCGCGGCGCCAAACTGCAGCCTCTGTACAACTGCGAGGAGGTCCGCTGGGCACACAGCGGGCGGTAGGGCCTGTGGCGCGCCCGCCAACAAGAAGAGAAGGGTTGCCAAGGCTGCCGGGGGCTCTTTACCCCCCCCCTCAGCCTGGCTGCCCTCCGGCCGACTCCCGACCTAAGAATGGTGCGGAGGGAATGGATTGCGCATAAAGGCGCTCTACCATTTCCTCCAGGGCAACATCAACCACTCTGCCAGAGCTCAGGATCTCTTGCTCCAGAGCATGGCAGAGTGGTCGATTCACGTGGCCATGGTCGCCGAGCCGTACTGGTGTAGTGACCTACACACTTAAGTTCAAACATTAAATTAAAAGTAAAATAAAATAAAATGTAAATTATATATTTCTATAAAATTAATTATAATTTATATACACACATTTACAAAAGAACTTAAAACTAGACTTATCATAATCAACATTCATTATAAAACTATTCAAAATTCAATGAACAAACAGACAAGTACAAATATTGTATTAATAGATAATTCCTTATCAGCTGGCCGGCGGAGCTATGACGCGTCTATTGTTCTACCATCCACGCTGTGTCGAAGGTGAGAGTCCTGGCGGAGGAAACAGTGTCCCGGGGCGGGGTGGTGGTGGCGGTGTCCTTGGACATCTCCAACGCCTTCAACACCCTGCCCTGGAGCTGCATACGGGAGGCACTGCGTTATCATCGGGTGCCTCTCTACCTCCGCCGCATCGTTGGGGCTTATCTGGCGGGGAGGTGTGTCACCTACATGGGACGTGATGGCGGAAACCAGCGCCAAGTGTCGTGCGGTGTTCCACAGGGATCGGTCGTGGGACCGCTCCTGTGGAACATCGGGTACGACTGGGTGCTGAGGGGCGAGCTCCCGCCGGGCGCGGACCTGACGTGTTACACGGACGACACGCTGGTCACGGCCCGGGGGAGTTCGCACAGACATCAGCAGACATCAGACAGCATGCCTTCTACTGGTCGGAGGCGCGCGGTAGCTGAGGGGGCTCGCGGAACAGCGGTATCAGCATCGGGCGTCGGCGGTGGCTGAGGGGCGCACGGGGGCGGCGGCGTGGACACTCGCGCGTCCGATAGCTCCGAGCGTCGCCTCACTTACAATCTTACCACGACAAAGGCACTGCGTTTTCTTAAAACTCTTGTATATACGCATTACACCAGTTTGTTATGTAGTCCACGTATTTTAATTATTCGCTCCTGGAACTGAGCAGTCGACGTAGATTCGTCAACATATGGTCCTTCGAGCCGGATATGGTCATATGGTCCTTCGCAAGTAGAACATCACAGCGGCAAGATTTGGAGTTTGCAAGAATACAAGACCCAGACGTTGGTGGACATTGACCCCACGTCCCTTTGTTAGAAAAAAGCAGAGTCATCGTCGCCTACGGTTGAAGATTTGAAGTCGCAACTGAGATTGTGGATAAGGATTCGGATATTCGTGAGATCGTTTCAATTACTCCTTTTATCTGTCTATTTCCCATTCATTTTATTCTCAGTTTTTGTTTTTATAACGCTGATCTTTCTATTATTTACCGATTCATTGCCCTATTGAGTTGGTTAATAGCTAATTTCATTCACTTAGGTGTTTTATAGCGTCTTTTAGCTTCGTAGGCAAAATAATTGCTCGCTTGTGACTACTTTTATACCTATAACGGTCGTGCGAGTTAGTGCAACGCATAGCGTGACCTTGACACAATTACAAGGCAACAGCTGTTTGTGTTGTGCGTTGTTTAGCGCGCTGCTTTGTATACAGTTCCTTTTGAGCTTATTTCATTTGTTGCATTTTTACCGGTA
This sequence comes from Dasypolia templi, assembly GCA_963555695.1. Lineage (NCBI taxonomy): Eukaryota > Metazoa > Arthropoda > Insecta > Lepidoptera > Noctuidae > Dasypolia > Dasypolia templi. The sequence continues at coordinate 1,940,157 of OY743144.1, forward strand.
TTATTTAAACCTTTATTTTAAATTAGAATTTTTCTGCTTAGTCATTTTTGTATTACGCCAAAATGGCGGACAAATTGGTGAAAAAACGCAGTTCTATGAAAGCAAAGCTTACTAACTTTACTGCTTATTTAAATGTGCTTAAAAGCTGCGACAATCTTTCTAAGTTGCAAATAATCGAACTAGAAACCCGCGTAGACAAGTTCGAAGCCATGTATGCCGAATTTGACGAGTTACAGACGGAGATTGAGGTGTCATCGGACAAGCCGGACGAGGCCTACGCAACGAGAGGCCAGTTTGAGCAGCAATACTTCATGCTGGCAGCGTTGGCGCGGAGTTTGCTATCCGGACCGGATGGCAAGCGTAACCGAAGTAACTCCGCAGGTTCCGTGGCAATAGTGTCAGGTGGGACTAAACATAATTTTGTTAGATTACCTAAAATAGATTTACCACGCTTTGACGGCAGTTATCAGTGCTGGCTAGAATTTAGGGACACTTTTATTTCTTTAATTCACGATAGTGTTTGCATCGACAGCATAAATAAGTTCCATTATCTACGCGCTTCTTTAAAAGGCCAGGCAGCCGAAGTCATTAAAAATATAGATTTTAAGGCGGATCATTACCAATTAGCATGGGACTTATTGTGTGAAAGGTACAATAACAGTCGTCTTCTCATCGACAAACATTTGCAGGCCTTATTCGATGTCGAACAGTCACTACAGAATCCAGTGTCGCTTTGCGTCGCCTTATAGATGTGACTAATAAAAATATACGAGCGCTCAAGTCATTGGATGAACCTACTCAGCATTGGAATACTATCATTATATACATGATGTCAATTAAATTAGATTCAAATACTAGTAGGTATTGGGAAGAGTTTCGAAATACGTTATCTGGTGCACCTACACTTGCTCAATTTACTACATTTATAAACAACAAGGCTGACTTACTGGAAACGTTGGAAGATAATAACAAGCATAATAATAAAACAAACAATCATAATGGTAAATCCAAAAGTTTTGCAATAGTTTCACAGAATTTTACAAATAAAGGTAAGAATAACAATAATTCTAGTTCAGAGAAAAAAAGGTACAAATGTCCTCTGTGTTCTGGCGATCACTTTCTATACGTTTGTGACTCTTTTAAAAGGTTAACAATAGAAGAACGTAATGAAAAGGCCAAAGACCTCAAAGTTTGCATAAACTGCCTAAGATTGGGTCATAATGAAAAAAGGTGCAGAATAACCCACTGTAGGTACTGTGCAGCTAGGCATAACACCCTATTGCACATGGAACGTACAGATACCCCTCCCTCACAAACCCCAATGCCTAGTACCTCGGAAAGTATTGCTCTTGCTGCTAACGCATCAGCCAATTTGCAACCAAATACTCGCTCTTTTGTTTTGCTTTCCACAGCGCTGGTGAAGGCGGTGAGCGCCAACGGTGAGAGGTGTGACGCAAGAATCTTACTGGATAGCGGTAGTACAGCCAATTTTATTACCGAGAACTTATGTGATAAGCTGCGTTTGTCCCGAAACGGTACGGGCTCCACAATAACAGGTATTGGCAACCAAACTAGTACTAGTGCACAATCTTGCAGTCTAATAATCGAGTCCAATTGCGGTGACTATTCGGTTAACATTGACTGTTTAATCTTACCAGAAATTACACATCTTTTGCCGTCAACTCCAATAAGTTTAAAGCAAATAACCATACCTGTGGGTCTGCAGCTGGCGGATCCGACATTTAATACTCCATCAGCTGTAGACATATTGGTTGGTGTAGATGTTTTCTGGAGCATCATATCAGCCAACCACATAAAGCTTGGCAAGAACCAACCGAGGTTATGTGAGAGTAGACTAGGATGGTTAGTTTCAGGCTCAGTAAGCTATCACTCACGTACGTCCCACTCACATTTCTGTAATTTTGCTAAAACCATTCCCAGTACAGATTTGTCAAAATTTTGCGAACTGGATACAGTTTCTGAAAAGCACACCCTTTCTTCGGAAGAAAGGGCTTGCGAAGACAGTTTTTATATGAATACAAAACGTAAGGACGACGATCGTTTTGTGGTCACAATACCTTTTAAGTCTGACCCTTCTGCATTAGGAGATTCATACGTCATCGCAAAATGCCGTTTTTTATCGCTAGAGAAACAATTTGAACGTGATCCTAAGTTCAAGACAATGTATTTAGACTTTATGTCAGAGTACGAGAGTTTAGGTCATATGACGGAAAATGATTCTAGTTTAAAGCCTGCAGGTGAGGTCAAATATTTTTTGCCTCACCATGGGGTCATGCGCGAGTCTAGCACTACTACCAAGTTACGCACCGTATTCGATGCATCCGCAAAAACTACCTCAGGGATATCTCTCAATGACTTGCAGTTTGTGGGTCCGACCGTTCAGGACGATTTGCTTTCTATTTTGTTGCGGTTTCGACAGCATAAATTTGTGATCTCGGCAGACATCGAGAAAATGTATCGGGCTATTGAAGTGAATCCTATCCAAAGGTCACTACAACAGATAATTTTTCGTAAAAATCCTACAGAACCGCTAAAAACCTATACATTAAACACGGTGACGTACGGTACAGCGTCAGCTCCATACTTGGCTACTAAATGTTTGGTGAGCTTAGCTGATCAAGCATCGAGTCCATTAGTCAAGCGTTCTATTCAGCATGACTTCTATGTAGACGATTATCTGAGCGGTTCAGACACAATTTCAGGTGCACTTGAATTGTGTAAGGAAACGCGGGCTATCCTGGCGTCTGCTAAATTTAACTTAAGAAAGTGGCAGTCGAATAGCCCAGAAATTTTAAAAGAGTTAGGTAGTTCATATAACTCAAGTCATGTACTATTAGACCTTTCAGACAATAACACTCTTTCTAAAACATTAGGCGTACATTGGTTATGCGATTCTGATAAATTAGGATTCTCTATTCAAATCGAATCCAATGACAAAATAACAAAACGACACATTTTATCAGTAATTAGTCAGATATTCGACCCACTAGGCTTAGTTAGTCCCTGCATTGTCGAAGCAAAAATATTAATGCAGAGACTCTGGATAGATAAATGTGAGTGGGATGACGAAGTATCGCAGGAGGTCGCAGACTCGTGGCTAGTATTTGCGAGTACCTTACCTTGTTTAAATTACATAAAAATTCCGCGATTGATTTCATGTAATAACTCCACAACCCACGAAGTTCACGTATTTACAGATGCGTCTGAAAAGGCATATGGCGCATGTTTATACATTCGTTCTGTAACCAGTTCAGGTACAGTCACTGTTCACCTGTTAACTTCCAAAAGCCGTGTGGCACCAGTCAGGCCTACAACTATTCCACGGTTAGAACTGTGTGGGGCTCTGTTAGGTTCCAGGTTGTGCACAAAGGTAAAAGATTCTCTCACGTTACCAATCCACCGATTTCACTATTGGTGTGATTCCACAATAGTGCTGGGATGGTTGTCTACACCGGCCCAGCAACTAAAGCCTTTCGTTAGAAATCGTGTCAACGAGATTCAAGAAAGTAGCTCGGGTATTAAGTGGAGATACGTGCCGACTAAGGACAATCCGGCGGATCTTGTCTCTCGTGGGCTGAAGGCTGATCTCATCAGCGATTCTGCACTTTGGTGGTCAGGCCCTCGGTTTTTATTAAATAATGAAAATGCTTGGCCACAACAGCCAAATAAATACGTGAAACAAGATCTACCAGAAGTACTTTCTAACTTAGTAGATAGTCATAACAGTAGTAATTCTAGTTCTAACCTAACATGTAGTTCAGACATACAACAATTAATTCACAAATATTCTAACTACAATTATTTACAACGCGTCGTAGCTTACAGCCTAAGATTTATTCACAATTTAAAAAATAATAATTCTAAAACAACAGGTTCCCTTTCTGCTGATGAACTTGAAATGGCCTTGTCTCTTATACTACGTGTAGTTCAATCTGAAATGTTCCCAGATGAGTACGCTATCCTTAAATCCGGGAAATCATTGCCACTTAAAAATAGGTTAACTTCTTTGACTCCGTTCTTAGACTGTGACAACATTATTCGTGTAGGGGGCAGACTAGATAACTCCCCGTATGAATACGACGTAAAACATGCAATTTTACTCTGTAGCAAGCATCATTTAACAAAAATAATATTTCAAACGGAACATACAAAACTACTACATGCAGGTCCACAATTGCTTTTATCGACTATTCGCCAAACTTATTGGCCCTTGGGGGGCAGAAATCTTGCTAAGTCAACAGTAAATAAATGCCTGAAATGTTTTAGATTTAAAGCTCAAAATGTGCAGCCAATCATGGGACAATTACCGAATACTAGAAGCACTTTAGAATTTCCCTTTCTTAATAGTAGCGTCGACTATGCTGGGCCTATACTGATATCTGACCGGAAAGGTCGGGGATCTAGGTTAATAAAGTCCTACCTGTGTATTTTTGTATGCATGGCTACCAAAGCTGTGCATCTCGAGCTTGTCACGGACCTCTCTAAAGAGGCCTACAGGGCTGCTTTAAATCGTTTTGTCGCACGTCGGGGCAGGCCACGTACTATCTTGTCCGATAATGGTACAAACTTTGTCGGAGCTTGTAATGAACTATATAAATTTTTGCAGGGCTCTGAGGTTGCACGTGAAATAGCTCAAGAAGGAATAGAATTCAGGTTTGCACCGGTGTATTCTCCAAACTTTAACGGCCTCGCTGAGGCCGCGGTTCGTTCAACCAAACATCATTTAAAAAGACTCCTGCAGCTTACTCATTTTACTTATGAGGAAATGGCTACGTACCTAACTCAAATAGAGGCAATTCTAAATTCAAGGCCCCTTACTCCTCTTTCCACTAATCCTCTTGATTTCTCTGCCCTTACTCCTTCTCATTTCCTTATTGGACGCTCACTAATGTCGGTTCCAAATCCACAGATCACCGACGCCAACATCAATCGTTTGGAGCGCTACCAACGTGTGGAATGCATCAAGCAACACTTTTGGAAGAGGTTTAATCTTGAATTCATTTCAAACCTACAGCAGAAAACAAGATGGCCTGCCTCTACCAACGGCGACATAGCGTTGGGATCGCTTGTTCTTGTGAAGGACAAGGCACTCCCGCCGCTCTGCTGGTTGCTGGGGCGCGTCGTGCAGGTGTACCCCGGCAGCGATGGCGTCACGAGAGTCGCAGACCTGAAGACGAAGAGAGGGACGATTCGGCGCGGCTTTAACAACATCTGTCCGCTTCCTCTTTGAAGTCCACTTCAACCCGGGGAGCATGTCTATGCATGGCATGCCTTCTACTGGTTGGAGGCGCGCGGTAGCTGAGGGGGCTCGCGAAACAGCGGTATCAGCATCGGGCGTCGGCGGTGGCTGAGGGGCGCACGGGGGCGGCGGCGCGGACACTCGCGCGTCCGATAGCTCCGAGCGTCGCCTCACTTACAATCTTACCACGACAAAGGCACTGCGTTTTCTTAAAACTCTTGTATATACGCATTACACCAGTTTGTTATGTAGTCCACGTATTTTATTTATTCGCTCCTGGAACTGAGCAGTCGACGTAGATTCGTCAACAGGCAGCGTTGCTTGCGACGGCGGCGGTCTCACTGACGGTGAGCCGCATACGGCGCCTCGGCCTGGAGGTGGCCCTCAACAAGTCGGAGGCCATGGTGTTTCATGGCCCCCGGTGGGCGCCGCCGGCCGGATCACACATTGTGGTCGGGGGGGTCCGGATCGCTGTCGAGCCCACTATGAAATATCTGGGATTGGTGCTCGACAGCCGGTGGGACTTCGGACCCCACTTCCGGCGGCTGGCGCCCAAGTTGTTGGGCGCGGCCGGGGCGCTGGCAACGCTGCTTCCCAATCTGGGGGGCCCGAGCGCCGCCTGTAGGCGGCTCTATATGGGGATCGTGCGATCCATGGCGCTCTATGGAGCGCCGATCTGGGCGTCGGACCTGACGGCCTGCAGCATAGCTGTCCTGCGCAAGCCAAAGCGGGCGATGGCCGTCAGAGTCATTCGAGGGTATCGCACGATCTCCTTCGAGGCGGGTTGTGCACTGGCCGGATCACCGCCCTGGGACCTGGAGGCAAAGGTGCTCGCGTCACTGTACCGGTGGCGCGAGGCAGCGCGGGAGCGGGGCGAGCTACCGATGCAGCGCCATATCGAGCAGCGTCGGTTGCAGCTCCGCGAGGTCCTGGTGGCGGAATGGCGGATGAGGCTGTCACGCCCTTCCGCCTCAGCACCATCGAGGTTCGGGAGAAGGCACGGCTCCCTGACGTTTCGGGCGACGCAGGTGCTCTCGGGGCATGGTTGCTTCGGGAAGTACCTGTGTCGCATAAACAGGGAGCCGGACGCTCAGTGTCACCACTGCGTCGACTGCCGGGAGGACACGGCGTGGCACACGCTGGCAGAGTGTGCCGCTTGGGAGGAGCCGCGCCGTGCCCTCATCACCGAAGTAGGCAACGACCTGTCGCTGCGGGCCGTCGTGAACGCGATGGTCGGCGGCGCAGAGTTCTGGGACGCAGTGGTCTCCTTTTGCGAAACGGTCATCACGCAGAAGGAGGCTGCGGAAAGGGTGAGAGAGATCTCGACTCTCGACGGACTCTCGGCGGACGCACTGGGCGTCGGAGGAGGGCGGACAACGCCCTCTTCCGGCCCCCCTATATGGTTCCAGGGGCGACGGATTCGGGGACATCCGTCGCTCCCCAACATCAGGACCCGAGAAGGCGGCGCGCGTAGTGGTCCGTGTGCGCCGCTCACAAACGTTGCGGGGGGAGTACACCTCACTCCCCCCGCCCAAGACGGGGCCAGCGGCATCAGCCGGGGTTGCGGAAGAATTATGTGTTCCCGCGACCCCGGCGTAGGTGTGAGATAGCACACCGGGGTGGTTTTTTGTCAGTAAGAGTCTGACAGACCCCTCCGCCCGCCCTAGGGCGGAGGACATCCATGAGGTTTTCCACCCCGGGAACAAAAAAAAAAAAAAAGTAGGTTGCCGTGCCGATCGCGGCATCTACTACGCATCTACTGCTATCGTTTTGTGGGTACTCGGAAGTACAGGTATATGGATACTTTGGACACTCCAGCTTTGGGACATGTTTTTTTTGCTGTCTATGTAAAAATATACCGCATACAGCACAGAAATAAAAATCATATTTGTCATATTAAATTAATTCTAATTATTTAGTAATGATAACTGATTCGCAGAAATCGTGGGACATGTCTGAACAATAGTTTAAATGGATGATTTGTTACGATTCCAACTAATTTTTTTTTTACTGTTAGATTGGCATAATTGTTTTCCATTTTGGCGCGGAGTTGCAGTTGCATCTGTTATTTTACTGTAAATGTTACAGGATGCTAACGATAAATCGACTTTACCAAAAACACGGACTTAAGAGTGGTACAAAGCGTTCAAAAGCGGTTGAGATGTGATGGAAGGTTTGCCTTGCTCTGCTACTCCATCAACGTCTTCAACTTAAGTTAATCGCAAAAGTGAAGGAAACGGGAACTGAAAATCCTCATTCAAGTTTGATAGGGATAGCCGCTGAATTTGCTGTGTCTCACAAGTCGATCCGTACCATTTTAAATAATCACTTGAAAAATACCTGCACTTTCTCCAGAAACTCAATCATATAAGAGTCGCTGAGGACATGCTAGAAAGAGTCAATTTTCATGAAACGAATTGTTACTGCTGTGAGACGTGGGTTTACGAGTTTGACATGCAAACTAGTCAATAAGCTTTGATTGGCGCCTTCCAACTGAACCGAAACCGAAAAAACCACGCCAAAGTCGAATAAAAGTCAAAGTCATGTTGACTGTTTTCTTTGACTATCGCGGAGATGTTTTTTTTTAGGTGGGAAATCATGAAATGACTTCTCCCGCTCTGGGTGGAGCGGGAGGGCGTGTCAGACTTTTACTGACTAAAACGCACCCGTGTTCCTTCAGTTGCCTGTGCCAGGGCCACGGTTATCTCTATCGAATTACCCGCGACCCTGAGGCGTCGGCCCTATTCGACCCCGTCACACGACGCGGGCCTGGTCCTTACCGGACGGCGAGCTACCCATTGCTCGCCGTCCGCAAGCCCGCGCCTACGGCGGCCGGGAATCTGCTTGCGATTCCCGACGCCCAGGGCGTCTCCTGCGGCGACTAGGGGCGTGACAAGCTCTCTCCCTCACGCGCTGCGCCTCCCCCTTCGCGAGAATTACTGCTGCGCAGAAGGAGGTGACAGCTTTCCATTCCCTCTCGCTCCGTACCATGGCCTGTACCAGGGCCGGACGCGAGAGATCGCCGCCGCCGATCGCCACTGCGAGGACACTGTGGTGCTCCGCCCAAGCTGGGCAGACCTCCACCGTATGCTCCACCGTGTCCTCCGGGCGATCCACACAATGGGGACACCCGGGCGTTTCCTCCCGCCTTATGCGAAACAGGAACCTCCCGAAACAACCGTGTTCGGTGAGGACCTGTGTCAGGTGGAAGGTGAGGACGCCGTGGCGCCTCTCCAACCACTCCTCAAAGAGGGGACTTACCGCCGCTGTTGTGGCGTGCCCAGTTATGTGGCGTTTAAGAGAGCAAATTCGACGAAAAAGGCCAGATATGGGGAAATAATATTCTTGGATTTTGCATCACAATAATGCGCCTTCGCACAAGGATATCATTGTGAACGAAATTTTGAACAAAAACTCAACAAATACCATCGAGCAAGCACCTTATTCACCAGATATGTCTCCAGCCGACTTCTTTGTTTTTCCTAAACTCAAATTACCACTTCGTGGCACCCGTTTTCATTCAGTAGAAGACATAAAGGAGAATTCGCGGCGAGAACGGGACCCAATTCCGAAAAATGCGTTTAAAATGTTTTGATGATTGGATTATTCGTTGGCGTAAGTGTATCGTTTCTCAAGGAGCATAATTTGAAGGCGATAACATAAATTTTGAGGACTAACTAACATTTTGTGTATTATTGAAATTTTCCCGGTACTTTCTTGACAGAGTAGTATTATAGAGAACATTCAGTTGTAACGCACATTCACACGGGCCGTATGGCCTCATAAAATACGGTTTTACGACAAATACCGAGGTAATGCGATTTGGAAACGCGACAGACGTTTTTTCGCGTAAATGTGAATATGACTTGTTTTGTGAAATTTTCTTGTGTTTTTGCCTGTTTATTTCCTTTTCTTAGATTGGTTTTTGATTTGCTTTCTGTGAAACGATTATCTGTATAAGGTTGACTTTTAGATAAGGATATTTTGAATCTAGGTTCACACCTGTTTGTCGTACGATTTGTTCAGGCATTCTGTATTAATTTCGTCTTATAATCATTTATCCGCACACATTATTTCACAAGGTTCAGGTATGATCAGGAATGTTTAGGAATATTCAGGAATGTCCAGGAGGTGTTCAAATTAGGAATATCATTCCTTAGCCACGAAAAGATCCTAACTAATATTATACATGCAAAAGTGAGTCTGTCTGTTTGTTACGCTTTCACACTACAACGGCTGAACGGATTTGGATGAAATTTGGCACACAGTGAGATCATGACCTTGGTAAAGACATAGGCTACTTTTCATCGCGGATCACAGATAAAATCGAGGGCAACAGCTAGTATTTTCAATATATCAATTGTTCAGGCTTAGCCTAACCAGCAGTCAATAATGACATCATGTCATTGTTGACTGCTGGTTAGGCTTTAGGTTAGGCCGTTATAAGAATGACTACTGCCAAAACACGTACATCTCGACCTGTGACAGCGTAGACCCATCAGGTAGGCCAAACAAATATTTGTTCCTTGCGAGAATTGAACCTGTGTTATGCTGTTAACCTAGTACCTACTAACCGCATCCAGTTTACTTATCACTCTTTACATCTTGTATGAGATACAACACAATCCACCACGAAGGCCCTTTTGGGGGTTAGTAGACGTCATATGTCTTCGACTTTTTGTTTCTAGGCGATACCAGTTTCCTCACAATATTTTCTATCACATCAACCTTATGGCTTTTATGGAGACGGTCTTTAAAACACGTGTTGGTGATTGCTGCGCTCTCTTAACAAAGTTAAGAATGACATCACTGGAGCAGCATGGTGACCCACGACGAGACGGGGTGCTTGCGCGGCTGTATCCCGAGCCGGATGTCAACATCTAATAGGATAGTGTCACAATTCATCGTGGGAACATAAATCAGCAGAGCAGCAGTGCGTCGCGACTATTGTTATATTAAGACGATGTGCGGGGACTTTTTGCACTGACAGTCGTATATCATGTGTTTCTATGCACATGGAACCTTTGCCGTTATTATATAACTTTAAATGAATTATATGGTTATAAATAAAAAGTAGTTTCAGTTAATAGTAAATGATCTAAGTACGTATAAAGTTAAACACGATCATGGGATGCCGTGCGTAGAACCTATAAAGATAAAAATACTGATGAATTAGAGCAGGTTAAATGATGCTCGTTGATTAATACTGACCGCCTTGCCCTGCCCATTGGTTAATGGGGCATGTACATAATGGGACAGGTTGGTACGTTTTAGAGTGAGTTGTTACTACGTCATAGTTATGTTTTGATCCGTTTAGGTTAAAACGTTAGTAAGACACACTACCAGGCTGTAGTCGTCGAAACAGGAGCCAATTCGCTTGGCGAGATTTGAACAATATGTAACATTTATATAGGTACTCTTCGGCTATGTATATGTTAACGACTTGTTCAACTACTGTTTTCGGATTGATGAATAACTGTGACGTTGAAAGGTAATCAACCATTTGAAATTAAAGATATTTTTTTTTAATTTTCACCAACAAATAATGTTTTTTTAATACGAGACTGAATATTATGAGACTGAATTCATAAAATAATTATTAATACAACGTCCAGTCACGAATTTGCAATAAACACTGAAAATAAATTAAGAGTGACGTTATTTAACGTTACGTTAATATGCAAACTACTATTTAGTAGTTTGCATATTGCTTATTCATTGGGCGTTTAAAACTGCGGCTTTTTCTATTTGTCCGTCATTCATGTTATCAGTGACAACTTTAAATGAAATACATTGTTGCCATAAAGACCTAGGTAGACGATACAGGTCTGCAGTAACTCAACAAAAAACATGAAAAATAAGTGTTTTTAAATTGATATTTTCATCTTGCTTATAAGATGTTAATCGTGCGTAGTCCTGACGCCTGATTAATTTCCTTATAGTTAGGCGTTATGGTCAAAATATACCACAACAAACATTCTAAAAGTTAATTCACCTAAACAGCAAAATATACATCAGTCAACACAAACTCCACACCAACCCTCATTAAAACGCCAATAAAGCAAACTGAACTGAAATAAATACAAACATTACACCTAAAGCGCTGAATTAACACATTACTATAAACCAAACTGCACATCACAAAATCATCAAAACATCAAACAGGCAAATCTGCATACTCGTACACAATTTCAAATTGCAGAATTAACTATGTAATAGACTTCAGTAAAATAATGTTTCACTTAATGCTAGTATAATCTACGTCAATTATCGTGAGCCCTGCAGACTGCAGACAGCAGAGTTTAGACTGTGACACGTCACCCTAACAGTCGGCAGACGTTTAGTTATTAAAATGGTAATTACAAGCACACGTTGTTTGAGCCCTAATGTGTGGAGCTCTGACGTCACGTGCTCACGTCTACAGTTTAATATGCTTGGTTTACGAACGCGATGATTTAGGTACTTCACATCAAGTAATCTTGGGAGTTTGTTAGTAGTTGCCATTTTAATTAGCTAGTAAGTCTTTTGGAAAATTGTGTGAATGAGACGCGCTGTTTAGTAGCTGACGGGATATAACCTGGATTATGAATGAGGATGTAAATCGTAATTTAGTTTTATAAATACCATACTATTTGGGGACGTACAAAATGTGTGGAACCCGTACATCTCTGATTTCCCCTTGGGAGAATACCAGGTTTTTTTTTCAGTTTTTGTATATTTTGAAACTAATTACGAATACACCTAACCTGGGAAGGAGACGACAATAGGCCTTTGACCACTGTTTTTAAAAGTCGGTTTATTAAAATCTGTTCTCAAAACTGTTCGCTGTTGTGATTTTTTTAACTATAAAGAACAGCCAATAGAATGGAGTAGGATGTCACATCAAAAATACACTGGGCTCTAAAGAATCGTGAACGCATTTCTATTCGTCCAAGATTAGACGAGTTTTTCCTGTTCCTGAGATGTTGAAAATCAAAAACATTAGACGCGTAGAACCAACTACATATTTTTCAGTTAGCAACACCGCAGTTTAACTAATACACGAGCAAAACATGCGGCTTGCAGTTTCGTACGAACTAAAACAATCTGCAAACGACGCTAAGCCACTTAGATACTCGTCTAGCTCCAGCTTGAATATTAATAGCTGTTCGTAATTCAGCTTTGAGCTAAGTTGGGACTGATTAACATTTTTTTTTGTTTAACGATAAGTTATTTAATTTTAATGGTGGTTCAGTATAACATTAGGTATTTTATACACTGTTATAATATTTATTTATTCAGCCGGTTCTGGTCTATGTAAGTACATTTGTATTTCTATGCCCTTATGGATGTCGCATATTATCTCACGGGAACGTGCTACCGAAACAAAAAAGTAGCATTTGTCCATTTCCAAGATGCCATCTATCTCCTTGCCAAAGTTTTTCGAAATTCTTTCAGTGATTTACGCGTGAAAAGGTAATATACAGATTTACTCTCGAATTTATTTTATTAGTATACGTTGGTGATGTTTTTCTGCAGTTACTGCCTGTTCTCATGGGTAGAAGGCGTAAGTTAATGTATGTATGTTATTTACTCTCTTCGGAACATTCAACATTCACATCGTAAAGAAGTCCGTTGAAAAATAGTTAATTTATCTCTCTGTCTATAATTTATCCTAAAGTGAACATAACAAGATTCATCATCGGTGCTACATAAAATATAGAGGTCGCTCAAGTCAACCGAGATATAAAAAGTAGTTAAAACTTTCCCAATCACATCGGACTGAACTTTAAATTATTATTTCGTAATGGAATTCACAGTAAATTTGTGGCGATAAGGCATGCTCACATACGGGTGGTCAAAGATAATAATGAATACAGTTTATCGGAAAATTTAATTGAATTTCACTGCAAAAATTTCATTGGCGTTACCTAATACTACACAAAATTTTTGTTATTCATAATTTAAAAATTATGTTACTACCTTCAAAGTTTGCTCCTTCAGAAACGATACACTTACTTACGCCAACGAATATCCAATCATCAAAACATTTTTAAACGTTTTTTCCGGAATTGAGTTCAGTTCTCGCTGCGAATTCTCCTTTATGTCTTCTACCGAATGAAAACAGGTGCCACGAAGTATAAATTTAAGTTTAGGAAAAATAAAGAAGTCGGCTGGAGAAATATCTGGTGAATAAGGTGCTTTCTCGGTGGTATTTTTTGAGTTTTTGGTCAAAAATAGTCGAATTTACTCTCTTAAACGTTCTTTACCGTTTGACCTTTAAAGTCAAAGAAACAAAAGTTTTTTCAGTTCAGTTGGAAGGCATCACTCCGAAGCTTGTTGAATAACGTCTCGTCACCAGCAATAATGCGTTTCATAAATGTCGGATAGGAATTGACTCGTTCTAGCATGTCATCAGTGACTCTTATGCGATTGAGTTTTTGGACAAAATTCAAGTGATTATTTAAAACGGATCGACTCGTGAGACACAGAAAGTTCATCGGTTATTTCTCTCAAAGTTGAATGAGGATTTTCAGTCACTATTTCCTTCACTTTTGCGATTAACTTTAGTTGAAGACGTTGATGGCGTACCAGAGCGAGGCAAATCTTTCATCACATCTCGAACGTTTTGTACCAGTCATGAGTACGTATTTTTGATATAGTCGATTCATCGTAAGCCTTGTGTAACATTTTCAATGACTCCGAACACGAAATTCCATTGGCGATGCAAAATTTAAGACAATATGTTCGATGGTTTTGTCCGTTATGACATTCGAAATACTCACTATATATGATCTAAACACAGCACTGTATTTAAATCTAATTAGCAGATGCAACTCAAACTCCGCGCCAAAATGGAAAACAGTTCTGCCAATCTATAAAAAAAAAACATATCATCCATTCCACGGAGTTTCAACATCATAAGAGGCTAGGATATAATGATTTGGTTACCACTGACGTGCGGCCTGCTGTACATTGAATAAATTATGTCGACTGCATTGCCAGTATGGAAAAGTTCAGTTTGAACTGAAATTTTATGCAATAACTATTAATAAATCATTTCTAGACCCAGTGCTAAAGTTTAAAGTATTTGCTTTCCGCATTCACCTTCAAGCCTAACATCGCTTTCATTTGCATGCTTTACTAAACGACAATCATTGCAAGCGACAGACAACGCTTTAAAGAATTTTTGAATGTAAACCAAAATATTAATATTGCGAACAATTTTAATAGTATAGTTTAGTGTATAGTATATTAATAAATTTTCTAAATGTATTTAACTTTTTCACATTAGTGATGCTAAGGAAACTAGGCTAAATTATCCGACGAAACAAAAAGTAGCTGGGTTTGCCTTTAGCTATGTCATAATAATTAACCGGTTATGGATAGTTCACGTCTTCGACTCTCGGCGACAGGAGAGCAGACAAACATTGTTTCTAGCGCAGACGTGCGTCTGACCGCAGACGAAAGTCGCCTGGCGCAGGATTTATAATCATACATCACCTATTTAACTTGACCTGTTGGTACAATTACTGGTAGCTCCGATACTGGTAGGTCCGAAATAAAACCTGGGTGACATACAATCTCACATAAAACAGTTGAGCGACCACGTCACTAACTGCTACATACGTCTTGATGAGTATGAAGAAGAAACACTGGAAAAGCGTGAAAGGGAACTCATCTCTCAAAAATAATACTGTCCACTGTCTCCAAGTGCCACTTATCTCGCAAGCTCAATCAGCAATGCGGAATGAGCTTGAAATCTCAGGAGTGAACGAATAAAAAACTATAACCCACTTCACATTTTTCAAGTAATGGTACACGAAATGGACAATGACAATGACACAAGAGTGGGACCCCACTGTCAGAAAAATAAAAGCAACGCTGAACAACCTATACGCTCATTAGTAGTCAGACTTGTACTCGTACTCCGCTACAAGCGTGACGAGTACCTCAAGGCTGCCTTAACTAGAAGAAACATGACTTCCTCCGACTTGAAAATAGCAGCTGCCTTGAGAAAAGAATCCTTGAACGTATGCCTAACTTACGAAAACCGGCAGTTATTTCGCGCCACCAAGCTTGCGCCCAATCAAAAAGGATACAAATTTTGTTGGTATAAGAACGGAGCCATTCTCATACGGAAACAAAAAGGCAAACCCTTCATTCCTTCAACTCTTTCATCCATGTTCGTAACACCGAAGATCTGGAGCGCCACCTGGGCATGCAATTTGGGCGTCCCGTCAGTCCTCTCCATCAGCACAACTATGCGACTAATAGTCACCAGGCCAACAAACAGTGCTACTTTATTTTTAATGTTTGTAGTATTGCTTGTAGCACATTTCTTTATTTTGTTACTATTTTTTCAACTTGTACAAAATTCCTGTATATTTCAAACCAAACAACAAAAATCTCAAGGTTTCACCCATTAACTCGACAAACTCACCCTTATAAATTACTAGGCACATTTGCTTTCACATATTATATAACAGTTCCCCATCACACACGCACACTTCTAAAATCTCACCCAAATTTGCAGAAGGTGCGACTGAAATTTTGCAATTCAAGCTGTATTTTTGTGTGGTCTCAAAAATGTAAGAATACTTGATGATATGGACTTACCTATAAGACTTCATGTCCCTTTCAGTTGAGACTAGCCGGAAAAACCAGTTACCGACTGTCGAATTCAAAGACAGTTCTTGACAAAGAACTCTGTCAAGATCTTATCACTGCTAAATACTTTTGTTGGGGTGTGATGCCCAACCTTGATAATGTTATGTTATGTTATGTAAATGAGTAGACGAACGATTACCTTGATGGATTTATTGCCACTGAATTTAATTATGCAATTGTTTCACTTAAATGCTATGTTAGAGAAATGCACATCTAAACAATATCGATTTGCATGATTGAGTGTGATGTACGAACTCCCAGAAAGGTCAATGTACAGCGTAGGTCGCACATATTGCCCACTCACAAAGGGTAACTGAAAAAAATAAAAAATGTAAATGTTATGTTATATATTAAAATGTTAAAATATTAATGAATTGTAAACCAGAATAATCTAATCCGAGCCTAATACAATTAAATAACAACGCGCAATGGGCGACGTTGCTTTGTTGAGTTCACATGCACTCCATATGTGCACTACGTCCATGATGCTTGCAGTCGACCTCCTTCTGGGCGCTGCATGGGGAACAGGTGGTGCCTCAGGTTTCGCTTGACTCGTGCAATATTTGCGAAGTCGGTGGAAAGCAAATTGCGCAAGCCGTCGCTGCTACTGTTCCCAATACGTTTATGACAACGTATTGGTGGACATCGTGGGATGTTCCCCGATCAGATATGAAGTCTTCTGCGGCCGCGGCTTTCATCTCTTCCATTTCTTTTCCCAGATCTTGCAGTAATGAGATTTGATCCACTACCGTCTCGTTCGTGTTTCAAAACCGGTACCGTTAGGTTGATGATCCGATTAATTGGAGGGATTTCCAGCGTGAGTTCTTCAACCTGGGCATGCATTATGTCCAGTGGAAACTTGTAAATGGCCTTCAATTTTGTATCGTTTAAGGGCACTGTTTATGTTAGCTGTTAGTTTCCCGAATAAAATAAAATAAAATAAAATAAAATAAAATAAAATAAAATAAAATAAAATAAAATAAAATAAAATAAAATAAAATAAAATAAAATAAAATAAAATAAAATAAAATAAAATAAAATAAAATAAAATAAAATAAAATAAAATAAAATAAAATAAAATAAAATAAAATAAAATAAAATAAAATAAAATAAAATAAAATAAAATAAAATAAAATAAAATAAAATAAAATAAAATAAAATAAAATAAAATAAAATAAAATAAAATAAAATAAAATAAAATAAAATAAAATAAAATAAAATAAAATAAAATAAAATAAAATAAAATAAAATAAAATAAAATAAAATAAAATAAAATAAAATAGAATAAAATAAAATAAAATAAAATAAAATAAAATAAAATAAAATCAGTTGCCTTTGAGAATGTACCGTGAACGTGTCACTATTGATAGTGCTGTCCCTACCAAGTGTCATTACCCCTGCGTTGTTAAGTAGTGCAGATGACACATCATTAATCTTTAAAATAGACCGTTGGTCACAAAATCTGGACGACGTGAATAACTCGATTCTTCAAGTCCAAGATGTGTTTACGGTAAATAATTTGGTAATAAATGAAAAAAAAAACAAATGCATTAGATTTAAATTACCTAATGATAGAAGTAGCGAATGTGACATCATATTGAATGGAGAAAAACTGGAATTTATTAATCAGACGGTTTTCCTAGGAATCACGCTGGACGAGAAATTACAATGGGGACCACATATAACATCTCTTGCGGGGCGGCTAAGCTCTGCCGCTTATGCTGTTAGAAAGATAAGACAGTTAACAGATGTAGAAACCGCGCGTTTGGTCTATTTTAGCTACTTCCACAGCATTATGTCGTATGGCATTTTACTGTGGGGTCGGGCTTCTGGCATTGAATCAATTTTTATTTTGCAAAAGAGAGCTGTCAGAGCCATATACAATCTTCCTCGTCGCGAATCTCTCAGGGAACTATTTAAAGGTATTAATATTATGGCAATACCTTGCCAATTCATTTATGAAAATATTATGTATGTAAGAAAAAATCTACATCTTTTTAATAAAATAAGTGATAGACATAATTTGAATACTAGAAATAAATATAAAATAGATCAACCATTTTTCAGATTAGCTAAAGTACATACATCATTTATGGGGTACTGTGTTAAATATTATAACAAAATACCTTGTGATATATTGCAATTAAATGAAAGAAAATTTAAAATTCGTATAAAAAGTACACTTTGCAGACAAGCTTATTACAAATTAGAGGACTATATACAAGATAAGAATGCTTGGACACATGATGGTATCCATAGGACAATCCCATCTAGACAAAAACACACTGGTTGCTAATTTAATTTTTTATTTAATTTTTTTTTACTTACTAATACACTGACTTATTCCCAGTTAATATTTTAGGAAAATCATATATTTTTACAATGTTTGTAAATATGTGAGCACAATGTACCTATCGCGTGATACATTTATCTGCCTTTGCTTTATTTTTAATTCTTCTTACCAATTGTGGTATAGTATTTTTATTCTTGGTGCATCGTCTTCACATATAAAAATATAATTATGTATACAAAATATTTTAAAAGAGTAACGGTGGAGTTTCTTGCCACTTCTTCTCCATACGAAACTACTTTTTGGAAGTGGCACCTAGAATCAGTTATATTTATAATGTAATTTTTGACGTTCAAAGGTGCCATTTTATGGGCCTATTTGAAATAAATGCTTTGACTTTGACTTTATCGGCAGTAGGGTGACCATGTCGAAGTGATTATTTTTTGGGACAGGAATGACGTGAAAAACTTTATAGTTTTCTCTACTGATTAACGGCACCGTATCTCAATGATTAGATAGCTTTCTGTCATTTTTGCCTTCACTTGTAGAAGGTGATATAGGCAGAAGAAATCCTCTTGAATGTTGGTTATGGGAAGTGCCACATCCTTTGAGAGCTGACCGGATATGACATTCAAGTCGTTCCGGAGTTGTTCTGGCGCAATGAGGTGTAAGTTCATCTTGCCTTTGTTAAAGCTATCTATAAAGCTCTTTGCGGAGTATCCAATACTCCGAACAGGGAGCGTGCGATTAACCCGACACCGTGTTTGCTTCTCATTTTCACCCGACCTTGCGGATTCAGTAACATACGATTGTAGTGTTCGCGATCAGCGAACGCATGACGTAATTGTAATGAAATAACGTCACATTAAGTTTTTTGTTTTATTTTTGAACATATGGTTTCGAGATGATCGTTGAAGTTGTTGAAAACTGCTGTTCCATGCCAGTAAGGTGTGATGTCCACCACCACCACACATCTTTATGACCATTTTCTAAGGATTGAACCCTCCACTCATGAGTAATTGTTTTAGGTCCGAAATTAGGTTCTGTCCTTGTTCAATGGTATGCGATCCGTGAACGAGATCATTGACGTAAAATGACTCCTCCACTACCTTTGAAGCTTCCGGGAACCATTGACGCTCGTTTTCCGCCAGTCTTCGTAGTGTCATTATGGCCAAAAACGGCGCTGCTTTGGTGCCATAAGTAACTGTGGCGAGCTGATATGAAAGTAATGGTTGTTCCGGTGATTCTCGTCTGATAATCTGTTGTAGGCTTTGGTCACAGTGGGCCACCAAAATTTGCCTGTACATCTTTTCAATATCTGCTGTGTAAGCATACTTGTACTGCCTCCATTGTATAAATGTTGTTTGTAAATCTTGTTGTAGGTTTGGGCCCTTGTACATGAGATCGTTTATGCTCCAACCGGAAGTTGTTTTTGCGCAGGCATTAAATAAAATCCTGTACTTAGTTGTTGTTGACTCGGCGCGTTTGACGTCGTGGTGCGGCAAGTAGCAGTAGTGTCTTGTTACTCGTACATGTTGATTGTTGCATATGACCTAAGTCAATGTACTCTGCTATAAATTCTTTATAGGCTTTAGCTAAGTGTTGTTGTTTCACAAATCTTCGTTCTAAAGTATTGAATTGGGCAATAGCCATCTGTTTGGAAGAGCCCAGATTACATTCCCAGTCGTTTATCATTGGAAGTCGAACTTCGTATCGTCCTTTTTCCAAACGTTGTGTGGAGTAGTTGTAGAACTCAACGCATTTCTGATCTTCCACTGAGAACTCGCCTTGGTCTTTGATATCTTCGGAATCCCAAAACTGTCTCATATTCTCCAGATTGTTCAATTCCACTTTGCATTGTAATTTTGTAGAATTGACGTGTCCGCATTGTAGCCAGCCTAAGTATGTTTGCTGTGCGATGTGCCGTGTGACTTCATCGCCTTTGATCATTCCTCCTAGCATGATCTGGGAGTAAATGTCTGCTTCAAATAGCAGATCTACTGGTCGGCTGTATGTTGAATTCCGGATTCGCCAAGTTGATATTTTGTATTTGAGGCCATGACGGTTTTGTAAAGGTTTTGTTCGGTAGATTCTTGAATCAGTTTTTCATTACGTACACCGATTTTCTGAACGTGAAGTCTCTGCAGACAGAGCTGCATGAAATTGTTATCATGCCCTTGCAATTGCTCTGCTTCTCTCCAACTCCAAAGACAACTCCTTTACATTTCTAGCGTTTGATCCCAAGAAGTTGAGCTGCTCGTTCTGTTATCAGTGATATTTGAGAACCTTGACCAAGTTGTACTGAGTTCCATCAGCTCCCTCAACCTTTACTATGGCGGTCGCTAATAGAATCTCCGAAGCTTCTTCATCGTTTTGAGAGACATGAAATGATGAATCCGTTTGGTTTTGTTCATTGTTTTTTGATGCAGCCTCGTGCAATAACGTATTGTGCTAAGCTTTGCACTTGTGACATCGATGTTTTGACGTAATTTTTTTGCCTTTATGGCTGTACAGGCAATTAATTCTAACATCACTGCCTCGTTTGAAATTGGACGAATTGGTGCTTATTGTCCCATCAATGGTTTTTGCTATAAACCCCTCTTACACAATAGATTTAACAACAGGACATGAAGATTTAAAATCAAGTAATTCAGTGAGGGTAGTTACTAGCAAAAATCTACTTAAGAATACATAAAGATTAACAAATACATTGTTAAAACAAAGAAAATGGTCAAAAAACAAAAGTTCTTTATCAAAAATGTAAAACTTAACAGAGAAAGGTTACATCTACTGAAACAATTAGACATGTATTAATTTAACTTACAAAAAGTACTAGGGAATATCAAATTGACACAGAAGACTTGCAGTATGAACTTGAACAACTACAGGAGAAACTTACTTCCATGACCATTAAATATACAGCCTCTGAAAACCAAATGAGGTAATATGTATTGGCACTGAATGAGCTGGTGAGCTCACAAACAAACAAATGTGAGTATTGTCATCCACCATCTATTGAACCCACACCGGACCATTCATTGACAATATGTGATACCAACATACCGCAGTCTTGTGCCAGTTTGCCATTGTCAATTACTGTTTCCCTATGCATAGTGTAAATAAAGAAATAGTGTTATTTTGTGATGAAATTGGAAAGGATCTAGGCCAATTGTTGACAAAAAAATATCCGGGACACTCAATAATGAACTACTGTATGCCTGGTTGTTCATTATATGAGATCATGAAAAAAAAAAATTATTATTAAATGCAATTTTAACCAGGACACTATATTATTAATATTTGTTGGTAATAGGGGTAATGTGAAGAAAGGAGAATTACTCCAATATTATAGATCCTTGTGCAAGCTTAGTTTAAAAAAATGGGAGTTCCACAGGGCTCAATTCTTGGTCCTTTCTTGTTTCTTATTTATATTAATGACTTGCCTTACCTCATAAAGGATAATCATGACATAGTGTTGTTTGCGGATGATACTTCACTTTTGTTTAAACTTAAACGTCAGCAGCTGGTTACTGACGATGTAAATAACGCGGTCTCAAAAATAGTTCACTGGTTCAATGTTAATAATTTACTTCTTAATGAAAAGAAGACTAAATGTATTAAGTTACGTTAAGCAGGTGAAAACGAATGTGTTGATAAAGGGCGAAGAATTGAAACTTGAAGACAGCATAGTATTCTTGGGCTTAACTTTGGATGCTAAGCTTCAGTGGGGCCCACATATTGATAAATTATCAAAAAAGCTAAGCTCCGCAGCATACGCTGTTAGAAAATTCAACTGATTTAGAGACAGCCCGTTTAGTATACTTTAGTTATTTTCATAGTGTGATGTCGTACGGTATTATTTTGTGGGGAAATGCCGCCGACATTCAGACTATATTTGTTTTGCAGAAAAGAGCTGTTAGATCAATTTATAAATTAAGTCCGAGACACTCTCTCAGAGAGAAATTTAAGGAAATTCATGTAATGACTGCCTTCTCAGTATATTAATGAAAATCTTTTATATGCCCACAAAAACATAAAATTGTTTAAAAATACAGCCAGCAACACAAATTTGTTGTACCTACAACAAGGCTCAAGAAAATAGGTGGCTCGTTCAGATGTCAATGTATACGCTTTTATAATAAACTTCCAAGCCACGTTCAAGATCTAAGCCTTAATAAATTCAAATCATTTATTGAACTTAAGTTGTGCCAGAAAGCTTTTTATACACTCAAAGACTATATTGAGGACAAAAGAGCCTTGGGACTGACCTGCTCCAATTTTTGCATACTGAATTTTTTTTTTTTTGTTTGGTACCTAACTTTTGTTTTATTTTATATACACTTTGACATTTCATGATTATTATATACACAATGACATGAATATTTATTTTGTATAATATTATTATTATTTTAATTTCGTATGAGAACTTAGTGGGTAATATTTTCATATATTTTGTCTATCTCAGTTATTTCTTAAATTTTTATATCTGTCAGTTTGAGTACTTAAAGCGGCCTACCCAATTGTCCTTTCTTTGGTATTGTTCGTCGAATCGTTGAGCTCCTTATGTGTTGAGTTGAGCTGCACGATTAATGACAAATGCGTGCACTGACTGGACAGACCCACTCAAATCTGTACGGTACTTTCCTCAAAAGACCATTTCAGACACCTACCTACATGGTCCTCATATGATCTGTAAAATAAACAATGACATTAATACTTACCTAGGTATAATTTTATTGTTATTATTGTGAATGTTAAGACTAAGTGGGTCATTTTTTTTTTTTTTTTTTTTTATTATCTCAGTTAGTTTTAATCGTAATCTTGGTCTGGCGGTTTGAGTAATTATTCGGCCTACCCAATGTCCTTTCAACGATTTGACGAACAATACCACAGTATTGTTCGTCGAATCGTTGAGCTCCTTATGTTTTGAGTTGAGCTGTACGATTACTGACAAATGCGTGCACTGACTGGACAGGTCCACTCAATCTGTGTGGTTCTTTCCTGAAAAGACCATTTCAGACATCAATCCACATGGTCTTAACATGATCTGACCAAGATTATGTCTGGACTTTAAAAGAGACTGTGACCTCTGAGTTTGTTTCGGCCTTTCTTCTCAGAGTAGCCAGATAAGAAACGCCGACCTCATCTAGTTTTTAAAATATGTTTGACGTGTAAAAGTGTTTGTACAAACCCACTTACAGAAATAAAAATCATTTATCATTTATCAATGCAGACATGCAATTTGTTAATTGTAATTCTAAAAACTTGGCACAAAAATAGAGGCCATGCTTGTCGTTGCAGAGTGGACAAGTAAAAGTTTACGCATGGTATGATTTCGTAACCTTGTTATTACTAGCCGCTTGGTTCTTGTTGTTATGTTAGCAGTATTTCTTGTATGGGATGCTTCTTGATTCTGGTTTGTTGCAGAACTTGACTTCTGATAGTTGTCTTCTTTACGCTGCAACGATTCCATTGAAGTAAACTTCGCCTCTAAGTGGTTTAAGAACCGGCGGGATCTCATGGCGACATGGAGGGTGCGATTGTCGCGACATGTCGCTGGGCACGCCACAATAGCGGCGGTAAGTGCCCTCTTTGAGGAGTGGTTGGAGAAGCGCCACGGCGTCCTCACCTTCCACCAGACACAGTCCTCTCACCGGACACGGTTGTTTCGGGAGGTTCCTGTTTCGAATAAGGTGGGAGGAATCGCCCGGGTGTCACCATTGTGTGGATCGCCCGGAAGACACGGTGGAACATACGGTGGAGGTCTGCCCAGATTGGGCGGAGCACCGCAGTGTCCTCGCGGAGGCGATCGACGGCGGTGGTCTCTCGCGTCCGGCGCTGGTCCAGGAGCGAGCGGGAATGGAAAGCCGTCACCTCCTTCTGCGAAGCAGTAATGCTCGCGAAGGAGGAGGCGGAGCGCGTGAGGGAGAGAGCCTTGCGCCCTCACGCCCCTAGTCGCCGCAGGAGACGCCCTGGTCGTCGGGAATCGCAAGCAGATTCCCGGCCACCGTAGGTGCGGGCTTGCGGACGGCGAGCAATGAGTAGCTCTCCGTCCAGTAGGGACCAGGCCCGGGTCGACGGCGCGTCGTGTTCCACGCGCGCCTTAAAGAGATGTCAGCACAAAATGACGGGGTCCGATAGGGCCGACGCTTCAGGGTCGCGGGTAATTCTAAAGAGTAACCGTGGCCCTGGCAAAGGCAATTGAAGGAACACGGGTGGGTTTTAGTCAGTAAAAGTATCCACATAAAGGTATCCACTGATTAAACTTTCCGTGAAATACTGGTATTTTTCTTTCTCTATGAGCTCCGGCCCACATCTTAGTGTTTAATGTTTTCGTCAGATAGATATATTGGTTTTCGAATCTTGTATAGCGCTCTTCATATACTGCGTTTGAGTTCGCAATCGATTCCCAATGAAGACTGTCAATAGCAGACCAACGCGCTTGTAACGTTTGCAACGCATCCCAGAATTCCCATTTTTCTGTGATAAATTCCACTTGAATGTTGGCGACAGTTCTCATGAAGGCCTTGAAGTTCTAGGTCGTCCAGTCAAACTCAAACTCAAACTCAAATCATTTATTTCAATTAAACCATTTACAGGCACTTTTGAATTGTCAAGGAGTCGGTCAGTCAGAAATATGAAGCTAGTTGCCCATTCCAAAGCGTAGTAGGTACCTATGGAGAAGAACGGGCAAGAAACTCCATGGACACTCTTTTAAATAATAATGTTTTTACATATATCTTAGTTACATCGATTAATGTTGTTCACTATAAGTGAGAACGATGTACAAAAAACCGTACACGTTAAAAGCGTCCAGAGTGCATCAAAACATAATTAAAAACAATCCAGCTAATAATTTATTAAAATAAGCCCTGGCAGCTAAGAGATGACCAGTCCCAACTGACGGCGCCCGTTCACGAACATGACGCATGGATCAGCACCATTCAGCTCAACCATTTTGAAGGGAGCTAAATGATCCGACACACGCGCCACCGTCAGCGAGACATTTGAGTGAGCATGACATACTATCAGCCGCCAAGGCACATTCAAGTCAATCTATGACATTACCCGGTAAATGGTAGCTCTATAGTACAAAGTACTCACATCTGTGCAATGCATCTATATAATAAAAAGGAGATTGAGTTTATATAATGCAAATAAATTCTTACTATCTTCAGCAGCTTCAACAGTGATTCGAATGTCAATTAATTAGTTGTGTTGTGGAGCAGGACCGGCATTAAGCCAGGCATTTTTATCAGTTATGTAGTCCTCCAACCTATAATATGCCTGCCTGAATAGTGTGCGTTTGACAAAGGATTTGAATTTTGTCTCATTCAGTTGAAGTATGTGGGGAGGTATTTTATTATAACATTTTAGACAGTACCCCATGAAAGATGAGTCTACTTTAGCCAGTCTGAAACCTGGTTGAACTAATAGGTCCCGATTTCTAGTACTATAATTATGTCTTTCACCTCTTTTACTGTAAAGATGTAAATTTTTTCTTACGTACATGATGTTTTCATAGATGTATTGACAAGGTACAGTCATGATGTTAATATCCTTAAACAATTCCCTTAGAGAATCGCGCCTGCGGAGATTATATATGGCTCTGATGGCTCTTTTCTGCAGAATAAAAATAGACTCGATGTCTGCAGCCCGTCCCCAAAGCAAAATACCGTAAGACATGATACTATGAAAGTAACTAAAATAGACCAGCCTCGCGGTATCTACATCAGTAAATTGACGGATTTTTCTGACAGCGTAAGCTGCTGAACTTAGCCGTCCTGCTAGAGATGTTAAATGAGGACCCCATTGTAGCCTTGAGTCGAGCGTGATCCCCAAGAAAACCGTTTTATCGACGAATTCTAGCTTCTCTTGATTCAATACTATCTCACAATCACTACTCTTGACGTTTGGTAAAGAAAATCTTATACACTTAGTTTTATTTCCATTTAGTACTAAATTATTAGCCGTGAACCAATTTTGGACCAGCAGTAGGGCGTTATTTACGTCGTCAAAATTTGAAGCACGTCTATCTACCTTAAAAATTAAGGAAGTATCGTCAGCAAATAACACCATTTGTGGTTGATTTATTAATAAATGGAGTAGGTCATTAATATATACTAAAAAGAGGAAAGGACCCAATATCGAGCCTTGTGGAACACCCATTTTTACCTTTAAACCAAGTGAATTGACACCATTTATGTGAACTTGCTGTTGTCTATCATTTAAATAAGATTTTATTAAACTAAGCGCAAGTTTTCCAAGTCCGTAATGCTCAAGTTTCAAAAGCAGGGTTTCGTGATCGACGCAATCAAATGCCTTGGAGAGGTCACAAAAGATTCCTATGGCGTCTTGAGCATCTTCCCACGCGTTAAAAATATGTTTTAATAAGGTAACACCAGCGTCGGTCGTACAACGCCCTTTGGTGAAACCATACTGTTGCTCGTGAAGGATTTTATTAGTATTAAAATGATTGAGCATCTGACTAAGCATTATCTTTTCAAAAACCTTGCTGAAAACCGGCAACACGGACACAGGTCTATAATTATTAGTGTCTTTACTGTCCCCGGATTTGAAAAGTGGTATTACCTTACTGTATTTCATTAGATCCGGGAAGACTCCTTGATCCACACACAAATTAAATATTAAGGCTAAGTAAGGTGCTATAGTTTCAATTATGGAGGTACAGACTTTAATAGACATTCCCCAAAGATCTTCGGTCAATTTGATCTTGATTTGCTTAAAAGATTTTATTACTGTTAAGGGGTTAATATGCTTAAAGTTAAATTCAATCGGGCAGGCAGAAATATTCGCCCTCATTAAATCAAAAGCACGCGAGGGCGAAGAATTTAAGATTTCAGTGGTTTTTAGTGGGACACTGGTAAAGAAATTCACAAATTCCTGAGCAACTTTTTTGTTATCGCAAATGAGACCACGTGACGTCTCCAGTGTGTAATCAGAATTTTGCTTTTTGATCCTGTTCGTTTCATTATTGATAATTTTCCAAACCGTCTTTATTTTATTGTCTGCTGATTTTACCTTGTTGCTAATGTATAAGGCTTTAGCTGCCTTACAAGTGTTCTTAAAAATTTTTGAGTAAGAAGCAACATACTTATTAAAAGTTTCCGTGTTAATATAAGGCTTAAGGCCATACAGCTCGAAAAGTTTTTCCCTACTTTTCCTAAGTCCTTTAGTTGCCCAGTCACTAAATAAAAACTTAGGGCTGATACTTTTAGACTTCTTCTTAAAAATATTATTAAACTCGGTTTGAACTACCGAAAAGAATTCTTTATACAAACTATTAACATTATTCATTGTAAGGTCCTGATTACTTAACTTACAAATTAAAGTGCTTTTAAATTTATTTAAATTGACAAATGTTATTGGTCTGGATTGTATCTGCACTTTTTGTATCGCTATGTTGGACTCAAAAGTTACGGTTTGACCGCTGTGATCTGAAGGGAGATAATTAACGATAGCTTTATTTAAATAGTCGCAGCAACAAAATACATTATCAATACATGAAACAGAAGTTGTAGTTGTTCGGGTTGGTTCCAAAAACACATTTGACAAATTGAATGATTTAAACAAATTCAATAATCTACTGGTATTTGAATTATTTTCTAAAATATTAATGTTAAAGTCTCCACAGATAATAACTGATTTATTACCAGTTGCAAGTTTAGCCAAAACATCTTCCATTACTGACTCAAATATAGAGAAGTTTTGATAATTTGGGGGTCTGTAAACGCACACTATAACATGCTTATCTAGCTCAACACAAGACAGTTCAACGCTATGTTCAACCGATAGTTCAACTATGTCTTTACGAGCTTTTGATTTTATACAACGTTTAATTAGGATTAGTGAACCACCACGCAGCATTGATTTTCGGTTAAAACAACTGGCCACATTATAATTCTCGTAATTAATTAACATTTCAGAATCTTTTAACCAATGCTCAGTTATGCAAATAATGTCAAACATTGTTTTTTCTAAAAACAATTCAATTTCCAATTGTTTGGAGTTAAATCCTTGAATATTTTGATGAAATAATTTCAAGGATTTCTGCTTAGCCCCTTTTCTACAGTTAACTATTGTAGTGCTAGAAAATACCTTTTTGTTTTTAAGTGGAACTGTAGTATTATTGGTACCTTCTGTTGTCTTACAAACTAGTTTAAATTATCTGAGCTAACCACCTCAACATTAGTACTATTACTAATAGTAGTAGTTTACAGTTGGAACCCGTGTACCTCTCCCGTGATCCCTGTTATTGGTCTCAATTATGTTACTGGTTTCTCCTTCCTCCTCTCTGTCTTGTTGCTCTTTTAATTTCTTGTTCAATGTACCTGCTTTATCTTATTCAGTTCGCGCTAATTGTCGTAAGTGTTTGCTGATGACGTCATGTTGCCAAACTTTCCGACGAATTGACAAACCTTTGCTTTGAGCAGTAGGCTGTTGCTCCACACTCCTGGTTCTTGGTATTGTGGAACCATTTTCTTCTACGACATGCGCCTTCTCAATTGGTTACTGGGGTAACTCGCTTGTGAGAGACCAGTCCAACCGATTCGCGACCGTAAAAGATATAAATCACGCAACACTAACTTGTTCGAAGGACCAAATGTTGGGTGTAATGCGAAACAGTGAAAATGTTATGTACTTGTTATGATATGTAAATGAGTAGATGAACGCTTACCTTTATGGATTTATTGCTACTGAATATAATTATGTAATCGTTTCACTTAAATGCTATGTTAGAGAAATGCACATCTAGACAATATCGATGTGCATTATTGAGTATGAATTACTAACTCCCACAAAGGTCAATACAGCGTAGCTCGTACAACTTTAGTAATTGTCCCGTCACTGCAGCTCATGTCATCTTTTAATCTGAAAACGTCACAAATTACAAAATCAATGTAAATAAATATAAAGTTATTTTCATACATTCGTGTCCGCAACATTCATACTATATCATGTGACTTAACCTCCTATACCCAGTCCTTCTTCAGTTTTTCAAACATACCTATGGCGTTGTTTTATGTAAGCCAAAATGTGGATGAGGACTTTTAGACGAATGCAGGAAACACGTCATTATAAATGATTCTGCCTCTAGTTTAAAACTACTTACTTTTAACATCGGACTTCTCAGTAATAATATACCGGCTTGATGTAGACATAGATGCTATCGTACTCACAAAATGCTGGCTAAGCGAAGGCTCGATACTAGAAACCTACCAGGCTGTAAAGTATGCCAAATCCAAAGGCTTGGTTTGCAAAAGCTGTCTAACACTGCTCACACGTAATAATGGCTCACTTCCCTCTTTAACATAGTTACACTAGTCTCAACAACAATCGCTGGGTACTTAAATTAAACGAGGACGATCTGTTCAAAGACTTAGCCAATTTATATTGAACTGACACCCTTAACCAGCATTGTTTCCTTTCGAACTTAAAATAAAAACAAACACACAACATTAAAATTCCCCGTAACAAACGGAACATTCAGCAATGGATCACAACTGGTCTTATGAGATGCATAATAAGTCTGTTAAACTGATACATTGTGATGACGTGCGTTTAGCCGCAGTGAAGGTTCGGGTATGTAACAAAACTATAATAATGTTTATGCCGACTGACGGTGTAGTAAACTTACCGGAATTTACTCATTGCTTAAGTATTATTAATTCAATAGTAGAAGACAATGGTTATACGGAGGCTATTTACATTTTAGTTGACTAAATCAAACAATTCGTTCCAAAACAGTTCGTTTTGGAACGAATAGTTGAGTGTGGATGTGAATATACAAGCTCACGGGTGTGCGAGATGGTTGGACCACTGTGTCGTAACAAAGGCTGCTTTGCCGTCTATTTGGATAGATGACAATATGCAGTGGTCCGACCATTTCCCACTTTTTGTTGAATGAAACGAACAGGATCAAAAAGCAAAATTCTGATTACACACTGGAGACGTCATGTGGTCTAATTTGCGATGGCAAAAACGTTGTTCAGGAATTTGTGAATTTCTTTACCAGTGTCCCACTAAAAACCACTGAAATCTTAAATTCTTCGCCCTCACTTGCTCTTGATTTAATGAGGGCGAATGTTTCAGCCTGACCGACTGAAATTAACTTTTAAACATATTAACCCCTTAACAGTAATAAAATCTTTTAAGCAAATCAAGATCAAATTGACCAAAGATCATTGGGCAACTTCTATTAAAGTCTGTACCTTCATAATTGAGACTATAGCACTTTACTTAGCCTTCATATTTAATTTGTGTGTGGATCAAGGAGTCTTCCCGTATCTAATGAAATACAGTAAGGTAATACCATAATAAATAATAATTTCACATCCGGGGACAGTAAAGACACTAATAATTACAGACCTGTGTCTGTTTTGCCGGTTTTCAGCAAAGCTTTGAAAACGTAATGCTTAATCAAATGCTCAATCATTTCGGTACTAATAAAATCCTTCAAGAGCACAGTATGGTTTCACCAAAGGGCGTTGTGCGACCGACGCTGGTGTTACCTTATTAAAACACGGCTAATTTCAGCAGCTTACGCTGTCAGAAAAATCCGTCAATGACTACTGATGTAAATACCGCGAGGCTGGTCTATTTTAGTTACGTTCATAGTATCATGTTTACGGTATTTTACTTTAGGGACGGGCTGCAGACATCGAGTTTATTTTTATTCTGCAGAAAAGAGCCATCAGAGCTATATATAATCTCCGCAGGCGCGATTCTCTAAGGGAACTGTTTAAGGATATTAACATCATGACGGTACCTTGTCAATACATCTATGAGACCATCATGTACGTAAGAAAAAATATACATCTTTACAGCAAAGGGGGAAAGACATAATTATAGTACTAGAAATCGGGACCTATTAGTTCAACCAGGTTTCAGACTGGCTTAAGTAGACTCATCTTTCATAGGGTACTTTCTAAAATGTTATAATAAATTACCTCCCCACATACTTCAACTGAATGAGACGAAATTCAAATCCTTTGTCTAACGCACACTATGCAGGCAGGCATATTATAAGTTAGGGGATTACATAACTGATAAAAATGCCTGGCTTAATGCTGGTCCTGCTACACACTACAACTAATTAATTGACATTTGAAATACTGTTGAAGCTGCTGAAGATTGTAATGTATTTGCATTATATAAACTCAATCTCCTTTTATTATATATAGGTAGATGCATTGCACAGATGTGAGTACTTTGTAATATAGAAATGAAAATGAAAAACTTTTATTTCGACCAACAAAGGGTCATAAGCATAAAAATTACCATTACCACCATTACCATTAGCTACCATTTACCGGGTACTGTCATAGATTGACTTGAATGTGCCCTGGCGGCTGATAGTATGTCATGCTCACTCAAATGTCTCGCTGACGGTGGCGCGTGTGTCGGATCATTTACCTTCCTTCAAAATGGTTGAACTGAAGGGTGCTGATCCATGCGTCATGTTCGTGAACGGGCGCCGTCAGTTGGGACTGGTCATCTCATAGCTGCCACCGGCTTATTATAATAATATTTTTTTTGGTTTGTTTTTAATTATGTTTTGCTGCACTCTGGACGCTTTTAACGTGCACGGTTTTTGTATATCGTTCTCACTCATAGTGTCAACATTAATCGATGTAACTAATATATTTGTAACAACAATATTATTTAAAAGAGTGTCCATGGAGTTTCTTGCCCGTTCTTCTCCATAGGTACCAACGCTTTGGAATGGGCAACTAGCTTTATACTTCTGACTGACCGACTCCTTGACAATTGAAAAGTGCCTGTAAATGGTTTAATTGATTATATAGAATAAGTGATTTGAGTTTGAGTTTTGAGTTTGAGTTTGAGTTTCAGTTTGAGTAAGTTTGAATGTAATTTAGGTAATTTGTAATAACTGCTGTCCTTTCTTCGACCGATAAGATCGTTTGGGGGGCAATAATGTTGCCCATAGGACCCTGTTAAAAGATATGTATGTCAACCTAGTATCTATCCTGTCAGATGCCGCCTCTGCCTCTTGCGAGCGCAGGGGAGCGCAGAGGAGAGGTAGATACATAGCGGGGTGGAATAAACACGTGGCTGGTTACCATAGGGAAGCCAGACTGAAATGACATGGCCGGATTCTGCCCGCAGAAGCCATTCAGAATACATAAATGTAGAAAGGCGACAAAAATGCCAATAAAAATTTGTGTGGTAATTGATTTTGTCCGGTTTTTTTCGAGATAACTTACAAATCAACACAACTTCGTTTGCGTTTGGATACACGCATATAACATGCACTATATCTGTTGTACGCCTGAAGGTAAGATTAAAATATTAAACCACCACAACTGCCAGAACCGTAAGGCTGAGGTAAAAAAACCTATAAAAGTCAAAGATTTCACGATTATCACAGTCACCATTTTACGAGCTACCGTGCGTCATAATGCCGATCACGTTACGTATTATGAATCGAAAATATATTCAGGAGTGTGTATCTGAACTTCCTAGTTATTTTGACGTTTCTGAACTGCGCGCGCTCCCGCTGTTCTTTCTGTCCATGTATATGTCTGTCACCTGTCACTCTGTGTCTTGATCTTCTCACGACAGAGTAACAATAACACAACACAGTACCTTAGTGTTGTGCAGCAGCCTTTGGTCTCTCGGAAGAAAATACATAGCAGAGTCCTGAGCTACCCAATAGTGAATATTGGTTGTGGATGCTCTGTTATGGGAAGGCGTCACTCAGTGCGATACCACCGCCCTTGATGAAAGTATTCCATCAATCGATATTTTCTTCTGGTGGAATACCCACAATCAGGTAAGTGTGTGCTGTTGAGC
Organism: Dasypolia templi; assembly: GCA_963555695.1. Lineage (NCBI taxonomy): Eukaryota > Metazoa > Arthropoda > Insecta > Lepidoptera > Noctuidae > Dasypolia > Dasypolia templi. The sequence goes on from OY743144.1 coordinate 1,973,195, forward strand.
TTATATTTTTTGTCAACTATCTTGCCCTAGCTGCTGTTAATTGTTATTGTATTGTTTCCATGATGAAGCAAATTCCTCATAATTAATAAGTATGGGTGCAGTCTCACTTAGCATATATGTAGCTACAACTATTTGCGTGTGTGCATAGTATGACCATTCTATTTAAAATAGGATTGGGACGCTACCTGCTGAAGCACGAAGGATTGCCCAAATGAGTTTTCTGCCTAGTTACATATGCTAGACATTTCGTACCCTTGTTAAGGTAATGTTGCTAAAAGAACGCAATTATTCCGTTCCCATCAGTTACCGAATATGCGTGATACATTTATTTGCTAATGAGTGGCATTTATTCCCTGAGGGCACAAATATCTCATCTTATTTTACTGTTCAGCAGTCAGAGGATTTATTATGATTTCTATAAAGAGATCCAGAGACTTTTGATTTTAATCATAAATGGATGCAATAATGTTTTTCATAAAATGTCTCTAAAACAAGTGGAAGTAGATCATTTTTATAAGCAAATGTATATCCTACCTGCTTAATTAGATACCTAAGTAAATAAAAATTCAAGTGCTATTTATTTTAGTGTTTTATTGCCTATATTTTATATCGAACTGTATTTTTTTTTCCAAAGTCGCTATATCCATAAATATCTAGACTACAAGCTCTCTGCTAGCGCGGCCTACCTATGACGTTTGAAAGGTCCAGGCCTATTACTAATACAAGATGAAATTGAAAACTTACGCCACCTCGAAATAGGAGGTTCAGTAACGTTTGTATCGTCATTTCCCAAATCAAAGTAATACATTTTTGAATTTGGCGCACCTATATGTTGAATAAGTTTTAATCCGTATTTTGTAGATTTTTGACTTATTTAAAATGTGTGGAACACCGACATTGAGAGTATTTCATACATTTTCATAGAATTAGAAATTCATTGTATGGGTTCAAGCTGGTAAGTCGAATATGGACCAAGTGTATGGCGATATGTGCGAGAGCAGAACAGCATTAAAAAAAGTGGTGCCAGGATAGGCAGGATCAGATAAAAATGGACCTCCTGGCCTCGCGTCACACTGAAAAATATTTTAAGTTGTTTTGGAAGTAAACTGGGAAAATGAATGTTAGGACCTGGCTTTCCTGTGAGCGTGGATGGGGTCAGTGATCACGAAATGATCGCTGATTTCTTTAAAGCCCTATTTAAAATAGCGCCACATTGTGATCCTACTGAACAGAGGCGTTCCTCAACTTTTGGGTGTAATGGTGCTGAGACTGTTACTCAGAGGCGAGTTGTGAGATTTACAGCGAAACATATGCAAAAATTTATCCACAGCATGCATTGTGGTAAGTCTCCGGGTGTGACAGTCTCAGCATTGACCATCTAAGTAATGCAGGAGTTCACCTGCCGCGCGTACTCTCCATGTTTTACAATCTCTGTTTGTGTCATGGTTATTTGCCGGATGAACTTACCAGAACGATCGTTGTGCCGTTTGTAAAGAACAAGACTGGGGATTTATCAGATAGTAGCAACTATCGGCCTATATCGCTGGCTACGGTATTGGCCAAGGTATTTGAAAGCTCGCTTAATGACACCCTTAAAACTTATGTGGAATTCGGCTTTAGAGGTGGACTTTCTACGGAAAGCGCTATCTTGTGTGTTAGGCGGGCTGTCGGGTACTACACTGCGAGGAGTACGCCGGTATACGTGTGCTTTCTGGATTTATCCAGAGCCTTCGATACTGGCTTGTACGATAGACTATGGATGAAGCTGGAGAGCGCTGGGGTGACGGTAGAGGTTGTCTCAGTGTTAAGACATTGATATCGATACCAGCAAAACCAATACGATGGGCTGACGCTCTCTCACAGGAATATGGCCTGGAGTGTGGCCTGAGGCAGGGGGGCATTACCTCTCCTCTGTAGTTCAACCGTGCGTTAATGACCTCATTTGTGGGCTCAGCGGTGCTCATGTGGGTTGTATTGTGGATGGAGTTAGCGTCAATAACATCAGTTATGCTGACGACATGGTACTGCTGGGTCAATCGGTAGGCTCAGTTCGTAAACTTGTGGCGATCTGTGAGGCGTACGCGGCGGAACATGGACTAAAATATAACTGTAAGAAGACTATAGTTCTGGTTTTCAAGAGTGGAAAATGTTTTCCAGTTCATGTTCCGCCTATTAAGCTTAATGGCGCAGCGCTAGCAGTGGTGAGCAGTTTCAGGTATCTGGGGCAAATTGTGACAGATGATTTGCAAGATGACGCTGACATTGTGTGGGAGCGCAGAGCATTGGCAGTCAGGAGGAACATGGTTGCGCGTAGGTTTGCTCGCTGCTCGAGGGAAGTAAAGAAAACTCTGTTCAAGGCGTATTGCAAATCCTTTTACTCGAGCAGCTTGTGGATAAATTACACGCATAGGGCTGCTAATGCTTTGCGTATCCAATATAACAACATTTTCAGGATGCTGTTGCTACTGCCTTGCTATTGTAGTGCATCAGGTATATTTGCGAACGGACGGCTTCCATGCGATTTTGCGCAAAAGGGTAGCTTCCTTGTAGCTTAATTTCGATTTTATAGTTAATTATTTAATTTATTTTAATGGAATGTTACTATTGTGTAAACTGATTTAAATTTAATTTGACGTAATGTAAGTGTATACGTACCAATTGATTGTAATGTAATTTTATGTATTGTACGGATTATAATTTATCAGAAATAAATGAATTAATAATAATCTGACCCCGAAAACAAAATGAAAAAACTAATCTTCCACCGTTTTAAAAATTGTGGAAAAAAACGTTGCGAAGAAACCGAACCAAAAATTTGAAGAAAAAATTTGATGACCCGACTAGTAAATTTTCTTAAAACGCATCATCTCATTTCCAAGGGACAACTTGGTTTTAGAAGAGGCAAATCAACCGAAGACGCTCGAGCCAAGTTAAGATACTCGATTTATTTATCTTTCTCGTCTTTCACGAGGTTCCCGTTTTGCGGGTCCGTCATTTCAAGAATCATGGCCTGCCGATCTACTCGATCCACTGCCAATATATCAGGCTTATTACTTATTTTATTTATTGATTACCTCATCATCACTATCATTACAGGAATTTCATAATTCAATATATGATGGATCGCAAAATTAAAATTCCTTAAAATGGTGCAAAAGTGGAATTCGTGCGCTCCTGATTACCAGCCAGCTATTGAGGAGCACGGAGATGTTCCCGAGCTAGCTAACCTGGTGAGACCGTTCCTTATATTTGAGGCATTTGCCTTCGAAAATGTATCTGGTACGTAAACTCTTAGGTATGTGCTGTCCCTGAACAGTTGTCTGACCGAAATCGGGCGATTTCTCCGCGTTCACCATAATTCCGATATCTCAGAAATTATGTATCTAAGCTATATAAACCCTATGTCGAATTTGTTTATTGTTTTATTTTCTTGTTGTGTGTCGCAATAAAATTGCAATCTCTGCTTCTCCTAGATAGGAGCGTTTAAAAAAATAGTAGCTCATCGTAAACAACGCTACAATAAAAAAATCAATCAAATCAAATCAAATCAAATCAAAAGTCATTTATTCAAACTAGGCTGAGAGTCAGCACTTTTCGAACGTCAAAATTACATAAGACAGTCCCCCAAAACGCCCGCCCTTCACCACTTCCTAGTGCTTTAGCTGGGAAGAAGAAGTGGCGCAACAAACTCCCCAGCAGCACAGCTGTCTGTTTAGTTTTTCAATATCTGCTGTGTAAGCATACTTGTACTGCCTCCATTGTATAAATGTTGTTTGTAAATCTTGTTGTAGGTTTGGGCCCTTGTACATGAGATCGTTTATGCTCCAACCGGAAGTTGTTTTTGCGCAGGCATTAAATAAAATCCTGTACTTAGTTGTTGTTGACTCGGCGCGTTTGACGTCGTGGTGCGGCAAGTAGCAGTAGTGTCTTGTTACTCGTACATGTTGATTGTTGCATATGACCTAAGTCAATGTACTCTGCTATAAATTCTTTATAGGCTTTAGCTAAGTGTTGTTGTTTCACAAATCTTCGTTCTAAAGTATTGAATTGGGCAATAGCCATCTGTTTGGAAGAGCCCAGATTACATTCCCAGTCGTTTATCATTGGAAGTCGAACTTCGTATCGTCCTTTTTCCAAACGTTGTGTGGAGTAGTTGTAGAACTCAACGCATTTCTGATCTTCCACTGAGAACTCGCCTTGGTCTTTGATATCTTCGGAATCCCAAAACTGTCTCATATTCTCCAGATTGTTCAATTCCACTTTGCATTGTAATTTTGTAGAATTGACGTGTCCGCATTGTAGCCAGCCTAAGTATGTTTGCTGTGCGATGTGCCGTGTGACTTCATCGCCTTTGATCATTCCTCCTAGCATGATCTGGGAGTAAATGTCTGCTCCAAATAGCAGATCTACTGGTCGGCTGTATGTTGAATTCCGGATTCGCCAAGTTGATATTTTGTATTTGAGGCCATGACGGTTTTGTAAAGGTTTTGTTCGGTAGATTCTTGAATCAGTTTTTCATTACGTACACCGATTTTCTGAACGTGAAGTCTCTGCAGACAGAGCTGCATGAAATTGTTATCATGCCCTTGCAATTGCTCTGCTTCTCTCCAACTCCAAAGACAACTCCTTTACATTTCTAGCGTTTGATCCCAAGAAGTTGAGCTGCTCGTTCTGTTATCAGTGATATTTGAGAACCTTGACCAAGTTGTACTGAGTTCCATCAGCTCCCTCAACCTTTACTATGGCGGTCGCTAATAGAATCTCCGAAGCTTCTTCATCGTTTTGAGAGACATGAAATGATGAATCCGTTTGGTTTTGTTCATTGTTTTTTGATGCAGCCTCGTGCAATAACGTATTGTGCTAAGCTTTGCACTTGTGACATCGATGTTTTGACGTAATTTTTTTGCCTTTATGGCTGTACAGGCAATTAATTCTAACATCACTGCCTCGTTTGAAATTGGACGAATTGGTGCTTATTGTCCCATCAATGGTTTTTGCTATAAACCCCTCTTACACAATAGATTTAACAACAGGACATGAAGATTTAAAATCAAGTAATTCAGTGAGGGTAGTTACTAGCAAAAATCTACTTAAGAATACATAAAGATTAACAAATACATTGTTAAAACAAAGAAAATGGTCAAAAAACAAAAGTTCTTTATCAAAAATGTAAAACTTAACAGAGAAAGGTTACATCTACTGAAACAATTAGACATGTATTAATTTAACTTACAAAAAGTACTAGGGAATATCAAATTGACACAGAAGACTTGCAGTATGAACTTGAACAACTACAGGAGAAACTTACTTCCATGACCATTAAATATACAGCCTCTGAAAACCAAATGAGGTAATATGTATTGGCACTGAATGAGCTGGTGAGCTCACAAACAAACAAATGTGAGTATTGTCATCCACCATCTATTGAACCCACACCGGACCATTCATTGACAATATGTGATACCAACATACCGCAGTCTTGTGCCAGTTTGCCATTGTCAATTACTGTTTCCCTATGCATAGTGTAAATAAAGAAATAGTGTTATTTTGTGATGAAATTGGAAAGGATCTAGGCCAATTGTTGACAAAAAAATATCCGGGACACTCAATAATGAACTACTGTATGCCTGGTTGTTCATTATATGAGATCATGAAAAAAAAAAATTATTATTAAATGCAATTTTAACCAGGACACTATATTATTAATATTTGTTGGTAATAGGGGTAATGTGAAGAAAGGAGAATTACTCCAATATTATAGATCCTTGTGCAAGCTTAGTTTAAAAAAATGGGAGTTCCACAGGGCTCAATTCTTGGTCCTTTCTTGTTTCTTATTTATATTAATGACTTGCCTTACCTCATAAAGGATAATCATGACATAGTGTTGTTTGCGGATGATACTTCACTTTTGTTTAAACTTAAACGTCAGCAGCTGGTTACTGACGATGTAAATAACGCGGTCTCAAAAATAGTTCACTGGTTCAATGTTAATAATTTACTTCTTAATGAAAAGAAGACTAAATGTATTAAGTTACGTTAAGCAGGTGAAAACGAATGTGTTGATAAAGGGCGAAGAATTGAAACTTGAAGACAGCATAGTATTCTTGGGCTTAACTTTGGATGCTAAGCTTCAGTGGGGCCCACATATTGATAAATTATCAAAAAAGCTAAGCTCCGCAGCATACGCTGTTAGAAAATTCAACTGATTTAGAGACAGCCCGTTTAGTATACTTTAGTTATTTTCATAGTGTGATGTCGTACGGTATTATTTTGTGGGGAAATGCCGCCGACATTCAGACTATATTTGTTTTGCAGAAAAGAGCTGTTAGATCAATTTATAAATTAAGTCCGAGACACTCTCTCAGAGAGAAATTTAAGGAAATTCATGTAATGACTGCCTTCTCAGTATATTAATGAAAATCTTTTATATGCCCACAAAAACATAAAATTGTTTAAAAATACAGCCAGCAACACAAATTTGTTGTACCTACAACAAGGCTCAAGAAAATAGGTGGCTCGTTCAGATGTCAATGTATACGCTTTTATAATAAACTTCCAAGCCACGTTCAAGATCTAAGCCTTAATAAATTCAAATCATTTATTGAACTTAAGTTGTGCCAGAAAGCTTTTTATACACTCAAAGACTATATTGAGGACAAAAGAGCCTTGGGACTGACCTGCTCCAATTTTTGCATACTGAATTTTTTTTTTTTTGTTTGGTACCTAACTTTTGTTTTATTTTATATACACTTTGACATTTCATGATTATTATATACACAATGACATGAATATTTATTTTGTATAATATTATTATTATTTTAATTTCGTATGAGAACTTAGTGGGTAATATTTTCATATATTTTGTCTATCTCAGTTATTTCTTAAATTTTTATATCTGTCAGTTTGAGTACTTAAAGCGGCCTACCCAATTGTCCTTTCTTTGGTATTGTTCGTCGAATCGTTGAGCTCCTTATGTGTTGAGTTGAGCTGCACGATTAATGACAAATGCGTGCACTGACTGGACAGACCCACTCAAATCTGTACGGTACTTTCCTCAAAAGACCATTTCAGACACCTACCTACATGGTCCTCATATGATCTGTAAAATAAACAATGACATTAATACTTACCTAGGTATAATTTTATTGTTATTATTGTGAATGTTAAGACTAAGTGGGTCATTTTTTTTTTTTTTTTTTTTTATTATCTCAGTTAGTTTTAATCGTAATCTTGGTCTGGCGGTTTGAGTAATTATTCGGCCTACCCAATGTCCTTTCAACGATTTGACGAACAATACCACAGTATTGTTCGTCGAATCGTTGAGCTCCTTATGTTTTGAGTTGAGCTGTACGATTACTGACAAATGCGTGCACTGACTGGACAGGTCCACTCAATCTGTGTGGTTCTTTCCTGAAAAGACCATTTCAGACATCAATCCACATGGTCTTAACATGATCTGACCAAGATTATGTCTGGACTTTAAAAGAGACTGTGACCTCTGAGTTTGTTTCGGCCTTTCTTCTCAGAGTAGCCAGATAAGAAACGCCGACCTCATCTAGTTTTTAAAATATGTTTGACGTGTAAAAGTGTTTGTACAAACCCACTTACAGAAATAAAAATCATTTATCATTTATCAATGCAGACATGCAATTTGTTAATTGTAATTCTAAAAACTTGGCACAAAAATAGAGGCCATGCTTGTCGTTGCAGAGTGGACAAGTAAAAGTTTACGCATGGTATGATTTCGTAACCTTGTTATTACTAGCCGCTTGGTTCTTGTTGTTATGTTAGCAGTATTTCTTGTATGGGATGCTTCTTGATTCTGGTTTGTTGCAGAACTTGACTTCTGATAGTTGTCTTCTTTACGCTGCAACGATTCCATTGAAGTAAACTTCGCCTCTAAGTGGTTTACCGGCGGGATCTCATGGCGACATGGAGGGTGCGATTGTCGCGACATGTCGCTGGGCACGCCACAATAGCGGCGGTAAGTGCCCTCTTTGAGGAGTGGTTGGAGAAGCGCCACGGCGTCCTCACCTTCCACCAGACACAGTCCTCTCACCGGACACGGTTGTTTCGGGAGGTTCCTGTTTCGAATAAGGTGGGAGGAATCGCCCGGGTGTCACCATTGTGTGGATCGCCCGGAAGACACGGTGGAACATACGGTGGAGGTCTGCCCAGCTTGGGCGGAGCACCGCAGTGTCCTCGCGGAGGCGATCGACGGCGGTGGTCTCTCGCGTCCGGCGCTGGTCCAGGAGCGAGCGGGAATGGAAAGCCGTCACCTCCTTCTGCGAAGCAGTAATGCTCGCGAAGGAGGAGGCGGAGCGCGTGAGGGAGAGAGCCTTGCGCCCTCACGCCCCTAGTCGCCGCAGGAGACGCCCTGGTCGTCGGGAATCGCAAGCAGATTCCCGGCCACCGTAGGTGCGGGCTTGCGGACGGCGAGCAATGAGTAGCTCTCCGTCCAGTAGGGACCAGGCCCGGGTCGACGGCGCGTCGTGTTCCACGCGCGCCTTAAAGAGATGTCAGCACAAAATGACGGGGTCCGATAGGGCCGACGCTTCAGGGTCGCGGGTAATTCTAAAGAGTAACCGTGGCCCTGGCAAAGGCAATTGAAGGAACACGGGTGGGTTTTAGTCAGTAAAAGTATCCACATAAAGGTATCCACTGATTAAACTTTCCGTGAAATACTGGTATTTTTCTTTCTCTATGAGCTCCGGCCCACATCTTAGTGTTTAATGTTTTCGTCAGATAGATATATTGGTTTTCGAATCTTGTATAGCGCTCTTCATATACTGCGTTTGAGTTCGCAATCGATTCCCAATGAAGACTGTCAATAGCAGACCAACGCGCTTGTAACGTTTGCAACGCATCCCAGAATTCCCATTTTTCTGTGATAAATTCCACTTGAATGTTGGCGACAGTTCTCATGAAGGCCTTGAAGTTCTAGGTCGTCCAGTCAAACTCAAACTCAAACTCAAATCATTTATTTCAATTAAACCATTTACAGGCACTTTTGAATTGTCAAGGAGTCGGTCAGTCAGAAATATGAAGCTAGTTGCCCATTCCAAAGCGTAGTAGGTACCTATGGAGAAGAACGGGCAAGAAACTCCATGGACACTCTTTTAAATAATAATGTTTTTACATATATCTTAGTTACATCGATTAATGTTGTTCACTATAAGTGAGAACGATGTACAAAAAACCGTACACGTTAAAAGCGTCCAGAGTGCATCAAAACATAATTAAAAACAATCCAGCTAATAATTTATTAAAATAAGCCCTGGCAGCTAAGAGATGACCAGTCCCAACTGACGGCGCCCGTTCACGAACATGACGCATGGATCAGCACCATTCAGCTCAACCATTTTGAAGGGAGCTAAATGATCCGACACACGCGCCACCGTCAGCGAGACATTTGAGTGAGCATGACATACTATCAGCCGCCAAGGCACATTCAAGTCAATCTATGACATTACCCGGTAAATGGTAGCTCTATAGTACAAAGTACTCACATCTGTGCAATGCATCTATATAATAAAAAGGAGATTGAGTTTATATAATGCAAATAAATTCTTACTATCTTCAGCAGCTTCAACAGTGATTCGAATGTCAATTAATTAGTTGTGTTGTGGAGCAGGACCGGCATTAAGCCAGGCATTTTTATCAGTTATGTAGTCCTCCAACCTATAATATGCCTGCCTGAATAGTGTGCGTTTGACAAAGGATTTGAATTTTGTCTCATTCAGTTGAAGTATGTGGGGAGGTATTTTATTATAACATTTTAGACAGTACCCCATGAAAGATGAGTCTACTTTAGCCAGTCTGAAACCTGGTTGAACTAATAGGTCCCGATTTCTAGTACTATAATTATGTCTTTCACCTCTTTTACTGTAAAGATGTAAATTTTTTCTTACGTACATGATGTTTTCATAGATGTATTGACAAGGTACAGTCATGATGTTAATATCCTTAAACAATTCCCTTAGAGAATCGCGCCTGCGGAGATTATATATGGCTCTGATGGCTCTTTTCTGCAGAATAAAAATAGACTCGATGTCTGCAGCCCGTCCCCAAAGCAAAATACCGTAAGACATGATACTATGAAATTAACTAAAATAGACCAGCCTCGCGGTATCTACATCAGTAAATTGACGGATTTTTCTGACAGCGTAAGCTGCTGAACTTAGCCGTCCTGCTAGAGATGTTAAATGAGGACCCCATTGTAGCCTTGAGTCGAGCGTGATCCCCAAGAAAATCGTTTTATCGACGAATTCTAGCTTCTCTTGATTCAATACTATCTCACAATCACTACTCTTGACGTTTGGTAAAGAAAATCTTATACACTTAGTTTTATTTCCATTTAGTACTAAATTATTAGCCGTGAACCAATTTTGGACCAGCAGTAGGGCGTTATTTACGTCGTCAAAATTTGAAGCACGTCTATCTACCTTAAAAATTAAGGAAGTATCGTCAGCAAATAACACCATTTGTGGTTGATTTATTAATAAATGGAGTAGGTCATTAATATATACTAAAAAGAGGAAAGGACCCAATATCGAGCCTTGTGGAACACCCATTTTTACCTTTAAACCAAGTGAATTGACACCATTTATGTGAACTTGCTGTTGTCTATCATTTAAATAAGATTTTATTAAACTAAGCGCAAGTTTTCCAAGTCCGTAATGCTCAAGTTTCAAAAGCAGGGTTTCGTGATCGACGCAATCAAATGCCTTGGAGAGGTCACAAAAGATTCCTATGGCGTCTTGAGCATCTTCCCACGCGTTAAAAATATGTTTTAATAAGGTAACACCAGCGTCGGTCGTACAACGCCCTTTGGTGAAACCATACTGTTGCTCGTGAAGGATTTTATTAGTATTAAAATGATTGAGCATCTGACTAAGCATTATCTTTTCAAAAACCTTGCTGAAAACCGGCAACACGGACACAGGTCTATAATTATTAGTGTCTTTACTGTCCCCGGATTTGAAAAGTGGTATTACCTTACTGTATTTCATTAGATCCGGGAAGACTCCTTGATCCACACACAAATTAAATATTAAGGCTAAGTAAGGTGCTATAGTTTCAATTATGGAGGTACAGACTTTAATAGACATTCCCCAAAGATCTTCGGTCAATTTGATCTTGATTTGCTTAAAAGATTTTATTACTGTTAAGGGGTTAATATGCTTAAAGTTAAATTCAATCGGGCAGGCAGAAATATTCGCCCTCATTAAATCAAAAGCACGCGAGGGCGAAGAATTTAAGATTTCAGTGGTTTTTAGTGGGACACTGGTAAAGAAATTCACAAATTCCTGAGCAACTTTTTTGTTATCGCAAATGAGACCACGTGACGTCTCCAGTGTGTAATCAGAATTTTGCTTTTTGATCCTGTTCGTTTCATTATTGATAATTTTCCAAACCGTCTTTATTTTATTGTCTGCTGATTTTACCTTGTTGCTAATGTATAAGGCTTTAGCTGCCTTACAAGTGTTCTTAAAAATTTTTGAGTAAGAAGCAACATACTTATTAAAAGTTTCCGTGTTAATATAAGGCTTAAGGCCATACAGCTCGAAAAGTTTTTCCCTACTTTTCCTAAGTCCTTTAGTTGCCCAGTCACTAAATAAAAACTTAGGGCTGATACTTTTAGACTTCTTCTTAAAAATATTATTAAACTCGGTTTGAACTACCGAAAAGAATTCTTTATACAAACTATTAACATTATTCATTGTAAGGTCCTGATTACTTAACTTACAAATTAAAGTGCTTTTAAATTTATTTAAATTGACAAATGTTATTGGTCTGGATTGTATCTGCACTTTTTGTATCGCTATGTTGGACTCAAAAGTTACGGTTTGACCGCTGTGATCTGAAGGGAGATAATTAACGATAGCTTTATCTAAATAGTCGCAGCAACAAAATACATTATCAATACATGAAACAGAAGTTGTAGTTGTTCGGGTTGGTTCCAAAAACACATTTGACAAATTGAATGATTTAAACAAATTCAATAATCTACTGGTATTTGAATTATTTTCTAAAATATTAATGTTAAAGTCTCCACAGATAATAACTGATTTATTACCAGTTGCAAGTTTAGCCAAAACATCTTCCATTACTGACTCAAATATAGAGAAGTTTTGATAATTTGGGGGTCTGTAAACGCACACTATAACATGCTTATCTAGCTCAACACAAGACAGTTCAACGCTATGTTCAACCGATAGTTCAACTATGTCTTTACGAGCTTTTGATTTTATACAACGTTTAATTAGGATTAGTGAACCACCACGCAGCATTGATTTTCGGTTAAAACAACTGGCCACATTATAATTCTCGTAATTAATTAACATTTCAGAATCTTTTAACCAATGCTCAGTTATGCAAATAATGTCAAACATTGTTTTTTCTAAAAACAATTCAATTTCCAATTGTTTGGAGTTAAATCCTTGAATATTTTGATGAAATAATTTCAAGGATTTCTGCTTAGCCCCTTTTCTACAGTTAACTATTGTAGTGCTAGAAAATACCTTTTTGTTTTTAAGTGGAACTGTAGTATTATTGGTACCTTCTGTTGTCTTACAAACTAGTTTAAATTATCTGAGCTAACCACCTCAACATTAGTACTATTACTAATAGTAGTAGTTTACAGTTGGAACCCGTGTACCTCTCCCGTGATCCCTGTTATTGGTCTCAATTATGTTACTGGTTTCTCCTTCCTCCTCTCTGTCTTGTTGCTCTTTTAATTTCTTGTTCAATGTACCTGCTTTATCTTATTCAGTTCGCGCTAATTGTCGTAAGTGTTTGCTGATGACGTCATGTTGCCAAACTTTCCGACGAATTGACAAACCTTTGCTTTGAGCAGTAGGCTGTTGCTCCACACTCCTGGTTCTTGGTATTGTGGAACCATTTTCTTCTACGACATGCGCCTTCTCAATTGGTTACTGGGGTAACTCGCTTGTGAGAGACCAGTCCAACCGATTCGCGACCGTAAAAGATATAAATCACGCAACACTAACTTGTTCGAAGGACCAAATGTTGGGTGTAATGCGAAACAGTGAAAATGTTATGTACTTGTTATGATATGTAAATGAGTAGATGAACGCTTACCTTTATGGATTTATTGCTACTGAATATAATTATGTAATCGTTTCACTTAAATGCTATGTTAGAGAAATGCACATCTAGACAATATCGATGTGCATTATTGAGTATGAATTACTAACTCCCACAAAGGTCAATACAGCGTAGCTCGTACAACTTTAGTAATTGTCCCGTCACTGCAGCTCATGTCATCTTTTAATCTGAAAACGTCACAAATTACAAAATCAATGTAAATAAATATAAAGTTATTTTCATACATTCGTGTCCGCAACATTCATACTATATCATGTGACTTAACCTCCTATACCCAGTCCATCTTCAGTTTTTCAAACATACCTATGGCGTTGTTTTATGTAAGCCAAAATGTGGATGAGGACTTTTAGACGAATGCAGGAAACACGTCATTATAAATGATTCTGCCTCTAGTTTAAAACTACTTACTTTTAACATCGGACTTCTCAGTAATAATATACCGGCTTGATGTAGACATAGATGCTATCGTACTCACAAAATGCTGGCTAAGCGAAGGCTCGATACTAGAAACCTACCAGGCTGTAAAGTATGCCAAATCCAAAGGCTTGGTTTGCAAAAGCTGTCTAACACTGCTCACACGTAATAATGGCTCACTTCCCTCTTTAACATAGTTACACTAGTCTCAACAACAATCGCTGGGTACTTAAATTAAACGAGGACGATCTGTTCAAAGACTTAGCCAATTTATATTGAACTGACACCCTTAACCAGCATTGTTTCCTTTCGAACTTAAAATAAAAACAAACACACAACATTAAAATTCCCCGTAACAAACGGAACATTCAGCAATGGATCACAACTGGTCTTATGAGATGCATAATAAGTCTGTTAAACTGATACATTGTGATGACGTGCGTTTAGCCGCAGTGAAGGTTCGGGTATGTAACAAAACTATAATAATGTTTATGCCGACTGACGGTGTAGTAAACTTACCGGAATTTACTCATTGCTTAAGTATTATTAATTCAATAGTAGAAGACAATGGTTATACGGAGGCTATTTACATTTTAGTTGACTAAATCAAACAATTCGTTCCAAAACAGTTCGTTTTGGAACGAATAGTTGAGTGTGGATGTGAATATACAAGCTCACGGGTGTGCGAGATGGTTGGACCACTGTGTCGTAACAAAGGCTGCTTTGCCGTCTATTTGGATAGATGACAATATGCAGTGGTCCGACCATTTCCCACTTTTTGTTGAATGAAACGAACAGGATCAAAAAGCAAAATTCTGATTACACACTGGAGACGTCATGTGGTCTAATTTGCGATGGCAAAAACGTTGTTCAGGAATTTGTGAATTTCTTTACCAGTGTCCCACTAAAAACCACTGAAATCTTAAATTCTTCGCCCTCACTTGCTCTTGATTTAATGAGGGCGAATGTTTCAGCCTGACCGACTGAAATTAACTTTTAAACATATTAACCCCTTAACAGTAATAAAATCTTTTAAGCAAATCAAGATCAAATTGACCAAAGATCATTGGGCAACTTCTATTAAAGTCTGTACCTTCATAATTGAGACTATAGCACTTTACTTAGCCTTCATATTTAATTTGTGTGTGGATCAAGGAGTCTTCCCGTATCTAATGAAATACAGTAAGGTAATACCATAATAAATAATAATTTCACATCCGGGGACAGTAAAGACACTAATAATTACAGACCTGTGTCTGTTTTGCCGGTTTTCAGCAAAGCTTTGAAAACGTAATGCTTAATCAAATGCTCAATCATTTCGGTACTAATAAAATCCTTCAAGAGCACAGTATGGTTTCACCAAAGGGCGTTGTGCGACCGACGCTGGTGTTACCTTATTAAAACACGGCTAATTTCAGCAGCTTACGCTGTCAGAAAAATCCGTCAATGACTACTGATGTAAATACCGCGAGGCTGGTCTATTTTAGTTACGTTCATAGTATCATGTTTACGGTATTTTACTTTAGGGACGGGCTGCAGACATCGAGTTTATTTTTATTCTGCAGAAAAGAGCCATCAGAGCTATATATAATCTCCGCAGGCGCGATTCTCTAAGGGAACTGTTTAAGGATATTAACATCATGACGGTACCTTGTCAATACATCTATGAGACCATCATGTACGTAAGAAAAAATATACATCTTTACAGCAAAGGGGGAAAGACATAATTATAGTACTAGAAATCGGGACCTATTAGTTCAACCAGGTTTCAGACTGGCTTAAGTAGACTCATCTTTCATAGGGTACTTTCTAAAATGTTATAATAAATTACCTCCCCACATACTTCAACTGAATGAGACGAAATTCAAATCCTTTGTCTAACGCACACTATGCAGGCAGGCATATTATAAGTTAGGGGATTACATAACTGATAAAAATGCCTGGCTTAATGCTGGTCCTGCTACACACTACAACTAATTAATTGACATTTGAAATACTGTTGAAGCTGCTGAAGATTGTAATGTATTTGCATTATATAAACTCAATCTCCTTTTTATTATATATAGGTAGATGCATTGCACAGATGTGAGTACTTTGTAATATAGAAATGAAAATGAAAAACTTTTATTTCGACCAACAAAGGGTCATAAGCATAAAAATTACCATTACCACCATTACCATTAGCTACCATTTACCGGGTACTGTCATAGATTGACTTGAATGTGCCCTGGCGGCTGATAGTATGTCATGCTCACTCAAATGTCTCGCTGACGGTGGCGCGTGTGTCGGATCATTTACCTTCCTTCAAAATGGTTGAACTGAAGGGTGCTGATCCATGCGTCATGTTCGTGAACGGGCGCCGTCAGTTGGGACTGGTCATCTCATAGCTGCCACCGGCTTATTATAATAATATTTTTTTTGGTTTGTTTTTAATTATGTTTTGCTGCACTCTGGACGCTTTTAACGTGCACGGTTTTTGTATATCGTTCTCACTCATAGTGTCAACATTAATCGATGTAACTAATATATTTGTAACAACAATATTATTTAAAAGAGTGTCCATGGAGTTTCTTGCCCGTTCTTCTCCATAGGTACCAACGCTTTGGAATGGGCAACTAGCTTTATACTTCTGACTGACCGACTCCTTGACAATTGAAAAGTGCCTGTAAATGGTTTAATTGATTATATAGAATAAGTGATTTGAGTTTGAGTTTTGAGTTTGAGTTTGAGTTTCAGTTTGAGTAAGTTTGAATGTAATTTAGGTAATTTGTAATAACTGCTGTCCTTTCTTCGACCGATAAGATCGTTTGGGGGGCAATAATGTTGCCCATAGGACCCTGTTAAAAGATATGTATGTCAACCTAGTATCTATCCTGTCAGATGCCGCCTCTGCCTCTTGCGAGCGCAGGGGAGCGCAGAGGAGAGGTAGATACATAGCGGGGTGGAATAAACACGTGGCTGGTTACCATAGGGAAGCCAGACTGAAATGACATGGCCGGATTCTGCCCGCAGAAGCCATTCAGAATACATAAATGTAGAAAGGCGACAAAAATGCCAATAAAAATTTGTGTGGTAATTGATTTTGTCCGGTTTTTTTCGAGATAACTTACAAATCAACACAACTTCGTTTGCGTTTGGATACACGCATATAACATGCACTATATCTGTTGTACGCCTGAAGGTAAGATTAAAATATTAAACCACCACAACTGCCAGAACCGTAAGGCTGAGGTAAAAAAACCTATAAAAGTCAAAGATTTCACGATTATCACAGTCACCATTTTACGAGCTACCGTGCGTCATAATGCCGATCACGTTACGTATTATGAATCGAAAATATATTCAGGAGTGTGTATCTGAACTTCCTAGTTATTTTGACGTTTCTGAACTGCGCGCGCTCCCGCTGTTCTTTCTGTCCATGTATATGTCTGTCACCTGTCACTCTGTGTCTTGATCTTCTCACGACAGAGTAACAATAACACAACACAGTACCTTAGTGTTGTGCAGCAGCCTTTGGTCTCTCGGAAGAAAATACATAGCAGAGTCCTGAGCTACCCAATAGTGAATATTGGTTGTGGATGCTCTGTTATGGGAAGGCGTCACTCAGTGCGATACCACCGCCCTTGATGAAAGTATTCCATCAATCGATATTTTCTTCTGGTGGAATACCCACAATCAGGTAAGTGTGTGCTGTTGAGCTTATATTTTTTGTCAACTATCTTGCCCTAGCTGCTGTTAATTGTTATTGTATTGTTTCCATGATGAAGCAAATTCCTCATAATTAATAAGTATGGGTGCAGTCTCACTTAGCATATATGTAGCTACAACTATTTGCGTGTGTGCATAGTATGACCATTCTATTTAAAATAGGATTGGGACGCTACCTGCTGAAGCACGAAGGATTGCCCAAATGAGTTTTCTGCCTAGTTACATATGCTAGACATTTCGTACCCTTGTTAAGGTAATGTTGCTAAAAGAACGCAATTATTCCGTTCCCATCAGTTACCGAATATGCGTGATACATTTATTTGCTAATGAGTGGCATTTATTCCCTGAGGGCACAAATATCTCATCTTATTTTACTGTTCAGCAGTCAGAGGATTTATTATGATTTCTATAAAGAGATCCAGAGACTTTTGATTTTAATCATAAATGGATGCAATAATGTTTTTCATAAAATGTCTCTAAAACAAGTGGAAGTAGATCATTTTTATAAGCAAATGTATATCCTACCTGCTTAATTAGATACCTAAGTAAATAAAAATTCAAGTGCTATTTATTTTAGTGTTTTATTGCCTATATTTTATATCGAACTGTATTTTTTTTTCCAAAGTCGCTATATCCATAAATATCTAGACTACAAGCTCTCTGCTAGCGCGGCCTACCTATGACGTTTGAAAGGTCCAGGCCTATTACTAATACAAGATGAAATTGAAAACTTACGCCACCTCGAAATAGGAGGTTCAGTAACGTTTGTATCGTCATTTCCCAAATCAAAGTAATACATTTTTGAATTTGGCGCACCTATATGTTGAATAAGTTTTAATCCGTATTTTGTAGATTTTTGACTTATTTAAAATGTGTGGAACACCGACATTGAGAGTATTTCATACATTTTCATAGAATTAGAAATTCATTGTATGGGTTCAAGCTGGTAAGTCGAATATGGACCAAGTGTATGGCGATATGTGCGAGAGCAGAACAGCATTAAAAAAAGTGGTGCCAGGATAGGCAGGATCAGATAAAAATGGACCTCCTGGCCTCGCGTCACACTGAAAAATATTTTAAGTTGTTTTGGAAGTAAACTGGGAAAATGAATGTTAGGACCTGGCTTTCCTGTGAGCGTGGATGGGGTCAGTGATCACGAAATGATCGCTGATTTCTTTAAAGCCCTATTTAAAATAGCGCCACATTGTGATCCTACTGAACAGAGGCGTTCCTCAACTTTTGGGTGTAATGGTGCTGAGACTGTTACTCAGAGGCGAGTTGTGAGATTTACAGCGAAACATATGCAAAAATTTATCCACAGCATGCATTGTGGTAAGTCTCCGGGTGTGACAGTCTCAGCATTGACCATCTAAGTAATGCAGGAGTTCACCTGCCGCGCGTACTCTCCATGTTTTACAATCTCTGTTTGTGTCATGGTTATTTGCCGGATGAACTTACCAGAACGATCGTTGTGCCGTTTGTAAAGAACAAGACTGGGGATTTATCAGATAGTAGCAACTATCGGCCTATATCGCTGGCTACGGTATTGGCCAAGGTATTTGAAAGCTCGCTTAATGACACCCTTAAAACTTATGTGGAATTCGGCTTTAGAGGTGGACTTTCTACGGAAAGCGCTATCTTGTGTGTTAGGCGGGCTGTCGGGTACTACACTGCGAGGAGTACGCCGGTATACGTGTGCTTTCTGGATTTATCCAGAGCCTTCGATACTGGCTTGTACGATAGACTATGGATGAAGCTGGAGAGCGCTGGGGTGACGGTAGAGGTTGTCTCAGTGTTAAGACATTGATATCGATACCAGCAAAACCAATACGATGGGCTGACGCTCTCTCACAGGAATATGGCCTGGAGTGTGGCCTGAGGCAGGGGGGCATTACCTCTCCTCTGTAGTTCAACCGTGCGTTAATGACCTCATTTGTGGGCTCAGCGGTGCTCATGTGGGTTGTATTGTGGATGGAGTTAGCGTCAATAACATCAGTTATGCTGACGACATGGTACTGCTGGGTCAATCGGTAGGCTCAGTTCGTAAACTTGTGGCGATCTGTGAGGCGTACGCGGCGGAACATGGACTAAAATATAACTGTAAGAAGACTATAGTTCTGGTTTTCAAGAGTGGAAAATGTTTTCCAGTTCATGTTCCGCCTATTAAGCTTAATGGCGCAGCGCTAGCAGTGGTGAGCAGTTTCAGGTATCTGGGGCAAATTGTGACAGATGATTTGCAAGATGACGCTGACATTGTGTGGGAGCGCAGAGCATTGGCAGTCAGGAGGAACATGGTTGCGCGTAGGTTTGCTCGCTGCTCGAGGGAAGTAAAGAAAACTCTGTTCAAGGCGTATTGCAAATCCTTTTACTCGAGCAGCTTGTGGATAAATTACACGCATAGGGCTGCTAATGCTTTGCGTATCCAATATAACAACATTTTCAGGATGCTGTTGCTACTGCCTTGCTATTGTAGTGCATCAGGTATATTTGCGAACGGACGGCTTCCATGCGATTTTGCGCAAAAGGGTAGCTTCCTTGTAGCTTAATTTCGATTTTATAGTTAATTATTTAATTTATTTTAATGGAATGTTACTATTGTGTAAACTGATTTAAATTTAATTTGACGTAATGTAAGTGTATACGTACCAATTGATTGTAATGTAATTTTATGTATTGTACGGATTATAATTTATCAGAAATAAATGAATTAATAATAATCTGACCCCGAAAACAAAATGAAAAAACTAATCTTCCACCGTTTTAAAAATTGTGGAAAAAAACGTTGCGAAGAAACCGAACCAAAAATTTGAAGAAAAAATTTGATGACCCGACTAGTAAATTTTCTTAAAACGCATCATCTCATTTCCAAGGGACAACTTGGTTTTAGAAGAGGCAAATCAACCGAAGACGCTCGAGCCAAGTTAAGATACTCGATTTATTTATCTTTCTCGTCTTTCACGAGGTTCCCGTTTTGCGGGTCCGTCATTTCAAGAATCATGGCCTGCCGATCTACTCGATCCACTGCCAATATATCAGGCTTATTACTTATTTTATTTATTGATTACCTCATCATCACTATCATTACAGGAATTTCATAATTCAATATATGATGGATCGCAAAATTAAAATTCCTTAAAATGGTGCAAAAGTGGAATTCGTGCGCTCCTGATTACCAGCCAGCTATTGAGGAGCACGGAGATGTTCCCGAGCTAGCTAACCTGGTGAGACCGTTCCTTATATTTGAGGCATTTGCCTTCGAAAATGTATCTGGTACGTAAACTCTTAGGTATGTGCTGTCCCTGAACAGTTGTCTGACCGAAATCGGGCGATTTCTCCGCGTTCACCATAATTCCGATATCTCAGAAATTATGTATCTAAGCTATATAAACCCTATGTCGAATTTGTTTATTGTTTTATTTTCTTGTTGTGTGTCGCAATAAAATTGCAATCTCTGCTTCTCCTAGATAGGAGCGTTTAAAAAAATAGTAGCTCATCGTAAACAACGCTACAATAAAAAAATCAATCAAATCAAATCAAATCAAATCAAAAGTCATTTATTCAAACTAGGCTGAGAGTCAGCACTTTTCGAACGTCAAAATTACATAAGACAGTCCCCCAAAACGCCCGCCCTTCACCACTTCCTAGTGCTTTAGCTGGGAAGAAGAAGTGGCGCAACAAACTCCCCAGCAGCACAGCTGTCTGTTTAGTTTTTCAATATCTGCTGTGTAAGCATACTTGTACTGCCTCCATTGTATAAATGTTGTTTGTAAATCTTGTTGTAGGTTTGGGCCCTTGTACATGAGATCGTTTATGCTCCAACCGGAAGTTGTTTTTGCGCAGGCATTAAATAAAATCCTGTACTTAGTTGTTGTTGACTCGGCGCGTTTGACGTCGTGGTGCGGCAAGTAGCAGTAGTGTCTTGTTACTCGTACATGTTGATTGTTGCATATGACCTAAGTCAATGTACTCTGCTATAAATTCTTTATAGGCTTTAGCTAAGTGTTGTTGTTTCACAAATCTTCGTTCTAAAGTATTGAATTGGGCAATAGCCATCTGTTTGGAAGAGCCCAGATTACATTCCCAGTCGTTTATCATTGGAAGTCGAACTTCGTATCGTCCTTTTTCCAAACGTTGTGTGGAGTAGTTGTAGAACTCAACGCATTTCTGATCTTCCACTGAGAACTCGCCTTGGTCTTTGATATCTTCGGAATCCCAAAACTGTCTCATATTCTCCAGATTGTTCAATTCCACTTTGCATTGTAATTTTGTAGAATTGACGTGTCCGCATTGTAGCCAGCCTAAGTATGTTTGCTGTGCGATGTGCCGTGTGACTTCATCGCCTTTGATCATTCCTCCTAGCATGATCTGGGAGTAAATGTCTGCTCCAAATAGCAGATCTACTGGTCGGCTGTATGTTGAATTCCGGATTCGCCAAGTTGATATTTTGTATTTGAGGCCATGACGGTTTTGTAAAGGTTTTGTTCGGTAGATTCTTGAATCAGTTTTTCATTACGTACACCGATTTTCTGAACGTGAAGTCTCTGCAGACAGAGCTGCATGAAATTGTTATCATGCCCTTGCAATTGCTCTGCTTCTCTCCAACTCCAAAGACAACTCCTTTACATTTCTAGCGTTTGATCCCAAGAAGTTGAGCTGCTCGTTCTGTTATCAGTGATATTTGAGAACCTTGACCAAGTTGTACTGAGTTCCATCAGCTCCCTCAACCTTTACTATGGCGGTCGCTAATAGAATCTCCGAAGCTTCTTCATCGTTTTGAGAGACATGAAATGATGAATCCGTTTGGTTTTGTTCATTGTTTTTTGATGCAGCCTCGTGCAATAACGTATTGTGCTAAGCTTTGCACTTGTGACATCGATGTTTTGACGTAATTTTTTTGCCTTTATGGCTGTACAGGCAATTAATTCTAACATCACTGCCTCGTTTGAAATTGGACGAATTGGTGCTTATTGTCCCATCAATGGTTTTTGCTATAAACCCCTCTTACACAATAGATTTAACAACAGGACATGAAGATTTAAAATCAAGTAATTCAGTGAGGGTAGTTACTAGCAAAAATCTACTTAAGAATACATAAAGATTAACAAATACATTGTTAAAACAAAGAAAATGGTCAAAAAACAAAAGTTCTTTATCAAAAATGTAAAACTTAACAGAGAAAGGTTACATCTACTGAAACAATTAGACATGTATTAATTTAACTTACAAAAAGTACTAGGGAATATCAAATTGACACAGAAGACTTGCAGTATGAACTTGAACAACTACAGGAGAAACTTACTTCCATGACCATTAAATATACAGCCTCTGAAAACCAAATGAGGTAATATGTATTGGCACTGAATGAGCTGGTGAGCTCACAAACAAACAAATGTGAGTATTGTCATCCACCATCTATTGAACCCACACCGGACCATTCATTGACAATATGTGATACCAACATACCGCAGTCTTGTGCCAGTTTGCCATTGTCAATTACTGTTTCCCTATGCATAGTGTAAATAAAGAAATAGTGTTATTTTGTGATGAAATTGGAAAGGATCTAGGCCAATTGTTGACAAAAAAATATCCGGGACACTCAATAATGAACTACTGTATGCCTGGTTGTTCATTATATGAGATCATGAAAAAAAAAAATTATTATTAAATGCAATTTTAACCAGGACACTATATTATTAATATTTGTTGGTAATAGGGGTAATGTGAAGAAAGGAGAATTACTCCAATATTATAGATCCTTGTGCAAGCTTAGTTTAAAAAAATGGGAGTTCCACAGGGCTCAATTCTTGGTCCTTTCTTGTTTCTTATTTATATTAATGACTTGCCTTACCTCATAAAGGATAATCATGACATAGTGTTGTTTGCGGATGATACTTCACTTTTGTTTAAACTTAAACGTCAGCAGCTGGTTACTGACGATGTAAATAACGCGGTCTCAAAAATAGTTCACTGGTTCAATGTTAATAATTTACTTCTTAATGAAAAGAAGACTAAATGTATTAAGTTACGTTAAGCAGGTGAAAACGAATGTGTTGATAAAGGGCGAAGAATTGAAACTTGAAGACAGCATAGTATTCTTGGGCTTAACTTTGGATGCTAAGCTTCAGTGGGGCCCACATATTGATAAATTATCAAAAAAGCTAAGCTCCGCAGCATACGCTGTTAGAAAATTCAACTGATTTAGAGACAGCCCGTTTAGTATACTTTAGTTATTTTCATAGTGTGATGTCGTACGGTATTATTTTGTGGGGAAATGCCGCCGACATTCAGACTATATTTGTTTTGCAGAAAAGAGCTGTTAGATCAATTTATAAATTAAGTCCGAGACACTCTCTCAGAGAGAAATTTAAGGAAATTCATGTAATGACTGCCTTCTCAGTATATTAATGAAAATCTTTTATATGCCCACAAAAACATAAAATTGTTTAAAAATACAGCCAGCAACACAAATTTGTTGTACCTACAACAAGGCTCAAGAAAATAGGTGGCTCGTTCAGATGTCAATGTATACGCTTTTATAATAAACTTCCAAGCCACGTTCAAGATCTAAGCCTTAATAAATTCAAATCATTTATTGAACTTAAGTTGTGCCAGAAAGCTTTTTATACACTCAAAGACTATATTGAGGACAAAAGAGCCTTGGGACTGACCTGCTCCAATTTTTGCATACTGAATTTTTTTTTTTTTGTTTGGTACCTAACTTTTGTTTTATTTTATATACACTTTGACATTTCATGATTATTATATACACAATGACATGAATATTTATTTTGTATAATATTATTATTATTTTAATTTCGTATGAGAACTTAGTGGGTAATATTTTCATATATTTTGTCTATCTCAGTTATTTCTTAAATTTTTATATCTGTCAGTTTGAGTACTTAAAGCGGCCTACCCAATTGTCCTTTCTTTGGTATTGTTCGTCGAATCGTTGAGCTCCTTATGTGTTGAGTTGAGCTGCACGATTAATGACAAATGCGTGCACTGACTGGACAGACCCACTCAAATCTGTACGGTACTTTCCTCAAAAGACCATTTCAGACACCTACCTACATGGTCCTCATATGATCTGTAAAATAAACAATGACATTAATACTTACCTAGGTATAATTTTATTGTTATTATTGTGAATGTTAAGACTAAGTGGGTCATTTTTATTTTTATTTTTTTTATTATCTCAGTTAGTTTTAATCGTAATCTTGGTCTGGCGGTTTGAGTAATTATTCGGCCTACCCAATGTCCTTTCAACGATTTGACGAACAATACCACAGTATTGTTCGTCGAATCGTTGAGCTCCTTATGTTTTGAGTTGAGCTGTACGATTACTGACAAATGCGTGCACTGACTGGACAGGTCCACTCAATCTGTGTGGTTCTTTCCTGAAAAGACCATTTCAGACATCAATCCACATGGTCTTAACATGATCTGACCAAGATTATGTCTGGACTTTAAAAGAGACTGTGACCTCTGAGTTTGTTTCGGCCTTTCTTCTCAGAGTAGCCAGATAAGAAACGCCGACCTCATCTAGTTTTTAAAATATGTTTGACGTGTAAAAGTGTTTGTACAAACCCACTTACAGAAATAAAAATCATTTATCATTTATCAATGCAGACATGCAATTTGTTAATTGTAATTCTAAAAACTTGGCACAAAAATAGAGGCCATGCTTGTCGTTGCAGAGTGGACAAGTAAAAGTTTACGCATGGTATGATTTCGTAACCTTGTTATTACTAGCCGCTTGGTTCTTGTTGTTATGTTAGCAGTATTTCTTGTATGGGATGCTTCTTGATTCTGGTTTGTTGCAGAACTTGACTTCTGATAGTTGTCTTCTTTACGCTGCAACGATTCCATTGAAGTAAACTTCGCCTCTAAGTGGTTTAAGAACCGGCGGGATCTCATGGCGACATGGAGGGTGCGATTGTCGCGACATGTCGCTGGGCACGCCACAATAGCGGCGGTAAGTGCCCTCTTTGAGGAGTGGTTGGAGAAGCGCCACGGCGTCCTCACCTTCCACCAGACACAGTCCTCTCACCGGACACGGTTGTTTCGGGAGGTTCCTGTTTCGAATAAGGTGGGAGGAATCGCCCGGGTGTCACCATTGTGTGGATCGCCCGGAAGACACGGTGGAACATACGGTGGAGGTCTGCCCAGCTTGGGCGGAGCACCGCAGTGTCCTCGCGGAGGCGATCGACGGCGGTGGTCTCTCGCGTCCGGCGCTGGTCCAGGAGCGAGCGGGAATGGAAAGCCGTCACCTCCTTCTGCGAAGCAGTAATGCTCGCGAAGGAGGAGGCGGAGCGCGTGAGGGAGAGAGCCTTGCGCCCTCACGCCCCTAGTCGCCGCAGGAGACGCCCTGGTCGTCGGGAATCGCAAGCAGATTCCCGGCCACCGTAGGTGCGGGCTTGCGGACGGCGAGCAATGAGTAGCTCTCCGTCCAGTAGGGACCAGGCCCGGGTCGACGGCGCGTCGTGTTCCACGCGCGCCTTAAAGAGATGTCAGCACAAAATGACGGGGTCCGATAGGGCCGACGCTTCAGGGTCGCGGGTAATTCTAAAGAGTAACCGTGGCCCTGGCAAAGGCAATTGAAGGAACACGGGTGGGTTTTAGTCAGTAAAAGTATCCACATAAAGGTATCCACTGATTAAACTTTCCGTGAAATACTGGTATTTTTCTTTCTCTATGAGCTCCGGCCCACATCTTAGTGTTTAATGTTTTCGTCAGATAGATATATTGGTTTTCGAATCTTGTATAGCGCTCTTCATATACTGCGTTTGAGTTCGCAATCGATTCCCAATGAAGACTGTCAATAGCAGACCAACGCGCTTGTAACGTTTGCAACGCATCCCAGAATTCCCATTTTTCTGTGATAAATTCCACTTGAATGTTGGCGACAGTTCTCATGAAGGCCTTGAAGTTCTAGGTCGTCCAGTCAAACTCAAACTCAAACTCAAATCATTTATTTCAATTAAACCATTTACAGGCACTTTTGAATTGTCAAGGAGTCGGTCAGTCAGAAATATGAAGCTAGTTGCCCATTCCAAAGCGTAGTAGGTACCTATGGAGAAGAACGGGCAAGAAACTCCATGGACACTCTTTTAAATAATAATGTTTTTACATATATCTTAGTTACATCGATTAATGTTGTTCACTATAAGTGAGAACGATGTACAAAAAACCGTACACGTTAAAAGCGTCCAGAGTGCATCAAAACATAATTAAAAACAATCCAGCTAATAATTTATTAAAATAAGCCCTGGCAGCTAAGAGATGACCAGTCCCAACTGACGGCGCCCGTTCACGAACATGACGCATGGATCAGCACCATTCAGCTCAACCATTTTGAAGGGAGCTAAATGATCCGACACACGCGCCACCGTCAGCGAGACATTTGAGTGAGCATGACATACTATCAGCCGCCAAGGCACATTCAAGTCAATCTATGACATTACCCGGTAAATGGTAGCTCTATAGTACAAAGTACTCACATCTGTGCAATGCATCTATATAATAAAAAGGAGATTGAGTTTATATAATGCAAATAAATTCTTACTATCTTCAGCAGCTTCAACAGTGATTCGAATGTCAATTAATTAGTTGTGTTGTGGAGCAGGACCGGCATTAAGCCAGGCATTTTTATCAGTTATGTAGTCCTCCAACCTATAATATGCCTGCCTGAATAGTGTGCGTTTGACAAAGGATTTGAATTTTGTCTCATTCAGTTGAAGTATGTGGGGAGGTATTTTATTATAACATTTTAGACAGTACCCCATGAAAGATGAGTCTACTTTAGCCAGTCTGAAACCTGGTTGAACTAATAGGTCCCGATTTCTAGTACTATAATTATGTCTTTCACCTCTTTTACTGTAAAGATGTAAATTTTTTCTTACGTACATGATGTTTTCATAGATGTATTGACAAGGTACAGTCATGATGTTAATATCCTTAAACAATTCCCTTAGAGAATCGCGCCTGCGGAGATTATATATGGCTCTGATGGCTCTTTTCTGCAGAATAAAAATAGACTCGATGTCTGCAGCCCGTCCCCAAAGCAAAATACCGTAAGACATGATACTATGAAAGTAACTAAAATAGACCAGCCTCGCGGTATCTACATCAGTAAATTGACGGATTTTTCTGACAGCGTAAGCTGCTGAACTTAGCCGTCCTGCTAGAGATGTTAAATGAGGACCCCATTGTAGCCTTGAGTCGAGCGTGATCCCCAAGAAAACCGTTTTATCGACGAATTCTAGCTTCTCTTGATTCAATACTATCTCACAATCACTACTCTTGACGTTTGGTAAAGAAAATCTTATACACTTAGTTTTATTTCCATTTAGTACTAAATTATTAGCCGTGAACCAATTTTGGACCAGCAGTAGGGCGTTATTTACGTCGTCAAAATTTGAAGCACGTCTATCTACCTTAAAAATTAAGGAAGTATCGTCAGCAAATAACACCATTTGTGGTTGATTTATTAATAAATGGAGTAGGTCATTAATATATACTAAAAAGAGGAAAGGACCCAATATCGAGCCTTGTGGAACACCCATTTTTACCTTTAAACCAAGTGAATTGACACCATTTATGTGAACTTGCTGTTGTCTATCATTTAAATAAGATTTTATTAAACTAAGCGCAAGTTTTCCAAGTCCGTAATGCTCAAGTTTCAAAAGCAGGGTTTCGTGATCGACGCAATCAAATGCCTTGGAGAGGTCACAAAAGATTCCTATGGCGTCTTGAGCATCTTCCCACGCGTTAAAAATATGTTTTAATAAGGTAACACCAGCGTCGGTCGTACAACGCCCTTTGGTGAAACCATACTGTTGCTCGTGAAGGATTTTATTAGTATTAAAATGATTGAGCATCTGACTAAGCATTATCTTTTCAAAAACCTTGCTGAAAACCGGCAACACGGACACAGGTCTATAATTATTAGTGTCTTTACTGTCCCCGGATTTGAAAAGTGGTATTACCTTACTGTATTTCATTAGATCCGGGAAGACTCCTTGATCCACACACAAATTAAATATTAAGGCTAAGTAAGGTGCTATAGTTTCAATTATGGAGGTACAGACTTTAATAGACATTCCCCAAAGATCTTCGGTCAATTTGATCTTGATTTGCTTAAAAGATTTTATTACTGTTAAGGGGTTAATATGCTTAAAGTTAAATTCAATCGGGCAGGCAGAAATATTCGCCCTCATTAAATCAAAAGCACGCGAGGGCGAAGAATTTAAGATTTCAGTGGTTTTTAGTGGGACACTGGTAAAGAAATTCACAAATTCCTGAGCAACTTTTTTGTTATCGCAAATGAGACCACGTGACGTCTCCAGTGTGTAATCAGAATTTTGCTTTTTGATCCTGTTCGTTTCATTATTGATAATTTTCCAAACCGTCTTTATTTTATTGTCTGCTGATTTTACCTTGTTGCTAATGTATAAGGCTTTAGCTGCCTTACAAGTGTTCTTAAAAATTTTTGAGTAAGAAGCAACATACTTATTAAAAGTTTCCGTGTTAATATAAGGCTTAAGGCCATACAGCTCGAAAAGTTTTTCCCTACTTTTCCTAAGTCCTTTAGTTGCCCAGTCACTAAATAAAAACTTAGGGCTGATACTTTTAGACTTCTTCTTAAAAATATTATTAAACTCGGTTTGAACTACCGAAAAGAATTCTTTATACAAACTATTAACATTATTCATTGTAAGGTCCTGATTACTTAACTTACAAATTAAAGTGCTTTTAAATTTATTTAAATTGACAAATGTTATTGGTCTGGATTGTATCTGCACTTTTTGTATCGCTATGTTGGACTCAAAAGTTACGGTTTGACCGCTGTGATCTGAAGGGAGATAATTAACGATAGCTTTATCTAAATAGTCGCAGCAACAAAATACATTATCAATACATGAAACAGAAGTTGTAGTTGTTCGGGTTGGTTCCAAAAACACATTTGACAAATTGAATGATTTAAACAAATTCAATAATCTACTGGTATTTGAATTATTTTCTAAAATATTAATGTTAAAGTCTCCACAGATAATAACTGATTTATTACCAGTTGCAAGTTTAGCCAAAACATCTTCCATTACTGACTCAAATATAGAGAAGTTTTGATAATTTGGGGGTCTGTAAACGCACACTATAACATGCTTATCTAGCTCAACACAAGACAGTTCAACGCTATGTTCAACCGATAGTTCAACTATGTCATTACGAGCTTTTGATTTTATACAACGTTTAATTAGGATTAGTGAACCACCACGCAGCATTGATTTTCGGTTAAAACAACTGGCCACATTATAATTCTCGTAATTAATTAACATTTCAGAATCTTTTAACCAATGCTCAGTTATGCAAATAATGTCAAACATTGTTTTTTCTAAAAACAATTCAATTTCCAATTGTTTGGAGTTAAATCCTTGAATATTTTGATGAAATAATTTCAAGGATTTCTGCTTAGCCCCTTTTCTACAGTTAACTATTGTAGTGCTAGAAAATACCTTTTTGTTTTTAAGTGGAACTGTAGTATTATTGGTACCTTCTGTTGTCTTACAAACTAGTTTAAATTATCTGAGCTAACCACCTCAACATTAGTACTATTACTAATAGTAGTAGTTTACAGTTGGAACCCGTGTACCTCTCCCGTGATCCCTGTTATTGGTCTCAATTATGTTACTGGTTTCTCCTTCCTCCTCTCTGTCTTGTTGCTCTTTTAATTTCTTGTTCAATGTACCTGCTTTATCTTATTCAGTTCGCGCTAATTGTCGTAAGTGTTTGCTGATGACGTCATGTTGCCAAACTTTCCGACGAATTGACAAACCTTTGCTTTGAGCAGTAGGCTGTTGCTCCACACTCCTGGTTCTTGGTATTGTGGAACCATTTTCTTCTACGACATGCGCCTTCTCAATTGGTTACTGGGGTAACTCGCTTGTGAGAGACCAGTCCAACCGATTCGCGACCGTAAAAGATATAAATCACGCAACACTAACTTGTTCGAAGGACCAAATGTTGGGTGTAATGCGAAACAGTGAAAATGTTATGTACTTGTTATGATATGTAAATGAGTAGATGAACGCTTACCTTTATGGATTTATTGCTACTGAATATAATTATGTAATCGTTTCACTTAAATGCTATGTTAGAGAAATGCACATCTAGACAATATCGATGTGCATTATTGAGTATGAATTACTAACTCCCACAAAGGTCAATACAGCGTAGCTCGTACAACTTTAGTAATTGTCCCGTCACTGCAGCTCATGTCATCTTTTAATCTGAAAACGTCACAAATTACAAAATCAATGTAAATAAATATAAAGTTATTTTCATACATTCGTGTCCGCAACATTCATACTATATCATGTGACTTAACCTCCTATACCCAGTCCATCTTCAGTTTTTCAAACATACCTATGGCGTTGTTTTATGTAAGCCAAAATGTGGATGAGGACTTTTAGACGAATGCAGGAAACACGTCATTATAAATGATTCTGCCTCTAGTTTAAAACTACTTACTTTTAACATCGGACTTCTCAGTAATAATATACCGGCTTGATGTAGACATAGATGCTATCGTACTCACAAAATGCTGGCTAAGCGAAGGCTCGATACTAGAAACCTACCAGGCTGTAAAGTATGCCAAATCCAAAGGCTTGGTTTGCAAAAGCTGTCTAACACTGCTCACACGTAATAATGGCTCACTTCCCTCTTTAACATAGTTACACTAGTCTCAACAACAATCGCTGGGTACTTAAATTAAACGAGGACGATCTGTTCAAAGACTTAGCCAATTTATATTGAACTGACACCCTTAACCAGCATTGTTTCCTTTCGAACTTAAAATAAAAACAAACACACAACATTAAAATTCCCCGTAACAAACGGAACATTCAGCAATGGATCACAACTGGTCTTATGAGATGCATAATAAGTCTGTTAAACTGATACATTGTGATGACGTGCGTTTAGCCGCAGTGAAGGTTCGGGTATGTAACAAAACTATAATAATGTTTATGCCGACTGACGGTGTAGTAAACTTACCGGAATTTACTCATTGCTTAAGTATTATTAATTCAATAGTAGAAGACAATGGTTATACGGAGGCTATTTACATTTTAGTTGACTAAATCAAACAATTCGTTCCAAAACAGTTAGTTTTGGAACGAATAGTTGAGTGTGGATGTGAATATACAAGCTCACGGGTGTGCGAGATGGTTGGACCACTGTGTCGTAACAAAGGCTGCTTTGCCGTCTATTTGGATAGATGACAATATGCAGTGGTCCGACCATTTCCCACTTTTTGTTGAATGAAACGAACAGGATCAAAAAGCAAAATTCTGATTACACACTGGAGACGTCATGTGGTCTAATTTGCGATGGCAAAAACGTTGTTCAGGAATTTGTGAATTTCTTTACCAGTGTCCCACTAAAAACCACTGAAATCTTAAATTCTTCGCCCTCACTTGCTCTTGATTTAATGAGGGCGAATGTTTCAGCCTGACCGACTGAAATTAACTTTTAAACATATTAACCCCTTAACAGTAATAAAATCTTTTAAGCAAATCAAGATCAAATTGACCAAAGATCATTGGGCAACTTCTATTAAAGTCTGTACCTTCATAATTGAGACTATAGCACTTTACTTAGCCTTCATATTTAATTTGTGTGTGGATCAAGGAGTCTTCCCGTATCTAATGAAATACAGTAAGGTAATACCATAATAAATAATAATTTCACATCCGGGGACAGTAAAGACACTAATAATTACAGACCTGTGTCTGTTTTGCCGGTTTTCAGCAAAGCTTTGAAAACGTAATGCTTAATCAAATGCTCAATCATTTCGGTACTAATAAAATCCTTCAAGAGCACAGTATGGTTTCACCAAAGGGCGTTGTGCGACCGACGCTGGTGTTACCTTATTAAAACACGGCTAATTTCAGCAGCTTACGCTGTCAGAAAAATCCGTCAATGACTACTGATGTAAATACCGCGAGGCTGGTCTATTTTAGTTACGTTCATAGTATCATGTTTACGGTATTTTACTTTAGGGACGGGCTGCAGACATCGAGTTTATTTTTATTCTGCAGAAAAGAGCCATCAGAGCTATATATAATCTCCGCAGGCGCGATTCTCTAAGGGAACTGTTTAAGGATATTAACATCATGACGGTACCTTGTCAATACATCTATGAGACCATCATGTACGTAATCTTTACAGCAAAGGGGGAAAGACATAATTATAGTACTAGAAATCGGGACCTATTAGTTCAACCAGGTTTCAGACTGGCTTAAGTAGACTCATCTTTCATAGGGTACTTTCTAAAATGTTATAATAAATTACCTCCCCACATACTTCAACTGAATGAGACGAAATTCAAATCCTTTGTCTAACGCACACTATGCAGGCAGGCATATTATAAGTTAGGGGATTACATAACTGATAAAAATGCCTGGCTTAATGCTGGTCCTGCTACACACTACAACTAATTAATTGACATTTGAAATACTGTTGAAGCTGCTGAAGATTGTAATGTATTTGCATTATATAAACTCAATCTCCTTTTTATTATATATAGGTAGATGCATTGCACAGATGTGAGTACTTTGTAATATAGAAATGAAAATGAAAAACTTTTATTTCGACCAACAAAGGGTCATAAGCATAAAAATTACCATTACCACCATTACCATTAGCTACCATTTACCGGGTACTGTCATAGATTGACTTGAATGTGCCCTGGCGGCTGATAGTATGTCATGCTCACTCAAATGTCTCGCTGACGGTGGCGCGTGTGTCGGATCATTTACCTTCCTTCAAAATGGTTGAACTGAAGGGTGCTGATCCATGCGTCATGTTCGTGAACGGGCGCCGTCAGTTGGGACTGGTCATCTCATAGCTGCCACCGGCTTATTATAATAATATTTTTTTTGGTTTGTTTTTAATTATGTTTTGCTGCACTCTGGACGCTTTTAACGTGCACGGTTTTTGTATATCGTTCTCACTCATAGTGTCAACATTAATCGATGTAACTAATATATTTGTAACAACAATATTATTTAAAAGAGTGTCCATGGAGTTTCTTGCCCGTTCTTCTCCATAGGTACCAACGCTTTGGAATGGGCAACTAGCTTTATACTTCTGACTGACCGACTCCTTGACAATTGAAAAGTGCCTGTAAATGGTTTAATTGATTATATAGAATAAGTGATTTGAGTTTGAGTTTTGAGTTTGAGTTTGAGTTTCAGTTTGAGTAAGTTTGAATGTAATTTAGGTAATTTGTAATAACTGCTGTCCTTTCTTCGACCGATAAGATCGTTTGGGGGGCAATAATGTTGCCCATAGGACCCTGTTAAAAGATATGTATGTCAACCTAGTATCTATCCTGTCAGATGCCGCCTCTGCCTCTTGCGAGTGCAGGGGAGCGCAGAGGAGAGGTAGATACATAGCGGGGTGGAATAAACACGTGGCTGGTTACCATAGGGAAGCCAGACTGAAATGACATGGCCGGATTCTGCCCGCAGAAGCCATTCAGAATACATAAATGTAGAAAGGCGACAAAAATGCCAATAAAAATTTGTGTGGTAATTGATTTTGTCCGGTTTTTTTCGAGATAACTTACAAATCAACACAACTTCGTTTGCGTTTGGATACACGCATATAACATGCACTATATCTGTTGTACGCCTGAAGGTAAGATTAAAATATTAAACCACCACAACTGCCAGAACCGTAAGGCTGAGGTAAAAAAACCTATAAAAGTCAAAGATTTCACGATTATCACAGTCACCATTTTACCGTGCGTCATAATGCCGATCACGTTACGTGTTATGAATCGAAAATATATTCAAGAGTGTGTATCTGAACTTCCTAGTTATTTTGACGTTTCTGATGTGCGCGCGCTCCCGCTGTTCTTTCTGTCCATGTATATGTCTGTCACCTGTCACTCTGTGTCTTGATCTTCTCACGACAGAGTAACAATAACACAACACAGTACCTAAGTGTTGTGCAGCAGCCTTTGGCCTCTCGGAAGAAAATACATAGCAGAGTCCTGAGCTACCCAATAGTGAATATTGGTTGTGGATGCTCTGTTATGGGAAGGCGTCACTCAGTGCGATACCACCGCCCTTGATGAAAGTATTCCATCAATCGATATTTTCTTCTGGTGGAATACCCACAATCAGGTAAGTGTGTGCTGTTGAGCTTATATTTTTTGTCAACTATCTTGCCCTAGCTGCTGTTAATTGTTATTGTATTGTTTCCATGATGAAGCAAATTCCTCATAATTAATAAGTATGGGTGCAGTCTCACTTAGCATATATGTAGCTACAACTATTTGCGTGTGTGCATAGTACGACCATTTTATTTAAAAAAGGATTGGGACGCTACCACACAAACAGTCAGTCGTAAACTATACGCCGAGTGAGATTGCGCCATAATAATTACCATTTATTATTAATACTACTATAGCAACCAAAATGTCAAACATTGTTACAGAATCGGAATACAAATCTGCAAGCATGTCATCCCTGTGATAGGAAATAATCGGAACTTCGTACTAAATATACAGAGACAGGTTGAAGAACTACGGGAAAATGAACCTAGATTGTCTGAACCACCTCCACTCCCACCACTTGCTCATCCAACGGTCGCTCATGAACCACCACCACCACCTCCACAAGCTGATAATCCTGCTGAAGCACGAAGGATTGCCCAAATGAGTTTTCTGTCTAGTTACATCTGCTAGACATTTCGTACCCTTGTTAAGGTAATGTTGCTAAAAGAACGCAATTATTCCGTTCCCATCAGTTACCGAATATGCGTGATACATTTATTTGCTAATGAGTGGCATTTATTCCGTGAGGGCACAAATATCTCATCTTATTTTACTGTTCAGCAGTCAGAGGATTTATTATGATTTCTATAAAGAGATCCAGAGACTTTTGATTTTAATCATAAATGGATGCAATAATGTTTTTCATAAAATGTCTCTAAAACAAGTGGAAGTAGATCATTTTATAAGCAAATGTATATCCTACCTGCTTAATTAGATACCTAAGTAAATAAAAATTCAAGTGCTATTTATTTTAGTGTTTTATTGCCTATATTTTATATTAACGAACTGTATTTTTTTTTCCAAAGTCGCTATATCCATAAATATCTAGACTACAAGCTCTCCGCTAGAGCGGCCTGCCTATGACGTTTGAAAGGTCCAGGCCTATTACTAATACAAGATGAAATTGAAAACTTACGCCACCTCGAAATAGGAGGTTCAGTAACGTTTGTATCGTCATTTCCCAAATCAAAGTAATACATTTTTGAATTTGGCGCACCTATATGTTGAATAAGTTTTAATCCGTATTTTGTAGATTTTTGACTTATTTAAAATGTGTGGAACACCGACATTGAGAGTATTTCATACATTTTCATAGAATTAGAAATTCACTGTATGGGTTCAAGCTGGTAAGTCGAATATGGGCCAAGTGTATGGCGATATGTGCGAGAGCAGAACAGTATTAAAAAAAAGTGGTGCCAGGATAGGCAGGATCAGATAAAAATGGACCTCCTGGCCTCGCGTCACACTGAAAAATATTTTAAGTTGTTTTGGAAGTAAACTGGGAAAATGAATGTTAGGACCTGGCTTTCCTGTGAGCGTGGATGGGGTCAGTGATCACGACATGATCGCTGATTTTTTTAAAGCCCAATTTAAAATAGCGCCACATTGTGATCCTACTGAACAGAGGCGTTCCTCAACTTTTGGGTGTAATGGTGCTGAGACGGTTACTCAGAGGCGAGTTGTGAGATTTACAGCGAAACATATGCAAAAGTTTATCCACAGCATGCATTGTGGTAAGTCTCCGGGTGTGACAGTCTCAGCATTGACCATCTAAGTAATGCAGAAGTTCACCTGCCGCGCGTACTCTCCATGTTTTACAATCTCTGTTTGTGTCATGGTAATTTGCCGGATGAACTTACCAGAACGATCGTTGTGCCGTTTGTAAAGAACAAGACTGGGGATTTATCAGATAGTAGCAACTATCGGCCTATATCGCTGGCTACGGTATTGGCCAAGGTATTTGAAAGCTCGCTTAATGACACCCTTAAAACTTATGTGGAATTCGGCTTTAGAGGTGGACTTTCTACGGAAAGCGCTATCTTGTGTGTTAGGCGGGCTGTCGGGTACTACACTGCGAGGAGTACGCCGGTATACGTGTGCTTTCTGGATTTATCCAGAGCCTTCGATACTGTTTTGTACGATAGACATTGGATGAAGCTGGAGAGCGCTGGGGTGACGGTAGAGGTTGTCTCAGTGTTAAGACATTGGTATCGACACCAGCAAAACCAATACGATGGGCTGACGCTCTCTCACAGGAATATGGCCTGGAGTGTGGCCTGAGGCAGGGGGGCATTACCTCTCCTCTGTAGTTCAACCGTGCGTTAATGACCTCATTTGTGGGCTCAGCGTTGCTCATGTGGGTTGTATTGTGGATGGAGTTAGCGTCAATAACATCAGTTATGCTGACGACATGGTACTGCTGGGTCAATCGGTAGGCTCAGTTCGTAAACTTGTGGCGATCTGTGAGGCGTACGCGGCGGAACATGGACTAAAATATAACTGTAAGAAGACTATAGTTCTGGTTTTCAAGAGTGGAAAATGTTTTCCAGTTCATGTTCCGCCTATTAAGCTTTATGGCGCAGCGCTAGCAGTGGTGAGCAGTTTCAGGTATCTGGGGCAAATTGTGACAGATGATTTGCAAGATGACGCTGACATTGTGTGGGAGCGCAGAGCATTGGCAGTCAGGAGGAACATGGTTGCGCGTAGGTTTGCTCGCTGCTCGAGGGAAGTAAAGAAAACTCTGTTCAAGGCGTATTGCAAATCCTTTTACTCGAGCAGCTTGTGGATAAATTACACGCATAGGGCTGCTAATGCTTTGCGTATCCAATATAACAACATTTTCAGGATGCTGTTGCTACTGCCTTGCTATTGTAGTGCATCAGGTATATTTGCGAACGGACGGCTTCCATGCGATTTTGCGCAAAAGGGTAGTTCCTTGTCGCTTAATTTCGATTTTATAGTTAATTATTTAATTTATTTTAATGGAATGTTACTATTGTGTAAACTGATTTAAATTTAATTTGACGTAATGTAAGTGTATACGTACCAATTGATTGTAATGTAATTTTATGTATTGTACGGATTATAATTTATCTGAAATAAATGAATTAATAATAATCTGACCCCGAAAACAAAATGAAAAAACTAATCTTCCACCGTTTTAAAAATTGTGGAAAAAAACGTTGCGAAGAAACCGAACCAAAAATTTGAAGAAAAAATTTGATGACCCGACTAGTAAATTTTCTTAAAACGCATCATCTCATTTCCAAGGGACAACTTGGTTTTAGAAGAGGCAAATCAACCGAAGACGCTCGAGCCAAGTTAAGATACTCGATTTATTTATCTTTCTCGTCTTTCACGAGGTTCCCGTTTTGCGGGTCCGTCATTTCAAGAATCATGGCCTGCCGATCTACTCGATCCACTGCCACTATATCAGGCTTATTACTTATTTTATTTATTGATTACCTTATCATCACTATCATTACAGGAATTTCATAATTCAATATATGATGGATCGCAAAATTAAAATTCCTTAAAATGGTGCAAAAGTGGAATTCGTGCGCTCCTGATTACCAGCCAGCTATTGAGGAGCACGGAGATGTTCCCGAGCTAGCTAACCTGGTGAGACCGTTTCTTATATTTGAGGCATTTGCCTTCGAAAATGTATCTGGTACGTAAACTCTTAGGTATGTGCTGTCCCTGAACAGTTGTCTGACCGAAATCGGGCGATTTCTCCGCGTTCACCATAATTCCGATATCTCAGAAATTATGTATCTAAGCTATATAAACCCTATGTCGAATTTGTTTATTGTTTTATTTTCTTGTTGTGTGTCGCAATAAAATTGCAATCTCTGCTTCTCCTAGATAGGAGCGTTTAAAAAAATAGTGGCTCATCGTAAACAACGCTACAATAAAAAAATCAATATTTTGTATCACAGTTATTAATTATTGGAGTATAAAAACAAGGACAAGGAAATAAGTTACGCATATTAATATACTGCTAAAAATAGTGAGCTTATATTTCACACAGCTGCATTTTTTAACGAATGTTCCAACTTGCAAAATGTTCCAGTTGCAAACTCACAATAATAATTGTATTAGATAAGAGGTAACAAACCAGTTTATTGCTTTTATAAACTGGTTTGTTAACTCTTATACTTATACGAAATGTATCTAGCTAATGAGTTATGATTATGAATGACTAGGTGCGACTAAAGGAACTGCGAAGGTTACAAGTACGTCGCCGAGTTATCAGCTGTTATTGTGAAGTGAAGGAATTGCGTAAACAGATGGATTATCTAACCGTTATATTTTAGCTTTATAGGCAGAGAAGTGATTCTAGAGAAATATGAGGCTATGAATAAGAATGATTGCCACTAAAAGATAAACGTAAATTTAAGATAAATGAAACCACTCACTTAAATGTTGTTATTTAAACATGAAATGAGACAAAGTAAAGGAATAAATAAGGAATAAATTGGAACAAACGCACAAAATGTCTAAACCATCCACTGGATAAACAATAATCTGCAAGTTTTCGTCCTTCTTTGTCCGTGATGAATAGTGACGATGACTCGAACATTCGGTTGACCTCTGAATGACTTCGTTCTCTAGGTGTGTGCGGGTGCTACGCGAAGTTTATTCAACAGTGTATTGATGATTCCTGCTGGAACTGTCGCCTCTGAAGACCACAACTGAAGAGCTTCGAGTTTGTAGAGTTTTGTTTCCCGAGACTGTTACTTTTGAAAATTTGACGGCGAGATCATTGAAGGACCAATGCTAGGGCGGAGAGCAATTAAAGAGTGGACTGTATGTTCGGCCTTGCTTATAACAATAATAAAACTGTACCAGACCAACAATCAAACTAAAGTAAGAGGAGAATCGTCCGTCGCGGTGAAGTCCGAGGAAGCGAGAGGTCTTAGGCCCGAGCCGCATCGTCGCAGCGCCGCACCTCAGAGTGCCGTAGACGCGCTGATCACACTGCCTGCGCATGCAGACCCAGCGCAAAGTGCTGTGTTAGTTTCGATTCCCAACAGCGCCCATTCTACTTTTGGATATTTCGGAAAACAACATTTGAGACACAAAGTCAAAGTGAAAGCATTTATTTCAAATAGGCACATAAATAGGCACCTTTGAACGTCAAATTTTTACATTTAAATAGGATTGATTCTAGGCGCCCCTTCCAAAAGGTAGTTTCGTATGGAGAAGAAGGGGCAAGAAACTCCACCGTTACTCTTTTAAAATGTTTTACAATATTTTTATACCTTAATTATATTTCTTTATATGAAGACGATGCACCAAGAATAAATTACTATACCACAATTGGTAAAAAGTTATAATAAAGCAAAGAAATATAAATTAATCACGTGACATGTACATGGTGCTTACATATTTACAAACAGTAATAGTATATGATTTTCCTAAAATATTAACTAGGATAAGTCAGGGTGTGAGTTGAGTAAAAACAACAAATTATACAATTAAATTAGCAAACAGAATGATTTTGTCCAAACT
Source organism: Dasypolia templi (assembly GCA_963555695.1). NCBI lineage: Eukaryota > Metazoa > Arthropoda > Insecta > Lepidoptera > Noctuidae > Dasypolia > Dasypolia templi. The sequence goes on from OY743144.1 coordinate 2,013,093, forward strand.
GGATTGTCCTATGGAGCTGGACCATCATGTTTCCAAGCATTCCTATCTTGTGTATAATCCTCCAATTTGTAATAAGCTTGTTTACAGAGTTTACTTTTTATAAGAATTTTAAATTTTCTTTTATTTAATTGCAATATATCACAAGGTATTTTGTTATAACATTTAACACAGTACCCCGTAAATGATGTATGTACTTTAGCTAATCTGAAAAATGGTTGATCTATTTTATCTTTATTTCTACCATTAAAATTATGTCTATCACTTATTTTATTAAAAATATGTAGATTTTTCCTTACACACATAATATTTTCATAAATGAATTGGCAAGGTTCTGTAATAATATTAATCCCTTTAAATAGTTACCTGAGGGATTCGCGACGAGGAAGATTGTACATGGTTCTGACAGCTCTCTTTTGCAAAATAAAAATGGAATCAATGTGAGCAACCCGACCCCACAGTAAAATGCCATTCGACATAATGCATGAACGTGAATCATAATGTAGAAACGTGGGCAAAGCAGAAGGGGAGGCATTCGCCCAGCAGTGGGACGCTATAGGCTAGATTAAATTAGAAGATGTGTCCCACTACGCTGGGATTTTGCAATGACAGTAGTTTTTTTTATATCCCAATAGTAGAAGGGGGCACTACCATATTTATAATACAGCTGAGACTAGCTGAATGACGACGCAATCAAACGTAAGGCGTTTGATTGCGTCGTGAGAGGTCGCAAAAGATTCCGACGCCCTTTGGTGAAACCATACTGTTGTTCATGAAAGATGGAGTTTTTATTAAAGTGACGTAACATTTGATTGAGCATCAACTTTTCAAACACCTTACTGAGAACTGGCAGAATTGACACGGGCCTATAATTGTTGAGATCTTTACTATCACCGGATTTGAACAAAGGAACTACTTTACTGTGTTTCATGAGATCCGGAAAGACACCTTGGTCTACACTTGTGTTACATATGATAGCTAAATAGGGCGCAATGGTTTTGATGATAGATCTACAGACCTTTACAGACTTTCCCCAGAGATCTTCTGTTTATTTAATTTTAAGATTTTTAAAAGCTTTTATAACAGCCTGGGGGTTTGTATGCTGAAACCAAAGGACACGCCTTTACATTATTTCTAAATAAGGCAGCAGAGAGCTCGGGTGACGAATTTAAAGCTTCAGTTGTTTTTAGAGGTTCGCAAAAAGTTTTCAAATTTCTGAGCCACTTCTACATCTGAGTTGATGGGGCCATGTGCAGTTTCTGAATTAAATTCAGTATTACTCTGTTTTTTCCTACCTGTTTCATTATTTATTATTTGCCAGGATGTTTTTATTTTATCATCAGTTCAGATTTTATTGTATTGCTAATATAAAGAGCTTTAGCAATTTTGCCCACCTTTTTAAAGGTTTTAGAATATTTTGCAACATCTTAATTAAAGCTTACTCGTATATTATTCATATGTTGCTTTAGACCTTAAAGTTCAAAAAGTTTTCCCCTGCTTTTACGAATGTCTGGAATCGCCCCATCACTTAATAAGATCTTTATGTAAATACTTTTGGTATTTTAGTGGAACAATTTCATTAAATTGTGTGTTTAAAAGTGAAAAGAAATCGACATAGAACTCATTTGAGTCATATATATTATTAAAAATTTGGACAAATAATTTGCTGGTCAAAGAGTTATTCAATTTCTCTAAATTTTCATCTGTTATTGGCCTAAACCTTATTTTAATTTTTTTAAAGGCGTGTAGGAGCAAAATGTTACTGTTTGTCCGCTGTGATCAGATGGCAATTTATTTACAATTTTTTTGTGTAAGTAATCGCAGTTACAAAAAAATATTATCTAAACAAGTGGCAGAAGAAGCTGTCACTCGGGTTGGTTCAATAAAAACATTTGACAAATCAAATGACCCAAAAAGACTTAATTATCTGACAGTATTCAAGTTATTTTCTAATGAATTAATATTGAAATTACCACATTGACTTACTACTAGCACTAAGTTTCTTTAACATATCTTCCATTACAGAATCAAACACGCATAGATTCTGGTAACATGGAGGTCCGTATATACATACATGTTTATCAAGCTCAACACAGGACAATTCAATGATGTGTTCAACAGACAGACTGATGATGTCTTTTTGTTCTTTAGATTTAATAGTGTTTTTAACTAAAATTAATGATCCGCCATGTATCATATGTTTTCGGCTGAAATGTCCAACTACACAATAGATTTCGTAGTTAATTGACAGTACTTGATAATATTTTAGCCAATGTTCTGTTATACAAATGATATCAAACTTCGTACTTTCCAAAAACAATTCTGATTAAATATTTTTAAAGTGTGTTCATCTCCCTTTGGTTTCTTATCATTTTGAGTTAAATGCCAGAAGATCCCTTATTACTATTCTCTAATAATAATTGGTCACTTAACTTCTGTTGTCTTACTAACTAGTTTAAAAAGTTATCCGGAGTGACCTCCACAACTACAATTTTTGAAATGTCTAGACTGCCCATTTCAGATCCATTAGGAAGAGAATACCTATCCTGACTAGTAGTAGCCTCCAAGGATGTTGGTATTATAGGTGGATCCTGCTTCGTACAACATGAAAATTCATGATTGCTCACTATGTTGTAAGAATAAGTGGACAACACAGACTCGTCACTAATCCTACAATTTGTTATATTAGTTATAACCTCATTAATATTATATGCTGTCAACACAGAAATCATATGTCTACATCTCCAAGACAGAGATAAAGTTCTCTGAGTTAACTTAAAACTACTTACAAACTTGTTAGTGTCAAAAACAATAATTTGTCACTATGACAACATGTCAGCATGTAAATAGTACTATTCAACTTATAAATATAATTGTTTTGATTATCTGATAAAGTATCAGAATAAGGGCACACAACATAAGCTTTTCTATATTTAGCTTTAATAAGATAATAAAAATAATAATAATAACACCATCCACTATGTCCTTTCTGGTAATACCGATACTATTACCTAATAGCAAAACCATTGTAGAATAATTATCTAGGTTTGTGTTTGCAATTATTTTAATCATTTGTTCAAAACTTATGTTATGATAACTATGGTTGGTAAAACTATGGCTAAGGTAATTTTGTAACATTTTTACAAAACCTGAGCCTAATTCGTCACAAAAGAATATGGACTTATTTTTATTAACACGGGGCTCTGCTGGCAGAGCCAACACCGGTGGAGACCAGTCAAGCTCAGGCTGAGGAGGTGGTAGTTGGTTGGCACAGCTGCATGAGAGATTATTAGTCAGAGACTCCATATCTCTCAGCATTGCACTTCACCAATTCCAGCAATTCCCCAGCCTCAAACAATCGCTGACTCAGTTGTTGTCTCAAAAATAACCTTCAGCAAGTGCTCCTAGTGTAGAATATCATTATAAAGGAGCTTAGTATCAATATACTACATTCATTTAACTCAACAGTACAACTCTTTAAACTTTTTGAAAGAATAACACGTTCCTTTCTAAAGGAAATAATTAATTTTAAAAGATTTTGTTTTATAATGGATCTTTGTGACCGTTTAATTATTTTCAAATATTTTTAATTTATTGTGACTCATAATAATAGGACACATGGTATGGTATCGTCACCAGTCAAATCTATTGTTACAGCTGGCTTGCACACTGATTTTGGCTTACTGTCTACCAGTTCATAAAATAGGTTATTGGTGTTTTCAACCTGTTCGCTGACCTTGGCAGACTGAGAGAGATAGGGCCTTATGGGCTTCACATAATTACTGCCTAAGTTCTGAAATATGGCTCAAAGCCAGTTCATGGGTATCGCTGCACGCTTGATATGTTGACACTTGATGTTGAAGTTGACTGTGCTGGTCGGTTTAGTCCATGTGTTGTATATGTGTAGCTCAGCTCATTTTTAAGGAAGGTGTTTTAGGCGTTTATGTTCTCCATTTCCACTTCGCTATTTTTCCTTTCCTAGAGCAGTTGTTTACATTCAACTTGAGAAGCTTTAAGTAGCTGTCAGCTTTGCTTCCATCTCCTTAATTTTAGCTCTGCGGGTCATCATTTTGAATAATTGCCTAAGTAACTCAGTCACCTGGAATGTGTGAAGTTATGCAGCTAAACAGTGCAAGAATATATTTATTTATTTATTTATAGGAGAACCAACAGCTATTACAAAAGTATAACAAAAAAGTGTATGAGACATAGAGCCAATTACAGGTTCTCACGTGTAGAAACAGTATCAGTAATAAAAAATTTAGGATCACTAACATGCACGATAGAAATAAAGTACATGTATTTAAATAATGTGCAAATAGCACTATGCACTTTTAAAAAATTCCGCGTTCAGCCGAATGCGTGCAGAATAACTTTTTGTGGTAAATGGGTCAAATGCGAACTCTTTACAAAGAATATTAAAGTCCTTGCTCGCTCGCACCATGTATGAGTTTTGCCTGTAATTAGAAGAGGAAAAAGGAATGGAAATAGGCGGATTAAATCTAACTGATCTCTGAGGGACATTGAAACGCAGTTTATGCAAGAGTTCAGGACAGTCAATCTCATTTGATATAACTTTTAAAAGAAAAGTGCAATCCGCTAGACGACGACGATTTGTAAGTGGCTGCAAGTGAAATTTCTTGCAAAGATTTAAGTAATTATCAGAATGGTATGGTAAACGTAGCCGAAAACATAGGAAACGAATAAATCTTTTTTGTATATTCTCAATACGATCAATATATTTGCCATAATACGGGTTCCAAATTTGAGACGCATATTCAAGATGGCTTCTGACAAAAGAGCAATAAATAATCTTTAGAGTTTTGGCCTTCTTGAAACACCCAGCGAGTCTCATAACAAACCCCAGTGACTTTGATGCTTTGGCCACTATTTGCTCAATGTGCACGTTAAAAAGTAGTTTCGAATCATGAAATACGCCCAGGTCGCGTACACCGTCACATCTCTGCAATAGCTGCCCTTTAAGTTTATAAGATGTAGGGAGAGGGACGCGTTTTCTGCTAAAGGAGATTACTGAACATTTAACAGGGTTCAAATCTAGTTTATTAATCAAGCAATAATTATCCAAACGTGCCAAGTCAGATTGGAGAGCATCCATGTCATCATCCGATGATATTGCAGAAAATATCTTCATATCATCAGCAAAACAAAGTAAATTAGAGTGGTGGAAACAAGAGTCAATGTCGCCAACGTATATGATAAAAAGCAACGGACCCATCAAGGAACCTTGAGGAACACCACTAGGAGTTAAGTAGTTAGTTACCACTATATGTTCTGATAAGTGAATTAGTAGGAGATAGTTGGGGGAAAAATAAATAGAGGAATTTGGTAGGAAATAGCAATTACATTGAGATAAAGTTTATTAAAATAACATGGTTTCCCATGTTTGCTAATCAAAATAGAAATGTTTTAGAAAACACTGCTTTTCTTGTTACTAGGTTTCTCAACACTAGATCAGAAGTTACCTACAATGGAACTAGATTTTATGTTAAGAGTTTGTCCCGACCCTTGCTCGAGCCAGCCCGCGACACTGAGCCTGTAGCTTTAAATTCGTCCCTAATTAATATCAATCCTGATCCAGCTAGTCCCTTGCTGCCCTCTTCCAGCGACGCCCTAAGCCGAGGTCCGTACCCCACCGGGGGCGCCCTTAGCGTTGTCGCTTAGTTTTAGTTAGTATTTAAGTTTAAGTCCTGGCTGGAGGCCTTAATTTATTAGGGCAACCACAGGCAAGTCCGTCTAAGCAGACGACAACCTCATAGGTTGACCTGCGAGATGCCATTTATAAAATAAAAAAAGAGTTAAGAGTTTGTGACACATTACAAGCAAAAAATAAAAAAATTAAGCTCGTAATGAGCTTATTTTGTTTGTGTAGTATATTATGTAGTGTTTATAATCTGGGCGAATGTTTTCGTCATCGATTTTGCTTCCACTAGTTGTCAAGCAAAAAAATTAACCGTGCCAGTGTGTGAATGACGTAGCCCAAAGTAAACACGAACGATAGCTCAAGACTTCAAATATTACAACTAAGGATTTATTCATTGGATGTACACGGTGGAATATCAAGAGTACTGAGAAACGGTTAGTAGCGAGACCTCCGACGAAGACATTGAAAAGTGAAAACAGCAACATTGATCACCGCAGAGCAGTGACATAGAAAAAGCCGAGAAAGCATGAAGCTCGACCTGAATCAACCTGGCTGCAACGTCGTTAAAAGATGCCACGCTCCCATAGATAAATATCACCCGCCTTGCTTACGCTACGGTGCACACTCCGTGGACTGTAATCCTTCCTATAATTAAGGGCACATCTTCTTTACCATTACAGTGCCCCCCGGTCTATTCCTTGATATGCAATGGTCTTTGTAGCACCATGAAGCATGAGGCTTCAGGGGCCAGTGCAAATCATGGGGTTCATTCGATTAATTGAGTCTGGTCACACCACGCTGGGGTCGGTGCATTTCATTTATACATTAATTCATTCAATAGATGATGGATCGATCCCAGTACAATGTATTATTTCTATTTTTGAGAACTGGTTCGGGCACATACCTGATGTAGGGCACTTCTGATTCCACAAGGCTGTATTCGTTAAAATCATAACTGACGGATTAACTGTAATCGCATTTATCGAGACTCCTACCTGCATTTCTACTAAAGATGAAGTTCGACTATCAATATTTTTAGACAGTGTAAGAGTAAGCTTGGTATCCTTAAAAACAAAACAGTGTCATGTTCCTTACTTAGTTTTATAAAATAATAATTTAAAGCTACTCAAATCAAAATTGGGCCAGGAAAATGACAATAAAATTGTGTGGTAACCCTCAGGCCGTGGGGTCCGAATGCTCATGGTATGTTCAATGAAATCTCCAAACGACTGGTTGACACTTCCCGTGACCCAAGGGCAGGGTTTAACCTTGGCCAGAGGCTAAGCATTGCCATACAATGCGACATTGCCGCCAGTCTCTTAGGTTTATTACCAGTCGACAGCGATGCGGATTAATTTTACGCCGCCATTTTTAGATTGCTAACAGTTTTATTTCAGTTAAGATATTTATTGTTGTTTTTATTTATTAATTACGTCAAAGTTGTTATTCATAACATCATAACATCACGCCTCGTTTCCCCGAAGGGTTGGGCAGAGGTGTACCTACCTATAGTACACCCACATTTCGCCAGTTATTTTTTAAGTCCCATGTAATAGGGAGCGAGCCTATTGCCATCAACCGGGCACAAATCCAGACTCCGGGCTGCTACTGAGAAATTCCAGATGGAAAAACCCAATAACACGTTGCCCGATCTGGGAATCGAACCCAAGACCTCATGCTCAGCAGTTGCGATTACGACCACTAGAACAACGAGGCGAGGTTATTCATGTACATTTCATATTAATTCTGAATAAAGCAAAAGTTTCCTGGTAACCTTAATTAATAAAAACCTTTTTAGATCACAACCTTGTGGCAACCCGACGTGTCGCATCATATTTAAATTAATGTTCACTCTTTGTAATTTGTTTTCAAGTGGATTGTTTCACGATATTAAATATACGTCATTATCTCACATAGCACTCATTTGCGAACTCGTTAGGTAAACGAGGTTTAGTGTAAAGTTGCGGAGTTGTGTTTTTAAGGGATTTCGGGTCGGTTGTTACTAAACACTCAAAATTATCAACTCTAACTCTAGTTAGAGTTGATAATTTTGAGTGTTTTGTTTAGGTTTTGAGTGATTATAAACCTGTCGAGTGAAAGTACATCTGTCTAATGAGAACTGTCACTTCTACACCTTGTATATATTGAGATGTGGACTGTGATAGGGTGACTTGATTGATTGATTAACAGTGTCAATACGTTAAACTCTCAAAACTCTGTTTGAACTTTTAACAGAAAAGTACTGCTGACATTTACAACGTCATGTTTCATTCCTAAAAACAAAATACATTTGAATGAATGAATTTTAGTACCAACTCGTCAGCACTTACGGAATGCCCGTCACCACGCATAACACATTCGTCACGTCGTATGTGCGTCACAATCCGTAGTGCCACTTTTTATCAAGATACGACGTTTTCATTTGCATTTATAGTGGTTGTTGGTGTTGCGTATTTTTTGCGACTACCGTCATTTCACACGTGTGTGCTGTAAAAGTTATAATTTATCGACTTTTTGGTGTCGTGAGAGAGATATTGACTTGTGGCTCGTGTTGGTAGGTTACAGTCGAGTTCACTAATATATCGGCAGTGACTATGTTACAAAATATTGTAAGCATTAAAATGATTATAAGTTCTAAACAAACTTAGATATCAATACAATTTTATCATCTAGACTGTTCATAGGTATGTTACGGTAGTGCAGTCAAAAAAATCTAACTACTCTTCGGAACGTAAATAAATAAAACTCTAGATTTCAATTTATTTAGTGCAAGCTAGGATTCGTAAATATCTATACAGCTTTGAGTATTCAACTAAATGGTCTTATCCATTAAATTTATTTTTGCTTGCCGGTTGCTGTTCGTAATAGGACTGTACCAATCTGAAAACGTTCAAATTCAAATATTTTTATTTGTAGAACACAGGTAAACAAAAGTACAGATGTCAATAATAATAAAATTAACGCTATGTCTTGCCGTCAACGACGCACAAATGTTCTAATTATGATTTCTAAGAAAGAGCTGTATCATTAGATTTATTAAGTTTTAGCAAATCTTAGGGCAACGAAGAGGCGCCGACCAGCCCCCGGTTGAACGCGTTCAAAAGGGTCATGACAATTCAGCTGGTCCGGGGAAACCGCAGGGTCTCCTCTACGGAGCCTCTTTGCCTGATTGCCGCCATGGGATCTGGAGGCAAAAGTCCTCGCGCACGTGTGGTAGTGGCGCGAGTAGGAAAACGTCGGGGCGTAACTCCGCTGCCGCCAGAAATCGCGGAACAGTGGACAGAGCTCCGGCGGGATCTCATGGCGACATGGAGGGTGTGATGGTCACAACCCGGTGCTGGGCACACCACGATAGCGGCGATAAGTGCGCTCTTTGAGAAGTGGTTGGAGAGGCTCCACGGCGGCGTCCTCACCTGTCGCCTGACACAGGTCCTCACCGGACAAGGTAGTTCGGGAGGTTCCTGTTCCGTATAAGGTGGGAGGAAACGCCCGGGTATCACCATTGTGTGGATTGCCCGGAGGACACGGCGTAGCGTACGGTGGTCTGCTTTGCTAGGGCGGAGCACTGCCGTATCCTCGCGGAGGCAATAGGCGGCTGTGATCTTTCGCGTTCGGAGCGAGAGCGAATAGGAAGCCGTCACCGTCTTCTGCGTAGTAGTAATTCTTGCGAAGGTTGAGGCGGAAGCCGTGAGGGAGAGAACCTTGCGCCTTCACGCCCCTAGTCACCGCAAGAGATGCCCTGAGCGTCGGGAATCGCCAGCAGATTCCCGGCCACCGAAGGCGCGGGCTTGCGGACGATGAGCAATGGGTAGCTCGCCGTCCGGTAAGGACCAGGCCCGGGTCGACGGCGCGTCGTGTTCCACGCGCGTCTTAAAGAGAGGTCAGCACTAAATGACGGGGTCCGATAGGGCCGATGCCTGCCAGGGACGCGGGTTTTTCGAAAGAGATACGGTGGCCCTGGCACAGGCAACTGAAGAAACTCGGGTGGGTTTTAGTCAGTAAAAGTCTGACACGAGGAGCGGGAGAAGTCATTTGATTATTTCCCACACAAAAACATTAATCCCTGAAGACTATACCTACTTATTTGTTTACAACTTTGAGAAATTTCAAACTGTCAAGATATATTTTTCATAGAAACATTGCATAGATACTAGTGAACCTAACTTAGTGCTAAATAATATGAACAAGGGATTGCGCACATCTTTTAGAGTCTTCGTCTGTAGCATTATTTTTGATCTAATGTAGTCACATATTTATGATGCCACAGATTGCTTACAATATATTTTAAGGCAAAGCTGTTTAGAATTTTATGAAACTTACCATTGACTATTATGTATAGTTACGTATAGGTTAAGAATATTATGAACAATCATTAGGATAAGTCACTATTGTATCGTGAACTCTGACCAGGCAGTCTCAATGTAGATCCGTAGAGTAAAGACGTGTCGTTTTATTTAATTAATTATAGACCTCTTCTGTCGTCTATAATTAATAGAATAAAACGACACGTCTTTCCTCTACGGATCTATATTGAGACTGCCTAGTCAGAGTTCACAATACAAAATAAATTTGATTCATGAACATACTCAGATATTAAAGAACTCGACTGTACCTATGGGTTTGGTATTAAGCTTAAACAGTTGTAAGGACGGTGTTTCGTGTCTTTGCGCAAGTGACTTAACATTATGTTAGAAATGCAATGATAGTTAAGAATAGTTTTCAAAAGTGAAAACTATTCATAACTATCATTACACAAAATACCATGTTTAATACATCTAAACGGTGGTTTACGGTATGATGACAGCTATAGGTAATTTACATGTTAGGTATTCCTAAAGTGATGTTTTCCTCCTCCCTCGTGTATTGATTTATTTTCAGCTATACTAAGCTGAATTAACCAAGGTTAGTAAGGGTAACCTACCCATCTCAACATACATTTCTGCAAATCACTGCTTTGTTTAGTTATCACCCGACCCATCAATTCAAAACGGTCACGTTGAAAAAGCGGCTTCATCAAACACACCTGACACACTTCCTCTCGATACTCAAAATAATAAAAAAAACACGGTTAAAAATGGTTTATATTTGCTCAAACAATAGTTCGTGCCAACCTACATTTTAAGCTTCAGTAAAAGAAACAAAAGTAGATTTGAGCGTGTTTGTTTGAATAGCGATCGAATGGTATCGCGCCGGGGCAGACGACGCTACCCAAACGCTTGTCAGGGTTGCCACTTACAAAATGTATTAGAAATCTACTAAAACGCACCTGATGTTTGCCAAATTACTGTTCATGTGTGCGACAATGACACCCCTCAATTGTACTGCCATGCAAAACCCTGTTTTTTTTTTTGCCGAGCTTTGTTATGGTGTCACCTACACTGCCACATGCGAACTACGCATCCTGCATCGCACAAGCAGTTTATCGCGCACCTGACACGACACCAGTTTCGTAGGAGGATCCTCCTTTTTCTATAGAGGATAAGTGAACTTCAAACCCTGTTCCTCATGACTCTATAGAATTAAACCCTGAAAGTCACGTTAAGATAGCTTAACTTATGACAAAGGCTAATATACTTTTTATTTATTTATTGTACTTTTTTGTCTGCTAGACTCACAGTTCTCTAAATAGGAGGTAGTGCATGAACCTCCGTCGAGCTTCATTTTCTGGACTTTTTTTTTTTTTGGTTTCGGGTTGGAAAATCCTCATGGATGTCCCCAGCCCCGGGGAGAGCGGGGGGGTCTGTCGGACTCTTACCGACTAAAAACCAACCCGGTGTTCCATCACTCACCTACGCCGGGGTCGCGGGAACACATAATTCTTCCGCAACCCCGGCTGGTCGGCCGGCCCGGAGGGAGTGAGGTGTACTCCCCCCGCAACGTTTTTTAACGGCGAGCGCGGAACACTACCCGCGCCGCCTTCTCGGGTCCAGATGTTGGGGGGTGACGGATGTCCCCGAATCCGTCGCCCCTGGACCCGTTTAGGGGGGCCGGAAGAGGGCGTTGTCCGCCCTCCTCCGACGCCCGGTGCATCTGCTGCGGGCCGGGTCGAGAGTCACAATCTCTCTCTCCCTTTCCGCAGCCTCCTTCTGCGAGATGACCGTTTCGCAAAAGGAGACCACCGCGTCCCAGGACTCTGCGCAGCCGACCATCGCGTTCACGACGGCCGACAGCGACAGGTCACTGCCTACTTCAGAGATGAGGGCACGGCGCGGCTCCTCCCAAGCGGCACACTCTGCAAGCGTATGCCACGCCGTGTCCGGCTGTCGACGCAGTGGTGGCACCGGGCGTCTGGCTCCCTGTTTATGCGCCACAGGTACTTCCCGAAGCAACCATGCCCCGAGAGCACCTGAGTCGCCTGAAACGACAGGGAGCCATGCCTCCTCCCGAGCCAGCGGTCGAGCACTGGCCGGATCGCCTTGATAGTGCTCAGGCCGGCGGTTGGGCGTGACAGCCTCACCCGCCATTCCGCCACCAGGACCTCGCGGAGCTGCAACCGACGCTGCTCTATATGTTGCTGCATCGGTCGCTCGCCTCGCTCCCACGCTGCCTCGCGCCACCGGTACAGTGACGCGAGCACTTTCGCCTCCAGGTCCCAGGGCGGTGATCCGGCCAGCGCACAACCCGCCTCGAAGGAGATCGTTGATACCCCCGAATGACTCTGATGGCCATCGCCCGCTGCGGCTTGCGCAGGACAGCTATGCTGCCGTCAGGTCAGATGCCCAGATCGGCGCTCCGTAGAGAGCCATGGATCGCACGATCCCCATATAGAGCCGCCTACAGGTGGCACTCAGGCCCCCCAGATTGGGAAGCAGCGTTGCCAGCGCCCCGGCCGCGCCCAACTACTTGGGCGCCAGCCGCCGGAAGTGGGGTCCGAAGTCCCACCGGCTGTCGAGCACCAATCCCAGATATTTCATAGTGGGCTCGACAGCGATCCGGACCCCCCCGACCACAATGTGTGATCCGGCCGGCGGCGCCCGCCGGGGGCCATGAAACACCATGGCCTCCGACTTGTTGAGGGCCACCTCCAGGCCGAGGCGCCGTATGCGGCTCACAGTCAGTGAGACAGCAACGCTGCCTCCCTTGTTGTGCGAACTCCCTCGGGCCGTGACCAGCGTGTCGTCCGCGTAACACGTCAAGTCTGCGCCCGACGGGAGCTCGCCCCTCAGCACCCAGTCGTACCCGATATTCCACAGAAGCGGTCCCACTACCGATCCCTGTGGAACACCGCACGACACCTGGTGCTGGTTTCCGCCATCGCGTCCCATGTAGGTGACACACCTCCCGGCTAAGTAAGCCCCCACGATGCGGCGGAGGTAGAAAGGCACGCGGTGGTACCGCAGTGCCTCCCGTATGCAGCTCCAGGGCAGGGTGTTGAAGGCGTTGGAGATGTCTAAGGACACCGCCACCACCACCCCGCCCCTGGACACTGTTTCCTCCGCCAGGACTCTCACCCTCGACACAGCGTGGATGGTAGAGCGCCCATGCCGAAAGCCAAACTGGCTCTCGTCCAGGTCCGGCCCCTCTCTGCACAACTGGCCGACGAGGCGGGCTGCGAGTATGCGCTCGAACAGCTTGCCCACCTCGTCGAGCAGCACTATGGGCCGGTACGCAGACGGCGAGTCGGCAGGGCGCCCCGCCTTCCTGAGCAGGACCAGACGTCCAATCTTCCACAGACTGGGAAACCGGCCCCGCTCAAGGCACGCCTTGTAGAGTCCTCTCATTTGGGGCTCCAACTCCTTCAGAGCGAGGGCCAAAGCGAGGCCGTGAATTCCGTCGGGCCCCGGAACCACGTTCTTGGCCCGGAGCCGCATCACGACCGCCCTCATCTCTGCCTGTGTCACCTCTGGGACGCTGATGGCGTTCTCCTCCTCCTCCTCTGCAGACCCTGCAGCTGCGGGCAAAGCCATCGGTGGCGGAACATGCTTCGCTCTCACCGGGAAGAGGGCTGCTACCACTACCTCCAGCAGCTCGGGTTGGAGACTCTCCGTAAGTGGGGCGCCGCGGCTCGAAGTTGCCCACGAACCGCCTTATACGGGCGCCCCCACGGATCCCCGTCCAGAGTCTCCAACATCCTCTCCCGGGATCGCGTCCTTGCACCCTGTGCGTGGGCGCGGGGCATGGACGCGTCGCATATCTGCGTCATTGCCCCGCGGAACCACAGCGCCTCCAGCTCGACGTCATCGGGTCCGGTCGTTGCCGACCCCCGGAACCAGGCCTGAGCAATAGCTGTCTCCTCGAGAAGCTCCCTGTCGATGCGCTTACGCGCCCAGCGCGGGCCGTCCGAACGCGGCACTGAGCCGCCTTGTGACCGGGCTGGCCGCAGCGATAACATTCATCGCTGCGGTCCGTTTCGGCGGTGCACCGGCACCTGACGTGCCCGACTTCCAGGCACCGGTAGCACCGCATGGCCCTGGGCTGCAGCAATTTGACCAACCACCAACAGACGCCCAGCGTCGGCTACCTTGTTCGCCGCCACCACCGGGCACCTCACCCAAATCGAGCCTAGCCCGGAGGCGTCGGCGCGGGTTTCGCCCGCCCGCACGTCGTCCGGCGGTCATCCACCGACACGGGCGATGGCCTCCACGACCTCAGCCGGGGTCGCAGAATCATCCAGGCCGTCGACTCGCAGCTCCGCGGTCTTCATCGGCCTGGTAATCCGAACGTCCTCCGGGCTGAGGACCTCCCTCTGCTTGGCGGCCAGATCGTCCGCCCTTTCGCGGCTGGAGGCACCGGACACCTCGAGCAGCCGCGCCCCTGCTCAACCTTGCTCTTCGCCTCTCGGAGGACCGCCGCGTAGGCGACGCCCCTCTCAGCGGCTCCGGACTGCAGTGTGATCACCACAGCCGCAGAGCGTGGGGCCCTACGCCGTCCTCGCGACTTCTTTTTGGGTGACTTGGCCGGTGCCGGTGCTCCGTCGGCGTTCTTCCCGCTATTCTTCGTCTTCTTTTTCTTTTTTCTCCTCGTCCCCACCGTCGTCCACCCCTCGGCATCCTGGGTGGGAGGTGAGGTGGGAGGTGGTGTGGTCGCCGGAGATACGGTCGCCGGAGGTACGGTTGCCGGAGGCGCGGTCACCGGAGGTGGCGCTGGCGAAGCCCCCGTGGGCTTTCTGGGCCCCTGCTTGGGTTTTTTGGGCCTCTGCGCGGGCTTTCTGCCCCCCCAGCTGAGTTCGTCCTGGCGGCGGCCTCCTCCGCTCTCCTCCTATCCGCCGCAAGCGGGGGTTTCCGAAGAAAATCCGAGTTTTGAAACGAAATGGACGCGTCACCGTGGCCGTCATATTTGAAACATTCCGTGTCAAAACTGTCACGAAATGTTTAGCTTGCGTTTTGTATGGCTAGCCTACTCTATTACGTGCACTCTGATACAAGTTAGAGCAGGATAGGTGGCCGGACAGAAACAATATAGCGGTATAATGCTGGGTACACTCACGCGGACTTCTCCTGACTTTTTACGAATGTTGCCCTTTTTTGACGCGGACTTCTCCTGACTTTTTACGTTCCAGGGGCTAAGGAAGCTTGAACTAGCGAAACCGTAAGTTACCGTGTTTAGCTTTAAAGTACGAAGATTTTCGTCGTCGTTATCGCGCCATAGTATGAACTGGAGGTTGCGATCCGACTTTCTTATTTTACTTGGCGGTATATCTTCTCTATATCTCCCGAGAAGACGTAGCGATACTGACGGAATCGCAGAAGAATGTCAAACAATGAATCCTGAATTGGACGGCCTACCATTTGGAGGTCATTGACTGAGAGACCGGAAGTTGTAGGTTCCGACCCATTAAATACCACTCTAAGTTTGGTTGACTCACTTTTCTCTCTCGACTGGATGATGAGGAAGAAATTAAGAGTTAGGGGTTTAGTCTCCGTAGACTCGGAGAGGTGGCCTAAAGCGTAAGCGTACTCATGAATGAAGTCTGAGTACATGTTCTTCAGTTGGTTTTTTTTTTTATCTAGCTACTAGATTGAAGAACCTTTTTTTTGCTATGAAGTAGGATTCGCCCAGACAATCTAGTCCGTCTCTTAGTGGAATACCTACGCAAAAACGACCGCTGCTTTCACGACTAGTAGTGGCGAGATAGTGCCTTTCGCAAAGCGTTTGTTCCTCGGATAGAGGTTGGATTTTAGGTATGCTTTCCAGCTCCCAGAATTTAGATAGTTCCCCCTGGATGTCGGTGGGATTTTCAGTTTTTAATAGAAAATTACACATTAGGGACTTAGTAGGAGGAGTGCGACTTTGAATAGGCGCAGGACCTGCGATGAGCCATCCGAGCTTAGAGCTTCGAAGGTTAGGTTTTTTGTAACCTAGGGACTGCTGTTTGGAACCTATCAAGTCCCAAAACAGGTCTGAGCCGAAAAGCATGTCAATAGGCGATGGTTCTTTGAAGCTGGGGTCTGCAAGCTCAAAGTCGTTTAGGTTAGTGAACTAATGTCGAAATGATGCTTGGGCAAGTCATCAGTTATAGTTTTCAATACTAGACAGCAAATTAGAACTTCAAAGGAAGTAGAATTAGATTGGAGATTTATAGAACAGCGTTCTGGGTTTAGGTCTAGGGTGTTGTTACCTATACCTACTCGTACAATACTGACGTTTGATGGCTGAGGAGTCAAATTGCGTACCTGCTTCACACGCTCAGTAATGAAAGACGATTGGCTCCCGCTGTCAAGTAAAGCCCTAACGCTAATAATTTTGTTAGTTGTTGGGTTGGTTAGTCGCACCTTAGCGGTGCACAAAAGAACCTCTGGGGAGGACAATGCAGACATGACTACAGATTTAGGTGGGCTAAGGACGGACGAGACTGCATCACGCAAGTGAAGTAGTGAGTTGTGTTTTTGTTTACATGACCTACAAAAACCAGGGAGCCTACAAGTTTTACTATCATGGCCCGGCCTCAGACAATTACGACACAAATTTTGTGTTGCAACAGTAGAATTCCTATCTTAAGGTGTCTTAGACTTGAATGTGGGGCACTCATATGCGCGATGCTGGCCTGAGCATACTACACACTCAAACGGGTTTCGAGAAGAGGAGGATTCCTTAGACGTAGCAACTAATGATTTAGTCTCTGTACTCTTCGTATTGTGAAAGGATGGGTAGTGGGGAGCTTGTTTAGCTCCTTCTGTTTTATCTGTCTTGTTTTTGTTAACAGTCTCAAGAAAGTCTGTACGATTTTTTTTAGGGTAGGTTTATCAGATATAGTTTTACAGTGTTCTTTCCTCTTGAATATAGTACTGTTGTCTAACCTTGCCGCAAGAAGATGAATGATTAGTACATCCCACTTGTCAGTAGGGAGTCCGAGCGTGCAGAGGGCGGGTAAGTTTTTAGTCACATGATAAATAATGTATCTAAGGGACTTATCATCTTCACGAACTGATTCAATAGTAAATAGGGATTTTAAATGATTATTGCCTCTTGTTGTCAAACCGGTTGCAGAGAAGTGAACAAGCTTTTATATAGTTTAAATCAGTAACTTCCAGGTTGCTTAGAACTCGCGCAGCTTCACCATCCAAATAGGAGCTGAGGTAGTGGAATTTATGAATGTTCTTTATTTTAGGATTGTCATGGATCAATGAACTCAAACCACTTGTAATAGGTACCATCAAATTTAGGTATATTTGAAACCTAAATTATTGAAACTGCGGGCATCCATTGCTGTGAGAACAGCTTGCAGTACCTTCAGGTTGTTTGGGGGGTTAGCTGTGCACTTGAATTAAGTTTTGAGCAATGGCAATGCAAGTATCTAAATCTTGCTCAACTAGATCACGAGTAATTAGTTCTGCGTCTTGATTAGATTCGTTTAGTATTTCTATTTGACTCTGCAACTTGTCGAATTCAATGAATAACGCTTCCATTCTTGATAACTTCATCACAAGTCTATTTATTTAAACAGCAGAAATACTGCCAAAGGTTCCCAATGAATCTAAATACATTTTAAATTTAGTTACGCGTCCCTTAATGGACCCACGCTTAGCATTTAACTCTTTAAAATTTAAATCGGTAGACATTGCGATAAACCATCAAAGAATGAAAAGAAACAATATAGTGAAAATGTATACGATACGCTCCTCGTTTCGTAGTCCCACGTGCAGAAGCCGGTTTCTTATCAGCGAAGCAAGCGAGCAGCAGCGCAGCGTAGGTGCTCAAGACAGGCAACCGCAGAAACAAAGCGCACGGCAGATCGTTGACCCCGCAAGACCGAATACGCTGGAATCAACGCCAAATACAATTAAACAGCTGACTGCGATAAGCGTGCAGTGAGGGAGAGAAGAGAGTATCTTTCCAGGTATGTTACGTTACAATAGGTACATAATCTTTCAACTAATAGATAGGCAAATGAAATAAATGATTGGGAAATTAGAATAACTAGGCGTATAAGCTGCGAATAGATTTAGGCTCACTCGACTTGAAATAAATAATGCTACGTGCAATAGTGAAAGATTAGATCACAAAGTGAAGGCGTGAAAAGAATTTAGCTTGCAGCTTCTCTTTGAATAATTAGGCAAAATGCTTAGAGCTAAAGAAAGTTCACGAGTACTAGATAGATTGATAATGATCACCAAGCATTGAGAGAAACTGATCCTAAGTATTAACACAGATAAAATAGGAAAAACAAGGAAAACGGAACGGGCTTATGTTAATGATGGCAAGCAAACAAAGCAGGAATGTGTCCAGGCTCCACAGCTTTTCTTTAGCTGATGCACCTCGTAGATGCGTAGGTAGGTATGCGTAGGCACGTGGCGGTTTTGTTCGTCTTCGCCACGGGAATTACAATCCAACGGCAAGCCGCTAGTAGAATATTCCGCGGTAAGGAGACTTCCTTTCTTGAGCAATCCGCTTCCGCTTGGTGTATTTTGTTGGTAAGGACCTTCGAACTCGACCAAAGATTATTGAAGTCGATCCGTGTCCTGACACGGTCGCCACTTTTTGTTCGTTATAGGGAACAAACTATAAATAAAATACTTGGCACGTTTGACTAAGGTTTATGTGCTGTGCTTTAAAATAGACACAAGACATAAAACTGTATGATAAAAGTTAAAGTAACAATTATAAAAATAGGGAGCAGAAAATATGTAGATAAGTAGGTGGCAGTCGAGCAAGTAAGTCTCGTGGCGGCCGTTCTCCGGCGGGCGGCGAGTATGGTGCGATGTAGCAGTCACGCCATTGGTTAAGGAGATATCACGTCATGGTGAAGGGCTGCAGATTACAGTTGGAGATATTGAAAGCTACGGTTGGTACGTTCTGATATAAATACGGCGTCAACAATGGCTTTCCAGCCCCCCCCCCCCTTATAACTAGATCTTCTTTTAAACCGCACCGTTGTCTGATCATATTATTCTTCAGCTTATCATTCATAGTCACACCACATATGATTTGCAAAGAACGCATTTCCACAGGAGTTATTTTAAAAGCAATCAAAGAAATCACAAAGGCTTTATTACAAGAGTGAGATAAACCGTTGATCAACACAAAAATTTATGAAGTCAACTGCTGAAGACAGGAGGTTTTTTTAAATATCTTCGACATTAATATATTGTACAGTATAATGCAAGTGTAGGCAACAAAGCTAAAAAGCAGGCATCTCAGTTCTCAAAATAACTGAAAAAAGTTCGATATCCATTAAACTTTGAAAACATATTTAAAACGTAAAACATTTATGTCATTCGAAAGTGACAACCCGTTCACCAAAGCCAAACAGTTTTTTAAAGAGCGACTTTAAACGAAATCGTTAAGGAGAATAGAGATAACCCTGTGCTACAGACGGACGGACGAAACGTTGAAAAAGTTTCGATAGCACTCTGGCTCGTATTTCAAATTCTACAATAGCCCCCGCTCGAGCTGAGATTTATTTCCAAACTAAAACTCGCCGGCAGTGGTAGGGTTATTATGGACGATAAATTAGAAATTTCGCAATTTCCGCGATTAAAATTAATTATATTTTGTGGCGAGGTGAGATTTCTAATTTGAGTGGGTTTACGGGAATTGGAAGGGGCGTATTATTTTCTAATGCTTTTGGACCACACTAAAACTTAATTGTTTTACGAAGCTTGGATTTGAAGTTCGAAAAATGCTGATTTTCAGTGTAATTTGAATAAATGTCTTTTGATTTTTGATTTGTTTAAAAAACCGTAGGTACTGCGATGTAGCAGCCGTCTTATTATAAAGAGTGTTTTCAGCATCGTATAGCTGCCGACATTTTGCAACTTACCGCAACAATTGCTGCTTGGCGGTAGAAATGTATATGACGGTAGATATTTCCCTTAAAATCGACGAAAGAGAAATACCATGTAATATAGAGTTATATACAGACACAGGTTTTACATTCAAATAAAACTAAAATGGCCCTGTTTGTTCGGTTCAATCCGTGATCAAACAGGAGAAACGTTATCAGAAAACAAATAACCTATCAGCAAAACTATCTATACGAAACAGAATCGCCAGTCAGTCCCGAAACACGTCCTTAAACAATTACCTCTGGCCCAATTTAACACAGCGCCAGCATTAATCAATAGAAAAACAATAAAACCCTGGACATCGGATCCCGAAATATCGGTAGAATAGCCAATTTTTATAGAGCAGT
Organism: Dasypolia templi; assembly: GCA_963555695.1. Classification (NCBI taxonomy): domain Eukaryota; kingdom Metazoa; phylum Arthropoda; class Insecta; order Lepidoptera; family Noctuidae; genus Dasypolia; species Dasypolia templi. Next base: position 2,033,324 of record OY743144.1, read on the forward strand.
ACCACGATGATGGATAGTAATAGAAGGTTCACTACTTACCTGACACCTAATATGACCACTGATAATCCAACTTCTTCTTTGATTATGTTAATGACATCATCAGCTCAATATTGGTCTTACAAAACATTTTTGCAGTCAGTCCAAAGCACATGGAATCTGTGTCAGAAGAACCACCAAATGAACAACAATCTACAACAACAACTCTCTCTCACCAATTCTCTAGAAAGAAAGACTACTAGGTTTATTTATCATAGAAACGCATGCATATAAAAGATAATTAGTCTGAACAATCACAAAATTCTGCAATATAGATATTTAGAATCACGAGCACAGAACAGAAATAGTACTGCAATGCATTAAACTTCTGGATACCACGTATTTTGTTTCTGATGTAGGAAAGCAATCTGTTATTCTGCGCGCAGAACCCTAAAGAACCAATCTCGTTGGTTCGGCATCAATAATTTCGAAGACAACTTATATCTGTATTGTTTCTCATTGATTTTAAACATCTCAAATGAACGCACTTACACATACAGACCGTTACACGAAATTAAAGTATGTTTCAGTATGCAGTGAGTCAGTGCTGTCGCATAGAGGCAAGTTTAGTAATTACATGTTATCATGTAGATAGGACATGCAATGCATAATAATAATTATTATAATTCATTAAGGAAAAACTTTCTGTCTTTCAAAGAAAGTCCGAGCACAGCTCGCTCCATAGCGTGCTAAGCAACCATGAATTTGCGGATCAGCCCGAATGTCTGGCCACGTTTCGGCAACGAATGTCATAATCAGAGGTCGGAATCTGCCAGTCATTCCAAGTCCGCATTGAAGTGATATGATTGGGGCATTATTTTAAATAACTTAAATGTGGATTTAGAACGACCGGCAGATTCCGACCTCTGGTTATAACGAACAAGACGCAGTGTTTGAAGTCCTTAGTCTACAAACACTGCGAGATAGGTGACGGGGAGACCTGGTGACAAGCAAACATTCGATTCAGATAGGTCTCGGCGAGACGTTCGAATTGAACATGACTTTCATCTTATACTAATTCATGCCAAGGCCAACTCGTCGAAAGGCTCCATGTAGGCTGTGCAGCATCTCTTCTAAACATTTCAGCGTCTATTATGACGATGTCATCGGCAAAGCGAAGGTAGACCGATGTACTCGCCGTTTACGTTGATACCCTGCCCAGTCCATCCAACCTCCAAAAAAGTTGTGTGAATTGTTTTGGGGACATCACATCCTGCTAACTCACCCTCTGAGCAGTTGGATGGGGCTGGTTTTCTTGTCCTGGATCTGGACAGTCATCGTGGCAGAATCTTACAAACATCTCAATACTTCGATGTCTAACCGTATTAATTATTCCGTAATTATCAGTCCACGAGGCCAGGAAACAAAATTAAATGCGAGGTAACATGGGTACCATTCAACCGTATTCATTACGACAACGTAGCCACTTGCCGCATCGATTCGATATGTTGGTAACGTCCTGAACAAAGAATACGTACACTAAACGTAAACGTACGCAGATGCCGTTCGGAGACTGAAAACGATATTAATAAACTGTAAAAAAAAAAAAAAAACAGTGCGGTTAGTGGAAGTGCTCAGGTGCGGTTCGGTCAAGTGCTGTTAAAATCAGAGCTCTGAATACCCCACGTATTCCAGGGTATTCCCATAAAAAACGTCCAATCGTTTTATTCTGACCAAATGAATATTAAAACAGAAAACTATAAACTGTGCTATGGGCTATATGTTATCTAATTATTATTAGTGCAGAAATATTTTGCAGAGAACTCATTAAATATAATCAAGAAGACTAATACCTAAGTTAAGTTGTAAACCTTCCTCACTCCCACTATTTTGCTGTGCGCGACAGGCTCCATAATCCAAATCTGTACATATAATATAATAAAAATCGTAGCGAAGTCAAAACTCTACACTAAACATTTTTACGAAAAAAAAGTTATTGTTACGCGATGATTTTGAAATTATAGTTTTAAGAATTTTTGTCTGTTTATCAGTTTGCCGTAATATATTTTCCAGCATCACACAAATACTTGTGTCACTGTTATGCCAGTAGATAGTACTATATGCGTTCATTAATTCATCAAAAACGAAAAACTTCATAAGCAATAGGGAATTGCTACTGAGGGCTGCGGTTGTCGACCTCAGGACGAGCTGCTTCTCACAACTGTACGTCGCTTGATCCTACGTCAGCAGTCCTGACTCTCTTTATATTTGGCTGCTGAGACAAAAAATTATATCTTTACATTAAAATTATAAACGTATCCAGACTTTTTAATTTAAAAAAATATGGCAAGTACACATTTTGGAATGCAACAAATGATTGAGTATTGAGTATTAAATCATTCATAAATATAATAGAAAGAATCATAAATATGATCCTTTTACGTACGAAAGAGGCTTTTATTATGAACCGTACCATTTTTAACCTTATTAAAACCGGGTAACTATTGTCATCGAACAATTGTGTATAAACAAACACACAAAGGGTTAGTGAGCCTTCAGGGATGTATTCAACAAATGTGGTTCCTAGCCTATAATTGGTTTCGTCCGATAGATAAAACCCTGCGTACAAAAGGTTTATATCTTTGTTTTGTTGAACAATTCTTCTATTTGCATTAATTCAACGAAACAATCGGAAACCGATTGAATGGATTCCGCCTGAGAGACTAATTGTTAAGGGAAGTTTCGAAAAATTTGAGAATGAGACATTGTTGCAGTACTCCTTTTGAAACGATTTTGTTTTCCATCGTTTACTTTACGACAGCTTTAATTACAGGGTTTAGAATCGGATGGAGTGGAATGAATGGATACTCGAAAATACAGAAATAAGATGATTAAATGTACTTTAATAGAAGATCTTCGTTTTAAAATACAATTGACTTGGCAAGGAGTTGGTTGTGTTTCAGATTTTAACTAAAAAAACAATAACTAATTAGGTTTATTCTAAACTTCATTTTGATAGTGATAACTTTGGCAAAAGCAGGCATTTAAGGAACATAAACATTATGTTCTTAACAGTCTATACTAGCCTACCCTAACTAGGCGCCGCTGCTGGTGCGACGATGTTGTAGTCGTGACTGGCCCCACCATCACGGCATTACCGAGCGATGTAGAGAAGATGACAGATAGAATAGACAAAGGAGGATTTTGACCTTGCTCACCAAAAACGGTCTCCTCGTATTTCTGTTGCCTTTATTCACGTAACGTAAACTGTTTTGGGTTCCTGAATAAACAGACCATCTTATTACATGTAAACAATGCTCGTATAACGAGATTTGTATTTCTAAATAAATGGTAATAACAGAGAACCAGCTTGAAAGTGTGTTTGTTCCTATGAAATGTCGACTTGTGATAAAAATATCTTTATCAACATACACGAAATTTAGCTGGTTACATTATGAATAGACAAGTAATCTAACACCAGCATTTGTTTGAGAGTCCTACTTTCCACTTTCATAATATTGAAACTCAAACTTCATACCGCGCGGAGCCCTTTTTCTGAATTTGCGTAATAAAACGCATAACTTTGTAAACAGTCGATAAATTGGGTTGTTTAAATAAAAAAAATGTTACTGGGATACTACTTAGACCCTTATTGATTGATAACTATCTATTGGTGCGCGGCGCAGCGCTGTGATTAAACGCCTATAAAATATAAAGTAAAGTAACGCACCACCGCGCCGCACCGTGCAGCCGCAGCTGTGCAGCACGGCGCGGCGCGGTGAAAAAAGGCAAAAAAAACAATATTTAAAATATATAATGTAATGTTTTTTTTTTGGAAATAATAGACTTTGGGATCTAGCCTACAGACTGGATTTTTATTCATAATCAGTTCTTTATCTCAAGCAGAGATTGTGATTCTGAGTATTATGTAAATGATTGATACCCATCGTTTACAATAGGCTAAGCGATGACTTATGTCACAAGCATACAACATCACGTTCAAATAAACCTGCATATCTAATTACGTTCAGCAAAAGTCTCCATACAACGTTCTAGCGTGTTCCATTCCTTCATAAATAAAAGTATACAAGTCTTTCGTATTTTTTTTTATTTCCCACCTACATGGCAACAAGGTAATGAGGCCACTATAATTACTAGATTATCAGATTTACGTCACGGCATAATACTTATAAGTTGTATATTAATAATCAGCAAGTTATTAATTATTAGTGGGATTAATTATTTGTCACTGCAATAATTGGATGTTATGGGCTAGGAAAAGCTTAATAATAATTTATTTTGTGAATTTATTTTTAGAAATGAATTCAGTTTCCAAAAAGAAATTCACAAAATGATTTCGAATTTTAAATTTTTATTATTACAATTCGAATATATATAATTACAATTCGAATTCTGAACTTTAAAACGAGTTAAATTGACATACTAGATAAACACAAAACCGAAGTTTAAATTTTTTTATCATATTATTAATGGGCCCTGGGGTGCTTATGGGGAGTGAAAAGGTAATCTTTGGCTATCAGGATGATCCCATAGGTACGGTCAAGACTCCTACTAGCATCATACTGGATTACTTTCTTCCTCCAAGAACGTTTGCTCTCGCGAATCTCCACTTGAACTGGGCGAAAAAGGCAAGAAAGAGTTGGTAGCTCTGTTCCTCGTCATTGTATACATCAGCCGGCCAATAACAGCAAACCAGAGGTGAGGAACAATACTACTCGCGGGAGAAGCCTATAATGATAATAATAATAATTATATAATATAATAATAAATTGGCAACACCAACGTCAACACGTCACGAAATTTGTTAAAATTATTTTCAATTACATAAATTCATTTTAAACAGTTTATATATTTTCTGAGTACCCCTACAAGCCTGAAGTCCAAAAAACAACATAAAAAGTAAAATTAACCAGAATAACACAGAATTTCATTCCATAAACTACCGAATTGGAGGTGACATCTGTCATGTCACCTCGGAACATGTAAATAATGAATATGTATGAAAAATAACAAATGTTGACGAGATCAGCCGCACGTCAAGCACGCCCACCACCTCCGGACTCTTCGCCCAGCTCCGCCTCGCCGCCGTCGCACTATGTGGAGGTGCCTAAGAGGGCCTGGCCATAAATACATTTTGTAAAAATCGGCGCAGGTACTCGTATTATACCTCAAACTGTAGCTAAGAAGTTAATCTACTATATTATACATAAATTATGTATGTGGTCGGTACAGGTTTATAAAAAAGATCATCTAAACACGATCATTCCTAAACTATCACAAAACGATCTGAATTTGTATTTTTTTCAAGATTATTTTCTAGCCACCTAGCAATGAAAACTATACAATTATTATACCATTACAGAAAGCTTATACTATGTACATTTGACTGATATGCATAAAAATGCTATATATGTGTAAATATATTTACTAGAAATATTTATCTCGTGACATATCATTTTTGCGTACCTCAAACTTTCAATTAGAGTTTTGACAGTTGCCGAAATTTGCCGAAGGTCTGGAAATTATGTTATTTGATAGGAAATTTAATATTATAATAAAATAAGAAAAGAAAAGTTGCAATTTCGTTGCACAACATATGTTAATCTATTATGGCATAAAACAGTAAAAAATCCTAATCCTATTTGACTACTTGCTTTTTATAGGTCTTATTTGTGACATTTTATTAATTGCGGTTTACGTTAAGATAATGTATCGAGTGTTTCCCACCATTTTTTAGTTCACATACATAATAAATTATCAATTATACATATCGTAAACCGCATAACCACACAATGATAATTCGTTCTTTCTACCACAATTTTGCACACGTTTCAAATCAATATTTTTATATAAAAAGATTCTGAATACTCAATAATTACATACTGTTTTTCGTTCGTCATTGTCGTTACTTAAAGTGTAGTAACCTAACCATCTACCTTCTCGCAACAATGAGTGAATTCAACTGTACCAGACGTGACTCATGTCTTGTTTTAATTGAAAGTGACGGGAATTATGTTGTTGCTTACAAGTTATATACGGAATAATTTTACCAACTTTTCCGAGGCAAATATCGCTAAGATTGTAGCAAGTGTGCAAAAAAATCTTATTACAAACTTTCGTCAACGTTACACAAAATATGGCAGAAATAAGCAAATATTTTTAAACAAGAATAGCGTTTGGTTGGACGTCATATTTACTGTGAATCTGGAAGAACCTACTTGTGAATCCGAACCTTCGACATCGACAGGAAAGCGAGGACGCCCTTCGAAAACCTACGAAGACAGTTCCGATAGAACACAAAGACGAAAAAACAAGGAGTTGCTTGAAACATGTGGCCTTGATTTTATACTCAATTCATATCTTCAGGGATTGAGATCTCAAGGGGAAACCGAAGAAGCATTCATTGTCGAAATTTTACGAGTATTTCCCATGGAAAAAAAAAAGTGATATACGTCAAAATCTCCTAAACGAACCGGCACATTTAACAGCGTACTCTAAAGACGAAGCTCTCAGTATTTTCATCGAGTTGGACCTTAATATGGCACAGTATGAAAACATGAGGAGTTACTTAATCGCGAAGAATTGCTTATTATTTCCATCATACAAATCAATTCAGGAAGCTAAAGGAAAGTGCTACCCACCAAGATCAAGCGTAGAAATTAATAATATTAAAGCAAAGGTGAAACTTCAAGATCTGCTGGATCACACTATTGCAAGAATTTTACAAATTGATGGTGAATACAAAGTTGGCAAAACACATTTAATGCTTTATTCTAAATGGGGCTGTGATGGTTCAAGCGTACAAAGTGAATACAAGCAAGTCTTAGTTGAAGAAAGTGAGTTAATTTCTGACACTAATTTATTTTTAGCTTCATTAGTGCTTCTGAAACTTATAAATATTAATACAAATGAAACTGTGTGGGAAAACCCTGTTCCATCATCAGTAAGATTTTGTAGGCCCATTTTAATAGAGTTTTCAAAGGAGACACCTGAAAAGACAAGAAGTGTAGTTAATGAAATTGAAGCTCAAAAGGACGCTCTTACACAAACTTTAGTCAATATAAATGGAGAAGGTATCGAAATTAAACATACATTATTTTTAACCATGGTTGACAGGAAAGTGGCTCAAGTTTTGTCAGAAACTTCATCAGGTGCTGTGTGCACTATTTGTGGTGCAAGACCAACAGAGATGAATAATTTAGAAAAAGTGCAAAATAAACCCGTTGATGAAAATGCTTATCAATTTGGGTTATCGACATTGCATTGCTGGATTCGATTTATGGAGTTAGTTTTACATGTATCCTATAATCTAGGCTTCGAAAAATGGTCTGCTACAACAAACGAAAACAAAGCTTTGAAAAATCAAAAGAAAGCATATGTAAGAAGGTTCAGAGAAGAACTTGGTTTAAATATAGATAAATCTAAACAAGGTACTGGTAACAGCAATGACGGTAATATAGATAGAAGATTTTTTCAAAATTATCAGTGCAGTGCAGAAATTACTGGTGTGGACGAGGAATTGATTAAACGATTTTTATGTTTTACTTCAAGTTATGTCAAGTGGAAAAGTTATTAACGCTACAAAATTCGGTCAGTATGCTTTGGATACAGCACAAAGATATGTTAATAAATATATGTGGTATTATATGCCATCATCTGTCCATAAAGTCCTAATTCACGGTGAAAGCGTCATTCGGCATTATTCAGTGTTAACCCTAGGACAACTTTCCGAAGATGCGCAGGAATCAAGGAAAAAAGACTATAAACGATTCAGACTTCATCATGCTAGGAAATGCTCTAGAATAGCTACAAATGAAGACGTTCTACATACACTTTTGTATACTTCGGACCCTTATATAACAAGTTTAAGAAAACCATCTAGTAAAAAGTCTATGGAACTTATAGATGAAGCTTTAGAGTTAGTTGAATAATACAGTGTTTTTTTTTTAGTTAAAAGTAATGGTACATAATAATAGCAAAAATCATTTTAAGAGTTTAATTTGTGTTTATTATAGCATTTAAGGTCATATTATTTAAATATAGTCATAAATTTCTGAACATTTTTCAACATTTCAAGTTTACTATTTTTTTTTGACAATAAACATATGATTATATCCCTTAATTGTATATTATTTAAAAGTACATTTATTCAAGAATACACAAAAAAAAAATCAGCAGCAAATCTATGAAAACATGGAAGTTATGGATTTATGACCCGAAACCGACTCAATCTCCACATAGTGCGTCGGTATCCAGCCCCACCGTGAGTGCTGTGACGACACCGGCCGCGGTAGTTGCGTCGAGCTCGAGCGACGAGTATTTTTCCCCGCCGACGTCGCCAACACCTGTTCGTCGGCAGGGGAGAGGCCGGCCACTGAGGAGCTTGGGACTTAGGGGCCATCCGGCCCCGAGCCGGGTCCCCGCTGCCGGTGGTTGTGTGCAGCGCATGAGATGGACTCAGTCTATGAACGAGAACGTCATGCGCGCATATTATGGGTCTACAGAGGGGGGAACTCACCTCACTGCGTACCGTGATAGGATGCTGTCTCTTTTTCAGGAACTAGAACCAACCGTCAGCGTCTCGGCCCAACGACTGTCGGATCAGGTGCGGGTCATCAAACGCAATCATAGGTTGGACGATGCCGCACTTGATAGGCTGCGCTCAGAGATACTGAGCAACCTTATAGTCTCGACTCCGCACAAACCGCGGTACAAACGTCAACCAATGATCTACCGCGGTCCCATTATGGTGTTGAAGAAGAAGATGATAGGGTTACCACAGTAAGTAGCCAATGCAACGACCGATTGAGGAGCGCACTGGAGGATGCGTTTCGCGAGTACAGATCCACTCCGACCGAACTTAGACCGCGATTACCACGCCTACCTATGCACAAAAAAAATAGGGCGCTGGTGTGTGCCCTGGACTCGCAACTTAAGAATGTGTTCGAGAGCAGCGAGGATCTCGTTGATACACACTCGATCCTGTATTGCGCGGCTGTTGCGGCATGTCGTTTAGCTGACGTCAAGTTTCCAAACTGTGACGGAGCTGCTCGACCGAAACCATCCGTACCAGCCTGGCAATGCAGGATCGAGCGTCGTATCGATGGAGCCAGGGTACTCATAGGCAAACTATACTGTTTCAGGGAGGGCAATACAAGACCACGAGTGATGCACTTTGTGAGGCGGGCATTTTCGGGGACTGAAATAAGCCCTCGAGAATAAATGTCCCGTGTCACACAGCGCATCGACTTCCTGAAGCAGAAAGTTTGTGCATGAGCAAGCCGTATTCGGCGGTATAAGCGGCGGGTTGATCGATACGCGCAGAATCGCATGTTCCAGAGCGATGAAAGGTGGGTATATAGAGCTTGGGAGCGACCTGAACAAAATTTGACAGACGTGTGCCGCCCGTATGATGCCGCCACAAGTGCATTCTGGCGCAGCATCTGGTCAGTACCCGTCTGTCACACTGAGGCTGACTGGATGCAGGATGTCGAGCGAGTTTGTCAAACTATACCAGAAATGGAAACAGTCCTAATTACGCCATCAGACGTTGCCAGAGCAGTCCGTCCGTTACCGAATTGGAAATCGCCAGGGCCGGATGGATTGCACAACTTTTGGTTGAAATGGCTAATTAGTTCGCATACTAGCCTGGCATCTCAGTTCCAGTCAGGCGTTACCCACCTGCTCCATATGTCAGGTAGTCCCACGGAACCCAAGAATTACAGACCGATCACGTGTTTGTCGACGATCTATAAACTTCTTACATCCATTTTGATACACACTCGATTATGTCTGCCTCTCAAAATGGATGTAGGAACGGGTCCCGAGGTACTAAGGAGCTACTCCTCATCGACATGGCCATTAGCCAACAGGTTCGTCGCTCCCGCAAGGATCGGTGTCGACAGACATGCTGGATAGATTATAAGAAGGCCTACGACTCGGTGCCACATACATGGCTTGTGAGGGTGCTGGAGTTGTACAAGATAGATGCAACTCTACGCACCTTCCTTAGTTCCTGTATGGGGCAATGGAGGACGGTCCTTCGCTATCCGGGGTGTCAACAGATCCGATGAATGACGAGCCTGTCTGGATTAAACGGGGAATATTTCAGGGCGACAGTTTGAGTCCACTTTGGTTCTGCTTAGCTCTGAATCCTCTAAGCACACTGCTGGAGGATTCAGGTCTAGGCTATCGGTTGAAGAGAGGTGGTCAGGTCATATCTCACCTTCTGTTCATGGATGACTTGAAAATCTTTGCCCCCAACGAATTGCAACTGATGGAGCTACTGAAGGTAACTGAAACATTCAGTAGCGTCATCAGAATGGAATTTGGTGTGGACAAATGTGCAATCATGCATGTTAAGCGGTAAGAAGGTATTCAACTTTCGGATTCCATACACCTTAGATCCCTCTCTTCATCCGAAAACTATAAGTATTTAGGTATGTCGGAAGCGTTAGGCATCAACGTTATTAACATGAAGCAATCGTTGAAGGAGCGCTTCTTTGGCCGCCTGAAGAAGGTATTAATTAGTCTTATTTCGGGCGGAAACAAGGTGCGCGCCTTCAACGGTTGGGTCATGCCGATTTTGATGTACTCTTTCGGCATACTCAAACGGACCCGAACCGAACTCGACTCTCTGGATAGGCGGGTCCGTACACTTCTGACCGCAAATCGGATGCATCACCCACGATCATCGGTGATGAGACTGTACATTCCGCGAAAGTGCGGGGGTCGAGGCTTTTTAAATGCGAAGACCCTCCACAACCGCGAGATGTGCAGTCTCAGGGAATATTTTTTTAAAGCCGAAATGGGTATGCACCCTGATGTGGTCGCAGTGGACAAGGGGCTCACCCCGCTCTCCATGGCTAAAGAGAACTGGCACAAACCTGTAGTACTTACTTCCGATGACCGCAAGGCGGTTTGACAAAGCAAGGAGCTTCACGGGCGCTTCTATCGGGCTCTTCATGGGCCTGATGTAGATTTCCTAGCGTCCGTATCCTGGCTACGTTTTGGTGACCTTTTCGGGGAAACTGAAGGTTTCGTCTGTGCAATTATGGACGAAGTTATCTTGACGAATAACTACCGGAGACATATTATGAAGGACGGGACGGTTGACGTGTGTCGGGCATACCACCGTCCAGGTGAATCCATCAGACATATTATCTCTGGTTGTTCTCGTCTGGCTAACGGCGAGTACTTGCACAGGCATAACCAAGTAGCCAGGATTATTCACCAGCAACTTGCTTTGCAATATAAACTTGTGGATTCTGAGGTACCGTATTACAAGTATGTGCCCGACCCAGTTCTCGAAAATGACCATGTCACGTTGTACTGGGATCGGTCTATCATTACTGACAGGACTATTATCGCTAATAAGCCTGACATAGTAGTGATAGATCGATTAGCGCGCCGCACAATGATTATCGATGTTACCATTCCACATGACGAGAACCTCGTGAAAGCTGAGAAAGAGAAACAAATTAAATATCTCGACTTAGCACACGAGGTTGTTGACATGTGGAATGTGAGCTCGGCTGTCATTGTGCCGATTGTCGTATCGGCCAATGGCCTGATGGCAAAAAGTCTCGACCAACATCTCTCGAGGCTTTCGTTAGACGGTTGGATCAAGGGCCTGATTCAGAATGCAGTGCTCCTCGATACGGCTCGCATTGTGAGGAGGTTCCTGTCTCTGGAGCCCTAAACACCGATAGCTTGGACCCTGCTCCCGCTACCGACGGACCACAATTTTTTTATATTTTTAAATGTTTTTTTTTAAGTTGTTTTATAAAAATATTTAAAAATGTAGCAAAATAAGGATAAGAATAAATACATAATAATAATAATAATAAACGACATAATAATAATAATAATAATCACGCACCAGACTCACTAAACACAATAACCTTCGACCTCTGCAAATCAGCAATAGAAAAGTGACCCTCAAACGGCAGTACGGTGGGAGAGGCCTTATAGACGTTCATCATCTTTGGCACAAGCAGATAGCTAGACTAAGAACATTCTTTCAATCTAAATCACATACAAGCAATATTCATAAAACCGTAGTTATGAACGATATCAGTTACACCCCACTTAACTTACACGAACAGATAGATCCACAACATACTAGCATTGAAAACCCACATAAGCAAAAGTTAGAAGACTGGAAAAAGAAAGTGCTGCATGGACGGCACCCCCATGATCTAGAACAACCTCATATAGACACAATAGCATCAAATAAATGGCTTAAAATAGGTTACTTGTTTCCGGAAACCGAGGGATTTATAATCGCAATACAGGATCAAATCATAAATACTAAAAACTACAGGAAATTCATCATAAAAGACCCCACAACAACAAACGACAAATGCCGCAAATGTCACAGCCAAGCAGAGACCATACAACACATAAGAGGGGCATGTACAGCACTCACACAAACAGACGTCATCCATCAAAAGCTAGCACTCAAGTATAAACTCATAGAAGATACAAACACTCCTTATTATAAGTACGTACCACAAACAGTTTTAGAAAGTACTACAGACATACTCTACTACGATCGCGCCATACTAACCGACAGGACCGTACACTATAATAGACCAGATATAACCCTTTTAGATAAAGCTAATAAAGTCCCATACCTCATAGATGTTGCAGTTCCTAATACACATAATTTACAAAAAATAATAGGCGAGAAAATCAGTAAATATGCTGAACTCAAAGAAGTGATTAGATTTGGAGGCAAGAAACAGTCTACTTGGTACCCATAGTTGTTTCCACGACGGGTGTTATACCCAATCACCTCCACCACAGCCTTAAACTAATAGACCTGCAAGACTCAATTTACATAACACTCCAAAAAGCAGCAATTTTAAACACCTGCAGAATAGTTAGGAAGTTCATGCAAATTGAGGAAAATGAAATTAGTCCTCATAACATTAATCCTACGTAAATAACACAAAAATCACCACATCCGCTACATTGACTTGGCTTGGGCCCGTTAATGTAGCTTAAACTAGCCAAAGAGCTAAGAAACAAAATTTGTTTACCGAAATATTTATAATAAGTTTATTGATCCAAAAATATATACATAGACACAGGTTGTATAGTAGTATATGCTGAGACTTAATCAACTAACAATGGACACAAAGAGAGAAAGAAATAATTGTCTATATTACCAAAAACATTAAATTCTGTCTCCTAAAATAGGGGTGGCCTGTATCTTAGGAGACAGTGATTCAACCGAGCTGTACTGTAAGTTAAATGAATGATGGACGAGTGTCGATGCCAATCTACTATAATAAAAGATGTGCGTTAGCTGAGTAGGTAATTTTAGATTCATTTGAGCATGGATGGATGGATGCAGGAATTTAGAAAGAGTAGGGATGAGAATGGGAGAGAGGTGTGTGTGTTCGTGTTTGTGAGTGAAATGTTAGTTGTGTTGTATGGGTGTGTGTGTTGAGTGTTATGAGGTGTTTGTTTGTGTAGCGTTTAGTGTTTCAATTAAATATTGAATATTAAATATTGATTTGTTAAGCGATGTATGCCAGTAGAGATTCGGTGTTATCGTAGTCCTGTTGTATGAGCCAGTCTGTAATTTTAGATTTGATATTGAATTTATTTGAGTTTATTTTATTTAATTTCTTTTGTATAATTTTATATACATGAATACTTAAAACGTAGTATTAGTGTTTTGCAAACGAGGCTTTGTGCTGTAAAACAGAGGGGACATATGTTCGCTTCCTTGGGTCAGGATGTGTGCAGCCATGCACTCTGAGGACAGATCGAAGAACAAACAGCTGACGTACCGTCAAAACTTTGCAGTCAGAATATAGTAGTACTGTGGGGTATCTAAACGGTTTCCATAACCTTAAGTACAGCTCTTTGAGCTCTCTCTGCTCTCAAAATAAAAGTCTTCGATGCTCCACCCCACATGGTTATGCAGTATCCCAGGATAGATTGGCACAAAGGTTGATATACCATCTTGAGATTGTTAAAATCAGCCGATTCTCGCAGAGATTTAAAGATCAGACGGATAGTTCGAGTAGTAAGAGTATCAAGCTGCTTGTCCCATCTCAACTCTATGCTGTGTCATTGTAAGGCAAAGGTCTCCCTACTATCTTTTAAAGTGTAAATTTTGTTTTCTTTTTGTGTTTTTATAAACCAACAAATATTTTATCTTTTTATTACGGGAGAACACTGGCTCCTGCAACATAGTTATAACTAGCGCAGGGTTCACAGATTTTTATCATTTATTGTATGTACATCTTGTTTTATGTAATTTTTTTTTTGTATTTGAACAGTATCATAATAACTATTTTTAAAGAAACATTACCAATATCGTTCATCATGAAACTGGGTTGCCTTTCACTTTTGAAATCAAAGATAAGAGTTGGACAAAACAAGCTCATTCCTTCTTTGTATCTTCCTTGTTTGGTGACCTGTAAAACTGGTTTTTCTAAAACCCACTTCAGGCACCAGCTCTCACAATGTGACATAAATAGTTCAAAACTGTTAACGACTACAAAACCATTGTGGGAGAAAATGAATAAAAACGTATTATTATTATTAGAAGAGGTTCTCGCATTTAGGATAATAACAGACGAATGTTACCTCTATAACTTATTTTTATTAACTACTTCTTCCCAACATTTAAGAACACAGCGGTGCATAAGTAGACAACTTAAACACTATAACTTGCTCCGTCTCATTACAGCGTAAAACTGCAAACTAAGTAAAAAAACTTTTGTGAAATTTATTTCCTTGCTTGGGAGTAGTATAGGGAGTTGTAAAGCACATATATTACAAGTATTGCTGCTTAAATTTGCAAAGTAGCAAAGGAGGGGCCCGAGCCAAAAGTTTCCGACACAGAGTTCGGGTATCATTACATCTTGGTAACTCAACTTGTTGCAATCGTGTTCCTGGAGTTATAGAAGGTGTAGGCTTATCATGTAGCTTTTTTAGTATAAACATTTTCTTTGGTAAAAAAATGTGTATGTAGGTAGGTACGTAAAGTAGCCGTCTTTTGTTTCATGCAAATAGCAATCCACACTAGCCACCTCACCTCTTGCGGCGGTTTTGAGTACTGCTGTGGCGGGCGAATGCACACTAGCCACCGGCCACTACCACCGGTACCTGTCGCCTCTTGCGGCGTTGTTGAGTACTGCTGTAGCGGGTGAGCGCACACTAGCCACCGGCCACTACCACCGGTACCTGTCGCATCTTGCGGCGTTGTTGAGTGCTGCTGTAGCGGGTGAGCGCACACTAGCCACCTCACCTCTTTCGGCGGTTTTGAGTACTGCTGTGGCGGGCGAATGCACACTAGCCACCGGCCACTACCACCGGTACCTTTCGCCTCTTGCGGCGTTGTTGAGTGCTGCTGTAGCGGGTGAGCGAACACTAGCCACCGGCTACTACCACCGGTACCTGTCGCCTCTTGCGGCGTTGTTGAGTGCTGCTGTGGCGGGCGAATGCACACTAGCCACCGGCCACTACCACCGGTACCTGTCGCATCTTGCGGCGTTGTTGAGTGCTGCTGTAGCGGGTGAGCGCGCACTAGCCACCGGCCACTACCACCGGTACCTGTCGCCTCTTGCGGCGTTGTTGAGTGCTGCTGTAGCGGGTGAGCGCACACTAGCCACCGGCCACTACCACCGGTACCTGTCGCCTCTTGCGGCGTTGTTGAGTACTGCTGTAGCGGGTGAGCGCACACTAGCCACTCGGTAATCACACGGTAATCAAAGAAGAAAAACCGAAACACAAAAAATCATATTAAATTATCTGCCATATGTAAGCTAGCCACGCCAATATACCCAAAACATAAACCAAGAAAAATCAATGAAAAAAAACAACCAAAAAAGCCTCCAGGCATAAGGGGCGTGACACCTTACATATGCATTATTGGATTATTTTTAAGTACACACAAATGATAAACAAGGACCATCGAAGTAAAATAAATTAACAGAACAATTACTTTAACAATAACAAAACCATAGACAGCAAGACGAACAGTCACCACAAGCAGCGGGTGCTGCTTGTGGTGACTGGTCGTCTTGCTGGCTGTTCACGAGCATAACGCAAAGATCAGCCATTGCCCCCCTCGCCATATTTGAGGGAAGGAGGCAACCCGATCCCCGACGCTACCGCAAGCAGTGTCATCTACGGGAGCATGACGAACTGGCTGCCGGTTGCTCAGGCAAGAATAATTTATGATCAATTGTCGAGGTCGCTAGCTAACCACTTATTGCAATACAACTCGTTAAAAAAACATTGTAATGAGTAGATCATGTCAAAAAGGACCCTGTGACCTTATAAAAATACTATTTCTGCTATTCTGCTTACTTTAAACTTAAAACCTAACTTTCTACATTTCAAAACAAAAAAAAAACTTACAAGTGGACTATATGTTACAAAAAATGAATAACAGATAATTATCCAATAGTGAACAGGTAAGTAACTAACAAGTCAGTTTATTTCATGTTCATCGAACAAAGCAAACAACATGACTCATTAAGGTAAGTACCTATCGGGATAGGCCCTCATCACCGATATTACACTTGCACTTTGTAAGTAGGCGTGGATTGTCGGGCGAAGAAAATAGAGATACTAGTTACAGCACAATCACTTTATTTCACTCACAATTTCTTATAAAATAATCACCATGAAATAACTGGAAGGCAGAGGTCCGACATATTAAATGAAAGTATGAAATATAGCAGTAACCAACCTTTTTTATTCCAACAGCTTGTTAATAAATTAAATAGATAGCTATAATAGCTCTAGGCGCTACAGCAGGCGCACCGGGCCGAGCCTGCCACAAGAATGATCACCCTCTTCGCTGCGCACTAGCTTACATTAAGTTGCTTGAGAAGTGGGGAGAGTGAGGAGGCGAACGTCCCGCTTTGCACAGCGTAACTCGGCCCGCCGCACCTACCGCTAACGGTGACGCCGGCCATACTGACGTGCGGACGTCCTCGTACGCGTAGACTCATCAAGCATTGTCTAAAAAGACATAACGTTATTATTAATGTTCGTTCAATCGGTGTTTAGCAATCTCGATGAGCAAAAAATCCAGGTCATCCCTACTGACTGTGCAACCAACTCTGCACCGCTCAATATTGAGCCTTCGGGACTTATACTAGTAATCTGGTCCGGTTCAGCCCTGCAGAGTTTACTACTAATTCTGGACCGCTCGTTTTTGAGCCTTCAGAACTTAAGCATTCTGGTCCGGTTTACCCCTTCAGAGTTATAATCTTGTGGCCCGGTCTAGCGACCCTTCAGAATTATAACCGCCTGGACCGGTCAAATGACCCTTCAGAATTATAACCTCCTGGTCCGGTCTTACGACCCTACAGAGTTATAATCTCCTGGTCCGGTTATAACAAACCCTTCAGGATTGTTACTGCTTGATCCGGTCATGAATGACCCTTCAAGATCACTCCAGATTATACATTTTTTGTTCTCTCTTTTTTTGCTCTTTTTGTCTCTTTTTTGTATCTTTTTTTAGTCTTTTTTTTTCTCTTTTTTAGTCTATTTTTTTTGTCTCTTGTTAGTCCGGACTAAAATGGTCCCTGTAGATTATATAATCAAATGTGATAAAGTACTTGTCGCAACAATCCACACATGCTATGTTCATTGGTAGTTTCACTACCACCAAAGTCATTTAATTTAGAGCCTATAACAGAAACAAACTATTTTAATCTTAAGAATAGACTTGACTTAGACACTCCACCGAATGCGTAGCACGCCTGTACGATGCCGACCGAGTCTCATGTCATACAGCCAGCAAAATGTCTCTTCAAGGTGCTTATGCGTTCTGTGTTGTGTCAGAGTGTCATGTCATTGAATGTGTCGTAGCAGACACATAATTCATGTTCATAATACTCTAAACTAACAAACGACATCTATGAAAATTAAATAACACTAATTTAAGTATTGAAGCGCCGTCATGGCCAGACTGACATTCGCACGTTCTTGTGCGTCTCCATCCCCTTAAAGTCACCGCGGGCCCATTTTTCTGTAAAAATAAAACTGGTAGATACATTACTTTGTACGCTCGTCCATCCGTGACATACATTACAACGTTTTATAACCCACAAAATTAACCTTTAGGAGCTGAGCCGGACAACTTAAATAGGCGTCCCTTCAGCCAGTTATCTCTCCAGATAACATGGACCAGGCAACCAATCAGCGTCTCTCCGATCACTCACTAGGACCACACAAATCTCCATTGATCTCATAGCCTCTCAGACTAGACGATCACTTTATAATATGACCCAGAACATCGGCCTGCATAAGCCAGTTCTTTAGACTACCCAATAACACACACCATAGGACGTCAATCCGCATGAGTCGGTCCCTTACTTTATATCACAGATTAGTACCAATGTTACGTTTAATTACGTTTCTTCACTCTCCGAGGCCAAGAGGTTCCCAGAGCTGGCGGATAACGTACGTGAACTACAAATAGACAAAGCATCACTAAAACCACCCGACGACGCCCACTCCACTTGTCAATCGCGGACTGCCGCCACCTCGGCCTCCTTCAAGCCTACCAGTCAAGGTGGTAGCTAAATGCACCAAGCCTTCACTTCCCCCGGGCATTGCACGAAAATGCTTACGACCATATTTGCATTCTCTATTAGACACACAACAAAGGGAAGTCTGTACTCCCTGTGAAGCCCAATCGAACAGCCCCCTGTCACATTCAATGAAGTAGGAATCACCACTGTAGAACGGTCTCATTTTTCCCACTGTGACGCAGCAATTCTCCCAATATTCTCGGATGCTATCTTACGAATTTCACCCAAATTTAACCGAAACCCAGACTCAGAATATGAAGCCACACTTAAAAACCGCGCCCGAGTCCCAAACACAAGTTCTGTTTGTGTGTACCCTAGACCTTGCACCATCCGTCGCTAGCTGCACTTCGAGAAGCTCGCCGCGCCAGGTCCCACCAGATTCACTTTCGATTATAACAAGTAAGCACCTCAATGTCCTCATGACTCTCTCTACCCGAACACCTGCCCTGTCAGAACCGTTAGCAACAAGGTGCAACTCTACACCATGTTCACCATAAAATTGCTCTGTCTGCGCCAATACAATACCCACCCCGATCCGAAATGATCCGCGAAGTCGCACCGAAAAGACAGAGCCTCCTTTAGTGCTTCATCTGCACCTGCTGCATCCAACTAAGAACTGCACTCGAATAGGACTCATTTAGGGAAAGAGTCAACAATGACAAGAATACTCCCACCATCGATTCCTCCATCCTTCCTTCCTTCTCCGCGATGTCTAAATGTACAGTATAACATTGTGCAGAAACCCTAAGCATAGGATGGAGTCCCCGTACCCGTTGAGCCCCGAAGAATCCCTTGAGGCCCAGCACACAAGTGTGAAGTTCAATCAGTGCGTTCCAGTCAAATCATTTTAGTCAGAACCGGTTCTGATGTTAGTATTTCGATCACTTTCTTGTAAATATCTTGTCTGTCCATTTGATAGGCCCCTATTAATTTGATTCAAGATTCTTAACGTAAAACACGTGAAATATGGGGCAACCCGCCAATAACTAATCTAAAGGACCTACACTACCTGTAGAAGTAAAGAATGCAAACTAAACGTTTGGTATTTTCAAAATTAAATTTTAAAAAATCACTTTCTAAATGATCAAACACTACTCCATTAAACAGACTTGTCCTACTACTGCATTGCTTTATTGTGGCACCGGGATCGCATTCCTTATCTACGGTAATAATTTCTTTTGCGGGTGGATCGAAAAGTTTTAAGTTTTGTGTTAGTTAATAATGTTATTTGCGTACGAAAGAAATGGTATTACAAATTAGATGATTTAATTTAAATTAAAGCAATAGCTGCTTAGTTTGTGTGTCCAAGTTATATTTTAAGTTTAAAAACGTTCTCAAGTAAGTGAAATCTTTGTTATTTCTTATCGAGAAATAATTTTCTTTAACCATAAACACCATACCACCAATAAAGAATCAATTATCCTTTCGCACTGAACTAATGCGAGTTTATCTTCACCATGTAGGTCAGTTTTGATGTTGTGGTATATGATAATGAAACTCTTCAGTAACGTTAACTTTCTTACCCCAAATAGAATGTAATTTTGTCAATATCCGTACGTACATGGATCTACTATCTAATAGATACCTACCTATAATAACTGGTTCTGTAATTGAGTTAACAGGTACAATATGAAACAAAAAGGACACTGACGTGTTGAATTTCACCACGGCTCAGTATTCTGCGATTCATATAACGTTTTCTTTACCTATACCTGTAAGGTAAACTAAATCACAGCGCATAGTGCCCGGGAATTTTTGACAAAGCTAAAAGCTACAAACGAACTACCAGATTTTCTATTAAAAAGAAAAGGAACGAGCTCACCGGATGATGTGGTTGTCTATACACGTAGCAGGTGAGACGGTTCGTATTACGACTCTTCGGTACTGGTGCTCGATTCAAATTCTTCACTTCGGTCAAAGGTTCGTACTGCCACTTGCTTCAATCACTTGATTTTTGGACTGTTGTACTTTAAGGATGACATGTGCCATTGAAGCGATTGTCATTATTAGGATCATACCGTATCAGTCGCGCAGTTGCGGTGAAATTTAACGTTTGCGGTTAAGTGGTTGCCGGAAGTCGTGATAGCAAAAACTCCATATTTTGAATAGATTAGACGTTGGCCCACACTTCACTGTCGTCATTATTTTCTTCAGGTTTTTGCCCTTCGAATCCCAATTCTGATATCGGGATAGGCCCTCATCAGCGATATTACACTTGCACTTTGTAAGTAGGCGTGGATTGTCGGGCGAAGAAAATAGAGATACTAGTTACAGCACAATCACTTTATTTCACTCACAATTTCTTATAAAATAATCACCATGAAATAACCGGAAGGCAGAGGTCCGACATATTAAATGAAAGTATGAAATATAGCAGTAACCAACTCTTTTATTCCAACAGCTTGTTAATAAATTAAATAGATAGCTATAATAGCTCTAGGCGCTACAGCAGGCGCACCGGGCCGAGCCTGCCACAAGAATGATCCCCCTCCGTAGCTATATCGCGACACCCCCGTAAGGGGGCGTTGCGTGCGGTGCCGGAGCTTCGCCCCCCGGCCGCAGATGCCATACGGCGACCCGTAACTACGGGCCTCTCGTTGTGGTTGCTTCATGGCAATGGGTTTCGTGGTTGTCCTACGTTGGGCGCACGCAAGCTACGCGCGCCCATGTGAGTGGTTGCTATGTGTGTTTCTGTAGGCACGCCGCGACGCTATTAGTACAAAGCGTCGCTTGCTTCACGGCATCTCGGCTATTATTTCTCTACAGTATTCTTTGAAAATCGGTATCTTCTTTATTTACCATGATCATTCTGTACATATTTTGTATGTCTACAGCGAAACAGATAGCGTGCATTCTCCAGCGCATGATTATACAACGTAGGTCTTCCTGGAGCACAGGACTAGGTAAGAGTTCATCATTTAATGATATGCCATTGGTTCCCTTACGTGATGCGTCGAAAACCATGCGGGTTTTCGCAATTTCTTTTTCTTCACGCAGGACTGGATGATGGGGTAAGTAAACAGATTTTCTTAAATATATTTCTGTTCCAGGAACTTCTTCTATATGCCCTAAGTTTTTGTAGTCTTCTATAACCTTTTCATATTCCTCTTGCAACTTAGGTTGTTTTTAAAACTTCTCTCTAATTGTAGTCTTCTTTAAGCTGTCTTGTATTTCCTTCAGTTGATTGAATACAATTTGTTTTAAATGGTAGTTTCACAAAAAATCTTCTTTGGTCATTTCTTGAGTATGTTTTGTGATAAATGTCTTCATATGTTTGTTCTTCTTTTGTATTATTTTGCCTTGTAGTTGTGTCTATCTCCCAGAGTGTTTTTTAACATATTGTCAATGTCTACTTGGTGATGCATGACAAGAAATTAATGTTCTTTTTTGTGTTGTATAAATTTCTCCAAATAATATCCATCCTAGGGTTGTTTTCTGTGCACATGGAGACCCTGGTGGACCCTTGATTAAAACTTGTTCGACTGTTCGTGCATACTCCTTAACACCAAGCAGCAGATCTATTGGGCCTGGGTTGTAGTACTCTGGATCAGCAAGATCGAGACCCTCCAAGTGCTGCCAGTTGTGAACAGTCATTGTGTGGTGTGGTATTCTCGTGGTCAGTTGCTTGGACATGACGTAAGCTTCGACGTGCATGTTGAATTTTGGTTTCCTTCTCGATAAAATGTTTAGCTGAACCACGTGTATAATTGGTGCTTGCATAGAACCCACACCTGTTACAGTGACTTCAATTGATTTTCTTTTTAACTTCAATAATTGAGTTTCCTTTTCACTAATGAAGCTCGGTTTTGAGCCTTGATATACAAAAACCCTTAACAGTGTCGCATGTCCATCTTTTCCCTTTACTTCGACTAGTGCAGTTGCTAATAATGCTCTTCCTGATACTCCAACACCAACATGAAGAGTTGTTATGGTCTCCTTGTTGGCTTCTTGTTGAGATGTCGATTGCTGTATTGGTTCTGTCTCTGTGGTATCCTTCGACTTCTCTGATTTGTGAAGCAAGGAATGGTGACGTCTTCTACATACGCGGCAAGTAACTGGTACCTTGCATTTGTAAACTGAATGACCCGAAAGCAGGCAGTTGAAACAAAGCTGTTTTTCTTTCACATAATTGTTACGTTGTGTAAGGTCCATTTTAACAAATTCTTTGCAATTACATAAGGTACGTTTTTTACCCCAAAGTGTACAGCTTTTATCTTCAACAACATTCACGGCATGCTAGGATCGCTCTTTGATTACGATCTTTATTTGTTACGGGTTGTATCATTTCTAGTGTTTTAAATTTTGGTTCCAAAAATCTTTTCAATTCATACCAAGATGGCACTTTTTCTGACTTTTCCTTTTAATGTTTCCCACTCTTTATGTAACTCCTGGTCCAACTTCTGAATCAACTCTAGACTTTAGGTAATTCAGTTTTTGAACGACGCTGATTGAAGTATTTTTATGCACAAGTGATGTAAACATGTCCTGGTATGTGGGCCACTCTTCGTATTGTCCCGAAAAGGTTGGTAATTGTACCCGTGGCATTTTTACGATCGAACATTGTCCTTAACCATTAAATACTGAAGAATTTGAGGTTTCGATTGCTGTTTGTTGATATTTGCTCAACATATCAGTCAAGTCTGCGTGTAGACAAAGGTACAGGTCTTCAATGACAAAATAGTCTTCTTTGAGAAAGTAAGAAACTTCTCCACGCTTGTCTCTCGGAGTACACTGTGTCAAAATCGCATGAGCCTGCTTAAAGGAATTCCAATACTCTTCAATGCACTTCACTCTAGCCCTTATGTAACCGTCTGTATGTCGCACTTTAGGGCATTTTAATAAGTTCGATTGCGTTTTTTGTATCAATTTTGCCACGTCCTCTAACGTGTTTAAATATTTTTTTGTTCCGAAGTTAACGTAACCATTGTAAGTTTCTGTTATGTGTATCACTTGTGCTATGAATTGCCAACCACACAGTCCACAGTTTATTAAAATATCTAACTTCATAAAAACACTTCACAGTTTTGCGTAAACAAGTCGTCTTATCTCTGGAATGCGGCTGCCTTTTGTTCTCAGCTCGCTCGAACTCCGATTCACTAATGACCCACAGGTGTGCCAGTAGTAATTATCGGGCTCGAAGGACCATATGTTGACGACGTTAGGTTATTTTTGTGCTGTAGATATTTTTTGTGTAATTTTTAAAATAAAAGAACGCGACTGTTTGCTAGCTCTGTATTGAGGTAACTAAACATACAAAACGATCGGACAGGATGTTTATTTCATTATAAAGAGGAAGATATGCCGTTAATAGTGGAAAATAACATCAGGCAAATGACCAACACGACCACGCTTACAGGACCATATTCTTTTCATGAAATTTTCCATAACCAAATCGCAAAGTGGCTGCCCTATGTTCTCGATAGCCTCACGGATTCCATCTTTGAGGTCTTGAATCGACGCTTGGCTGTTGGAGTAGACCTTCTCTTTCACGTGAATACTGATTACTTTTGTATACTGTGCCCCCGAGGTTAACGGAAGTTATGATGATTTATTATGTCTTATTAATTAGGCTTGATATGTTTAGCTTGACTAAAAGTTAATTATCTATCATATAAAAATCTTAAAGTCAGATCGATTTTCATCCAGAATGCCAGTGTAATCTAGTAAATCTATGAAAACCGTCCAACTAAGCGTTTTCCAATTTAACGGCCAGTGCTCGTCATGCGAAACTAATATCTAACGTTTTTAAATTAATATGAAGAAGATGTTATATCCCCAGATCCAATTAGAAATCTCATAATAATAAATCATAATTCAGTGTGTGCATATTGGTAATCGTACTTATTTTTTTATGTGCGTTTGCATCATCTAAGATTTGATCTGATTTTATTTATTTATTTAAACTTTATGCATAAGTAAAATAATAAATCCGTACAAAGGCGGACTTAATTCCTGAGGCCTTTTCTAACAGTCTAGTATAAATTCAATCTCCTTTTTATTACATAGATGCATTGCACAGATGTGAGTACTTTGTACTATAGAGCTACCATTTACCGGGTAATGTCATAGATTAACTTGAATGTGCCTTGGAGGCTGATAGTATGTCATGCTCACTCAAATGTCTCGCTGACGGTGGCGCGTGTGTCGGATCATTTGGCTCCCTTCAAAATGGTTGAGCTTAATGGTGCTGATCCATGCGTCATGTTCGGGAACGGGCGCCGTCAGTTGGGACTGGTCATCTCTTAGCTGCCACGGCTTTTTTAATAATATTTTTTTTAATTTGGTTTTGCTGCACTCTGGACGCTTATACGTGTAACGTGTACGGTTTTTGTACATCGTTCTCACTTATAGTGTCAACATTAATCGATGTAACTATAGATTTGTAACAACAATATTATTTAAAAGAGTGTCCATGGAGTTTCTTGCCCGTTCTTCTCCATAGGTACCTACTGCGCTTTGGAATAGGCAACTAGCTTCATATTTCTGACTGACCGACTCCTTGACAATTCCAAAGTGCCTGTAAATGGTTTAATTGAAATAAATGATTTGAGTTTGAGTCAACCAGAGACAAAACATTGCAGGTACAACATACGGGATAGATAGTTCGGAAATTACTATAAAATACAAGAATATGTACTAATACATCGATTTATACCATACATACAAATTAACAAAAAAATATTGTCAAGAGAAATAACGATCCGTAGGGGGGGAAAACGAATCCAGCCAATCAGCGCTGGGATGTTTCGGCCAACTTCTGACGGACATGTTCACGTGCCTACACTTTCAAAGATATACGACTGGTTGCCGTCCTGATTTTCAAAGGGAGTGCGTTACAAAGAAGGACCACCTGGACAAAGAAAGAAAAAAAATAATGAAGTCAGATCGGTGAGAAGGACATCATAGAAGACGATTGTTGGCGGAATGAAGAATTTTAATCAGCCTATTATGTTCCCACTGCTGGGACACAGGCCTCCTCTCTGTGAGACGGAGTAGGCCGTAATCCACCACACGGGTCCAGTGCGGTTTGGTAGATGTCACGTCTTCGAATTTTTGGTTCTAAGATATGCTAATTTCCTCACGATGTTATTATTCATCGTTTTGAGAGCAGTGGTGGCGAAATAATTTACCCAAAGTAAAGCGCCTGTTGTAGCGTAATTAGTCGATTACCTAAACGTCACTAATTTTCTATGGGCATTATCTATAAATTGTCTATGGCGTAATAGCTGTCACTTGCCAGTGACAGTGAGCGAACGGTATATAAGGCGTTGCTGAGTCATAAGCGTTCCTTTGTCCTGGCTTAGTTTTAGTTAGTATTTAAGTTTAAGTCCTGGCTGGAGGCCTTAATTTATTAGGGAATCCACAGGCAAGTCCGCTTAAGCAGACGACAACCTCATAGGTTGACCTGCGAGATGCCAAACAAACAAACAAATAAGCGTTCCTTTACTTCTAACCGGCCTATCGACAGAACATACGCACCAATCCCTTCGTATTATTGTAAGTACCTACTCTATTTTGCCTTCATGGTTAATTTATGTCCCAGCAGCCACATCCTTTCTTGTGTTACTTATAACCTTATATGTGGCTACTGTCACTGTAAGTTCTCGGTAACCTAAATTGTTAGCGAGAACCATCTATATTATTCCAATGTTCACGTATGTGCATTCTATTACACCTATTTATTAATTATTTATCACCTGGCTCGGAAACGCTGCACGCATCGCAGGGGCTTACAGGCATTCTACCTGAAACTCACGGGTGCTCCCTTCCGACCACCAGGAAGCTGCCGGAACCTACCAACGTCTGACACACTATAGGTGTCAGACCTAGTGCGCGTAACTCATCTAAGCTGCCTATCGCATCACTACCGTGCGCCTGCTAACCAGCGCACCTCAACACCAGAGGCCCTCGGGCACGTGGCCGCCATCGTTCACAGCCTACCGCACCACTACCGTGTGCCTGCGACTGCGACTGCGTGCGCCACCCACCGTGACGACAAAGCCCAGGGCGGTACCTACCTATCTCACGTACGGAACAGTGAAAGATCCTAGAGGAACCTACACCCTAAGAATCTGTGGTCTCTAATAAATGCGTGTCTAAGTGGTAACTAGTTGTTTCCTTTCTCACCACCAAAACCACTCCGCCACACTGTCTGGGTTCGAACCTACGACCTACAACTCGTAAGTAGCGGCCGTAACCAGTGGGCCACCACTGCTCTCAATTCTAATATCGGCACTCTGATTGTAACATCGGCAGAACATAAACATTGAATTTGGGAAGTCAGGTAAGAAGGAGAAGTGGGTTTGTGTAGAATAGAGAACAACGTAGACACACCCTTCAAATCTCTGCGCTGACGAATAGGAAACCATTTTAAAAGCAGTCGGAGCGCGGATACATGGTCATACTTACAAAGGTTAAAAACGAATTAGCACTTTTTCGCGAATGCAGTTATTGAGAAGGCGGTTAAGTCTATTGAAGAGATCTACATTCAGGTCAAAGTAACACACATCACCATAATCAATTTAACTTACAAGTCTGACCTGCTTTCGCCAGTCTAGACAAATATCGACGTGCAGGCAAAGATTCTTAACATCGGAGCTAAACGGGATGACCGATTTGTGGAAGATTACTGGTGGGGGCTCCCTTCTGTAATAACCTGACACTTGGTCGGATTTAACCGCCACCCCAAATCGATCGACAGATTTTCTTGGTGCCTTTCACAATCACTTTTTACAGGAAACTGAACAATAATAGTTTTGTTGAGTTTCTATTTAAAATACATAATTTAAGTGACTGTGACATTATAGACACATACCTATTGACACTTTTCAAGATGGTTCTTATGTAATAAAGTAGAGGTCTCTTCACCGGTAAGTGGCGTTTGACCTCTGGTTGACCTCTGCCAGTTCCATGATTCCGTCACTTACGTACCTACCTCTTGAAAGCCCAAACAGCAAAGTGCAGTTCAAGACGTGGTTTTTATAGTGAAAGCCAAACAGCTATCAATCCCTTAATTTATTTTCGTTGATCAAATAGGTAACCGGTATCTGGAACGAAATGTTACTTAAAGCTAAATTAATTGATAACCACACATTGGTACATTCATGAGAAGCTCACATTCGAATGTGAGATTTGATAGATCACGTCCTTTCCACATTAAAACAATTACACAACCCACGTTTCTACACAATCTCCTCACATTCCACACTAGTTTCGTAACAGAAATAAATAAATCAAGCTGTTCACAAACAATGTAAATGTTTTCCACTGTTCGTGTACCGCCGACTGACACTCCCATGGCCCATCCGGAACAACTTTACTCATATTTCCTGTGATGCTATTAGTGGTCTTGATGGATATTTGTTGCTATCAGGTGATGGCAATTACTTGTGTCAACAATCGTAAACCACCTCGCACACTATGCGACATGTGACTGCGACAGGTAGACGACTAGACGCAACGACAGGCTGCGGTCGACAACTTTCAAATATTTTGTTCAAAGCACTGCACGACTCACAGCTTATTATATATAGTCTTGTGGCATGTGTATTATACGGTGTTATATTTTGGGGTAATTCTACAAACAGAGAAGCCGCTTTTAAAGCGCAAAAGCGATTCATCAGAGCCATTTTCGAACTACAAGTAACGGACAGATGTAAACCATTTATATTAAAAAATACAAAATTCCAGGCACTGCCGGATCCGTTTATTTTTGAAACTTGCTTGTTTTAGGTCCTAAGTATATAGGTAAGTAAATAGTAATTATAGTTATGCTTTTCATATCAGATACTGGTAAACGTAACAGGTGGAATGATAATGTTACGGAGCCAAAACAGCCCTAATGTGGAAAAGCATATTCTGCATAGTTCTGCAAGTTTATAATATAATTAAATTTAAATGGATTTTAAAAGAATTGACAAATAATAAATTAACGACTAAGAATAAACGACTATTTCAACGATACTTTGACATCCTAATTGTAATCTTTCATACTTTGACATCTTACTCTTTGGTATTTATACATTTAATTATGCTTTCACATCCTGAATCAATAATTGTGTTTATGATATTATTTGTGAATGACATAAGCTATCAATAATATTAGTATTAACTAATCTATACCCTGTAATAAATGTATGTACTTGTACCAATATTTGCACGCCACAGGGCAGAATGTGATGATACCATTTACTAGTCTTGAGACCATTTATAATGTACCATATTCTATCATCATAGCAATCTCTATCATCTTAAATGTATTTAGTTAGGTTCTAAACAAATAAACTAAGTTTCAATAATTATTCTCTAAACAAACTTTCATAAACTTTTCGTGTGCTGAATTTTTTATTAAAACATTTTTTACAACATTTTATTTTAGGTGCGATAATAATTTTCTGAGGAGTTTAATGTTTAACATGGAGTTTGCTAAGATAATTTTCGACTTTTTAAGGTCTAAATATAATAAAAAATAAACTGAGTAACTCAAGAGTTAACTTAAGAAACATCACTTAATTATCTTTGTTACTTACCTTTTCTTTTTTAAAATTAATTAAGTAAGATGAAGATATATTTCTCTCAGTAGCAGCTCAGAGTCTGTGACCGGTTGCCTAAGTGTACTATGAATGTGGGTGTACTACAGCCACTATAGGTGCACCTCTGCCTAACCCTAACGGCCGTGAAATTATGTTTTTTTTTTGTTGTTCTAGAAGTGTTTGTTTGTTGCTGCAAATAGTTTATAATCACTTTCTATCTCTATAACCACACGTAATAACTACACCAAAACACAATGTTAGCGTATTTTACGATTTAATTCCGTACATTTCATTCAAGTATGTGCTTAAGCGGCTTACAGTACAGTGTGGTTATAGCTTCACGACGCTCAGTGACGTATGCGTGTAGTTGAACAGCTTAAAAACAAAATGTTTGGGAAAATTATATGGGGATTGAATATGGGTAATTTTCTTTTAATTTATTTATTGGCTTTTTAGTTGATTGTGTGGCACAGTGGAACACAGTTCAATGGGTGTTCCATGTGTTTATTTAATTTAAAGTTATTATTACCAGTTTGATATTGTCCCACTGCAGGAAAGTAAGCAGTGCTAATGACCACGCAATATTATAAGTGCAGGTTTCACCAACGAAACTGAACGCGATGAGCACATAAACTACGTTTATGAGCTTTCAGTGTCATTATTTTCTATAGAACATTGACACTGACAGCTCTTGAACACGTTTTAGATGTGCCGAACGAGTTCAGTTTCATAGGTGAAGTCGGCACTTAGTCAATGGTGCCGATTCTCTTGTCACAAATGCCTCTAAACTAGACTAAAAATCACTAAAATTTGGTTTAATTCTGTCAAATGACGATTTTCCATTCTGAAATTGACTATAGTGACACAACTTAAATATATTTTAGTTTGACAGCACTAAGATTGCACTGAGTTATTAATTTAGTGAAAATGGCAATTTTGCTATTCTGAATTTTACGTTTTTCAACAAAAAATTTGATTGTCTAACTAAATCTGAACATGAATCTGACTATTTTTAATCGCGATTAAAAAGGTGTGGAATAAAATTAGGTGGCGTGGACTAAAATTCACACCAACACCTCGACTTCAGACGTGCAAAAACGGTACTTTAACTTTCTTTTTCTTTTTTGCTCATATCTCGAAACACCTATCACAAAAATAATGAAAATTTCGACCCCCTTTGTAACCCTGAAACCACCAAATCTCTACATTTAGATATTTTTATTTTATATTTTCCACACAATAAGTCAAAACTTCCTTATAAAACACGTCGAGGCTGCCCCAGGCTGCCTCCGGCTCTAACAAAGACGTTGCGAAACCAAAAGAAAAAAAAAATCACGTGGACTCGCGATTGTCAAATTCGATTGTAGTTGTGTCAAAATTATTTTTAAATTTAGTGATTATTTTTCGCAGAATAGTTTCAAGATTTTCATAGTAAAAAGTAAGGAATTTTTGTGATAGTTTAGTTCGGTGTACAAGAGAATCGGCACCAATGTTTCCTAAGGATGTTTTCTGTCACCGTTGGCCAGTGATGTCCAAAATTTGCAATGATTAGCTTAGGAAACGCGTACCGGAAGACGTAGCATTGGAAGGCTTCCCACAAGGTGACCTTGTGATGACCGCAGGAAACAGTTAATTAAATTATTTTATAGAGTAAAACGTTTACAAAAAGTGTATATTTTGCCAACAGTAGTAGTAAGATTTCCCATACAATAATAGTGCCTAAAAATTTCTGAAACTGAAATATTATTACAGGTGCAAATAATGATGGTTCGGAACTACAATGTAAGGTATCTAGCGACCCGTCCGATCTAGGTTAATTGAAACCAGTAAGTACAGCTGAAATAAAAATAATCTATTAACAACTCTGAGAAAAAACCACTAAAACCTCAAACTCAGCAGTAAATATACAAAAGTTAACACCAGAATCATCATGCCAGAGTTTCTAGAAGTTTTTCTGCGACTGTGTGATTGCGTCTGGCTGAATATTCTGATAACATTTTAGAGTGTAGTTTGAGATGGATTTGAGCATCCAACTTAAACTCCACTCTGAAATGTCAGGTTCCGGTTCTTTGCTTTGAGAAGCAGAAAACCGGTCGAAGTGACGGTGATGCTTGAAGGAGGCCTATGTCTAACACTGTGGACTCTTTGTGGGTCTTTCGCCTGAAATGATGATGAAAAGCTTAGGAAGTTTAAAACATTAAAAGAGCCGAACACAGCTCTCGTGCTTGAGAGGTCAAATATCTGGACCGTATGGCAAACCTCATTTTTTTTAAATTTTAAAGTTGTCTCCTAATTACACTTTGGTTTAAAATATACAAACAATCGGTTGTCTTCGTAAGTGGCGGGATTACAAAAAAAATGTTTTCTGTTTTATAACTAACCTATCTCTGTGGCTAATACAAACAAACGTGCTTAATTTGAAGCTGGTAGGCTTTATAGTTCCGGAGATAACGAGTGAGTGAGTCAGTGGTACTTTGCTCTTAGATAACACGTCACGCCTGTATTTCACTAACTTAGTAGAGGCAACACGTGGAGGCTATGTTAGACTCTGATTAGTTTGAATAATTAGCCTCCAATTGTGGTGATACTGAAGAGTTCGTCTGACTGTTAGCCTGCTACCATTCAGTTTGCTGAATGACTAATGTAAAAAAAGGCGACACAGGCCCATAGATTAGTAACCTAAACACACATATCGACACTAATATTATAAAGAGGAAAGAATAAATTGTTTGTTTGTATTGAATAGGCTCCAAAACTGCTGGACCGATTTGAAAAATTGTTTTACCAAAGCCGAAATTATGGCTGATGAACATAGGCTACTTTTTTTTTCGAAATCCACGCGGACGTAGTCGCGGGCGAAGCGCTAGTTTTAAATATAAACCTAATTGAGTTAATAAATAAGGCTATGTTAGTTGACTTTACTTTGCAGTATGTACGTTGCCTTGGCTAGCTAAATTTAGGACTAGCTTCTGGACGGTCGCATCGCATCACCTGCCCGAGCTATCACTTCATTTTCGCATAGCAATCTTTCTAACTTTTTGTCTTTTTGCTCGACTCCTCAGGGTCATAGCGTTTACTATCAAACGGATTTAAAAAATTCTAGCTTTTATGTAAGGGGTAATCTCTGATTCGCTGTTGCCTGCATTTTGTGCGATCCAGGATAAAAAGAATCCTATGTCCCCCATTATAAATGCAAAAGTAAGTTTGATTGTTTGTTACGCTTTCACGCTAAAACGGGTGAACGGATTTGGATGGATTTATATGACGTCATTGTAAAAGTATGGAGGGCTAGTCGGTAGTATATCAATAAATTCAACATTCACCGCAAACGTTTCTATTTTCTGCTCTACAATTCTGAAGCTTAGTTACTTAATATACATATCTACTGCAACTACAACAAGTTAGTACTTAATTAGTTTTGTTCCGAAGAGCTTTAAGCTGCGATGTCGTTGTCGGTATTGTTAGGTTAACCTCGTATTGATTCTATCGTATTTGATTTGTCTTTATTCAAAGATCGAGTATTGTAGATTTGTATTTTTAGTTAGTACTGTTAATCTTGTTGTAATGATGTAGTTATACAGTAAAAATATAACGAGGTAAACTCAAACTCAAAGCATTTATTTTAAATAAACCAATTACAGTTTGAATTGTCAAGGCCAGTCGGTCATACAGATGAAGCTGCACGGGCAAGAAACTCCACGACACTCTTCTAAATCAAATTGTGGTTACTAAACATTAGTTAAATCATTTATGTTGAAATTATGCATGTGAGAACGATGCAGAACGTTAAAAGCGTACGTAATATAAAGATAGAAACAATAAAATAAAATAAAATACGCCGCGGCTAAGAGATCACTAGTCCCTACTGACGACGCCGTTCACGAAAATGACGTATGGATTAGTACCATTCACTTCAACCATTTTGAAGGGAGCTAAATGATCCATCACACGCGCCATCATCAGCGAAACATTAGAGTGAGCATGACATACTCTCAGCCGTCAGGACACATTCAAGTCAATGAAAGCCGTACCCAGTAAATGGTAGTATTCTCATATGATTTAAACAAATTATACATTATTAAAAGATTGAGTTTGTACAATGCAAAGATAGTTTTTTTTTCTTTTCAGCAGCTCTAACAGTATTTTCAAATGCCTATCAATTAGTTGATGCGTGCTTACGAAGCAGGACCAGCAATTAGCCAAACATTTAATCAGCGATGTAATTCCCCAACTTATAATATGCTCGGCTGCATAGTGTACACAAGATTTAAATTTGGTTCCATTCAGTTGATGTATGTGTGGAGGTATTTTATTGTAACATTCCAAGGTAACTCTAATGAGTCGCTTCATGTTTTAATGATTGACATGCAGATTTACCTATTATTATGCATTTATTTATTCAAGTTACAATTACTCAAGCACATTCAATACATAATGGTTAAAGAATCTTTATTTAACTCAAAAGAAATTTACTACAAATTTCACTTTATGAGAAATATTTTAACTATTAATAATGATGACATTCGTGAGCAGAGCTACTATAACACGCACATATAGTTTAAGAAGACAACAAAAATTTACGAAACATAACAAGACATTGAAGGTAGCAGAAAGATTCATACGAAACAAAAATCAAAATTAAAATTTTGTGGGTAAGTTAAAAATATAAGCCAGGGCCGGATTTAAACTTCGTCAATAATAAAACATTTTAACTGAGTTTTGAAATTTCGTAAACTGTTAGCGGTTTTTATTTCTCGTGGTAATTTGTTAAACATCCGTGCCCCTTCGTATGTAATACTTTTCTTTCCGTAATTCGTACGTATTCTCGCGAGACAGATATCATTTGCGCTACGGAGAGGTCTTAACCCTTCTTCGGCGTTCGTTTTAAAAATTAGTTCCGAATGTAGCTTTTTATCTTTAATTTTTTTTATTAAGATGCATGTATTATAGTAATAAATTTGTTTTATATTCATTAATTTTGTTTCGGAGTAAATTTTATCTGTTGGTGTGAGAAAGTCATAATGAAATAAGATTTTTATCAGTTTATTTTGTATTCTTTGGATGCAGCTTAGGTTAGTTTTGGCTGCGCTACCCCATATTTCTATTAAATAATCTAGATGCGATCTGACGAGGGAGTGATAAATATTTAGTCTAACCTGTCGTGGCAAACATCGAACAACACCGTAAAGACGCCCTGATAACGACGATAACGTAGATCTTATTTTGTTTATATGCGACTTCCATGTTAATCCACTGTCCAAAACTAACCCTAGGTATTTCTCTTCGATCGATTCCTTCAATTGAATACTATTAATGTAAAGCTTAGGGCAGTTTTGTAACTGTTTGTTTTTTGCCTTGAATATAATATAGCTCGTCTTTAATATATTGATTGTGAGTAAATTATATTGGAACCAGTCGTGTAATTTGTCTAAATCCTTTTGTGCATGGTCCATCATTTCGTTTATTGAGGAACCGTAATAAAAAATACAAGTGTCATCCGCATATAGACCAATTTCGCCATTTAAAGATACCTGACATAAGTCATTAACATAAATTAAAAATAGCAGGGGCCCAATAATTGAGCCTTGTGGTATACCGCATGTAATAGGTTGGGCAGTACTTTGATATTTGCCTATTTTTACGACTTGAAAGCGACACACATATAACAAACAATACAATACAAAAACCGCTTACATTAATAGCCGACGACTTCAAGTGACGTGCAGGTCACTGCAGCGTCCTATGTGCCTTTGTAACTTTACCCTCACTTGTTTTTAAGGTTCCGTACCACAAAAGGAAAAAACTGAAACTTTATAAGATCACTTGGTTGTCCGTCTGTCTGTCAGTCTGTCAAGACCCATTTTCTCAGGAACGCGTTGTTGTAATTAATATCAAAGACTTTAGTCTACGGCCTCTTGCAGCTCTAAACAAATAAGAGTTTCAAATTCAACGCAATACAAATATAATATAAAAATACGTCGTATAAAACGCCGTATTTTAATACTCTAAAATAAATCAAAACCCTTGGTCATCACATTCCGTTGACGTAAAATCATGAAATTTGGCAAGAATCAACGTTTAAGGTAAGCAAAAGTAAAGGAAAAAGACCGAAAATCGTTAATCTGTATTTTTATCACATAAAACGATCTTTTTGCAGTTTAAGAATTGCCCGTGACGTATATTTATTTATGGGAGAACATGATTTTCAGCTATACTATTAAGTTTCAAATTCATCCCAACCACGGAATTGTGCGTGGTCCGAAGCACTTGGCCGGTTTTTTATTTCTAAATCTGAGGTACATTTACAAAACGACCACAGTTCGCGAATCTCTTCAAACAAGTTAAAAAGCAAAGGGAAAAGTATAATAATATAGTATGTAAGTACCTTTAAGCTATATTTTCGAGATACACGGATTCAATATCTAATGAACGGCCTGCGTCGTCCCATCGGGCTTCCAAGGAGGCAATCATAACCAATTTGGCAGTTATTCCAATCACCTTCAACTGAAAATCCTTCTACTTCTTAATTTTATAAAGACCATACTTTTCCCCATTTCATTTAATTTAATCATACATTCTAACTCAACAATTCCCAAAATGCGTGATTTCAAAACGAATTTAAACATTGAAAATTTTAAACATTCAAGAGTTGCGTAACTCCAAAACTCTGGAGCTAATTATGAGCTGTTATTATGAGTTACGAATTCATAAGCGAAAAAACAAAAGCTATTACTCGTCAACTTAAACTTTTAATTAGTTGTCTAAATGCGTGCGCTGACCTTGGCAGTTTGAGTGCGGCGCTTAATGTTCGGGAACATCATGGTTAAATAATAAAACTTGTTTGGCTTCATCAAAAATTTTTTTAAATGCTGATGGAACCTTCAAAGTATGGTTCAAAGGTCATAGTGAATATTTCCATAATTCATCTAGGAATACAAACAGGTAACAAAGTTACTATAGCTCTCAAAAAATCAAAATGAGAGTAAAAAGTCGTACTTGTGTCAAAAAAGGTATACAAACATCCCAATTTTGAGAACTCGTATTGCATTTCAGACAGGACTCTACTATCATCCAACACACAGTACTTCCATTGAAACATACTTACTCACTATTCGTTACAATCTGCAAGCAGGACTTTGACAAATGCTCGCCCATAATTTCTAACCATCTCTTCGGACATGGCTATTTTAGCTAGACCTACCCCTCCCCTTTGAACAGGATACGAAATCAAAGAGCAGACGGGGAGAGGGGGGGACAATCGAGAGTGATGTGGGTCTGAGTAAAATGGATGTTACAGAAACATCGGTTCGAGGTATTATCAAGGCGGTAAATGTGCTAAGTCAGGGGCTACTTATCTAAGCTATTACTCTTTACTAAGTGAAAGGCATTTGCATTCAGCATGTGGGTATGAAGGTGCTCCTGGTTATAGATCGGTCGGACTGTGAGAACTCTCTGCGTTAAATAAATTTTCCTCAGTCGCTCTCGCAGTTAACGTTCCAGAATGTTAAGTCTGAATTTATAATCGTTTAATGCCGGAAAATTGCTTTAAGCCCCACTTCTGCTTCATCTGGGCAGTCTATTTTGTTTTATGACTTCTGTTATTATGGAGTTGGAGCTTAGTATTATGCCTAAGATTTTCTGTATACATTTTCTTTAGTCAGGGATAAGATTTTATAGGAGAGAAATATTTCAGTAAAATTGTCATTTAACGGGGGGCTGTCCGAATTTGCCTGTTTTAGACTCAACTTTGAATGGTCAAGTTAGTGTATTTTAGTCCTGAAAAAAAGGCATAGATACATCCTTGTTTAAGGACATTAACGGTTCAATTCACCATAAATTGTAATTTGCTTGATGTCGAGTCGATTTCAAAACCAGTTTTCGTCTCATTTCCTAACTACGGCATAAAATTATATGAAAATTGCATGTATCATAAGGTAAGCGTTTCTAAGAGGGAATTTAACGGTTTGAATTTGGAGTTTAATTGTTGTTTTTACAAAAATAGTAAATCGGGCTATATCGGCTCGCGCTTAGAGTCCTGCTGGACTTCATCGAGGCTGGACTGGAAATTATTGTCGATACAAGTTCGAGTCGCATACAATTTTTTGTCGTCGTTTATGTAGAAGTTTTAATAAAACACACTTTCCTATGATGTTTTAATCAGATTTATCCATATTACGTGCAATTTTATGAATACTATACAATGTGTCGGGTTGTACCTATAGGTACACCTCTGCATAACACTTCTGGGATTACAGGCGTGACAGACATACGGCTTGTCTACTTACTGCTTGACAAGCCGGTTTAGAAGCATGAAATTCTGCACAAGAGTTCATTTGGCAAGGTAATTATAAGAAGGATTTTTTCTTCGATAGCTGCGCATATTAAAAACAAGTAGGCATATACTTCACAAATAATCATTAGATTTTTTTGCTACTTATCCTTGTATTTTAAATTCTAAATAAATTAACATTGACTATATAAAACCTTAGGAAAATGTATTTTAATAAAAATCAATCATCATCACTTTCATCACACTCACGAAGAAAGCCAAGGTAGTAAAACATCGTTAACGAAATAATAATAAAAATCATTCTTCCAATTTGAACCTACTGTAGGTTCAAATTGGGAGAATGATTATAATTGGTTGTGTATTGCGGAGTCGAATGAGTAAAAAGCTTATTGTGCTTAGACTGGGAATGAACCTACATTTAATTCTGGGCAAAAAATCGGGACGTCTGGCAACGCTGCTTAGTACTGAGGTCATTTAGAGCGTCGCAATGGTCATCGATATTCACCTGTAACATCGGGCCGATAATAATTAAATCGCTATCAAATTGGTGTGGTGGGTATTGATGCCGACCGGGTTGGTGTCGTTATCTGACAATGTAAATACGCCCATTAGGTGCATAGAAAATTTTAAGGAATAATTTGAGTTTACTACGCCTAGGTACCTTAAAATGTAAAACTAAGGAGAAAAAGGGAACCTCAGAAAAAACTAATTCGGTTGATCAACTGCAAATATTTTGTACTGTGTAATGGATTGCCGTGAAATGGTCGGCGGCGCATCGTAAATAAGTACGTCGCGCTGCATTTGGGGGAGACGGCGGTAACGTTTCAACACCCTACAAAAAAAAAAACTCCCGGAAACGGCCCGGAAAACCCAGCCATTTATAATTCCTTGACATCTAAGGCTTTATAGGTTTACCCGATCGCTGACGAACTGCTGATAAAGATAGTCTTAAATCTCCATGAAGTAATAAGCAACAGAATTTTAGTTGTTCCCAAAGTAGATGAAAATGGTATAAGTCAGCCGCTTGACCTCAAAATGGCTATCTAATATTTATCGCTCGGGTTACTAAATAGTAGTTTATGCTTTTAGAAGGAAGGAAGGAAGAAGGCGTAGCTTGGCAGGACCGTAGAATTCAAACCGAAGTTTAAATATTATTTATAAATGGATTTAGATGTTTTCCCGTAACCGGGTTAATTTAAGTATTCTGATTCACTACAAGCGATCCTGCAAACGGCAACGGTATCATGCAAGCAATGGATTGACAATCGAAGTGAACGAGACACATTCAATTTAATAGTGAAACTTTTCGGACTGAGATTCCTTTTACATCCCTTTTGCCCTCTTTTACCCCCATTGCACCCTTCTGCCTACCATTTTCAAAGACACCTACATCACACATTTCATGCCGTTCCATTGTAAATATTCCGTTTTTTTTTTCCTTTATTTTCTTACTCATTTCTGAGCGAATAATGGGAAAAGTAAAGTCAGCTATGAAATAATGAAAACAATAACGGATTCAGTTCACAGTCAGAATAACATTAACAACGGCATTGGAAGTAGAACAAACATCAATAATGAATACGGTAACTAATTTGTAGTGTCTCATTAATTCATGCAACGTTATGGTGGTATTCATTGATCTTATGTTTCATCTGATCGTGTCCTAAAATGAGCGCTCATCGCGCAAATACGCGACGGTTGCGTTCAATTTTAGTAATTACTGTAGTTTTAAAGAATTCATGGATAAAAATGTTAATACCTTGTAACATTATGATAAACCCCTAATTTTTTAATGCTGTTTATCCTAGCTGAACATGTTTGTGAAATTCTAATTAACACCATTGTTTACCATGTTTGATTCAAATAAATAAAAGAAATAAATGTTATTCGTCGAATCCCAACTCATCGTCGCGCTTACAAAGGGTACATTCGGGTTTTCCGAACAAATGAGTGACAAATGATCGCGAAGATCACGTATTTGCGCGGCGATAGCTTATGTTAGAACACGGAGTAAAATGGCTGTTCTAGATATCGGTTTTGACGTTTTCGTGGTAATAATTAGTGAAGTTAGTAACGATAATATTATTTTTACCTACGTGTAATATTGAGGCAAACTGATAAACAAGGCTTTGTTGTGTTGATTTTGAGATAACGAGATTATTATAATGGTCTTAGGTGGCATAGTTCTATGAAACAGTACTTTTTGTTCGAGTTATGTAAAATAAATTATAACATGACGATAAATACCTTGTTGTGATGTGGGGAAATTCTAAATCTTTATTTCGAGAGGAGACTCTGATAGGGTTAGTAACATAGTTCTTAAACACGAAGTGTTAGTAAACAGTACGATACAGTAACAGACAGCAGTGAACCTCATAATATGGCATCTACACCGTCACATGCAAACTACGCATCACATTGACGTCACGCAAAATCCTGTTTTTTTTTTTTTTTTTTTGAATGGCATCTCGCAGGTCAACCTATGAGGTTGTCGTCTGCTTAGACGGACTTGCCTGTGGTTGCCCTAATAAATTAAGGCCTCCAGCCAGGACTTAAACTTAAATACTAACTAAAACTTGGCGACAACGCTAAGGGCACCCCCTGTGGGGTACGGACCTCGGCTTAGGGCGTCGCTGGAAGAGGGCAGCAAGGGACTAGCTGGATCAGGATTGATATTAATTAGGGACGACTTTAAAGCTACAGGCTCAGCGTCGCGGGCTGGCTCGAGCAAGGGTCGGGAGGGGCGTGGATTTGGGCGTCGCGGCGGGCCTCGGCGGCGAGGACGGTAGGACGGCGATCGGGTTTTGGGCTTATGTAGTGTGCTGGTGGCCTTACTACTCTCCTGGAGGAGGGTAGTGGCGTCGTCGGGGGCGATTAAAGTATGCCTTGGTCGGCGAATACTGCTAATGCGGGAGGGAGTGTAGCGGGCGGCCGCTGAGATCAAGGGGTTGGAGTGTTTTATGCCACAGTCAAATAAGCGCTTCGATAAGCGTTTCATGAACTGGTTTATGGTAGGCATTTTAAGATCGATGTGGAGATTTATATTACGGACATAGAAGGGGGCACCCGTGACCTTTCTGAGGAAACGGTTCTGGAGGGTCTGCATCTTATGGAGATGACGTGGGTGAGCGTGCGCGAATACAACGCAGGCATAGGTCATGATGGGACGGATGACTGCGGTGTAGATGCGCAGCTTGCATTTAAGTGACAGTTTGCAACGGGCTGTCAGAATAAAGTGGAGTCTACTAAGAGCGAAAGCGGCGCGCGCGCGAACAGCCTTAATGTGCTGTTTAAACGTTAAGTTTTGATCAAGGATCACGCCTAGGTATTTGGCTTGCTTCTCCCAAGGGATTGGCTTGCCGTACATAGTGATCGGGCTGGGAAGGGGGGGTGGGACTCGATGACGTCTCGAGAAGAGAACCGCCTGACTCTTATCGGGGTTGACCTCGATTCTCCATTTCCGGAACCAAGCGCCTAAGACGTTTGCGGAGGTTTGGAGAGTACGAGCTATAGCATTGGGACAATGACCGGTATAGTAAACGGCAGTGTCGTCGGCGAAGAGAGCCAACTGAGCCTTTTTACTCTGTGGGATATCGCTGGTGAACAGCGTGAAAACTAGAGGAGATATGACGGAACCCTGAGGGACACCGGCGCGAATAGGGTGAGGGGACGAGAGTGCACCCTCGATGCGATAGCGGAAGGTGCGATTCGACAAAAAGTCTCGTAAGATGAGCACGAGACGATCTGGCACTCCTAGTTGGTAAAGCTTGTATAACAAGCCGTTGTGCCAGACTTTGTCGAAGGCT
This sequence comes from Dasypolia templi, assembly GCA_963555695.1. Taxonomy (NCBI): domain Eukaryota; kingdom Metazoa; phylum Arthropoda; class Insecta; order Lepidoptera; family Noctuidae; genus Dasypolia; species Dasypolia templi. Next base: position 2,074,527 of record OY743144.1, read on the forward strand.
TTCGCTATGTCGAAGAATAGCACACCCGTCGTCGCGTTACGCTGCATACCGGCGCACAAGTGCTCTACGATACGGTGGACCTGGTGGGTACTCGAGTGTTTTGGACGGAAACCAAACTGCTCGTTGGGAATGAGGCTCTTTGCTTCGGCGTAGTCTTTGAGACGCTTATAAATAAGCCTCTCGTAGATTTTGCCGAGAACGTTGAGTAAGCTAATGGGACGGTAGCTGGAGGGCTCAGACTTTGGCTTGCCTGGCTTTGGGATACCGATGACTGTTGCTTCTTTCCACGCTTGTGGGAAGATGTTGTTGCTCAAGGCGCCATTGAAGATGGCGGTCATGAGCATTATTAGAGGGGCAGGTAGGAGTTTGTATACCTTGTTGGTAATACCGTCCAAACCGGGGGCTTTACGAGCTTGGAGCCCTTTTATGATGTCGTGCACTTCATCTGGAGTGACGGGAGGCAGAGGATCATCAGGGTCTTCAACGGGTGGAAGGGAGGCTCTCCGTTCGACTTCAGCGTCGACCTTGTTCAGGTGAGCTTGGTCTACTGGTTGAGAGCTGGGAGAACACTGGGACTCTAGGCTGTCAGCAAGGCATTCGGCCTTGTCGGTGCTGTCGAACGCGACGCTCTTGTCGGGGCGAATGAGGGGAGGCATAGAGACCTCCTCGGAGGAGCGTAATTTCCTCTGAAGGTGCCAGAAGGCTTGGTGAGTGGGCTCGAGTTCACTGAGCATCTTGTTCCAACCCTCTGAGCGAACCTCCCAAAATCCTGCATCGCGCCAGCAGTGCTTATATACCACGCCCCGAAATCAATCGTCGGGCAGTTGCCTATCATACACAACACCAGTCTGGTCGAAGGATCCTCCCATTTCCATAGGGTATAAATGAACTTAACACCCACTATACTGGTGACCCCGAGTATGAAAATCAGCACAGCCTTTATGCAACTATTCCAGCGTGACGTCATCATCATCACTTCCGCAAGCATCAGAGCGGCGAGTCACGCAGCCAGGTTGCACCCACGGCATCAACGGGTATCCTGATCATCAGCACGCAGCGCGAGCGTGTACCTGGTCATCACCCTCAGCCTCTTCAGCAACCTTGACATAAAATACTTCACTTTCGGCCGGACCACAAAGCAGATCCCTTTAAACCTTCTCCTCGCGATTTCAAGTGTCGCCTGAAACCGGACGAATCGTACGATAGACTTCATGTGGCATTCATGGATGAAGGTCCTTCTAAGGCAACCGTGTATCGTAGGTATAATGAATTCAAGCGCGGTCGACTAACTTTGGGGGATGAAGAAAGAAGTGGTCGCCCTTTGACGGCTGTTACGGAAGAAAATGTGCTAGCAGAGAACATTTTAATCCATGACAATAGGCGAGTTACATGTCAAGAGATTCAGCACATACTGAAGGTTGGATCGGGAAGCCTTCACTAATTTCTACACTTACATCTTTGCGTGAGGAGGATAGTTTCACTCTTGGTGCCACAAAACCTCACCGAAATTCAGCTCAAAGGGATTTGGGCTCAAAGCGGGGGAATTTTGGTCGCCGGAAAATGTGCTGTCAGCGTTCGAGCAGGCTTGTGAAATTTACACCCTGTTACTCATACCTATATAAGTCCATTGTGTCAGAAATAATTTTAGAACTCTCTTAGGGCTAGCCATGACTCGAGCAACCACCGAAGCTGCGCGCTTTGCGCATTATTGTGTAAAAACAATCTACACGTGTCGCCGCAAACATCTCTGACGCACTGCAACGCCATGGCGGTTGCCGGAACACTAATAGGGTTCCATTAGTGTTCTGAACGCGATATTGAATTAGGTACGAAAGGCTCTATACGACGCTTGCGAATATTTCTCCTACAAGCCGCATGCGTAGAAGTAGGTACAGAATGATTTATAGAGCACCTTTACGTATGCAGTACACCGTGCAAACCTGCGGGCTACCATATTCGCGCGTACGGGCAAAGCCCTCCGTTCAATTTCAATATCAGCATTGACTTTAAGGTCAGTGGTGACCAAGTGACCCAGGAATTTATGTTGTTCCAGTTGCTCAACAGGAACACCGCTTAGCCGTATGGAAGGCACATTAAGATGGTGCCCGGTCTCAAAAACAATCTATTGACTTTTCTGAACGTTAAACAATAATCGATTCTCTATTGCGTAGCGTTCGCATGTGGCCAATAGCGTTCTAACACCGCCGACTGACGCGCTCAGTAACACAATGTCGTCCGCGTAAAATGCCGACGATATTCAGACAATTTTTGTCTCACAATAAAAGGCAATTCGTTCTATATATAAATTAAGTCCCAGACACTCCCTCGGAGACATATTTTAAGAGATTAATATGACAACTGTGCCTTCTCAATATATTTGTGAGAATTATAAAAAAAAAATCTGTTTAAAAAAATAACGTGTTATCCATATTATAAATACTACGAAGAAACTTTTTTTGTTCCTTTAGCCAGGCACAAGAAAATAGGTGGCTCGTTTAGATGCCGATGAATACGTTTTTATAAAAAACTTCCTAGCCACATTTAAGAACTAATTAGGTCTTGATAAATTGAAATCTTTTATAAAGCGGAAACTATGCCAGAAAGCCTTTTCCACTATAAAAGACTTAATTGAGAAAAAATATATACATTTTTATTAAAGGGATTTTGGGATTGAGCTGGTCCACTACATTTTCACCTTTCTTATTTCTAGTTTATATTAATGACCTTCCTTACATGATGGCTAACTTATCAGATATAAATTTATTCGCTGTTGACACTTTTCTTTTTTTTATAGATATAAAAGATACGGATGTGTTACATGTGAATGATACTCTGGCTGTGCTTTCGAAATGGTTCGCAGCTAATAATCTTGTACTCAATGCGAACAAAACTAAATGTCTTAAGTTCTCATTACCAATTGTACCCCAAGTGTTTTGTTTAAAACATTTAAAAAAAACTCCACCAAAACATACTGTTAGAACAAAATCGTAAAAATTCTATCAACTCGTACAGTATAATGGTTGTGGCCACAGCCTTTGAGTTCACATTCACACCTGACTATTACAAAATGTACGGAACCAGATGTAGTTGACTGCTGAGACAGTTTTTCTTTCATACCCGTAACAGCATGAAAATTGTATGAATTCGATAGAACGGACAAAGGACCATGCTTCGTGTAGATATTTTACGTTGACTGCGAGTTTGAAAACAGTTGAGTCAACCGGAACATTTTGATTAAAGTAGCAAAGTTATGCTTGCTGAGAGCAAGCATGGTTTTAATAATATGTTGGGAACTTTCCGAGGTTTATTTGCGTATTATCTGCATGCTCTATACTAATAATATAGTATAGAGCATGCAGATAATACGCAAATAAACCTACTCTTATAAGTCTCGACATGGATTTTGACTACTTAAGGATTATATCTATTAGCAAAGATTTCCCAAAGGAGGAGTCTCTAATTTCGTCTGTATCGTTTTTTTTGTATGTATGTTACGCCATCCATATCTATGGCAACTGAATGAAATAAAGAATTTTAGAAATCGACTGTAAAAAGAATTTATAAAACGATGCACGATTTCAAAAATTCTGTTTTGAATGCTTTGGAGGCAGTCCCATGTAAATTTCAATAACTTTGCTAATGTAGTTTTTCAGTTAGCTTCAATAATACGTTTTTTTTTCAACATTGTGTACATTGATGATGTTATAGTAACTTCCTGTCTTTGTTATTTACGTAGCAAGTAGTGGTATAGGAATTTCTGTGGGGTATCACAAATTAAAACGTAATGAATAAAAACGTAAAAAAAACAACGGATTAAAAAAAAAAATCGGAAGTCGGTTACGAAGAAACGAAAATACAAGATCAAAGACGCAAGTTTTCATTTTGCTGTGTTTTTTTTGGAAGTCGGTTGTTTTTTGTTGCCACAACCACTTTCCGCCTCAACTCGACTATAACCAACCTGGACTGGTCCAACGCGAACGGTGGTAAGCATCACAATTATGTTATTCCTCAACCTACTTTTCTTTTTTTGTTCCGGGGTGGAAAATCCTCATGGATGTCCTCCGCCCTGGGGCTGGCGGAGGGGTCTGTCAGACTCTTACTGACTAAAAACCATCCCGGTTTTCCATCTCACACCTACGACGGGGTCGCGGGAACAAATGATTCTTCCGCAACCCCGACTGGTGCTGGCGTGCCTCGACTGGCCTCTTCGTGTTGTGGGGAGTGTGGTGTTTGTCTCCCCCGCAACGTCTAAGAGGGTCGCGAGTGGAACACTACGCGCCGCCACCTCGGGTCCTGGTGTCTGAAGGGCGGTGGACCCCCCGATTCCGCCGTCCCTGGACCCATTTGGGGGGCCGGAAGAGGTTGTCCAGCCTTCGCCCTCGACCGACCCCTTGCGACGGGTCTGATAAATGGCTCCGTCGCCTACCATTTTTCGGCCGCAGAGGATAGGGAGCGCCCTCCCTATCCTCTGCGGCCGAAAAATGGTATGGCCAACGACATACCGACACTCCTCTTCCCATGCGGCCTGATTATAATGCATCCAATATGAAGTAAACATGTAAGTACTGACATTTCGTTGTATCTAATATTGTGTATAGAAGTACATCGTGAACTTTGTGTGAAATATAAATAAAACACAATATAGGTTTCATAAATAAATGCTTTAAGTTTATTTAAGCACGGTTAATTAGATAATAGTATGACTTAGACTTTTCAATTAAATTTAAATCAGTCTCTAAATAGTGGAGACTGATTGAATTTTTTGTTTGAATTTTTGCCGTAAATACGATTGTGCGCAATTTGAAACTGTATACAAATTATGTATGGAGATATTAGGTCTTTACTTTTTTGTTTTTACCATGAGAAGCCGAAATTATGTCTGATGACTTAAGCAATTTTTTTTTTCGAAATTCACTTGGTTGAAGTCACGGGCGAAGTGCTAGTATATTTTTTTTCTTAATTTCAGCTAATCAAAGTACTGGCCCAAATTATCTATACAAATTTGCCATTTTGATGGCAGTTTGTTTATCCCATTACTGTAAAACTCTGCCGGACGGGAGGCTGTGATGTCAGTGAAAGCGTTTTGTACTGCCTCTCGGGTGTTGAATTTTTTCCCACTTTATTTTTTTTCTAAATTTAAAAAAAAATTAGAAATCTGTTGTGGCAAGGTCCGGTGAGTACGGTGGGTGAAGGAGAGCTTCCATATTTAAGTCTTATAGCTTTGCGATGGTCTGTCGCGAAGTGTGAGCTCGCGCGTGATCGTGGAGAAGCAATGGGGAAGAGCGATTGACCAGTCTTGGTTGTATAATTGCGAGCTTCTCCATCATTGTTTGCAGGTCTTGGCAATAGACATCTGCAGTCACTGTTGTGCCATTCGGTAAGAAGCTGTGATGTACTGGTCCACCAGACAGTCACCATCATCTTCCAATGAGTAATCTTTTTTAGCGCACTAATTAAGTGCTGTTCCTGGTCCACCCACTGAGACCAACGCTTACGGTTGTCGTACAGGATCCACTTTTTATCGCAGGTAACAATTCGATTTAGAATTCCCTCATTTCTATGCCGATTCATTAGTGCTATGCATGCTTCGACTCGTAAGTCTCGCTGTCGGTCGCTTAGTTCGTGTGGCACTCACTTATCTAGCTTTTTATCTTTCCGATTTGACGCAATTGCTTCAATGTTGTTTTGACAATAACTCAAAGGCCCGCAGCAAGGTCAGCCGTAGATTGATCCGCTTCAACTATCGCCTTCAATTCGTTGTTGTCGACAATGGTTACCGGCCGACCGCGAGGCTCGTTCTTCAACTCAAAATTTCTAGATTTAAAACGATTGAACCAATAATGGACCGTGTTTATGAAAGCAGTGTTAGGCCCGTACACGTCGTTAATGTTTCGTGTTGTTTGCGCAGCGGTATTTCCACGTACAAACTCATATTCGAAAATAGTACGAATTTTCAGTTTATCCATGGCGCCAAAAACTACTACAATTTCACAAAAACACAAGACTATCTAAAAACGAATGACTGAAGTTGAAAGTAAATTAACACGGCTTTTGAATAAAAAATATTTGAATTTCGAGATGCACGACAATCCACAGATAATTAAATCTGAATATGCTGCAGAATCTCCAATTGCATAGGTAAAGACCTATTATTTTATTATAAAATGGGTAGAATAAAACGTAGGAAGTCTAAAGCACATCAAACGATGTAAATGTAGTATCTCTAGCATAAAATACTCAGGCGGCGAAGTTGCTGTATCTCATTAGAATATTATTTTGTGACAAATACAAAATACTGTAAGTGTTTCGTAGCATACAAACGAGGACCATGTATCTTGACTGCCAACAAAAGTATTTTCTTCCAACTATGCTTTAATTTCATCGCAATCACACTAAAAACTCAGTACAAAGCGAGTCTTTAATGCTCTAGAGCAATAAAAACGTATGAAATTTCATTTTTACACAGTTTTTTTTTTATCGCACCAAAAGGTGCCAATCTCAATGGATTAGCTCTATTCAGCCAGCCGATATCAATACTTTTTTTTTACGTACGTATTATTCGTTTCTATCCTACTTGTTCCAAATTTAAATATAAATTTGCCCAACAAAACTCTTAACCTTACGTTTAATAATTGCTCAAGTATAACTTTTAATTTCAATAATTAAACTTCTATTTTAACTGTTTGATATGAGTTTCTTTTATCTACTATTCCTATAGGTAATAGTTGAAAGAAAAGCAGATTATGCAACTCGCCTTAAGTAATTTTTATTGCCCTAGTGCCTGTTAGATTAGAGCCCTCGCTAACGCTCGGGCTCTAAATCAGGCACTCGGTGCAATAATAAATTACTTTGTGCTCGATGCAATAATCTACTATTATAGCATATTTGCTGTTTCTTTAAAACATTGTTATTTTTTATTTCATTGTAACAGCATTTTGAAGTAAATTTTGTTATAAAAATTGAAAAACTCAACGTCGTATCCCTCGCTCAGACCGTCCGACGCAGTATTTTTTCTTATTTCAAATACGCAAAAAAAACATTTTTCGATTTACGACAAATTCGCTTTCCATCGTCGATGTAATAACAACTTTAATTGCTGTGATATTACCAATAAACTATGTTATATTGTGCCCATAACTGTATTACGGTGAGAGGCGCGCGTGCCCCAGCTGTTCCACACTGTAAAGTGTAGGACCTATGCTGGCACAAGGGCGCCCCTCCGTCGTCTCTTAGAAATATATAACACACACTTTTTGGATCTTGATATATTTTTACTCTCTCAAACAAAATTTAAAAGAATGGATAATTGCTTCCACAATAATTATGAATTTTTCCTAACCTAAATCGCCTCCAGCAGAGTTGTGGCTTTCTTTTATTTCTCCCTAATAGATTGTTCCGTGGACATTGGTGTGTGTTACATGTTACCACTTTTTCTCTAGTTTGTTGTTTACTTAAATTGTAACGTGTAACTGTTTTATGCCCCTATAAAATAAAATAAAACTCAAACCCATTTTTGTCACCAACTAAGCGAGACACCTAATTAGTTCAGCTTACCATATTTGAAATATTTAAAAAAAAATAGCAATAAATAAACAAATTTTTTTTAAAGACCGTCAGAGACAGTTTCCAAACAATTTTCCATAAAAAAATTTCATCGCCACATTTCCAAAACAATGTCGCATCGCCATCGTCCCAGCCGTGCGTTATCCGCACCTCCAGGGATTTCCTCTAGCCGTCGTTTGTCGTAATTGACAAATTGCCGGCACACGTCGCAAACCCCGAGATTATTTTATCGGGTTACAACAGTTCGGTAATTGTATTAATTAGCCTCGTGGAGTTTTCCGTGTTGACTGTCTGTTTGACGAATTTTATTCTTGTTGGTAGCTTGTTTGGCTGTAACTAATATGATGTCTAAATATGTTTTTTACATGCACATCTGCATTGTAGACTTTGTGTTTGGTTTGTTTTGGGTATATTTTGTAAAATAAAGGAAGTTGTATTCATATTATAGTTCACAACATCAGGACATTTAATCAACAGTGCAAGTAATTAATAAAATACACCGTAATTAGGTACATATTCACAATTAATTCTGTGCCTTGCAAAGAAAAAGTCATCGAAGTTGATACAAAATTCATCGCACGCCGGTACCAACCGCGATAAACAAAAAAATCTCCATTCATAATTAAAAATGCATTTTCAGACAAGGCTGTACCTACATAATAAATAAGTGAGTAACCAAACCGGGAGCTGTATTAAAAAAAATGTTTTAAATTTTTGGACTACCTGAAAAGATTTGCACTCAAAAAACCTAAATTCTGTGTACTGTGTAATGTACTGTTAGAGAGATAAATGTGCCAATTTGAGCGTAAAATTAACTTTGTAACGACTTAATGCCCAAGTGAGCTAAATGAAAATGGTAAATATTAAAGTAAAATCGAGAGGGCGTGCCAAGTCAATTTTGCGACTAAATGAATCGAAAGTCGTTACGGATAAAAATCGTTTGGTCCTCACGGATTGGGTGTAATGTCCCAAATGTTTGGTTTTACTTTATCTGATTAAAGAGGCAATGGGGCTGTTATAAATTGTAATTTTTAGTACTTTTAAATTTAGATGTAATGGGTCCAATGTTTAAAAATTAATAATGAAAGTTCGTTGACATGAAATGTTTGTATGGCAAGCATAGACATTATAATATCCTGTATTCCGAAATCGTAAACTAAAACAGCTCATTCAAACATTTGTGTTTTCTTATAAATACATTGAAAAAAAATATGAAGCAGCCCTTTTTATCGCGATTTCGGAGTTGGTCTCATGTATAAAGTAAACTTGAGGTCATACACATCCAAAATATGCTCGTCACCAAGGGCTCTGTTCATTGCACAATATAATCTACGCTTTATTGACTCAGCATTATACAGAATGTAAAAAGACCCATCAGATAACCGTGAACCACGCATTCTGCACAACAAACTAAGTAACATTGCAGAAAAGTTTTTGCTGGGAATCGACTTTTATTTTTGGTGTGAAAATATAGGTCGTAGAAGTCGAAAGTTTTGAGTGTGTTACATTGTTTTATGGGTTCATGCAACGCATTATTTCGTGGGAGTATTTAAAGTGGTGTTAAAACATTAAAAACTTGTTATCGTACAAAAACGCCAGTGAAAGTTGAAACCTTCAATATCTCCTGTAGCCAAAATGCTGTGTCATTATACCCGTTATTATAGTCAATACCGCAGAATTACATTCAACCATGTTCGTTACATGTCGGACCGAATTAAAAATAAGAAACTGACAATTCAATATTAAAAAATGGCCAGGCAATCAAAAAGGTTTTAGTTCGATGTCAACTAGAAATTGGTCAAAGGTGTATGATATTTCGATCTTCGTCATCAAGTCGTTAATTCTCGCAATTTTTAAGCAATAGTCTGCTCAGTGCCGTCGTTTTAATTGTTTGTCCTGACTTTTCTTGATAAAGTAAAGAACTCGAAAACATACAATCTTTGACATTAATTTCGATCAACTTTTATAACTGTCACATACCTCCATGACCAAAAGCTAATATACCCCTGCCCCCTCCTTAACTCTCAGATAAGCTCCGAAGTAAACTCCACCAAAATATACAAAATTAAACATTTATATCGATGATAAACTTCAGGCATAATTTCTTGGCCTCCAACTTAGGCACCCACTTTCAGTAATTAATGGCATTGGGTTTTGATTAAGCAAATAAATGATTCCTTTACGATTTTAAACATTAAACTTTGTTCATGGCTGCAATTAAAATGTCTCTATATGACTTGAGAAATGGATCGAATGCTTGGGGCAAAGGAATTTCTGAAAACTTCCTGTCAAACATCGGTGTCTTATAAATGAGTGTTCTCTTGATGTTTCAATGTCTCAACTTTGTTAAAGATCTTTGTGAACGATTGATGGATAGACTTTCTGAATTTTATGGCAGTTGGTTGTTTTGTAAGAAAGCTACGTTTATTTGCGTCAAAACGAAAAAGAAGTAAAAATATATGCAAACCACTGAAAATCTGTGCTGTGCTGTGGGGTCCCCCATGCTGAGTGGAAGCTTTCTCGGCACAGTCAAAGCGTGCAGCTGCAAACAACGAAGTTCCGAAAACTTAAAAAAAAAAAACGTAGCGGCTTTCTTGAATTTTCATTTTTTTTTACTGCTGTTTCATAGAAAAGTGCAATACCTACGCGGACAAAATGTATGGCAGCGCCATTTTTTTTTAAATAACCGACAAAATTTCAACGCAGGGGGGTTCAGAATCATGTACTGAGTCCATGGTAAGCGGTTGTGCGTCGATGTCCCTTCCACCCTATATAAAAGTCACATAACGCTTTTTCGTTACGTGACGATTTCTAGTAAGCCGCGTTATAGAACTTCGTTTTAAAAAAAACTTCTTTCTTTAAATAAAAAAATTTAAACTCGAAGAGATTAAAGAGTTTTGACATTAACATTAGAGGAAGACGACGAGTGTGACAGAAGATTTGACTAGAAAAGTTCAAATCTCCACCAGCCATGGAAAAGGATGATGCTTGCGTGCTTCACCGACCCCAAATAAGCAACAAAGAAAATTTTGAAAACAGAATTCTTGAAAACCGAATTACAAGTCACACTGTATCATTCAGTAATGAATTACGTGTATCAACGTAACCCTATTGTGTTGAATTTTACACCTAATTTATTACTGGATGGAGTTCTGCTGAAGTGCCTATAATATTGAAGCGCTCCTCCACAATAAGCTGATAAGCTAAGCTTGGCTGTAACGGTTGCAGTTACTAACACCTGACAACTTGCTAACCATTCCACTAGTACTGCTTACTGGTTCTTCTTGATCAAGTTTTACATCATAATTTTTACTGAGTTAAGGAAATTTCTTGGATTTAACGACAGCAACAGAGATGGTTTCTTACTTATACATGATGAAAAAAGTAACAAAATGTTTAAACTTTTGAGAAAACAATTAATTGAATTCAAGTCGTTATTAGTTAAACTAATCAAATATTGAAATCAACGGTTAGAACAGGATGAACAAATTTTTTTTTTTTAAACGTTGCCCAACACTAGGACTTATTATATATTGCTCCTGTATCGTGGGTGCGTTCACAAACATGAAAACTCATACAATTATTTGTTCCGTGCGGGAATCGAACCCGCGACACGCAGCGCAGCAGCCGATCGCTCTGCCACTGTGCCAACCGAGCCGTCGATAATGTACTTAAAATATCTGTAATATCCCTTATATTTACTACATTTTATGCAAACAATACTAACTTTTTTCCTTTACTGTAGTATCATTATTTAAAACTGTAAAATCTTACCAAGATCCACAAAGAGCAATTTCAACAATCAACATTGGCATTAATCTTTCCCCTCCAACACAAAACAAACAACCTCGGATTTACCTATTACCATCTCACCTTCACCACGCTTCAATTCACTCGATACCTTTCCCTTCCTTTACCTTTTAAAGAAAGCAAACTTGAGCTCCGGAAGAATGCGATGAGCAATGATCCTGGTTTACGAGCACCTCCAAATGTAATTTAAATAGGTAATCAAAGGTATCTAATTTAATTTTCAATGAGTCCGTGGTCTAGTAAGTTTAGTTTAGTGATATCGATTTTAAACCGCAACTGTATATTTGTGGTTGTGATATTAAATCAAAATATTTGGAAAATACATTATGATAAAAGTGAACATGAGTCTATAAGATCAAGGTAAAGGAGATGAAAATTAACAATTTAAATGAGAATCCCCACAAGGTAGATCCCCACCAATAACTTGACCAATTTCAATCAATCCATCATTTCCCACACATGAAATCAACTCCAAATGAAAAAAAAACAACACCCGAGATCTCACCTCCACATAGATAACACTCTTTCAAATCCTTATTTACAGGGGCTGAATCAAAATCGACACTTCACACGAGATAGCAGAAAGCCCTCCGACATTACAAAGACGATATTGTAGGTAATTTAAAGACTAAACATCTTAGCTGTCAAAGAGGATTACGAACTTCCTATGTCAAATATTTGTGCCAACATTACTTGGAGTATAAGTGACATGGATGTTGGAAGAAAGGTAAATATTTTTTTTTTCCATTTTGCGTTATAAGTTATATGTTTTGTCAATATCATGTAAATTGTGGCAGTAACTACTGTAGCGCTTGGTAGGTATTCAAGTGAAACTACAGATGATAGTGTTTGAAATGTATTCTAGTGCTAAAATATGCACAGACTTAATGCTAAAACTCTATACAAGTAGTGGTTACGTACAAATCTTATATGAATAAATTAACCAATAGGAGCTAAGTAATACGAAATTATTATAGTTATGATTAGTACATCATCAATCCGTATGGTGGCGTACCAACGCAGCGCTCGCGAGTTGTGTCGATCATATAAATATTGCGTGGCTCCACCTACTCATCAGTCTCATTCGCCCCGACAATAGTGTCGCTTTCGACAGTACCGATAAGGCTGAATGTCTTGCTGACAGCCTAGAGTCCCAATGTTCTCCCAGCTCCCAACCAGTAGAACAAGCTCACCTGAACAAGGTCGACGCTGAAGTCGAAAGGAGAGCCTCCCTCCCTCCCGTCGAAGACCCTGATGATCCTCTGCCTCCCGTCACTCCAGACGAAGTGCACGACATCATTAAAGGGCTACACGCTTTTAAGGCCCCCGGTTCGGATGGTGTTACCAATAAGGTATACAAACTCCTCCCTGCCCCGCTAATAATGCTCATGACCGCCATCTTCAATGGCGCCTTGAGCAACAACATTTTCCCACAAGCATGGAAAGAAGCCACCGTCATCGGTATCCCAAAGCCAGGCAAGCCAAAGTCTGAGCCCTCCAGCTACCGCCCTATTAGCTTACTCAATGTTCTCGGCAAAATCTACGAGAGGCTTATTTATAAGCGTCTCAAAGACTACGCCGAAGCAAAGAGCCTCATACCCAACGAGCAGTTCGGTTTCCGAAGCCAACACTCGGGCACCCAACAGGTCCACCGCATCGTAGAGCACTTATGCGCTGGTCTGCAGCGTAACGCGACGACGGGTGTGCTATTCTTCGACATAGCGAAAGCCTTCGACAAAGTCTGGCACAACGGCTTGATATACAAGCTCTACCAACTAGGAGTTCCAGATCGTCTCGTGCTCATCTTACGAGACTTTTTGTTGAATCGCACCTTTCGCTATCGCATCGAGGGAGCACTCTCGTCCCCTCATCCTATTCGCGCTGGTGTCCCTCAGGGTTCCGTACTATCTCCTCTCGCCTTCACGCTGTTCACTAGCGATATCCCAAAAAGTAAAAAGGCTCAGTTGGCTCTCTTCGCCGACGACACTGCCGTTTACTATACCGGTCACTGTCCCAACGCTATAGCTCGTACTCTCCAAACCTCCGCAAACGTCTTAGGCGCTTGGTTCCGGAAATGGAGAATCGAGGTCAACCCCGATAAGAGACAGGCGGTTCTCTTCTCGAGACGTCGTCGATTCCCTCCCCCACTTCCCAGCCCGAACACTATGTACGGTAAGCCGATCCCCTGGGAGAAGCAAGCCAAATACCTAGGCGTGATCCTCGATGAAAACCTTACCTTTAAGGCTCATATTAAGGCGGTTCGCACGCGCGCCTCCTTCGCTCTTAGCAGGCTCCACTTCGTACTGACAGCCCGTAGTAAACTGTCCCTTAAATGCAAGCTCCGCATTTACACCGCAGTCATCCGTCCCATCATGACCTATGCCTGCGTTGTATTTGCGCACGCTCACCCACGTCATCTCCATAAGATGCAGACCCTCCAAAACCGTTTCCTCAGAAGGGTTACGGGTGCCCCTTACTATGTCCGAAACTTAGATCTTCACGTCGACCTTAAGATGCCAAACATAAAACAGTTCATGAAACGCTTATCTAAGCGTTTCTTCGACTGCGGCATCAAACATTCCAACCCCCTGATTACAGCGGCCGCCCGCTACACTCCCTCTCGCATTAGTAGTATTCGCCGACCAAGGCATACTTTAATCGACCCCGACGACGCCACTACCCTCCTCCAGGAGAGTAGTAAGGCCACCAGCACGCTACATAAGCCCAAAACCCGATCGACGTCCTACCGTCCTCGCCGCCGAGTCCCGCCGCGACGCCCAAATCCACGCCCCTCCCGACCCTTGCTCGAGCCAGCCCGCGACGCTGAGCCAGTAGCTTTAAATTCGTCCAGCCTCAATCCTGATCCAGCTAGTCATTTGCTGCCCTCTTCCAGCGACGCCCTAAGCCGAGGTTCGGACCCCACAGGGGGTGCCCTTAGCGTTGTCGCTTAGTTTTAGTTAGTATATAAGTTTAAGTCCTGGCTGGAGGCCTTAATTTATTAGGGAATCCACAGGCAAGTCCGTTTAAGCAGACGACAACCTCATAGGTTGACCTGCGAGATGCCAAACAAACAAACAAAAAAACCTACTCATCAGTGAAGCGTTCGCTGTGCCGACGGACGGATGTTTTGATGTTTTGCAGCTAGCAGCTACACTACCAACAAAACTAAACAAAACTAAACTAAACAAAATTCTTTGCATCAATGCAAATGTCATCAGAAAGTGTTCTTCTAAAAGATAATGATGTTTATCACAATCTCAATAATGAGAGTGAACTGGATTATGCATATAGCCCAAATGTCATCAGCGTGTCGAAGATACGACTTAGATACGAAATTACATAAGCACCATTCATAGTGGTAGAAATATAAAAGCATAAGAGAAAGATCGTTGTTCAGCAGTATAGTTAATCGTTAAAATACATGGGACACTCAGAAATTTTTACGAAAGTAAAAATAAATGTTCTATTTAGGTAAATATTGTTATAATAAATCTTTTCAAAGTGGAGAGTACTTTGACTCTCCACTAGTCTCTATACAAAGTGTCATGCGTCTGAACCAGTTTTCGAAACACTTTTTCCAGTCCGCCGTAGACACCTCGTTTACAGCATGCACGAACACTGACAGTGCATCTTCCGAAGACGAAAATAGTATCCCTTTGTTTCGATTTTTTATTTTCGGGAATAGAAAGAAGACACACGGTGCTAGGTCAGGGCTGTAAGGAGTGTGACCCAGGAGGTTGACCGGCGTGCTATCCAGGAAGTCCCTCGTTTTGAGCGCGGTGTGCGAAGTCGCGTTGTCGTGGTGGAGCTGTCGCCCGTGGAGCCCTGTGTTTGGTCGCTTGTTGCTCACAACAGAGAAAACTTCTGCCAAGCATTTGGTAGCCTTTCGTTTCGTTTTCAAGGAATTGACACCAAGTATCCAGTCAGATTAAAAAAGCTCGCGATCAACATCCTTCCCCCGCTTCTAGATCGCTTCAGTTTGTTAGGCGTTGATTCGTTTTGAAACACCCAAACCTTCGACTGTCGCTTCGTTTCTGTAATGATGTCGTAAACACGCCGAGACGAACCTGCTTCAAATTTGTTTATCAAATCACGGCACCATTCCACCCGGGTCCGCTTCTGAGCATCGGTGAGGTTGTGCACTTGTAGAATTTCGTAAAAGCTTCCCATCCAACCTGCAGTATGTGCTGAATCTCTTTATACATAACTCGCCTATGGTCTTGCATTACAATTTTCACTGCTAGCACGTTTTCTTGCTTAACAGCCGTCAAAGGGCGACCACTTCTTTCCTCATACACCAAAGTTTGCTAACCGCGCTTGAATTCGGTTGCCACGAATGCCATTTGAAGTCTATTGTACGATTCGTCTGTTTTCAGGCGACCTAAAACAGTCATAGCGCGAAAATGTTCCCTTTGCAGATTAATTTTTTAATGAGACACGATAATTTAAATTATCTCGCAAACAATGTGGAGGGAAATTTTGAAATTGGAACTTACCTATTTTTATTTAGAAATAATCATATTTTCAAAATAGACTAGAACTGGCCAGTCTCTAATACATTAAAACTTTTTTTCGCAATACTTTCTGAGTGAGCTGGTAGAATACTGACTACAAACCACTTTACACCAATTTCCATCGATAAGCTAAAATATTAATTGCATCGTCAATACAGGTGCCAGATTACGGAACGAAACTCGTAACAATAGTGCAATAGATACTAAGTAGACTAAGTTAGTCCGTACTATCGTTCTAACTGTTATTCGCAGCTCCCCGGTAGAACAAACAATGTAAGCCGCGTAGAAACTTGACGAAAACGTATCACGTTCCTAAATGTTTGGTTGTTTGAAGCTAGCGCTCGGATTTCAGACGAGCCGTCAAATATTCGATACTTTCTTCCAATTGGGCCGTGTGTTATATGAGAGTTGGTAACATTGTTTTAACATTATAACATTGTTTTTGTGACTTTTTAACCAACATCCAAATGGAATATTTCAATTCTGTATTTAGTTTTTTTGTATGTTTGTTACGTGGTATCTCCGGCAACGGAGCATTAATTTAATTATTTTTTGTTCATAGAGGGTATACGAATTTGTGACGGGTAGTATAGATAGTGCAATTCACGAAGACGCGCCCCACCAATTTCATAATATTTTTTTTTTTTTAAATTTCAATTTATTTAAATTTTGACGCTCCCTCCTGATTAGTCTATTCATTGTAGTGTGCGTGTGCACTCATAGGTAATTAGTGTGTACTGATAACATTCAAACATTGACGGAAGCTTGCACACATATACTATAAAAGTTTAGGAGGAATAGTGGGGCGCGTCTTCGTGGATTGCACTTTCTATAACAACAACTGAAATGTGAAAAAAAATAAGTTAAACGTATATTCAAGTTTCATTTAGGCCTGCACCCTTGCATTAATATATACTTTCTGAGTTTTCGTGAGGAAACATGGACTTATAATTAAAAAAAGTCTGAAATCGCCAACCTAGGGGGTCAATCTAAGGTCAGAAGCTAGGTGCAAGTCGTTTCCTATGGAGAAAAGCCGGCAAGAAACTCCATGATTACTATTTGGAAATTATTGGTTTTAACAATGGTTTTCAAAAAACCGTGTTAATAGGTATGCGAGGACAGTGTGCCCTGTCAACTAGTACCAGGATTTTAATAACATAGAAAATATTCTACAAACCTACAGTTTATAACACATACAATGTTCTCACATTTGCAAAATATTAAAGAATCTAAGATTCCATTCCATTAAAAAGATAAAAAAAAGTAAAAAACGTTTTTAAACCTAATGACATTATTGCCATTATAACCACTAATAAAGAGTTGAAATTAGAATAGTAGGTATAAAATGTTAATGAGAAGATTATGTCGAAGTTGTGTGTAAAAAAACATACAAAATAAACATCGTAATTTGGGAGCAGTTAATAGACATTTAATAGTTATGCCCTTATGAGGTACCAGCCACATGTGCAAAACGAATTATTGCCAAACTTCCTTGTCTTCAACGTATTCGTTAATCTTACACGTTTGATGTGGGTTTTTAACTTTCCATCGCCAAGTTCTGTAACCGATTTTGGCAACTTGTCATAAAGCGGATACTGTTGATAGGAAATTACTTGATTGTAGTTAATCTATATTTGTGTACCACCATTGAATTTTTACAAAGTGTACTTAAATTATGAAAATCGCTTGTTATGAAAAGGCCTAAGTTTTTGTGAACAAATCAATTTTTTTTCTAAGATTTAGAGGAAGGCAGAGTTAGTATAAATATCCATTTATTTGACTTTGTTTCTCAGACCCGTAATTACAGAACGATACTGTAACTTAAACTCTATTCAACCAATCGAATAGATTTAAATCTATACTCCAGTCGTGATCTGTGCTTGAATTTCGTTTTGTAATACGTGAGAATACTCATCCATTTTTTTATATCGCGCGCATTAACCTTTTTTGTAAATTAATTTAATCATTATCAATAAAATTCATAATAATAGTCAGATCATTCCTTAATTCCAGCATGCTCACATAGCATCATGAATAGATAATTCAGTAACGCAACCGTTTGGACAAGGGAAGGTCAACTTGACAGTCTTATTTGTTGTTGCACCGCACATGGTTCAGATCCCTTTCATACCGAATTCACATGCCGCCCAACTTTTTTACACATTTGGCAAATACTGGGCTACTATCAGAGTACATGGTAAAATGGTAAGCGGCCTTGGTTGACATCAATAACAGAATTCAAGAAAGAGGTCTGTTATCACTACATTTTATATAAAAAAAACCTCCCCCCGCCGTGTAAACGCCGTGATAACTCAAAAACACCGAATGAATTTTCATAGAGTTTTCAACAAGGGTCGGAGTGATTCATAATTAAGGCTAAGATGTTTATTTCATTAAAGTTTTGTGTAAATTGGCTAAAATATGACAGTGATTGTTGAAGATGTCGAGTTACTGGCGTGCGCCGCGTACACCGATTGCAGTTGGCTGAAATTTGTCACACATAAACATAGTTTATAACGTGGGGTTTTTTCAGGAATCCACGCAGGCGAAACCACATACAAAAGCATGAGTGACCATTAAAATTAAAAAAAAATCTGTTCATTGCGCAAACCTAAATACATGGAGAAATCCCTCGTCTAACACAAGGCTATACTCGAACAACCTCTAGATTTATTTCTATTGTTGGGCCCTGAATCAGAGTGAAGCATTATAACTAGAAATAAATGAAGAGCTCTCAAACGTCTAGATTACTATAGATCTATTATTGTTAGAGCTAACTCATCTCACATACGGCTGAGTAACGAAGAGCAATCGTTTCTAATGCTTTTCTATCTATTAATTTTCGTTTGTTTCTTACAAGTCAAAATGGGATGATGTTTGATAATATGTCTATTTTAGTTAGCTGAAATTGGTTGGCAAAATATAAACTTCAACAACCCGTTAAATGCTTTTAGGTTGAATTATAAAAAAAGTATAAGTACGTGTTGCATTGAGGACCTCCTTCAAATGCACTTTTACAGCTCCCTAGGAATATAATACCCCCAGGGCCTAGTCTTTAATAGTTTAAAATGAGTTACGTGTCTGTGTTTCAGTAACATAATAGTTTTTATTTAATCATCGTGCCATACATACTACAAATAGAAAATGTTTATTTATGTACCTAATAGTTTACATTAGTTTATGGTTGGAGCCTCCTTTTAAGCATGATGACGCCTGTGTTAGGAAACTCCGCTCCTCCGCAGGATTGGCTGTTTTTACAACTTACAGAATACATTTAATTTTAGTTTTTATATAGTTTTTTGAGTTAACTTCGTTATAATAATATAATGTTTGTCTCAAGCGCGTGTTGCATGATTTATTGCCATTTACATACAGTATACGTAAGTTGCGATATATTATTGTTATTTATTCCTACCCAACGCTACCCAACAATCATTACTTTCACGGTAACGGTTGTTGAGTATTCCCGTCACGGTAATGGTTGTTGGGTATTACCGTCACGGTAATGGTTGTTGGGTAGCGGTAATCATTTCTCAGAACCTATTCAAAGTTTGAGAACTTTGATGTTTTTACTTACATATCAGCCTTTGAAACCGGCTCCAATACATTAGCAAAACAAAAACTAAACACATGGGGTACAAAACACGCGTTACTAAAAAGCGAAAAGGGCAGGTTACGAATTAACTTTGATGGGCTTGGATCTGTAAAGAGTGGATAAGATATGTCCAACGCCTAAAGGCTCATTAGAAAACCAGCGTCAGACAGCATCTGTCTGGCATTTATGCTGAAATCAATCTTTTTGGCGCAGTCGTGAGGCACACACTATTTTAGTTGTTATTTTTTTTTATCATTTGTATTTTGTGTCTCAAGAACTGTGAGCTAATAAATATTGTTCTTTCTTTCTTTTTTTCTTTCTTTCTTTTCTTTTCTTTCTTTATTTCTAATTTCCATGTCTTATGGCATTTACCTAAAGAGAGATGAATATAAATGTGGATGGAGAAGAAGGGGAAGGCCAAAGACAAGATTAATGGATAGTTGAGGAATTATTTGAAAGATAAGGGAATTAATGACAGCTTGACGGATGACAGAGAAGAGAGAGAACAAAAGAAGAAAAAGTTTTACGTCGACCTCAAGTTACATAAGACGAGGAAGATCATGAAATACAACAAAACTAGCTGTTTCCCAAGACATCGTCGTTGTCCAGGATGAGAAGAAACCTTCAGGTCATGGTCTACCCATATGCCAAATTTTATCCAAATCCATTCAGCCGTTATAGCGTGAAAGCGTAACAAACAGAAAAACTCACTTTTGCTATTATGATATTACTTAGGATTTTAATCACATACAAAGCAAGACTAAATTGCAGTAGGGGTTCTTTAGTCGGTCACACAAGGAATAATATCTTTATAACCATACTTTGACATACTTAATACTATAAATCGGTGACAGCAAAACCCTGTTTTAATACTGACCAGCAGATCATAATTGTAGCATAATACCTTAATCATCATTTACGAAACCCACAGACAATCTGAAACCAAGAATCATATTTTCAACAAAACAAACCCGCAAAGACATAAATCTAAAATAAAATATCTCCAATACAATATCACATATACACACCCAACATCTTCCAACTAAATCAAAAATACTCCTTCCATACTATAAGCCACAACAAAATGCTTCTTTCACAATTTTCGCCTCGTTTGTGCCGCGTCACCATTGTTTCATTATATGTGCCCACTTACAATCACGTGTTTGTCTGCTCTTTTTTGTGTCCATTTCATGGGACGCTACCTGGCCGAATGTAGTAATTGAATACATTAGATAGCTCGGTTTGTTTTTCTTTGTATGTCGAGATTTTTTGTGTGGTTGCTTAAGCTTGCATGATAATTAGATTTGCTTGGTATAGGGAACTTTTGACAAGTATTGACTAAAACTACAATGAGGGTTTTGTATTTTTTTTTATTTCACAAGTATAAAAACTTACACATTTTATATTTCTAAATTTGAAGACGGGAGACAGGAGCCCATACTAAGTAAAACCTGTGCTACGGGCCTCCTTATCTCAAATATAATACTGAGAGCTATGCTGAGGACACAAATAACAATAGCAGGGAGTGCTTACAGCTAAAATCAATATAAATAAAATAAATTAGTATAAGAAAAGGTGTTCTGGTATGTTTGTGAGTTTGTTGATGGTTGTGTAGTAGAGTTGTGCTTGTGATGTTGTGATAGTGTGTGTTGTGCATGTGTGTTATACTTCTCTGTAACTGTATAACAGTTTCTCCGTGTCATCATAGGTAAGTGTTAGAAGCCATTTTGAGACCTTACGCCTGCATTCAATTTTCGTTAGTGGACAATTCATGCTTTTTTTATATACTAGTGGAGCTAGGAAATTATCCCGCAGGAGCGATTTAGTTTCTGTAGTTTTTGGAGGCATAAAAGTTATGGTCTACCTGTGTGCCAAAATTTATATGTGCCGAGCAGGCCAACAAACTTACTATCACATTTATTATATTAGCATGGCTTATAAATGTAACGGTGTTTATATGAGCATTAGCTTTATTTTTTTATTTTCGCATATAATCAGCCTAAATCGTTCCCACTGCTGGGACACAGACCTTCTCTCTGTGAGCGGGAGTGGGCTGTAAACCACCACGCGGGCCCAGTGCGGGATGTTAGATGTCACTTGTCTTTGATTTTATGGTTCTAGGACATGCCGGTTTCCTCACGATGTTTTCCTTCAACATTTTTGCAGCATACCTACGTTTTTTTTTCGTTTATTGCAATATAAAATGAGTTGTATTCATACAAAAAAACATTCACCATTCAATTTAAATAACAGTTTCCATTTTTGCTAGAAAATAGTGTTATTTATTTTGAATAAATGTTTTTTTTTAAGGAAAATATAACGCTTGCTTTATTTATTTGTTACATAACCGACATACCGACGGTTTGGTAAATATTTGTGAACATGACGCTCTAAAATATTTTTAACCAATATTGTATATATCGGGATAGGCCCTCATCAGCGATATTACACTTGCACTTTGTAAGTAGGCGTGGATTGTCGGGCGAAGAAAATAGAGATACTAGTTACAGCACAATCACTTTATTTCACTCACAATGTCTTATAAAATAATCACCATGAAATAACCTGAAGGCAGAGGTCCGAAATATTAAATGAAAGTATGACATATAGCAGTAACCAACTCTTTTATTCCGACAGCTTGTTAATTAATTAAATAGATCGCGATAATAGCTCTAGGCGCTACGGCAGGCGCACCGGGCCGAGCCTGCCACAAGAATGCTCCCCCTCTTCGCTGCGCACTAGCTTACATTAAGTTGCTCGAGAAGTGGGGAGAGTGGGGAGGCCAACGTCCGCTTTGCACAGCGTAACTCGGCCCGCTGTACCTACCGCTAACGGTGACGCCGACACGGCCATACTGACGTGCGGACGTCCTCGTACGCGTAGACTCATCAAGCATTGTCTAAAAAGACATAACGTTATTATTGATGTTCATTCATCCTGACTAGCAATCTCGATGAGCAAAAAAGATCCAGGTCATCCCTACTGACTGTGCAACCAACTCTGGACCGCTCAATATTGAGCCTTCAGGACTTATACTAGTAATCTGGTCCGGTTCAGCCCTGCAGAGTTTACTACTAATTCGGGACCGCTCGTTATTGAGCCTTCAGAACTTTAGCAATCTGGTCCGGTTTACCCCTTCAGAGTTATAATCTTCTGGCCCGGTCCAGCGACCCTTCAGAATTATAACCGCCTGGTCCGGTCAAATGACCCTTCAGAATTATAACCTCCTGGTCCGGTCTTACGACCCTACAGAGTTATAATCTCCTGGTCCGGTTATAACAAACCCTTCAGGATTGTCACTGCTTGGTCCGGTCATGAATGACCCTACAAGATCACTCCAGTTTATACAGTTTTTTTTTTCTCTCTTTTTTTTTGCTCTTTTTTTTTCTCTTTTTGTCTCTCTTTTGTACCTCTTTTGTCTCTTTTTTGTCTCTCTTTTGTCTCCTTTTTAGTCTCTTTTTTAGTCTTTTTTTTGTCTCTTTTTTGTCTCTTTTTTTTGTCTCTTTTTTTTGTCTCTTTTTTTGTCTCTTTTTTAGTCCGGACTAAAATGGTCCCTGTAGATTATATAATCAAATGTATTAAAGTACTTGTCTCAACAATCCACACATGCTATGTTCATTGGTAGTTTCACTACCACCAAAGTCATTTACTTTAGAGCCTATAACAGAAACAAACTATTTTAATCTTAAGAATAGACTTGACTTAGACACTCCACCGAATGCGTAGCACGCCTGTGCGATGCCGACCGAGTCTCATGTCATACAGCCAGCAAAATGTCACTGAGTGTCATGTCATTGAATGTGTCGTAGCAGACACATAATTCATGTTCACACACACATAACACTCTAAACTAACAAACGACATCTATGAAAACTAAATAACACTAATTTAAGTATTGAAGCGCCGTCACGGCCAGACTGACATTCACACGTCCTTGTGCGTCTCCATCCCCTTAAAGTCACCGCGGGCCCATTTTTCTGTAAAAAGAATAAAACTGGTAGATTTTCCTGTACGCTCGTCCATCGGTGACAAACATTACAACGTTTTATAACCCACAAAATCAACCTTTAGGAGCTGAGCCGGACAACTTAAATAGGCCTCCCTTGAGCTAGTTATCTCTCCAGATAACATGGACCAGGCAGCCAATCAGCGTCTCTCCGATCACTCACTAGTACCACACATATCTCCATTGATCTCATAGCCTCTCAGACTAGACGATCACTTTATAACATGACCCAGAATATCGGCCTGCATAAGCCAGTTCTTTAGACTACCCAATAACACACACCATAGGATGTCAACCCGCATGAGTCGGACCCTTACTTTATCTCACAGATTAGTACCAATTTTACGTTTAATTACGTTTCTTCACTCTCAGAAGCCGAGAGGTTTTCAGAGCTGGCGGATAACGTACGTGAACTACAAATAGACAAAGCATCACTAAAACCACCCGATGACGCCCACTCCATTCGTCAATCGCGGACTGCCGCCACCTCGGCCTCCTTCAAGCTACCCGTCAAAGTGGTAGCTAAATGCACCAAGCCCTCACTTCCCCCGGGCATTGCACGAAAATGCTTACGACCATATTTGCATTCTCTATTAGACACACAACAAAGGGAAGTCTTTACTCCCTGCGAAGCCCAAATGAACCCAGAGGGGGGTCACATACAATGAAGTAGGAATCACCACTGTAGAACGGTCTCATTTTTCCTACTGTGACGCAGCAACTCTCCCAATATTCGCCAATGCTAACTTACGAATTTCACCCAAATCTCACCGAAACCCAGACTCAGAATATGAAGCCACACTTAAAAACCGCGCCCGAGTCCCAAACACAAGTTCTGTTTGTGTTACCCTAGACCTTGGACCATCCGTCGCTAGCTGCACTTCGAGAAGCTCGCCGCGCCAGGTCCCACCAGATTCACTTTCGATTATAACAAGTAAGCACCTCAATGTCCTCATGACTCTCTCTACCCGAACACATGCCCTGCCAGAACCGTTAGCAACAAGGTGCAACTCTACACCATGTTCACCATAAAATTGCTCTGTCTGCGCCAATACAATACCCACCCCGATCCGAAATGATCCGCGAAGTCGCACCGAAAAGACAGAGCCTCCTTTAGTGCTTCATCTGCACCTGCTGCATCCAACTAAGAAGTGCACTCGAGAAGGACTCATTTAGTGAAAGAGTCAACAATGACAAGAATACTCCCTACCATCGATTTCTCCACACAACTTCTCCGCGATGTCTAAATGTACAGTATAACATTGTGCAGAAACCCTAAGCATAGGATGGAGTGAGCCCCGAACAATCCCTTGAGGCCCAGCACACAAGTGTGAAGTTCAATCAGTGCGTTCCAGTCAAATCATTTTAGTCAGAACCCGTTCTGATGTTAGTATTTCGATCACTTTCTTGTAAATATCTTGTCTGTCCATTTGATAGGCCCTTTTAATTTGATTCAAGATTCTTAACGTAAAACACGTGAAATATGGGGCAAACCGCCAAAAACTAATCTAAAGGACCTACACATCGCTCAAAATAAAATTATTAAACTATTATTTCACTATGATTACCTTACACCTACAGTTAAAATTTACAGGGAAACGAAACTCATGAATATTAAACAACTTCCTGCATATTGCACCAAAATACTTAAAAATTCTAAGTAAGTTCATTCACACAAAAATACATCAGGTACACAATCGCAGCAATAGTAGGAAGGATCACATTTTACTACCGCGAGTGCGGACAGTCAATGGCGAGAGAACAATTATTTTTGCGGGAGGGCAACCATATAATAAGCTACCTATAGAAGTAAAGAATGCGAACTAAACGTTTGGTATTTTCAAGATTAAATTTTAAAAAATCACTTTCTAAATGATCAAACACATCCATTAAACAGACTTGCCCTACTACTGTATTGCTTTATTGTGGCACCGGGATCGCATTCCTTATCTACGGAAATTATTTCTTTTGCGGGTGGATCGAAAAGTTTTAAGTTGTGTTAGTTAATAATGTTATTTGCGTACGAAAAGAAATGGTATTACAACTTAGATGATTTAATATAAATTAAAACAATAGCTGCTTAGTTTGTGTGTCCAAGTTATATTTTAAGTTTTAAAACGTTCTCAAGTAAGTGAAATCTTTGTAATTTATTTTCGAGAAATAAATTTCTTTAACCATAAACACCATACCACCAATAAAGAATCAATTATCCTTTCGCACTGAACTAATGCGAGTTTATCTTCACCATGTAGGTCAGTTTTGATGTTGTGGTATATGATAATGAAACTCTTTAGTAACGTTAACTTTCTTACCCCAAATAGAATGTAATTTTGCAATATCGGTACGTACATGGATCTACTATCTAATAGATCCCTACCTATAATAACTGGTTCTGTAATTGAGTTAACAGGCACAACATGAAACAAAAAGGACACTGACGTGTTGAATTTCACCACGGCTCAGTTATTCTGCGATTCATATTTAACGTTTTCTTTACACAGGTATACCTGTAAGGTAAACTAAATCACAGCGCATAGTACCCTGGATTTTTTGACAAAGCTAAAAGCTACAAACGAACTACCAGATTATCTATTAAAAAGAAAAGGAACGAGCTCACCGGATGATGTGGTTGTCCATACACGTAGCAGGTGAGACGGTTCGTATCACGACTCTTCGGTGCTGGTGCTCGATTCGAATTCTTCACTTCGGTCAAAGGTTCGTACTGCCACTTGCTTCAATCACTTGATTTTTGGACTGTTGTGCTTTAACGATGGCATGTGCCATTGAAGCGATTGTCATTATCAGGATCAAACCGTATCAGTCGCGCAGTTGCGGTGAAATTTGACGTTTGCGGTTAAGTGGTTGCCGGAAGTCGTGATAGCAAAAACTCCATATTTTGAATAGATTAGACGTTAGCCCACACTTCACTGTCGTCATTATTTTCTTCAGGTTTTTGCCCTTCGAATCCCAATTCTGATATCGGGATAGGCCCTCATCAGCGATATTACACTTGCACTTTGTAAGTAGGCGTGGATTGTCGGGCGAAGAAAATAGAGATACTAGTTACAGCACAATCACTTTATTTCACTCACAATGTCTTATAAAATAATCACCATGAAATAACCTGAAGGCAGAGGTCCGAAATATTAAATGAAAGTATGACATATAGCAGTAACCAACTCTTTTATTCCGACAGCTTGTTAATTAATTAAATAGATCGCGATAATAGCTCTAGGCGCTACGGCAGGCGCACCGGGCCGAGCCTGCCACAAGAATGCTCCCCCTCTTCGCTGCGCACTAGCTTACATTAAGTTGCTCGAGAAGTGGGGAGAGTGGGGAGGCCAACGTCCGCTTTGCACAGCGTAACTCGGCCCGCTGTACCTACCGCTAACGGTGACGCCGACATATACAAATACACACTTCGGTTCAGAAAATGCCTGTGATACACGTGTGCCTCGCAAATATTTGTTTACGCTACAAAATGCTTAAATTATGAGAGTAATTAGCAAAATTGTATGTAACAAATACCTATTGAACAGTGACATCGAATAATTGAATGTTACAATTTTAGTTTGAATAGGACAAAAATTAGGTAGGTTTTGGTACCTAATATGGCACTGACCCAACACATTCTTATCCAACAACTACATAATCCTGGTCCTTAGCTCGTTAATCTCTCAAACGGCGCACTCAAATGACGTGACCGTCAAACGCGGCCGCTCATTACTTTTAATGAGAGGCGCGTTCATTAACACGAATCAATTGAACCGAAACAACTTTTTTCAATGGATTTCAATTAAGAATTAATTTAAAAAAATATATTTTTCGCAATTAGCGTGAAAGTTAATTTAATCAGATTCACTGGAAGCAAATCAGATGAATGAAGTAAAGTTGTAGAGACTGCATCGAATAGTAGTACATCCCATCGTTGCTAGGGCGTAGCACAGGCAAAGGCAAAGATTTCTTTGCTACACTTGAAAACATTGTTGCTTGTCGTTCGTTTGTTTTGTACGGAATGGCTTTTTTAAAGTTTTTAATATTGTACTCTTCGATTTATGATGCTAATTTCTTATTTGAGCCTGCATAGAGGTAATCGAAAGAATAATGGTCTCGCATTGTAGTTACGCTGTACCATAATAAGCGAAACATGTTATTTTGGAATTAACAATCGTCATGAAATACAGCGTATTATTTACAAACAATATTCTTTAAACACACAGGATTATTTTCAAACGTTACGTGTTTTGCCTAACCTTCATTACATTTTGAATACCAAAATATAAATTAACCAACTACCCTGTGTGAATAATTTCCAACATAGCTCGTACAACATGATATCCTAAAGTCTCATAAGCGAAATATATCGGAGTCCATTTGAAAGGGAAGTAGTCCCAGCAGGGCGATAACTCACGCACATACACTTGCTACAAGGGCTTGTTATCTCGATAGTTCTCCTTAAATTATTTAATTTTACAGAGGAGCGTAGATAAATATATTGTAGTTGGAAGTTTTATTGTTTTAGATTATGTTGCAATATTCAAATAATTAGAAGGATTATCATAATAGCTAAACTGTATTGTGGCTCTGATTTTGATAAAACTCTGCGATCTCGATGTAATTTTTGTTTGTTTAACGAATGAGTGAAAATCGAATGTTGAAACAAAAAATTGCCATCCTTTAGTGGTAATTGGCAGTAATAAAATGACCAGCCTCGGTAATCAATACTCGTTAATTGTTTGTATGTGAAGACGAGCTGAAATAAAGTATTGGTTACTCTTTATCAGCTCGTACTATAATGACCCTCTTACACGCTTCTATATAAAAATATATATGACGATGCTTTTAAAATACAAGGTTATTATTAAAAGTACTAACTTACAATAAAAACCACTTAAAGTAAAAAAAGCAAATTGTAAGTCTCTCGAACACAAACTAAAATTTTCATAACCCCTAAAAACTATACCAATTAAAATGCAAATCCGAAATCAGAGCTAAGTGTGCAAACCCAACACGATTCGTTTCAGCTGTATTTTACAATACTGGGCGGTCACTGAATATTTATCACGCGTTCGCGGCATTTATTATGAAACCTATGCAAATGTGGCAAAAATAAAGGAATCTATTTGTCAGAGAGTGTGCCGTGGGGAGGTATCTCGGAAAGTCCGGCTACCCTTGGGAACTGTAGCTTTTATAGTTGGGCAGTGATGAGGTGAGAGTATGAACGAGACCAGGCCTGTAAATCGGACCGAGTCTGTATGCCTGTATACCCTCTAAGGCCCCAGTTACGGCCACAAGCGATGCGACTTGCGTCAAGAGATATGCGCGCCTCACCCGTTTCCGTCTGTGCTCCGACAACTAACTGCTTTCATTTATTCAAAGCAAGAAATAAATACCAATGCGCTTATTCGCGTTACAGCAAAAAAAACACTAATACAAAAAACTGAAAAATTATAATGCGAAAAGGGACTCAGCTCAGCATAATGATTCAAGATCCGTGTCGCTTGGGCGTGTAGCTCGTGGCCGCGGGTTAAGCAAGTCTTCATAACCGTTATCAAAAACTGTAGACTGGTAAAGTAGCCGTTGAAACTTTTAATTAAAAGTTATCCATTTTACCAACAAGTTTTTCTATGAATTTTTAGGTGATGTGGGATCAACATGATCCAAGTTTAGAGTCACAACCACTGATAAACTGTCAGATAAGATGCATTTGAATACCTCGCATAACTGTTGATTTGTTATTCACAAAGTGCTTTTTGTTAGACTGAGAGAAAATTGTTCACTTTAGCGGTCAGCGTTTAAATTCCCTCTAATACAAACAGATCGACTCATTCATACTTAAAGGTTACACAATTTTACGTGTGTTGGTTAATTCTTACCTGTATTTTTTAAAGATAAAATGTCTCGTATGTTTCCTTGTTTACGGTCCACCTGTCGCATGGATTTTGTAAGGGATAATAGAAAGGGTAGCTAGTATGGGTAGCGCAGGTAGCTTTTTTTTTCGAAATTCATCAGACATAATTCTGATGGCATCTTATGGTAAAGCAATTTTTCAAATCGGTCCAGTAGTTACGCAAAAACTACCAAACGGATTTAAATTAAATTTGGCACACAAAAAGTTGGATTTCAACCTGGATTGGATTGAACTGTGCCGTGTGGTGCCAGCCTAGAATTGCACTTTATTTTTTTTTGTTTGGTTTCGGGTTGGAAAATCGCGCGGGTCCCGTCTCGGGCGGGAGGAGTGAGGTGTACTCCCCCCGCAACACTACGCGCGCCGCCTTCTCGGGTCCTGATGTTGGGGGGCGACGGATGTCCCCGAATCCGTCGCCCCTGGACCCATTTAGGGGGGCCGGAAGAGGGCGTTGTCCGCCCTCCTCCGACGCCCGCTGCGTCTGCTGCGGGCCGAGTCGAGAGTCGAGATCTCTTTCTCCCTTTCCGAAGCCTCCTTCTGCGAGATGACCGAAACCACCGCGTCCCAGGAATCAACGCTGCCGACCATCGAACTCACTACGGTCGGCAGCGACAGGTCACTGCCTACTTCAGAAGCCTAGAATTGCACTACCCCAACTCTTTCCGTGGGCGTCGTAAGAGGCGACTAAGGGACATACACCGGGGGGTGGGCAGCAGCGCCCCCTGCAGAGCAATTCCATCACCAAATTGAGATCCCCAACATGCCCAGTGTGGGGATTATGGGCATTACCCCACAAAGAATATTGAAGCCAAAAAATGGCCCCCAGTTCCCGGCCGCCTCGCTATTCCTGGCCATGGTAGCGGCCATGGTAACGACGGGGCAGGGGGTGCTAGGAATACCCGGGCTACGGTAGGCTACCATTCATTACACAAAAAATTGACCCTGGCGACGTATAACGGACGAACTCTGAGGCTAGACCATCATCTAGCGCAGTTGGAAGTGGAGTTAGAGAACATTAAATGGCATGTTCTGGGGTTATGTGAAGTCCGTAGAGAGGGGGAGGACACTGTAACCCTAGACTCGGGTCATCTTCTCTACTTTCGCCAGGGCGATAAAAAATCCCAGGGTGGCGTAGGTTTTCTCGTTAATAAGACTCTCACCAACAACGTTCAAGAAATCTCCAGTGTGTCGAACAGGGTAGCGTACCTGGTCCTTCGGCTGTCCATGCGGTATAGCATGAAGGTAATTCAGGTCTACGCACCGACCTCGGCACACTCGGATGATGAAGTGGAGGATATGTATGAAGACATTTCCAAATCCTTACACAACACCACTAAGGCTCACTTCAACGTTGATATGGGGGACTTTAACGGCAAGGTAGGAACCGGACTGGCAACGAATCCCGAATAGGCCCGCATGGTTATGGAGTTAGCACTGGCAGGAAATCCAAACGCTAATGATAAATGATAAATGATTTTATTTCTGTAAATAGGTTTGTACAAACACTTTTACACGTCAATCATATTTTAAAAACTAGGTGAGATCGGCATTTCCTATCTGACTTCTCTGAGAAGAAACGCCGAAACAAACTCAGAGGTCACAGTCTCTTTTAAAGTCCAGACATAAACTTGGTCAGGTCATGTGAAGACCATGTGGATTGATATCTGAAATGGTCTTTCGAGGAAAGAACCACACAGAATGAGTGGACCTGTCCAGTCAGTGCACGCATTTGTCAGTTGTCATGCAGCTCAACACAGAACTAAAGGAGCTAAACGATTCGACGAACATTACCAAAGAAAGGACATTTGGGTAGGCCGCATAAATTACTCAAACTGCCAGACCATGATTAAAACTAATAATTAAAAAAAAAATGCATAAAAAAATACAACAAATCCACAATGTCTTCACATTCACAATAATTAAAATAGTATAATCCTTTACAAAGTAAATGTCATTGCATATATAAAGTGCATCAAAGTGTAAATAAAATATGAAAATAATCTTGGTCGTATCATATGAGGACTATGTAGACTGGTGTCTGAAATGGTCTTTTGAGGAAAGAACCACACGGATTTGAGTGGACCTGTCCAGTCAGTGCACGCATTTGTCAATCATCATGCAGCTCAACTCAGAACTAAGGAGCTCAACGATCCGACGAACAATACAAAAGAAAGGACATTTGGGGAGGCCGCGTAAAGTACTCAAACAGCCAGACCATCATCATAAAAAGAAGAAAAAAAAATGCAATAACCTACATAGTCCTCACATTCACAAAAATTAAAACAATATTATACTTTATACAGTAACTACACTTGGGAGCAAATAAATCGAGCCACTTCCTTTTTCACGCATTATGGTTATTATTTTTGGTATTATGGAACGCATCGATTCGAAACATATATCGCCTAAAAGGGTATTTAATAACCTTTACAATGAGGGTGGTTAGTTGTCAAAATTTCATTTTAATGAAAGTTTAAAGGGTAGAATAAAATTATCGCATTTAATTTGCTTATGACATTTTTATTGTACTCTGTTAAGAAAAGATTAAATTTGAGGTTTTTGTTAATCATACCCATATTACTTGTTATTGTTGTCTTTATCTGTGTCTGTGTAATCAAAATAACCTGATAAAATGGATACTACACCGACGGAAGCTGCCCAAGTTGTAGCTTTACTTGAGGTTGGACACGGACAACGTGAAGTGGCACACAGACTTCATTTGAGTCGTTCAAAGGTACAGCGGGTATACCGCAGGTATCTGGAGACTGGTGCTTTTGTTCGGCGACCTGGAACTGGCCGACCACGGGCAACAACAGAACGTGACGACCGCTTTATTGCAACCAATTCGTTGCGCGACCGTGGACTTAATGCTGTTCAGCTACAGCAAGCGTTACGTGACGTTCGAGGTGTCGCAATCAGTAGGTGGACAGTGAGACGAAGACTAAAGGAACGAAATTTAACATCACACAAACCAGCAACTGGCCCAAAATTGACTGTAGCTCATCGCCGATCTCGCTTGGAGTTTGCTCGAGAACACATTAATTGGACGTTAGAAGACTGGAGGTCAGTTTTGTTTTCTGACGAGTCAAGAATCTGTCTTTTTAGCAATGACGGGAGAAACCGAGTGTATAGACGTCCTGGTGAAAGATTTGCCCAATGTTGCATTCGAGAAACTGTGAGTTTTGGTGGTGGTTCTTGTATGGTGTGGGGAGGAATTTCTCTAGACGGAAAAACGGAACTTGTCTTCGTCGACCCCGCCAACGATGGCAGTGGTAGACGTGGATTAACAGCTGACCGATACATAACTGACATTCTTGAAGACCACGTAATGCCGTATGCTGGTTTTGTCGGAGAAAATTTATTGTTTATGCATGACAATGCGAGACCTCATACCGCGCAGATCGTTACGGAATACTTGTCTGCGATCGGGATTCAACAAATGGTATGGCCAGCACGAAGTCCCGATTTGAACCCGATCGAACACCTATGGGACGAGCTAAAACGGAGAGTCCGAGCCAGGGTTCCCGCTGTTTCATCCATTCCCGAGCTTAAAGTCGCTGTGCTTGAAGAGTGGGAGAACATACCACAATATGTCATCGTAACTCTGATCAGATCGATGACTAATAGGCTACAAGAATGCATCAGGGCACGGGGGGGTAATACCAGTTATTAAGAATATTTTTTTTTGCAATAATTTTGTTTTTTATTGTTTTTATGGACTGTTTTAGCCCTACTAAATTTTCTATCAAAATTACCATTTTTCTTGCAGAGCCAATAATTTATCATTCAATAAGGTTATTATTCAATAATTTACCCTCATTGTTAAGGTTATTAACTTAACTTTTAGGCGATATATAGTTCGAATTGATACGTTCCATATTCCCAAAAATATTTACCATTTTACGTGAAAAAAGGTAGTGGCTCGATTTATTTGCTCCCAAGTGTATATACATGTCATTGTTTAGATAATAAGGTACGTATATAGAAAAAAAAAAAAGATTAAAAGAAAAAAAATGTAAAAATAGCAAATTACACATCAATTATGTCTGTGTAAACTTATTGGAGCAGCTCAATCCCAAGCCTTCTTGTCCTCAATATAGTCTTTGACAGTATAATAGGCTTTCTGGCATAATTTCCGCTTTAAAAAAGTTTTAAATTTATTATGGCTTAGTTCTTGAATGTGGCTAGGAAGTTTATTATAAAAACGTATACATTGACATTTAAACGAGCCACCTATTTTCTTGAGCCTAGTAGTGGGAACAACAAATTTGTGTTTATTCCTAGTATTTTTGTTATGGATATCACTGTATTTTTTAAACAGATTAATATTTTTATGTGCATATAAAAGATTTTCATAAATGTACTGAGAAGGCATTATATTAATCTCTTTAAATTTGTCTCTGAGGGAGTGTCTGGGACTTAATTTATAAATTGAACGAATTGCCCTTTTTTGTAAAACAAAAACTGTTTGAATGTCGGCGGCATTTCCCCACAAAAGAATACCGTACGACATCACACTATGAAAATAACTAAAGTAAACTAATCGCGCTGTCTCTAAATCAGTTAAATTACGAATTTTTCTAACGGCGTATGCTGCAGAGCTTAGTTTTTTTGACAATTTATCTATATGGGGGCCCCATTGAAGCTTGGCATCCAAAGTTATGCCTAAGAATACTGTGGAGTTTTCGGGTTTCAACTCTTCACCCTTTAAAAGAACACTAGTTTCTACTTGTCTAACATGAGGTATCGTAAACTTAATACATTTAGTTTTTTTCTCGTTAAGAAGTAGGTTATTAACATTAAACCAGTTAACTACCTTAGCGAGGGCGCTATTTACATTGTCAGTAACCAGCTGCTGACGTTTCAGTTTAAATAAAAGTGAAGTGTCGTCTGCAAACAACACTATATCATGATTATCCTTTATGAGGTATGGCAAGTCATTAATATAAATAAGAAACAAAAATGGGCCAAGAATTGAGCCCTGGGGGACCCCCATTCTAACTACAGATCCAGGTGATCTTTTTCCGTTAACATCTACTCTTTGAATTCTATCACTTAAGTAAGAAGTAAGAAGATCCAGAGAGGCGTTCCGTATTCCGTAGTGGTGCAGTTTCCTGATTAATGTTTCATGAAGAACACAATCAAATGCCTTGGACAGATCGCAAAAGATGCCCAAAGCATCGCACTTGTCCTCCCATGCATTATAAACATGTCCTAAAAGTTCAACTCAGTAGTCGAACGACCCTTTGTAAAACCAAACTGTTTGTTATGCAGTAATTTGTGTTTATTAAAAAATCTTTGCATTTGATTTAAAATACTTTTTCAAAAATTTTACTAAAGGTAGGTCGCACTGAAATAGGTCTATAATTAGTAGGGTCAGATGTACTACCCGATTTAAACAATGGTATTATTTTTCTGTTTTTCATAAGATCAGGAAACTCACCACGGTCAATACAATTATTAAAAATAACAGCAAAAGTAGGTGCTACAATATCTATAATTGACTTAGCAACGTCCACAGAATTACCCCATAGATCTGCGGTCTTTTTAACATTTAATGTGTGAAAGGTTTTAATTATATCTCTACAGGTGACATATTGGAAATTAAATTCAGGATCACAAACTGGAACGTTTTCTTTAAGCAAAGACTCTGCAGTAGTGGGCGATGAGTTCAGAGATTTAGTAGTCGATACGGGAATCTCTGCAAAGAAATTTTCAAAGGCCGCGGCGACTTGAGAATCTGATTTAATTATGTTGCCATCAATTGCAAGGCTGTAGTCACTACTTCGGTTGCATGACCTTCCCGTTTCGCTATTAATGATATTCCATGTCGTTTTAATTACATTACTACTATTTTTAATTTTTGAACTCAAGTAACGTGACTTGGCCATACAACAAACTTTTTTAAATAATTTTGAATAATTCCTAACATATAAATTAAATTCAGCAGTGTTTATACAAGTCCGTTCATCATACAACTCATAAAGTCGTTTTCTACTTTTATGTATACCAATGGTAGCCCAGTCACTGAAGGAAGCAGTACTATTAACCGAAAATGTCTTCGGAATGAAAGTATTATCAAATTGTGTACAATACATTTTGAAAAAAGCATTATATTGTTGATTAGAGTCATCATTAGTTGAAAAAAGTGGTAAATTACTTAGAAGTTTAGTTTTAAATGTTTCCAAACGATTATTCGTTTTTGGATTAACAGTGATATCTTTTTTTTTAGTTTTTTTTGTTAATATTTGAAATAGTGACCAACTGTCCGCAATGATCTGAGTCTATAAAATTAATAATTTCCTTGTGGGTTGGTATAACATCTGTATAAACATTATCTAGGCATGTGGCACTAGTGGGAGTTATTCTAGTGGGCTCCAAAAATTGGTTAGCAAGATTGTATGACTGAAACAAACTTATAATTCTAGTACTTAACCCAGAATTTTCTAACAAATTAACATTAAAATCACCACAAGTGATAATAGACTTATTAGAATTACAGATTTTGTTGAACACTTCATCCATAACCTTTTCAAAACAATCATACAATCCTGAAGGCGGTCTGTACACACTTAATATAATGAACTGCTCCAATTCGATACAGGCTATCTCAATTGTTCGCTCAACAGAGAGGCACACAATATCCTTACGGTCTTTAAATTGTATCTGGTTATTTACTAATATTAATGAGCCACCATGTATAGCATTTACTCTGCTGAACGAACTACCAACCTGGTGATTACTAAAATTGAATATAAACTGGTGGCCTTTAAGCCAATGTTCTGTCACACAAAGAATATCTATATTGTTACAATTCAGGAATAAATCTACTTCTAAATCTTTGTTTATAAATCCTTGAATATTTTGATGCACCAGGTTGATATTATTAAATTTATTTACACACACATTTGGTTTACCATTTGCTTTCCTTACAATTTTGCAAGAGGTTGCCTCTATTGTCCTTATTTCTAATTTAAATGAAAGTCAATGTCAATAATTGGTTTCAAATTATTGGCAGAATAGTGTAACATGTCATTGCATTGCTCAAAAGAAGCAAGTTGTTTAGCCAAATTCTTGGCTGTAATTGAAAAAAAATATGATAGCGATACAGCTATCTGTCTTTTATGATAGTTTGAAAGATAGAACATAATAATATTATACCTATCTTTTGTCAAATACAAGTTATTACCAACATAATTGTTAGTATCAATTAATTGAAATAGATTATTATTAAATGTCAAATTATGTAATGTCATATTGATTTCAAATCTTACGTTATTTTCCTCCTGTGGCAAACTGTTACTATAGGGGAATGTAAACAACACTATTTTTCTTAAACTAAGATTAGACAATGTTCTATAATATTGGAGCAATTCTCCTTTGTTCATGTTTCCCCTATTACCCATAAAATTAGTAATGTAGTGTCCTGGTTAAAGTTACATTTAATAATTTCTTTCATAATATCAAATAAGGAACAACCAGGCATACAGTAGTTAATTACAGAGTGTCCTGGATATTCATCTGTCAATAAGTGGCCTAAGTCCTTTCCAATCTCATCGCAAAATAATATTATATCATTTTGTACTATTTGTTTACATTGTTTACTGGAACTATTAGTAGTAGCAGGAATAGTCAAATCAACACAAGGCTGCACTAAGGTGGTATTGTATGTTGACAATGAATGGTCTGGTGTAGGAACATTAGATGGTATTTGACAATGCTCACAGCTGGTGTTTGATTGTGAGTTTACCAGCTCATTCATTGCCAACACATATTCCCTCATAAGATCTTCAGAGGTATTATATTTAGTAGTCATTGCACTAAGTTTCTCTTGCAAATGGTCAAGTTGAGATTGCAAGTCCTGTGTGTCAATGTTGTATTTCCTAGTACTTTGGTCCAAATTAAAAGAATACATATCTAATTGTTTCAGTAAGTTTAGTCTTTCTCTATTGAGTTTAACATTTTTGATAAAAAACCTTTGTCTTTTTACCATTTTTTGTGTTTTCACAATATATTTATTGATTTTGATGTATTTCTTAAGTTTGTTTTTACTGGTGACTACTCTCACTGAATTACATGATCTAGATTCATCATCACCTGTCAAATCAATAGTGTAAGAGGGGTTCATGGCCGAAACCATTGACGGGGCAATAGGCACCAATTCATTGAACAGACTTTGGTTCAGCGAGGCAGTGATGTTAATATTTGTAGTCTCAAGTTGTGAAATCTGACTTTGAGCCTCGTGTAGCTGCTTTTTAAGTAAATGTTTGTGACTAAGAGCTTGTTCATACTCTATGCTACACTGGCTGAAGCCGTCCACAACAACTTGGAGCCTATCCCGGGCTTCTATGGCATCAGTGTATTGAATATATATATGAGCCATTTCATTTTTCAACTTCCTATTCATTTCATGGGCGTCAAAGAGCACCTTTTCATTGTCATCTATTTCCTTATTTAGTTGGTCACAGTACTCCTTTGACGCCTTTAATTCGCTC
This sequence comes from Dasypolia templi, assembly GCA_963555695.1. Lineage (NCBI taxonomy): Eukaryota > Metazoa > Arthropoda > Insecta > Lepidoptera > Noctuidae > Dasypolia > Dasypolia templi. Next base: position 2,112,418 of record OY743144.1, read on the forward strand.
AAAGCCTGATTGAGTTTAGACTCTTCTAGACGAGCACGGGCGCTGCGAGTCATAATCATGATTATTAGGAAGAGAAAACAATTTAGAAGAGAGGAGGTAGTTGGGGCAGCAGTTTAAAAGATGTTTAGTTTAAAGTAAAAACGAAATTTAGATGAAAAATAAGAAGTTCTGTCACCGCTCGGATGAGACTCTCAGGCTGTTGGCAAAAAGACGGGAAACCACCCAAGCGACTTCGTCAGACAGGTCAGACCTGAACAAGCGAAGATGGTACGGCGCGACCTTCGGAGCTCCAACACACGCCTCATTGAAGAGGCAATAGAGGAGAACCGAAGGTCCAAATTATTCACTCAGCAGCTTGGCAGGAGCCACCTGACGAAGCTTAAAACGCATGACGCGAGGACTGTATTGTCGAAGCCGGAGATATTCGGCGAGATAGAGGATTTCTATTGCCGATTATACGCTACACATGCCCCTCGTTCCCAACGAGACGACCACGATTCCAGAGCCACCCTGACACGCCACTATACCGACGAACTGCCAGACATCAGTCAAGACGAGATCGTGTTAGCTCTGAGACAGCTTAAGAATGGAAAAGTCCCCGGTGAGGACGGCATAACGTCAGAGCTTTTGAAAGCCGGAGGAGCTCCTGTTATACAGGAACTACAGAACCTCTTCGACGCTGTCCTTCACAGTGGGAGAACTCCAAAGGCGTGGAGCGGGAGTTTGGTGGTGCTCTTTTTTAAGGAGGGAGATAAAGCCCTCCTTAAAACTACAGATCCATCTCACTCCTAAGCCACGTCTAAAAGCTGTTCTCACGAGTGGTCACGAATCGTCTCGCCAGGAGACTCGATGAGTTCCAGCCACCGGAACAGGCCGGGTTTTACGGAGGATATGGTACCATAGACCACATACACACAGTGAGGCAGATTATACAGAAGTCCGAAGAGTATAATCAGACCCTGTGTCTGGCCTTTGTGGACTATGAGAAGGCCTTTGACTGGGCTGTTCTGGAATCCTTACAGCGGTGCCAAGTAGACTGTCGTTATATGGAGTTACTGAGATGTCTATACGACGCCGCCACCATGGTGTCCAAGTACAGGACCAGCAGTCCAAACTCATCCAATTGCGCAGAGGAGTGAGACAGGGGGATGTTATATCCCTGAAACTGTTCACGAGCGCGTTGGAAGATATGTTTAAGACGCTGGACTGGAAAGGTAAGGGCTTTAACATAAACGGCGATTACATCTCACACCTGCGATTCGCTGATGACATAGTCTTAATGGCGGTGTCATTGGGGGAGCTGAACCAGATGCTGGGCGGCCTAGCTTCAGCCTCGCGACGCATCGGTCTCGGCATGAATTTGGATAAAACCAAAGTCATGATCAATGGTCTCATTGATCCGGGACCTGTCGTCGTACATGGCCACCACCATGGTTAGGTAAAAACAATTTTGAGAGGGTAGCCAAGAAGAGGATACAGCTAGGCTGGGCAGCGTTTGGGAAACTACGTCGAGTCTTCTCGTCATCCATACCGCAATGCTTGAAAACTAAAGTTTTCAATCAGTGCGTCCTACCGTGCGTGCGTCATGACCTACGGTGCTGAGCCGTGGGCACTCACGATAGGGCTGGTCCACCAGTTCAAAGTCGCAAAGCGAGCTATGGAAAGAGCTATGCTCGGAGTCTCTCTGAAGGATAGGATTCGCAACGAATATATCCGACAGAGAACCAAAGTTATCGACATAGCTCAAAGAATTAGCAAGCTGAAGTGGCAGTGGGCCGGCCATATACTAACGGTATTAATGTTACTTTAAATGTATTAATGGATCAATGGTTGTCTGAATTAATAAATATAAATAAATTAAATATCTCGCGAAGAACCGACAACCGCTGGGGTAAACGAGTTCTTGAGTGTAGACCGCGACTCGGCAAACGTAGTCTAGGACGCCCTCCGGCCAGGTGGGATGACAATTTGCGAAAGACTGTCTATGTCCAGCAGTGGACTGATATAGGCTGATGATGATGATGCACCTGGATCATACCATGGAGTAATTATTTCCCGGTATTCTTATGAGATCAAGATTTGGCGACTGAAAACGCGGGGAGTAGCTAGTGTACGCTAAACGCAAACAATATATCACTTAATTCTATTGCAGTGATCAGAAGGCCAATTCCCGTAATTAAAAACATTCAAAGTTCAAGTCAAAAATAAATAATAGGGAAAATGGAAGGTTTTTTGACAGATTGAGACTGAAATGAGTCTCATTATTGAGCATGTATCAAATAAAGGACATAATGATAAACCTACAATTTGTGAGTTCGATTTTATTACTTTTATCAGGACAAACCCCGTATCTAATAATTATTAACTTAACTATAACTCTCGTATTAACTTCTGGTTTACCAGTTTGTTGACGTTTAAACATCTTTTTGCTTTAAGCAACTTTATTGTATTAAGGCTAAAATGCGATGTTAGTGCTAATTTGTAACTTACCTTAAATATGGCTGGCCGGAATTTGGCCCTCAGAAGGGGCTCAAACACTTTTCATTCCTCTTCACAAGAAGGGATGCACCAAAAAGTGCAACAACTACCGTCTTATTAGTCTGATCAGCCACGCAAGCCAAACATTGTTACACATTCACAACGAACATTTGAAAGCACACCTGTCGCGAGCAATTGCGAAAAAACAAGCTGGGTATGTGAAGGGAAAGGAAACACGTGAACAGATTCTCATTGTTCGTCAGATAATAAAGACACGAGAATTCAACCAGCCAACCTTCACTATACACACATCAAAAAAGTCTAAGCAACATATACAAATTACAATTTTACAATGTTTTTTCGCATTGAATCCTTGGTATTTCTTATTTATTTTATTTTTAATGCTTTTTTGAAATTAAACAACAATTTTCTTTTATTTCCTTTTTTTAAATAATCTTAATTAACAATCATTACGAGTTAGTACTGTAAGTACGTAGTACAAAGTAAGATGCCTAATCAACTAAACTTAAATGGTTGTACAAAAATTGCATCAATTAATACAAAGTGTGGCCTCCTCTGTTATTGAGAACTTGCTGGCACCATAGACACCATAGGCATTCATAGAATCGATGAGACTGTTAATATTATCCTGCGGCAATTGCTCCCAATGAAATTTTAGTAAGTCCATCATTAGTTGGGTGGTTGTCACTCGTCTCTGGAGCATGTCCCATGCATGCTCGCTGGCGATTGTGCAGGCCAAGGCAATACCAGGATGTTTTCCTTTGCCAAGTACTCCCGTGTGTACAAAGCTGTATGCGAACGCGCATTGTCATGCATCAACGTGAAATCGGAGCCAAGCGTTTGTGCGAATGGACGGACATAAGGCCTTAGAACATCCTCAACGTAATTTCCAGCGTTCGTGTTACCATTTACAAAAACGAGCTCAGTTCGTCTGTTCATTCTTCATAATACCCGCCCATAACTGTTGAGCCGTTGTATGGATGCACTTCCTGAACGCACCTCAGTCTTTCAGTATTTACAGGATGACGGTACACTCTTACCCTTCTAGTATCAGGCTTGAACCCAAATCGAGACTCATCGCAAAATTAAATTTTATCCCACTGTTCCCGGGTCCATGTAATGTGTTCCCTACACCATTAATTTCGACGAGCGCGATTCCCGTGACGTATCGGTGGGCACCTAATTGGCCGTCGTGCTCGTAGGCCATACTCATGCAGTGTATTTCGCACAATTTGGCAGCTAACAACAACACCACTTGAATTTTGTAGCCTTAAACCTATCTCTTGGGCGGTTAACATTGGCTGGCGTCTTGCAGTCAGTATCGATCTTGCCGTGTGGTTGAACACCTCCCTCGATCTGGGTGTTGCTCAGCAGGATCTCCCGTGTTAGTGTAACGCTGATGAAGATGGCAAATAACGCTTCTGTTGACACCAAAATACCGAGATACCTGAGATTGACTTCTTCCCGCTTGCAACATCCCTACAGCTCTTTGCATTTCATCTGCGTTCAAATGACGTCGCTGCATGACGTAAAAAATGTCTCAAAATCCAAATTTGTTCAAAACTTTTTTCAAATTATTGTTTAATTCATAAAATTGAGACAGAATACAAAATTTTAATAAGCAAAGAAACCGCTATAAAATCGAACAAATGCAATCGCTTTTGAATTTGTGAAAAAAAAAAACAAATGATACTCGTTTATTTTTTACAACCAGCCAGTATGTCCTCTAGATCAAAAAAGTTTACCTACTTGGTAAGAAATGATAAAATAATTGATTGATAATTTGAAATAGTATGTGTTGCTTAGACTTTTTTGATGTGTACTTTGTTGATTTCTCAAAGGCATTTGACTTCGTGAATTGGCCAACCTTGTGGAAGACGCCGTTGAAAATGGGCAATACGAAACACTTTTTGAACCTTCTTAGAGAACTGCACAAAGCGGGAACAGCATCTGTGCAAACAGACGAACACATTTTGGATAGCTTCCATCCCATTGCAGGTGTCTGCCATGGATGTATTGTATCGCGCACTCCTCTTCAACATCTACACATTGGCATCAAACAGCACTATAGTCTCGAATACTGAAGTTCATTGGTCACTTCCCCATTGAATAATGACTTCATAGAAGTCAAGAGCGAAGAGAAGAAGAACAAGAAGGACCTTACCCCATACCTTACGATATGAACGTACTACGACATACATATAAAACTGCTCGCTATGCCGTTTTCGCGTCGCCAGTCCATTTAACGGTATTAGCTCCACTCCTTAAACAGACCTGTAGTGACCTACACAATCACAAGAGCGCATCATACGTCCGGCCGCTGCCACAGGGCGCAGCACTCTCACTACGCTAAGCGTCCGCCAGGGCGCACCGCGCGCGTTGTACCACCTCTCCGAACGAATGCGACACCTCTGCGGCCTGCGCCTGCGCTGGCGTATCGTATCGAGTGGCGACAACATCCCTGCGCCGGAGACCATTGGGCACTGGCGGTTGGTTGGAGCCCGTTCCACCTGTATTTACGTGTCGTGCCGTGCGCGCGCGGGGTTCCTACGTCATCCTCATCAGACGCGCGGCCAACCTGACCTATTGGTCTACCGCCCCAAGGGTATATTCCTCGGTACCACCACCACATTTTAGGCTACCCTTCGGCAATATAAGGCGATGTTTTAAATAAATAAACTTCATTCCATTTGATGGTATACGCATTATACGAGTACGCCCTACTATCAATGGAATTAGAAAGTTACTCTCCATTTGTGAAGGATATGCCAATCAACACGGTCTTAATTATAATCCTACAAAAAGCGAGCTGTTGGTGTTTCGAGGTAGGAATAAAAATCCAACATTTGTCCCTCCTGTAAAACTAAATGCTTCACTTTTGCAGAGAGTTGACCATTTTAAATATTTGGCCCACATTGTTACTGAAGAATTAAAAGACGACTTAGATATGGAAAGGGAGCGTAGGGCATTGGCTGTGAGGGGAAATATGATATGCAGAAGGTTTCATGGTTGTTCAGTTCCCGTGAAACTAACTCTGTTTAAGGCCTACTGCCAAACATTTTACACCAACAGCCTATGGGATAACCATACCCTAAAAGCAGACAATGCCCTGGGCATTCAATACAACAATGCCTTCAGGGCGCTGTTGAGGCTCCCACCTTACTGTAGTGCGTCAGGTATGTTCGCTGATGCGCACACCGACGATTACTTTGCGATAATGCGGAAGAAAGTTGCCTCAGTAATATCCCGAGTGAGGGGAAGCAGCAACAGCATTCTGAAGGTGTTTGCAGAGAGGCTGGATGGGCCTACAACGGGTAGGTTTACCAAGCTACATGTTGGCAACAAGGCTTGTTAAACCTTCGTGTGATTTTGATTTTATTTGATTACATTTTAGTTTTCCTGCATGTTACTAATTTAGTTTTAAAGTAAAATGTAATACTAATACCTTATGGGCCTTGTTGCCTGACAATAAAATATTTTTATTTTTATTTATTTATTTATTATCTTTTATTTACAAGTGATCTCTAAATTGGTGACCCCGACGTGATCTAACAAGCTATGGACGACGCAAGTCAGGTGCCGCAAACCACGCTGTCTGAAGAAGACATAGACATGATCTCCGTCAAGTCTCGGATATACCTCCATTCTGGCGAGACAAGCCCAGATTATGGTTCGCGCATTTCGAAACCATGGTGTCGAACCAAAAGCTCAGCGAAGAAGCGAAGTTTGGAGTTGTTGTGGCCCAACTCGACAAGGTGGATGTGAAACAAATTAGCGACATAATATTATCTTCGGCAAGGACGGGTAGATTTGAAGCGCTAAAGACCCGTTTTATATCCGTCTACGAGGAATCTGAAAATAAGCAAATGTAAATATTGCTCAACGAAGTGGAACTAGGCGACCAGCGTTCTTCCCAGCTGCTGCGGCGTATGCGTGGTCTGGCTCGTGACAAGATGCCCGATGAAATTCTCCGAATGTTAAGGATGAGCCACCTACCCTCTTCGACGAGAGCTGTATTGGCGGTCAGCGAAGCAACAAAATTAGACTCGCTAGCGGCGATGGCTGACAAGATGAGTGAACAGGTGAAAGAGGCCAACGCCGTGTGTTCCTGCAGTCATGCTAGCACCGCATCACAACCGTCTACACCATCGCCTAACGATCGAATTTTAAACTTGATTGAGGCACTTACGAAGGAGGTCGCAGCGTTGAAAACGGACAGATCGCGTAACTACCACCGTGGACCGCAGCGAGACAGGTACCGTTCAAGATCTCGTTCCAAGTCTGCGAATCGTGGCACATCGATTTGCTATTTCCATCGCAAGTTCGAGGCGGCGTTTCGCTGTCGAAGGCCCTGCAGCTATGCGAGCAAGATGAATGCGAGCCAGGAAAACTAGTCCCGATTTTTTTCCAAGAAGTTCGACGATGCTCAAAGGAAATACAGCATGTATGACAGGGAGCTTACGGCTATATACATGGCAGTAAGTCACTTTCGCCGGATGATAGAAGGCCGTGACGTCACCATATTGACGGACCACAAACCCCTAACCACTGCACTACAAGCGCACTACAAAGATGAAACTCCGAGGCGCAAAAGATATATAGAATATATTAGCCAGTTTGTCACCGATATCAAACACGTATCGGGCAAGGATAACTGTGTCGCCGACGCTATGTCACGAGTAGACACAATCTCATGTCCAACACCGATAAATTACGACGAGTTAGCAAAGTCTCAAAATCGAGATGAAGAACTCAAGCAACTCATGAAAAGCGACAGGTTCAAATACAAGTGAATAGGTTCAAATTCACTGCCCGGTTCAACTACCCAAGTCACATTCGAGATGTCAACAAACTGTCCCCGCCCGTACTTACCGCCACAATACAGGAAGCAAGCTTATCAAGCATTACACGAGCTCAATCATCCCGGCGTTAGAGTGACGAGAAGATTAACTACCACACGTTACTTCTGGTTGACTATTAAGAAAGACGTCACAGACTGGGCAAGGGCTTGCGACCAATGCCAGCCAATGAAAATTCATCGCCACACCAAGGCACCAGTATCCAGTTTCATGCCAGTAGACCGCTTAAGTCATCTGCACATTGACTAAGTTGGTCCGTTGCCAACGTCAAACAACTGTCATTATATACTTACGATGATCGACAGAGCAACGAAATGGCCAGCTCAACCAATCGAGGAAGTCGCAAATACTTTGTATGAAACATGGATTGCAAGGTTCGGTTGTAGGATTCGGTTGCCCCGCGAAAATAACAGACCAAGGCAGACAGTTCGAATCCGAACTATTCCATATGTTGATGCATCGCATGGGAATCCGTCACGTACGCACTACGGCATACCATCACCTATCGAACGGTTTGGTGGAACGCTGGCACCGCACACTAACAGCGTCACTCACCGCGAGACTAAACACAACGAACTGGACGTAAGAGTTACCCACTGTATTACTTGGTCTTCGCGCCGCATACAAGACGGACATCGGCGCCAGTACTGTGGAATTTTACGATTGTTATTCGGAAGAACACTACGCCTGCCTGCAGAATTCTACGGTGAATCAATACAACATGCAGCACGTCATCGCACTTCATGAATCATCTTGGCGAAGCATTGAAAAAGGCACAAGTGCAGCGCGAAGCAAAGAAAAGCACAGCTGTTTTCATTCACGGCGATCTGTATAAAACAACATATGTTTACGTGCGCAACAACGCTGTACGCAGACCGTTAACACCTACCTATAACTGTCCGTATCGATCGCAAAGATAAGTTCTTAACCGTACAGTTGGATAATAGAACATCTAATATATCCATCGATCGGCTGAAGCCCGCATTACGGTGCAACGAAGAGCAAGAAGATGAGGCACCCGTCACCTTTAGCTACGTCACGAAATCCGGCAGGATATCAAAACCTCCTGTACGCTTCGCTGAGGCGGGGGATAATGTAGTGACTTACACAATCACAAGAGCGCATCATACGTCCGGCCGCCGCCACAGCGCGCAGCGCACTAACTGCACTAAGCGTCCGCCAGAGCGCGCGGAGCGCGCACCGTACTACCTCTCCGAACGAATGCGACACCTCTGCGGCCTGCGCCTGCGCTGGCGTATCGTATCGAGTGGCGACAACATCCCTGCGCCGGAGACCATCGGGCACTGGCTATTGGAGTTTTTGTTTGTTTGTTTGGCATCTCGCAGGTCAACCTATGCGGTTGTCGTCTGCTTAAGCGGACTTGCCTGTGGTTGCTCTAATAAATTAAGGCCTCCAGCCAGGACTTAAACTTAAATACTAACTAAAACTAAGCGACAACGCTAAGGGCACCCCCTGTGGGGTACGAACCTCGGCTTAGGGCGTCGCTGGAAGAGGGCAGCAAATGACTAGCTGGATCAGGATTGGTATTATTATGGGACGAATTTAAAGCTACAGGCTCAGCGGCGCGGGCTGGCTCGAGCAAGGGTCGGGAGGGGCGTGGATTTGGGCGTCGCGGCGGGTCTCGGCGGCGAGGACGGTAGGACGGCGATCGGGTTTTGGGATTATGTAGCGTGCTGGTTGCCTTACTACTCTCCTGGAGGAGGGTAGTGGCGTCGTCGGGGTCGATTAAAGTATGCCTTGGTCGGTGAATACTGCTAATGCGAGAGGGAGTGTAGCGGGCGGCCGCTGTAATCAGGGGGTTTGAATGTTTGATGCCACAGTCGAAGAAACGCTTTGATAGGCATTTCATGAACTGTTTTATGGTTGGCATTTTGAGGTCGACGTGAAGATCTATGTTTCGGACGTAGTAAGGGGCACCCGTAACCCTTCTGAGGAAACGGTTTTGGAGGGTCTGCATCTTATGGAGATGACGTGGGTGAGCGTGCGCAAATACAACGCAGGCATAGGTCATGATGGGACGGATGACTGCGGTATAAATGCGGAGCTTGCATTTAAGGGACAGTTTACTACGGGCTGTCGGCACGAATTGGAGCCTGCTAAGAGCGAAGGAGGCGCGCGCGAGAACCGCCTTAATATGAGCCTTAAAGGTAAGGTTTTCATCGAGGATCACGCCTAGGTATTTGGCTTGCTCCCAGGGGATCGGCTTACCGTACATAGTGATCGGACTGGACTGGCTATTGGAGCCCGTTCCACCTGTATTTACGTGTCGTGCCGTGCGCGCGCACGGGGTTCCTACGTCATCCTCATCAGACGCGCGGCCAACCTGATCGCCTATTGGTCTACCGCCCCAAGGGTATATTCCTCGGTACCACCACCACATTTTAGGCTACCCTTCGGCAATATAAGGCGATGTTTTCTTCATAAACAGAAACTTCAGTCCTGGCTGAAGGCCTTAATTTATTAGGGCAACCACAGGCAAGTCCGCTTAAGCAGACGACAACCTCATAGGTTGACCTGCAAGATGACATTCCCAAAAAAAAATACTTCATTCCATTTGATGGTATACGCATTATCTTTTATTTGCAAGTGACCTCTAAAGACCAAACCCCAGCTTAACTTAAGGAACTCAAATTTTTATTCAGATTCAAATTTAATTTATACACTTTGACTTTTCCGAAAAGCAAATAAGATGTCACCAGAAAGTCATACTTTATGTAATGTTGAAAGACTTAATGAGAGCCGGCGAAAACCCACATGAGGTTGAAAAATTGGACGATTTAAAACGTCTCTTTTGCCACGATAAATTTCAGCAGAAACATTTCAGAACTGCCGTCAATGTCGCGATTTAAGGTTGAAATAATGTTTTGAAAGAAAAGTTTACGTTCGATCGGAGTCTTGTGTGAATGGATTCAGTCGTTTTATTCTTTTGTTCGTTTGAGTTTATCCTTTGAGAGATAGAAGTTTAAATAAATCACTGTAGAATTATTATTTTTCCAACAGCATGGTTGCTGAGAGTAGTAAAAATATCGTACCTAGACATTGGGAAAGACATCTCTTTGTCTGAAAAGTCAATATATATAAGTCAGTATATTAATATTTATTGCTTTACAAAGGGATGTAAAGGAATCGTGGAAAATGGCTGAAATTGATGGTAATTTTTTTCATAATTCTTGGCATTTGTAACTAAGCTTAGCTTGTAGTTCTGCTACAACGAATTTAAATGGTATTAGGCTTTGTAATATACAATTTTAAGAAATCCGTTTATGATTTCAGTAAGTAATGAATTTGTCGTCTATATCACTTAAGATTTCAAAAGGCTTTATTATTCTCGAAAATTTATTTTAAGGCTAAGGGTTACAAAAACTATTAAATAATCATTACCTCTTTATTCATAAACGAATTAATGTACATTTCGAAATGGTGTCTGTTAAAGATGAAAATGAAGTAAATAAAGTTGTAAATTAGTTTTTGTCGAACAGAAACCTCTAGAAACTGTGGCTAAAGATTGATTTTATGAGAACATTTTCAAATTATATCATTTAGACTATTATTCCGATACAAGAAACAATTTAAGGATTTACAAATGAGTTAACATTGATTGTGGCAGGTACGCTCCGCTTGCCGCGGATTGTCCGTGGTTGGGTGACCAAAGTCAAGTCAAAGTCAAAGCATTTATTTCAAATAGGCCCATAAAAAGGCACTTTTGAACTTCAAAATTTACATTAAAAATAGAACTGATTCGAGCCGCCACTATCAAAAAGTAGTTTCGTATGGAGAAGAAGTGGCAAGAAACTCCACGGTTATTCTTTTCAAATGTTTTACAATATTTTGAATACATTAATTATATTTCTATATGTGAAGACGATGCACCAAGAATAAAAATACTATACCACAATTGGTAAAATGAATTAAAAATAAAATAAAGGCAGATAAATTAATCATGTGATAGGTACATTGTGCTCACATATTTATAAACATTGTAAAAATATATGATTTTCCTAAAATATTAACTAATAATAAGTCAGTGTGTGAGTAAAGTAAAAACATCAAATTATACAATACAACAAGCAACTAGTATGATTTTGTCTAGCCTCTAGATTGTCCTATGGAGCAGGACCAGCATGTTTCCAAGCATTCTTTTATAGGATATAATCCTCTAATTTGTAATATGCTTGTTTACAAAGTGTTTTTATACATGAGTTTTAAACTTTCTTTCATTTAATTGCAATATTTCACAGGTATTTTGTTGTAACATTTAACACAGTACCCCGTAAAAGATGTATGTACTTTAGATAGTCTGAAAAATGGTCGATCTATTTTATTTTTATTTCTAGTGTTAATATTATGTCCATCACTTATTTTATTAAATAGATGCAGATTTTTCTAACACACATAATATTTTCATAAATGAACTGGCAAGGTACAGTCATTAAATTAATCTTATTAAATAGTTCCCTAAGAGATTCGCGGCGACGTAGATTGTAAATGGCTGTGACAGCTCTCTTTTGCAAAATAAAAATGGATTCAATGTCAGCAGCCCGACCCCATAGTAAAATGCCGTTTGACATAATGCTGTGGAAGTAGCTAAAATAAACCAAACGCGCGGTTTCTACGTCTGTTAACTGTCTTATCTTTCTAACAGCATACGTGGCCAAGCTCAGTCGCCCCGCGAGAGATGTTATATTATTTATTTATTTGAGGATTACCAACGAGATATACATTGAATTACAATCTTTTACAACTAAATCTTGTATGATAACTTATCCTGCAATGCACACTCAATTACGGTAACCACAGCTTACACCTTAGCGAGGAGGTACACATGCTCTGAATACATTTTTAATTAAAAATACATTTAAAAAGAAAAAAATTATATTGATAAAAAATAAATACCATCAATACAATAAAATACAATAAATAAATAGTATTATGTCTGAATTATATTAATTAATTAACATTAATAAAAATCAAATAAAAATAGAAAACAGTAATTTGAAATTGAATTAAAAATTAAATTAAATTCGAACTCGATGAATTAATAAACTAGAAAGTGCTTATACAATTATTATTTTTAAGTGTTAAGACTGTCATGGTTGAAAATTATCAATTTCGGCTTTGCGACATAAAGCATTATACAATTTGGTAGCCCTCGTAAGCGTTTTCACCTAAGTTGGTTTTGTACAAAGGTTGTCTGAACAGATTGTAGGTATGTGACCGTGGTAACCTGCTAGGAACATTAATACATATTTTGGATAGTAGGTCAGTATTTAGTTTGGATGTAACTAATTTGTGAAGAAAACAAAGATCTAGTACTTTTCTACGATTGGTGAGGCTTTGGAGTTTATAGTGATGGACACGGTCTTTATAAGATTTTAACTGTTTCGCGGTTTTGTTTTGCATGGATAAATGATATAAAAACCTACTTTGGATTCGATCAATACGTTGCTTATGAACTTTATAACGGGGTGACCATACCTGGGAACAGTATTCCAGATTGCTGCGAACCAACGTCTCATAAAGAATAATTTTGGTCTTACAATTGTTGAATGGTTTTGAAGTCCTTAATACGAAACCTAGCATTTTGTTTGCATTTGATATTTTCTTATCTATATGGTTATTGTATGTCAATTTGCTATCTATCAAGATCCTCAGATCCCGAATAGTGTCAACTTCGTTGAGTGTCTTGTCTGAAATTGAGTTTTTTGTATTTAAAATATTTTTATGGCGACAAAATTTGAAATGAAAACATTTTTGTAAATTTAGGCTCATCCCGTTTTCTTTGCACCATTCAAATAATCTATCCAAGACAGCTTGCAGCAAATAAGAATCTTCCATAGATTTTATAGGCAGAGTAAACTTGAGATCATCTGCAAATAAATAAGATTCTGCGTGATGGAAACAGTGGATAATGGTATTAATGAAAATATTGAAAAGCAAAGGTCCAAAGTGGGAAGCCTGTGGTACCCCAGATGTCACATGAAAATCCTCAGATCGGACCCCATTCAAAACAACGATCACCAAGGTATGACTGAAACCACTTCAATAGTGGACCGTAGATTCCACAGCTCTCGAGTCTTTCTACTAAAATTTGGTGGTCTACTTTGTCAAACGCTTTACTGAAATCAGTGTATATTGTGTCAACCTGAATCCGTTGGTCCACAAACTCTATGACATTCTGTGAAAAAGTTACAAGATTGGAGTGAGCTAATCTGCCCTGAAAGAAACCATGTTGATTGCCTATTATGTGATTTTTCAAGTGGTTATACACATAAGGATACAATAATAACTCGAAAACTTAAGGGATAATAGAGATAATCGATATAGGTATATAATTTTTTATATCGTTTTTGCGACCATCTTTAAAAAAAGGGACTATTTTAGCTTTCTTCCAAGCGGATGGGAAAAAACCTGTTTCGAGTGAGCGGTTAAAAAGAAAGGTTAAAGGCGTAGAGAATGACTTCGCGGACTTAGCGAGGAGAATTGGCGGAAGCTCGTCAGGACCTGATCCTTTGCCTACGTCCAGACATCTCAGATTGCTAGCTACCATATCCTCTGTAAGCGATATGTGACTTAATACATCAAGGCTTCCACCACTCAATAAACTGTTTGATGTATTAGTTAGCGGTGTGGCGAGGTGGTTCTGATAATACACAGATGAAAAGCTTTTTGCGTATAGTTGACAGATATCGATACTGTTGTCAGCTACTTCATTGTTTAAGTATTTTTTTTCCGGGATTGTACTTTTATTTTTACGCTTATGTTTAATATATGTCCAAAAGTATTTAGAGTTGGTTTCTATTCTGGCTTCTATTTTTTTTTATGTAGATAATATAAGATGATTTGTTTAATAACCGGCATCTCTCCTTAAGTGATGCTAATCTAATCTCATCAAATATTTGGGTCCCCATTGTAACTTCTCGTCTAGCGTGATGCCTATGAAAACCGTCTGATTACTAAATTCCAGTTTTTCTCCGTTCAATATGATGTCACATTCGCTACTTCTAACATTAGGTAATTTAAATCTAATGCATTTGGTTTTTTTCTCATTTAGTACCAAAATATTTACCGTAAACCAATCGTGGACCAGAAGAATAGAGTTATTCACGTCGTCAATATTTTGTGACCTTCGGTCTATTTTAAAGATCAATGAAGTGTCATCTGCAAATAACACCATCTTCGGTTTATTTTGAATTAACTGGGGTAAATCATTAATGTAAACCAAAAAGAGGTATGGACCCAATATCGGACCTTGAGGAACGCCCATTGACATTTCAGACCCTAATGAGTTTGTGCCGTTTATTTGTACTTTAACCTTTCTATCTTTCAAATATGATCTTGGCAAATCAAGAGCTTCATTCCTAATCCCATAGTGCTCCAGTTTCAGCAGAAGTGGTCTCATGGTTTACGCAATCGAACGCCCTAGAGAGGTCGCAAAAGATTCCAATGGCATCTTGTGATTCCTCCCAAGCGATAAAAATGTTCCTTATTAGGGTGACAACGGCGTCAGTGGTACAACGTCCTTTAGTGAAACCGTACTGACGTTCATGCAAGATGGAGTTTTTATTAAAGTGACGTAACATTTGATTGAGCATCAACTTTTCAAACACCTTACTGAGAACTGACAGAATTGACACGGGCCTATAATTATTGAGCTCTTTACTATCACCGGATTTGAACAATGGGATCACTGTACTATGTTTCATTAGATCCGGAAAGACTCCTTGGTCTACACTGGTGTTAAATATGAAAACAAAATAGGGCGCAAGGTTTTCGATGAGAGATCTACAGACTTTTACAGACATTCCCCAGAGATCTTCTGTTGATTTAATATTAAGATTTTTAAAAGCTTTTATAACAGCTTGGGGGTTTGTATGCTGAAACTTAAACTCCAAAGGGCATGCTTTTACATTATTTTTAATTAAGGCAGCAGAAAGCGCGGGTGAAGAATTGAAAGCTTCAGTAGTTTTAAGTGGAACATTAACAAAAAGTTTTCAAATTCCTGAGCTATATCTACATTTGAGTTGATGGGGCCACGTGCAGTCTCTAAATTAAATTCAATATTACGCTGTTTTTTCCTACCTGTTTAATTATTTATTATTTGCCAGGTAGTTTTTATTATATCATCAGCTGATTTTGTTTTATTGCTAATATAAAGAGCTCATTTTGCACACACTTTAAAATAATTTTGAATATCTTGCAACATACTGATGAAAGCTTGTATGAGTCACATGTTGCTTTAGGCCATAAAGTTCAAATAGATTTTCTCTACTTTTACGAATGCCAGGAGTGGCCCAATCACTAAATAAAAACTTTGTGTTAATACTTTTAGTCTTTAGTAGAAAAGTGTTATTAAATTGCGTGTTTAATAGAAAAGAACTTAACGAAGAACTCATTTGGGTCACCTATATTATTAAAACTTTGTTTACATAATTGACTGGCCAAAGAATCATTTAATATATCTAAATCTTGAGTTTTTTGTAAAGGCGTATATGAGCAAAATGTTATTGTTTGTCCACTGTGATCAGATGGCTACTTATTTACTATTTGTTTGTGTAAGTAATCACAATTACAAAAAATATTATCTATACAAGTAGCAGAAGAAGCTGTCACTCGGGTTGGTTCAATAAAAACATTTGACAGATCAAATGACATAAAAAGAATAATCTGACTGTACTAGAGTTATTTTCTAATAAATTAATATTAAAGTCTCCGCAGATTATTATTGACTTACTACTAGCACTAAGTTTCTTAAACACATCTTCCATTACAGAATCAAACACAGGTAGATTCTGGTAACTTGGAGGTCTGTATACGCATACTATGATATGCTGATCAAGCTCAACACAGGTCAATTCAATGGCGTGCTCAACAGACAGTCCGATGATGTCTTTTCGTTCTTTCGATTTAATTGAATTTTTAACTAATATTAATGACCCGCCATGTATCATACGTTTTCGGCTAAAATGGCTAACAACACAATAATTTGCATAATTAATTGACATTACTTGATGATCTTTTAACCAATGTTCTGTTAAACAAATAACGTCAAGCTTAGTACTTTCTAGAAACAATTCTATTTCCAATAATTTGGAAGCGTAACCTTGGATATTTTGATTAAATAACTTTAAAGTGTGTTGCACTTCCTTTGGTTTTTTATTACTATGAGTTATTTTGCCAGAAGATACTTTATTATTATTCTCTAATAATAATTGGTTATTTAAAGGGGTAACTTCTGTTGTCTTACTAACTAGTTTAAATTATTATCCGGAGTGACCTCCACAACTACAACTGACGAGTCTACAATGGCGGTATGGGTTCCAGCAGGAAAAGTGTAACCTATCTGACTGGTAGTGCCCTCCAAGGATGTTGGTATTATGGTTGGATCCTCCTTCGTACAACATGATAAATCATAATTAATCTCTATGTTGCTTGTATAACTAGGCAACACAGACTCGTCACTAATACTACAATTTGTTATATTATCTATAACCTCATTAATATTATAAGCTATCAACATAGCTATCCGATGTATATTATGCCAAGACAGAGATAAGGTTCTCTGAGTTAACTTAAAACCACTAACAAACTTGTTAGTGTCAAAATACAATAATTGGTCTCTATGACAACATGTCAGCTTGTGAAAAGTACTATTCAACTTATAAATATAATTATTCTCGTCACCTGATATGCTGTAATTCATGGATCTTTGATAGTCGTTACGGGTTGTCAAAACTCCAAAAGTCTGACAAGCAATCTTATCAAAGGGTACTTATCGTATTACCTACTAACTGGGTTTTGGAGCTCAGATACGCAGTCGCTCCTTGGAAAATACCCAACATCGATGAGAAATGTCTCGGCAGCAGACTTTCTTAAGGCACGTTTACTCTAACGTGCTCGGCAGCAGACTTTCTTAAGGCACGTTTACTCTAACGTGCTCGGCAGCAGGCTTTCTTAAGACACGTTTACTCTACCGTGCTCGGCAGCAGGCTTTTTTAAGGCACGTTTACTCTACTGTGCTCGGCAGCAGGCTTGCTTAAGCCACGTTTACTCTACCGTGCATCACGTCACCTTCATAGTGTCACTATTCTTATAAAATTATGTAAACATTGTAATGATGCATTGCATGCCGTCTGTAATTCAGGTGTATCCTAGTACAGGCATCAGACTTTGTAATACCAATTTTATTTTATTTTATTATTATTTTTATTCCCGTTGATAGCGATGCGGACGTATTTTTTGATGCCCTATGAGCTCTATCCCTCTTTTTTTTTGTATACATTTGTACATTACATATTTATTTTAGTGTTAGCTTGTATATTGTAATTTATATTTTTTTTTACATCGTATAATAAAATAAACAAACTAAAAAAAAAAAAAAAAATAATATTGTACTTTAAAATTTATACGGTCCTTTTTTTTCTAATTAATATTTATTTATAGCTGTTCGTGCCCGCCGTAGCCAGTGGAGTTGCTAAAAAATAAATTTCCGACAAACCTTGTCCTGGCAATTACAAACACATAAATAAATTAGCCAAATAGGTGCAACCGCTTTCAAGTGATGCGCGGACAAAAATTTTTGGCAATAGATTTTTGTTTAAATTTTATATTGAACAAATATTTATATTCACTGAAAATTGATTTAGTTCTGTTCCAAAGTGCTCGGAAATCGGAGTTTTTATTAACTTAAATTTAAATTAATGGCAACGATAGCGCCATTTTGACAGTTGCCTTCCCCAATCAATATTTAAACAAAATTATTTTATATATTTTCTGCTTTATAAACCTCACCGAATGTGTCAATTTTGTAATTTTTTGACAAATTAATGTCTCATTGTCAGTTATATTGGGGTCCAGCTGATTCCGTAAAAGTGTAACCGTGGAGTTTCTTGCCGGCTTTTCTTCATTGGAAATAACCAGTTGGAACCGAGCATCATATTGAGTGAAAGCCTTCTTGTCACAGTCACGACGTCAAGCTGCCGATTTTTTTTTGTCTGTGCTCTTGATAATAGATCTGTTTTGTTTTACTTTAAACTGAAACTCAAATCGTTCATTTCATTTAAACTAACTCAAGGCTCTTTTGTATTGTCAAAGGTCAGACAGAAAGATGAAGCTTGTTGCCCATCCCAAATCGTAGTAGGTACCTATGGAGAAGACGAACAAGAAACTCCACGAACACTCTTTTAAATCAAAATATTGTTACATCATTCATGTTGAAATTATACATATAAAAACGATATAAAAGGTCGTGCACGTTAAAAGCGTCTGAAATTAAAAATATAAAACAAAAAAAAACAATTCTGAAATTGAAATAAGCCGAGGCAGCTAAAAAATTATCAGACTTTACTGACGGCATCCGTTCACGAACATAACGAATGGATAAGCACCATTTAGTTCAACCATTTTGAAAGAAACTTAATGATTAAACACACACGCCACCAACAGCGAGACATTTGAGTGTGCATGACATACTCTTAGCTGCCAGGGCACATTCAAGTCTCTGAAAGACGTACCCAGTAAATGGTAGCTTCATAGTAGGTGCATAGTGCTCACACATGTGTTATTTATTCGAGTTAATCAACTTTTTGGATGCACATGTTACTGTGGTAAATAAATTTATCTTCATTCTTTCTTCCTTCTTTACCACATCGTTTAACTGTTCGTTCGTTGTAAAGAAACACGATGGCATCTCTTTTATAACAACGAAATACGTGCAACTATTTAACATCCAAGAAACAATACTGTTAATGCAGTATCGCGATCCAGCCGTCGGCGTCGTAGTAAATGTAATAAGTACAGAAACGTGTTTGTGGACCAGCGTGCCGTGCAATGGAACGGCTTAGCAGTTGCGTTTGCATCGGCGCTGTGTAAACGTGGGAACAACTTTGTTTCACGACGGACTTGATAACTGTTTCATTGTTGTGTGACTACGTGCAAGATGAGTCATTCAATATACTGTTTAGGCGAAGTATTTTTGGCACCTATAAAGATTTTTATGGTCTCCAAGTTAGGTCAAGTTTAAAAGTGAAGAATCGCTACTCGTAGACGCTTCTACAAGTCACAATTTCTTCCCTTCGATTCGATTCCCGTTTCGGGCAAAGTGTTATTCCGTATTACCACCTAGAATTTCTCAGTAGCAGCCTGGAGTCTGGATTTGTGCGCGGTTGATGGTAATAATTGAGCCTTACCAGACTTAAACATAATTGGCAAAATGCGGGTGTACTATAGGTACACCTCTGACTAACCCTTAAAGGAAGAACTGGCGTGACGTTATGTTAGAATTCAATATGAACTAAATTTCCTGGAACATCAATTTCACCAATAAAATATCACGCACCACATCATAAACGCGTTCAAGAGCTGCTAGTGTCAACATTCATTAAAAAATAATGACACTGACAGCCCTTAAACCTAGTTGCGCTAATCGGTTCGCGGGGATTGTTCCACCGTTCAGTTTCGTTAGTGCAATCCACCCTGTCCCATTGCGGAACTCTCTCTAGCTTTGCAATTGTCCTTCAAAAAATACGGACGAGATGTCATGTAATGTTCTAATAATTGATCCTTTCATAACATTCAAATAGTGATAAGTCAACATAACGTTCTACTAACATTGAAAAGAGTAACCTCACCCAAACTCACGGAGGTACAACAGAGCGCCATTCATTGCCAAAGTTCCATACCCAACAATAGTCAACACTTCTAATATCCGACCAGGAATTGCGACGATCTCATACAGTCCCATTCAAAGTTCTATAGAAACTTAATCTTGCTCGTTTACACTAGATAAAGCTTACTTCCACGACCTGAATTTGTTCCGCTGAAACTTTTGCGAGTGTTAATTTCATTGTATTGTCTCGTCTTAAGCCGTGGTTATAAACGAGCAACTTTCTTATCTTTTTTCGTTCTTCTTGTTTCTGGCTACACTTCCTGAAGACATACATAAATGACGTCTTTTTCCAGTGGGGGTAGGCAAAAACTACAGAACACCACTTGCTCCTATCCTAACAGACTCCTTTAGCTTCGTCTACGGTCATACAAATCTGCTGAAATTCGCGCGTTGGTTACGAGTACCACGCACTTGACCTTTTAAAGGACGGCACTAATAAGCTCTGTTTAATTGGTATTTCTAGAGCGTTACCCTGGCGTTTTCACTTACATCCGTCTTGTGATACCGTCTGCTAGTCGCCTTTCATGGGTTATTACCGGAGGTGATATTTGTAAATATTATTATATCTTTAAATTGCCAAGAGTTATTTAATACATTATTATTGGGAGCCCAGTGGTAACGGCCGCGACTTAGGATTTGTAGGTACCCGAGAAGGCACTTTGTAAAATTTCATCACCACTGCTCTCAAAACGGTGCACGGCGAAGGGAAACATCAAAAAGAAATCGGAATGTCCTAGTCTAGTGGGAACATTGGTGGCTGAGTATACTATACATTATTAGATTACAGTATCGGCAAAATGGTATTGGGATTTTCCATCTGGAATTTTTCCAACTTTGATTTTTCTCGTATGAACTTTTTTAACGATAACTTGACGTGATGGCTCGATGATATGTTGCTAAGAGTTGCGCAATTATAGTTGCCCGTGTAGGCGTAAATACCTGTATAAGTTTGTCACGGAACTTTTACGCTGGTTATAGTTTTGTTTTAATGCAGGCGTATTGTGTTCAGGTATTATGGCAGGTGGTCGAAGAAACGAAAGCTGTAATGAAAACCCAGTATTAGTATAAAAAAATAGTGTGGTGGATGTTTTTTTTTTTCGTTTGTATAAAGAAATGGGGAAAGAAAAGGATCTTATTCAGGGTTTCAGGTTCGAAGTGTATTTATGCAGGTTCAAAAAGAAGCCACTGAAAAGTCTTCCTTTTACAAAATTTTCGGTTTAAGTAATTCTCTGCAGCATATCACAAGATCCTTTCTCTTGACATTCCCGTCACCTCTGCCTTAGCACGGCACGGGCCCTGAATATTTGAAGTCATGTTACCGTAGCGATCTGCTACATAATCTCCACAGAGCAAACATCTCATAAATATGCGAACTCGTCTGCCACCCGCCTGTATCGGTTCCTGAATAAAATCTCAAAGAATTTCGCGCTCCATCGAGTTTCACTTATACTATATGCATTTTTTGATTCTCAAGCTGCCCAGCGATGCATATCATGACGTTGAAAACATTTAAAAATTCACTCAGACTTCTAAAAACTCGTGAAAATTCTTGACTTCGAAGGAATTTCGAAGTTTGGAATAATTCCGAATTGTCATCTTTGAATGTCGCGTTTTAACCCTTGTTCCACATGGAGTGAATTGTAAGATCTTTCCTGAATATTGAAGGCGAGTCGCTCGTGTTAGAATATCGGGTTCGAAACGTGTGCTTTCTCGCGTAAGAGAGACGTCTTGACCGCTTTTTCTCTGAGGTGAAGTCGAATTTGCTTCTACAATAACTTAAGGATTTGCAATAAACTGTTTGTAATTATAAAACAAAATCTATCGACTTTATGAAGTGAAATGAGAGTGACTCTAAGAAAACGTGTGTAATTTAGGTCTAAAGCTTTTGTTCTTATAAAAAATATTAGGAAAGCTTGAAACCAATTTTGAAAATGGTGCCTGTTAGCAGAACTCTGAGCAGACCTAAAAAGAGGCGAAAACTTCGCCTAAAATCTGTTTAAAGTATAAGTAGCTGTTGCCCGTGACTTTATCTGCAATCCAGGATAAAATATGTTGATAGCTTATGTTCTTACCAAGATCATGATCTACCTGTGTGCCAAATTTCACCGAATTCCATTCACCCGTATTAGCGTGAAAGCGTAACAAACAAACAAACTTACTTTTGCAATTATAATATTAGATAAAATACCACGTGGGCCCAGGGCGGGTTGGTGTATATCAAGTCTTCGAAATTGGTCCAAGAAATTGCCGGTTTCCTTGCGATGTTATCCTTCACCGTTCAAAGGTCGTCTATGTTTCATTAATTTTCTAACATAAGTAATACGTCATATTATTTCCTTATTTTCTTCCCTTTAGCTTGTCAAGGCACAAAAAGGCACTTAAAGGGCAGATCGCAACTGACAGTTATTTATAATTACAATTCTTATTAATAAAAATATCAGAAGGTATTCCGTTAATACTTTCAGTTACAACAACTATTTATATTTTCGTCAAAAAAATCCACCATCACCACCACCCACCACCCACCACCATTCACCTCTGCCTAACCCTTCTGGGATTACAGGCGTGATGTTATGTGTGTAAATAAAAGTAAATTACAAACATTTACATTTTGTTTGTGTTTTATTTGTTTTATCCATACAATTCAATTGAAACATAAAAAAGAAAGAACACAAACATTAAAAACTTTATCGAGTCTGCAAAGTTGAGAAAGATTTCAGATCAAATATTCAAACATACAATGTCATCCAAACTTGGTTGCCTTAAAAATTGAGGCTTTGTACCAAGTTTGAGTCATTTATTACTTATGCCCACATAATGTATCTTAATGTGATTGAATTGTGGAGTGAATATGCATCTACATTAATATTTAAATTCAAAAGTGAGTCTCAGTGTCGTATCTATTTTGAGGAGGAAGAGCTAGTGAAAAAATAGGACACTTGATTGATAGCCCGGATTTGATAGAGAAGGATGTATGTGTGTGAATTAAAGTCATTTTTCCAAAAATACATATTTTGTTTATATACATAACATACATAATCAGCCTATTATGTTCCCACTGCTGGGGCACAGGCCTCCTCTCTTTGAGATGAAGTGGGCCGTAATCCACCACGCGGGCCCAGTATGGGTTGGTAGATGTCACATGTCTCGAACTTTCGGTTCTAACACATGCCGCTTTCTTCACGATGTTTTCCTTCACTGATTTGAGAGCAGTGGTGATGAAATAATTTACACAAAGTAAAGCGCCTGTGTGGGTTCGAACCTACGACATACAACTCGTAAGTCGCGGTGGGTACCACTGGGCACGCAGGATAGGTAGTCATCGGGCATGCCACAATAGCGGCGATAAGTCTTCTCTTTGAGGAGTGGTTGGAGAGGCGCCACGGCGTCCTCACCTTCCGCCTGACACAGGTCCTCACCGGACATGCTTGTTTCGGGAGGTTCCTGTTTGTTTCCATAACTGTAAGTCACTGACTTATGATGATTATCCTAAAAATGCTACAAAACCATCTATGATTTCGCCGACCATTTCATACTGACGAATCCTGCAAATAATTAAGCAATTCCAAAACAGTTACGCACGTACACATCCAATATCACTATTACACCAAAACATAGGGTAACAAAACAATTGTCGGCCAATTACAAATTACACACTGGAATACTTGCCGCAAGTATAATTGATGCGTGAACACCGTATTATTAATTGTGCCATTGCACAAATACCAACCATTGTGTGTCAGTTTGAAACTATTCTGTATAAACATACCTGTAATTTGGAAGTTTATGGTAGCTCGAATTTTAGGAAATAGGTTTGATTTAAATTGGTAACTAATAACAGCCATAGTGTTACACCTACATGGTTATTTTTGTGCGTGGCCAAGATTGAAAGTAACGTCGCCATTTTAAAATCCTTCTCAAGTGTCTTTTAACAAAACAAATGCTTACCAACAACGCCAGTGCCAAAAGATCCTCGTTGCCGAGTAGGTACATTCTTATCCACAGATGTGTGCAATAACAGTCGTTGCACAGAGGGAGTTTCGGATCGATCTTTTGATATGTGCAGATGATGACCACCGGGGTAATTTTAGTGAGGTAAAAATCTCACACTGCCCAGTCTTATCCCAAAGCCCGGGCGCATTTGACGTTTCCCCTCCAACAAAAGGATATTATTATGCTAAACAATCGGTAATAATGATAATATATCTTGTTTGCCAATTTAAGCGTGGTCTTCTTTGATACATTTTACGAATTTGTTTAAGTGTTTATAAAAGCATAATTATTATGTCTATATAAATCAAAACATAAAAGTAACAAGTTCGTTTGTAGGTGTATTATCATTATGAAACAGCCTTATGCTTGTATTCATCAAAGACTTACTGTAATTGAATATTATTAAAATGCGTTGATTGCAAGCGCAACGGCCGTGCTGCTTGGGGCCTTAGGTTCAACTCCCAAATCGGGCAAAGTGTTACTGGTTTCTCCATTAGGAATTTCTCAATAACAGCCCGGAATAAGGAAGATCCCGGAAGAAGAAGAAATAAAATCTAACAACCAACAATAAAACTAATCAAAGTGAAAAACCTCCCGAAATAAGATGAGATCTAAAAACCGCCTGCCGTCGGCGGTCTCTCACGTCCTCTTTGTCATGTGATTGGGCAGACGCGTGAAATGGAGCGTGTGATCCAGGCGGGGAATGGTAGATCTGTGATGTATGTTCACTGTGCGGTTAGTGGAATTACTTATCTAAATAGAATCCTACAGTGTAATATAATAGTGTTTAAGAAGTATGTTTGTATTGGCTGATTGGGAAGATAAATTAAAAGGAGATTACTTTTATGGAAGACAAATAAATTACTTGTACAAATGATTTTTCCGCAACCCCGACTGGCCCGCCGCGGCGGGGAGTGAGTTAATTGACTGCCGGCCGTCAGGTCAGAGGACCACACCGGGGCCCCGTACAGAACACTGGCCCGCGAGGAGTCGCTGGAGACGCTGAACAGGGCCCGTCGGGACGGGGTGCGATTCCCCAACCACTGAGTAGTCGGGACCCACCTGGGGACCTTTTTTGCGTGTCTTTATACATTTTCTAAGTATTTTTTTTCGTTTAAAGTGTCCCTACTTCATTCTTATTTATACTCAACGCCCACTCATCTTACCCTCATTAAGCAGAGGAGAGGAGGCGTTTAAAGGCTATCACTAGCTCGTTTCATTTCACATACCATCCAGGATGATCTGTGATTGGATCCGTGACTCGTCCTGTGTGTTGAAATTAGCCGACTGCCCCAACTGACCACTCAAAGCAGGTGGGCAGTTGGAGCGTACGTTGCCCAGGGTGCGCTGCGTGTCTCACTCACGGTGAGCCGCATACGGCGCCTCGGCCTGGAGGTGGCCCTCAACAAGTCGGAGGCCATGGTGTTTCATGGCCCCCGGCGGGCGCCGCCGGCCGGATCACACATTGTGATCGGGGGGGTCCGGATCGCTGTCGAGCCCACCATGAAATATCTGGGATTGGTGCTCGACAGCCGGTGGGACTTCGGACCCCACTTCCGGCGGCTGGCGCCCAAGTTGTTGGGCGCGGCCGGGGCGCTGGCAACGCTGCTTCCCAATCTGGGGGGCCCGAGCGCCGCCTGTAGGCGGCTCTATATGGGGATCGTGCGATCCATGGCGCTCTACGGAGCGCCGATCTGGGCGTCTGACCTGACGGCCGGCAGCATAGCTGTCCTGCGCAAGACGCAGCGGGCGATGGCCGTCAGAGTCATTCGGGAGTATCGCACGATCTCCTTCGAGGCGGGTTGTGCACTGGCCGGATCACCGCCCTGGGACCTGGAGGCGAGGGTGCTCGCGTCACTGTACCGGTGGCGCGAGGCAGCGCGGGAGCGGGGCGAGCGACCGATGCAGCAACAAATCGAGCAGCATCGGTTGCAGCTCCGCGAGGTCCTGGTGGCGGAATGGCGGGTGAGGCTGTCACGCCCTACCGCCGGCCTCAGCACCATCGAGGCGATCCGGCCAGTGCTCGACCGCTGGCTTGGGAGAAGTCTCGGCTCCCTGACGTTTCGGGCGGCGTAGGTGCTCTCGGGGCATGGTTGCTTCGGGAAGTACCTGTGTCGCATAAACAGGGAGCCGGACGCCCGGTGTCACCACTGCGTCGACTGCCGGGAGGACACGGCGCGGCACACGCTGGCAGAGTGTGCCGCTTGGGAGGAGCCGCGCCGTGCCCTCATCACCGAAGTAGGCAACGACCTGTCGCTGCCGGCCGTCGTGAACGCGATGGTCGGCGGCGCAGAGTCCTGGGACGCAGTGGTCTCCTTTTGCGAAACGGTCGTCTCGCAGAAGGAGGCTGGGGAAAGGGAGAGAGAGATCTCGACTCTCGACCCGGCCCGCAGCAGACGCATCGGGCGTCGGAGGAGGGCGGACAACGCCCTCTTCCGGCCCCCCTAAATGGGTCCAGGGACGACGGATTCGGGGACATCCGTCGCCCCCCAACATCAGGACCCGAGAAGGCGGCGCGCGTAGTGTTCCGCGTGCGCCGCTCACAGACGTTGCGGGGGGAGTACACCTCACTCCCCCCGCCCGAGACGGGGCCCGCGCTAGCGGGCCGGCACCAGCCGGGGTTGTGGAAGAATAATGTGTTCCCGCGACCCCGGCGTAGGTGTGAGATGGAACACCGGGGTGGTTTTTAGTCAGTAAGAGTCTGACAGACCCCTCCGCCCGCCCCAGGGTGGAGGACATCCATGAGGATCTTACACCCCGGGAACAAAAAAAAAAAAAAAAAAAGGGTGCGCTGCGTGGAGGCTTTCAACATGCACCCCCTCGAGTTCTATCCTGAACTAACCTAATCTAACCAAAAAGTACCTGCACTTTAGGTAATACTGAATAGGTACTTTGATTACTTGAACAGGTGAGCTGAAAAACTCACACCGCCGCACAAACACTCCTATGGGCTTGTGGTAAGAAATAAAGTCACTCATTTTAACGTTGTGTCATGCAATAGTTCAATGGAACGGCCAAGCAATACATTTGGACTAAGATTTAAGGCTTGTAGAGTTAGGCCTTGTGACTGACGTGTTACGTTTCTTTATAATTCATCAAGTTTTTATTACGCGTTACACAGCCGAGCCGCTCGATGCGAGCGGCTCGGCTGTGCTTTTTCGTGAATTCCTTTGAAACGCGTTTCAGCAGTCAGTGCAGCGAGTCGTGCCGCTTGATGCGAGGATTGCGAGCACATGTTTACAAACAAGTCAGTGCAGCTTGACGCGTCGTCGCAAGCACAACGTCGACGATCTCGCTTGAGTCATGTGCGTGAAACCAGCGTTTGCCACGTTTAGTGTATCGCCGTTTTGTAACATGAAATGGGGCGCGCTTCAGCCATGTGCTCGAAGCAAGCATTCGCTGTGTCTTGTGTATCGCCGTTATGTAAACAAGCTCTACTCAAACGATACATTACAAGCAAACGTTGCAAGTCTGTCTCCACCTTTATATAAGTCTTCGCAACCTACTTTACATGAATTTCTTTTGCTGGGATTTATATCTTTTTGGAGGGTTCTCTATTACTTTTTATTTTAGCGGTGATAATTATTTTAATGACCGTAATTAAATACAGACCTTTAAAGGGGTTGGAGGGTGAAAGTATTTTTTTTTGTTTGTGTGCAAATCTTAGTCTACATATAAAATTTCAGCTTTCTAGAGTCAGGCCAGGCAGTCAGTCAGTCGGTGACGAAGTCGATGTATTTTAATTATTAATAATCTCCAAAGTCTAAAACTGGGGGCTTGAAAAGATTTGTTGGAAAACTCACTAGTTATTAATTTGCAATCCAAATGAAAAGGACGCTACATTAATTTATCAAAGTTAGCCAAAAACGATTTATATTACTCGAACCCAAAAATGTACCCTGTCTTAGTACAATTGCAACAATGACATATTACAGCATTTATACAAAGTACCCCACTAACCCAAAAACAAACTAAGTAAACTGTAGCGTCTAACAGACACCTTGTATGAAGTTTCAACGTAGCATCGATCGATTGAGCAAAACAGCGCCGCACGAAACGCTGCCGTCCTAAAAATCTCCTCTCTCATTATATAGCAAAGTTAGGTAATCGTGTGGAGTGTACTTAGGCTAATTAAGTCGTTTGTCTTAGCGGCACAAGGTGCCAGTAATTGTAACAAATAGTGCCCGAGGACGGAACCTCGCGAGTTTTTTTTTCAAGTTTATTCTCCAAGTTCGGGTGAAGTCGAAGTGTGAGCGGGAAGCGGACGGCTTTTCTCGCAGTTTTGTCGAAATGTTTATTATTTGGCTAAAGCCATATTATTTAATCATGATTATCAGGTTTACATAAGAAATAGGTTTAAATTTAAGGCTAATAAAGTTGTAATTTCATAATAATTTTGACTGATAACGATATTTTTTTCACTTGTTTGACAAAAATGTCATGTCAGATCTCGAAAACTTAAAAAAAGGCCGGGTAATACACCCAAAACACAAAGTATTCATTACAAAAAAATATCTAACAATATCATTCCTCCTAAATACATAATTTTCTAGCTCAGTATTTTACTTTACAGCCTTATTCTATATCCAGATTTCAACAATCTCCTTTAGCCTAAAGCCTTTAAAAAGAATCCCTTAAAAATATTTAGTTAAAATAGCGGCCTTTTGTAATATTCTCCCTTATTTTAGCGAAAACTTTTAATTTTTCAAATGAGTAAACGTTTTCTGTAGATTGAATCTTAGATTAATATTGATTTATGCAAGAGATTATTCTATTTAAGTATTATATTCATGAATTATGCGCTTAGGTATCTATTTCGCTTTAATCCAGGAATAGGAATCTCTCGAACCACTATAATACAGCTTTGATAGGATTAATGTGGTTCAAGTAAAGCGGTCAGTCGCGGCGGCAAATAATACGGTAGCAGCTATTATTGTCGTAGTTTATATTGAGAACGAAAAGCCTTGTACGGTTTGCGAGCGCTTGGCGTTGACTGGAAATGCTGGCTTAGTTATCATAATCATGAATCTTAATTTATCTTAACGTCATATTACAAGCACTGGATGATAAAATGCAGGTCTCCAGTTTCAGATCACATTGTAATTGCGTTTCTAATTTAGTGATTCATTTGTTTCAGCGCCATTTGACTTTTCTTTGACATCATTCTGTTCAAAATTTGGAAAACTTAATAATTTGTAGTAAAACCCTTAAAAGTTACAGAACGTTTAAGGTGGCCTGACGACTGAATTGAGGAGCCACGTCTCGTTACTTTTTTACTACAAATTCCAGGATCAGGCCTACAGAATCGGTTAATTTACTACTGAATATTGATAGTATCTGCGTTTAAATATGAGACATGGCTCCTCAATCCATACGAACACAATATATCGCCCCATAAATATATGAACCCATAGCTTAACCTTGAATGAAAAAAAAAACAAAGGTTCGTAAATTTAGCAGAAAATGGAAACTGGACTAATGTACGGTAGAATTGATATAAGATTTAGTTATATAAGAATGCTGTGTTGCTGCAGATATGTAATAATGATCTGAAGCTGTGCGTCCTATTTTAAAGTCAGTTTTGCTAGATTTCAACACACGTTAAACACGTTATGCGCGGACTTTGACTTACCTAAGCTGACATATTTTTTATCGTTTTACAAAGATTCCTCTTGTATAGCTGACTCACATTTTGTTCGACAAGTACCCACGTGGTGACACACAAATACAATTATCATCTTGTAGACATGGTTAAGTTAACGAATGTAAGTTTAACTAAAGAAAGCGACAAATTATTTCGATTGTTAAAAAATGGTTTATAAAGCCGATTGTTTTTTTTTTTTATGAAAAATATAAGGTGTTTTAGTAACCTTATCTGCAAGATAATAATTTTATTTTTTTTGCATTAAGTATTTTGTTATTATCTAATCTTAATAACCGTTTGTGTCCTTATTTGATTACAAAATTAATATACATTCCTAATTTATTTTATTTTAATGTAGTGCGAGTTTAAATTTTGTTAGATTTAATATTAATTTAATCCTTTTGCAGGGTCCGTAATTTAGTAAATGCTAAATGATCTTATTTCTGTAAATAGGTTTGTACAAACACTTTTACACGTCAATCATATTTTAAAGACTAGATGAGATCGGCGTTTCCTATCTGATTACTCTGAGAAGAAATGCCGAAACAAACTCAGAGGTCACCTTTAAGCCCCTTGTAACATATTTTTACAATATAGAATGCAATTAATTAATGAAAAAGGTTATAAATATAAAAAAACACGGAAAAATTTAACTGAAAAAAAATAAAATCTGTAAAGTTCTCCCGATCCATCTTAAAATTAAGATAAATATCATGGCTTAACAATTTAATAATCAATATCACAAAGTGGAACGTAAGCATAATAACCCAACTCGTCTATCTAAGAAGAAAACACTTGCTGTTTCAAAAGTAACAAACTATGTAATTTAGTAAACGCACAACAACGTACTTACGCAGGTAAGGTACTAACCCCCAAAACTGATATCGTATGTCAAGTTAAAGGACCAACCGATAGTTCTACAAAAACATTATCTATCATTGTGCCCATATCTATGTTGCCCTCTCACAGAGAGGAGGCCTGTGTCCCAGCAGTGGGAACATAATAGGCTGGTTATATATATATACTATGTTTGTAATAAACATCAAGGTTGCGTAAATGCCTGTTTGTAAAATGTAAGATTTTTCATCTCGACTGTGGATATATTATTTTTTAGTTTACTTATCATAATTTAGGTTTTCGCACTAAAAAAATATTAAAATGTGTAATCCATTGCTAGACGAGAACAACTATCAACAAACATTTATGCTGTTGGCAGACTTCTTAAATGTTATTGTTAATACATAGTTGAATTAACCGAAAAACTATACTACTACCACTAATATACTATTCTAATCTCAATCAGAAATATTTTTATGGAAATTTAGAATCCATTGCTTCTTATGTTTGAAAACAAAAAAACTACTGCTTGAAAAAGACGCAATTAATGTCGTTGAATTGTCGAAATAAAGAGCTTTTGTAAGTGTGTAACGGAATAGGGTGATAAAAATTGACAAGTTATAAACGTTTTAAAATAAGTGATGGACAAGGACAGCACTATAGTAGAAGTGACGTCACGACTATGTAACTTCAAACTAGCGCCGTACATTGTCCGTACCGCGCGACAAGGACGGGACTCATCCCCTCCAAAAACTTTTCAAGCCTGTATCTTCTTCATATTTACATCGATTTAATAGATTTTTTCGATTATCTTATTTTTACATGCCTTCTTTGAAATAACATTATCTTTACGAACATTTTTAATATTAGTCATCATCCATGTTACCCCTGCTGGACAGCTCCTTTGTTTGCCTCAATTAAGTTCTGGTATATATTTTCAAAGAATAACTATTATGATTTTGAAAAACATCCGAAAGTCTTCAGGAAAAATATATAAAAAGTCTTTCCTTTTTATTACGGAAAAACTCCAATAGCTTGCTGGTAAAATGGTTTTGAGAGTCTTACAAACCTTTGAAACAAGATTCTCCATTAGATTGCTTTCTTATTAGGTCATAAATATGTAGCAGCCGTGTTTTATCTCGTTGAATGCATTAATACCGTAAATAACGAATGGTAGGAGGCCACTAGCATATTTATCACTACTACCTACCAGATTATGGTAATTTTAGTGAATATTTCTGTGCAGATCTGAACCGGGAGGGTATATAGACCGTTGTCCTTCTCGTGATATTATTTAGTTTAGTGATGGCTGTAGTTTAAAAACAAAAATAATTTAGTTATATGTTGAAGCAGTTATACGAGGTGGTATTAATTTATTACGACTATTTGCGACATTTCAAGTGGGACAAAATATTGCCTTTTAATTTGAGTCCGCACGTGGAGATATAAGAGTAGGTCTGAAGGTCAGCGACCATCCAGAATACGCGTTGAGTCGAGACTAATTTCCATCTCTGTTCTTCGAAAATTGCTGTTGTACCCATCACGAAGCTATAGCCCCACCACTCCACCAAACGAAGATGGCGTAAACACCATTATCTAGCGGTATAGCGCTTAATCAAACATGGAAGGTGAAAAATCTCAAGACGCTATTCAAATAGTAGGTAATTTAAATTCCAAAACTGTATCAATATTTGGTGCTACACCAACATATTACTCGTTGTGAATCGTTTTTATTCGTAAATATTTGACAGCCGTTGCACCCTAGTCAACCCGAAGTCTGACTACCAGTCTTACCAAGGGGTATAATGTTACACAGTAACTGGTTTTTAGAGGTCAGATATGCAGTCGCTCTATGAAAAATACTATTATTCAGTTGCATCAACATAATTCACAATAAACAAAAACTTCCAATACAATAAAATCCAATAAAATATCGATATACCGTTCAACAAAAGCAAGTTTACAGGGAAACAGCTTGTTATTAAGACACGAACGTTCACTGGCTCTGTTAGTCGTTGAATCGCAGGCGATCTATTGGAGGTACAATGGGACCCCAAACGGCTGCTATCAAAGACCTGAGGCATTCGATTACTGTACGGATCGAGTGTAGGAGGCTAGGAGGGATACACACATGCGATTGGTTGCGATTTTGTTGAGGTATTTTTTCGTGGTTTGCGTAAGCAGGGAGAAGTCATCGAATGTAAGCTACGAATTTGTCGTAGATAAGAATCTTAGTTTTACCATAATTCTCATTCTTGTTAATACGAGATTGTTTTAGTTTTCGCGAATGACCATATTTAAGTAAGACACTATAACATTATGATGTTTTTCAGCCATACTCTCAAACACAAACCTTGCTGATTTGCTAATCTCTTGACCACTGTGTTAGCTACCATTATAATAGGACGGTGTCACATCTCTTCGAGGCGTTAGTTATGTACAGTCTGGAAGATTAATTGCTTATCAAATTGATACATTCATATCATTACGTTAATGTGCCGTGATATAACTATCTAAAAAACTGTCAAGGAATGACAGTTGTGGTTTGAATACACACAATTTAAATTGGACGTAAATATACAACAACAAAAAAATGGATTTATTACTACTACAAACACGATGAAAAGAAAAATAGTATAAGGTTATTCATTGCCAAAAGTTCAAGAAAAAAATATTGTTCATTGTAACATAATATACCTTCAAAACTTTTACCATACTGATATGCTTTACACATGTCGTGTAAATCGTCCTAAGATTATTAGAAGAAACAAAATACCGTGTCTGAATCGCGAAGGAGCGTCTAAATGTGACTACCAATATGTTGTTAGCGCTATGTCCGACTATAGGCAATCCTGGGAAGTGGGAGTATCGCAAAAAATGTGTTGCGTGTTATAGAGCAGCACAGTGTAGTTGTTGTCAGAGAGTACAGTGACAGTGTCGGTTTTAAAATAATTATTTAACAACTAGCTGAACCCGCAAACGTTGTTTTGCTTCTTTTTTTTTTTTTGAAAAATAGATGTTGGCCGATTCTCAGACCTACCCGATATGCACACAAAATTTCATCAAAATCGGTCAAGCCGTTTCGGAGGAGTATGGCAACGAAAACTGTGACACGAGAATTTTATATATTAGATGTTATTGGTATTGTTGGTTTTAAGGCTGGTCACATAAGTCAAAGAGAACAAACAAAATCTTTTTTACATTTTTATATTAAAAAATACTATTTCACAATTTTGGGATTAGCCTTGAGTTATTTTTTTTTAAGTAACTGGTTCCATATTCCCCAAACCACACACTTACGTAAACGCAACTTTTAATATTTTCCAGGGCATACACCATTAAAACGCCTCCACAGACTTTTTCACACATCGCAAGTCAAACAAGTCGTTTTTCCGGCTCATGTACCACAAGCCTAACATCAAACGATGCCGGACGAAACCTAATATCAGCTCGACGACACTGTCGCTCCGCTTGATCCGCGTTGATCCACGCTGTTGCTACCTGCAGACTTTGATGGACAATGCTTTAATAGACTGGGCGAAATGCAGCTGGTTGAAATGGTAATGTTTGTAAGGAAGTTAGAAGTAGAAGAGTTATTTGATGGTTTGATCCACCCTGTCTTATTACCCGATTGCGGCGGCGCTCAAAACAAAGGTAATGTTTTCAGTATGTTGATAATTAATGTGTGTAATAAATACACTTATTATAATTTAACTAAATAAAATTATCATGTAAGTAAGAACATCGAAAATCAAAGAAACCATGTCGTCGTCGATCAAAATCGTAAAAACATTACGATTTTGATCGACGACGACATTGTTTCTTTGATAGCAAAATTTGTTTCATGAAAAAGAATTACTAACAAAGAAACAATGTCGAAAAATTGCGAAATTCTGTTCTTTTGTCTTTTTAGGCGTTCGTACGTCCTAATGAATAACGGAACCCATATAGGATCACTCGTGTGTCTGTCTGTCTGTCCGTCTGACACAGCCAATTTGCTCAGTATTTACTGGACTGATTAAGTTGAAATTTGTTGCACATACGAATTACGGTACTACGGTCGTGTAACGTAATTATACGAATTTTGAATATGAGGGTCACATTTCGAGGGAAATAGTTTTGCAAACTAACATAACAAATGAAAGGGCTCGTGAGGGTCTCAATTTTTTTATTTTTTTTATTTGGTATGCTGGCTAGGATTCACACTCATACATAACATCATCACGCCTGTAATCTCCCAGAAGGGAGATGCAGAGGTGTACCTATAGTATACCCACATTTCGCCAGTTATGTTTTTTTAAAAGTCCCATGTAATAGGGGGCGTATTGCCATAAGGCGGGCAAAATTCCAACCTGCGCTGCAACTGAAAAATTCTATATAGAAAAACCCAATAACACTTTGCCCGACCTGGAATCGAACCCAGGACCTAATGCTCAGCAGTAGCTCTTGCAACCACTAGGCCAACGAGGCAGGCAGGTGGAATTCTGTATTTTTTACGGATAATCTGTATACCCACTTCCATTTGTTATGAAAGCTAGACTGGCGTGTCCATAAACAACAAATACGAAACTCTTGTTAAAACACTTTTGTGAGCTTCAATTTTAACTGACAATGTAATAAAATCATAAAAATAAATTTAGACTTACTTCTAATTATCGCTTCATAACGAAACTTTAGTAACTAGTTCAGATGACAAAACTATAATTTGTTATCTTGGAGTTGATCTGATGATGGAGCCAGGAGGTGGACAGTGGAACTCTTCAGTGCCTCCTAGTGAACCGTCCGAGTTTGGGCTCAGATGATTGGTTTAGACGAGTCCAATAGCTTGGTAACGAGAGTCTCATGATGGCCACCTAGGTCGTAACTTCGTTGACTTTAGACTTGTCAACTGAAATAAGAATATATTAGAATATTAAAAAAAGTAGTGTAAGATTTAGTTGTGTATACTGTTAATTAACTTTACAAAGCGCTCTTCGCTTTTTCATTTAATCGTTGGATCAGAAGTACATGTCAATTCACAAATTTACAATTTTTTGTGTGTGATTAAAGTTTTTTTTCACCCTACTTATTTCCCGTCTTCATAGAAGAAAGTAACTGCTGGCGTGAAATATATACCTACCTTTTTTACCCGACTATGCTGGGAGTAAGGGTTATGATTTACCGTCATCATGTTAAATCATAACCCTTTATCATGTTTGCCTCATGTTGGAAAAAATTCAAAGTTACCAGATTTCTTTACCGCAAACAGTACGGGGTGTTTTCCTTTTATCCCCTGATGTACTCGAGTCTTTTCGCCCTGGGCATGGTGGAATACACAAGGCAGGCTGTAAGAAGGGACGTTGCACTGGTCAAGTCCGTGGCTCGCGTACTGGCAGGTGCGTAGGTACGCGCCGGAAGGGTGCGTAGGCGTGTACCGGTCGGGTGCGTAGTTGCAAGCTGGACGGGTGCGTAGGAGCGCGCCGGACGGGTGCGTATGTGCGCACCGTACGGGTGCGTTGCATCGTGCCGGATGGGTGCGTCGGTGCGCGCCGTACTGGTGCGTAGGAACGCGCCGGACAGGTGCGTAGATGCGCGCCGAACGGGTGCTTAGTTGCGCCCGGTACGGGTGTGTAGGAGCGCGACTGAACGGTGCGTAAATGCGCGCCGTACGGGTGCGTAGGTGCGCGCCGTACAGGGCGTAGTTGCGCGCCGTATGGTTGCCTAGGTGCGTGCCGTACGGGTGCGTAGGAGCGCGCTGGACGAGTGCGTAGTTACACACTGGAAGGGTGCGTAGGAGCGCGCCGGACGAGTGCGTGGATGCGCGCCGAACGGGTGCTTAGGTGCGCCCGGTACGGGTGTGTAGGAGCGTGACGGAATGGTGCGTAGCTGCGCGCCGCCGGTCCGCTCTCTTAGACGTGCCAGCGGCTAGGACTAACCTAATCAAGTTAACCCCTATGTCACGAACCGCACGTATTATTAATGTGGCTACGGTGTCGGAGGATATATTTGGACGAAACCTGCTAAAATTTATGAACGTGGCACAAATCATAATTGAGGGAGGTCTGATGCATTAAACGTATTAATTAAAAAAAAATGTTTTTAGTACTTTGTAATTTTGCTCACGGTCATCTCAATCTTTGTAAATTTGTGTACCTACTTGGTACAGGTCTAGGTCTGATGTCTTGAGGTAAATGTCTGATTTCGCCAATGAAGCTGGGCAAGATCAGCACAGCTTTTATACATAGTTTATGTAATGATCGCGTTCGGTTCATTTTTGAAATTCACCCTGAGCATTGCATCGCATTGTGACTTATAATATCTCCTTGGAATAGTATGTTAAGGTGGTATAATTGTAATATGAATAGATAATAAACATTTAATGTCTGTTTCGGACAGGTGCGTAGATGCGCGCCGAACGGGTGCTTAGTTGCGCCGTTAGTTTATTCAGCGTGGCAATGCTGCCAGTCTTCTGGGCACGTTTCCAGATGACAGCGATGCGGACGAGTACTTCGACGCCTGAGTGTTTTATATTAATTTGTACAGGTAGTTAGTTATTTAGTAATTTAATTTAGTTATATATATATGTTGTTATGTTTTAATTAATATCTCTTATATAAAAATAAATATAAATGTGACAGGCTCTATACTGATATGTTCATGTCTGTTTTATATTATTACAAAATGAAAATAAATTAAATCCAACCAAAAAGATTTCGTGTTATCTAGGTCGCTAAGACTTACTTAACGCTGTGACTGTTGTTGTTGTTCTTAGATCTAGTACAGACAAGCCCCTATCTCTACAAGGGCTAACCTTACATCTTGGTGAAACTGCCCCGTCTCAAAAACGGCTATGTAGGCTTTTCAAGTTAAAGAGTAATTGTCGACCAACTTACATTTGCAGTTGAAATGTATAGGGGAACATGTTTTTCAACTACAATATTAAGTTTGCTTTTGGTATAAATTCATTATTTTACTGGTCCGACATACGTATTTGTATTTTTAACATTGTAGTTTAAACTATTAGGTGCGACAACGGGTGAGCCGCATATGTTGAATGTTGTACATCAAAATATGCAGGGTCTGTCCGGCAAAGAGTTAGAGTTAAGTTTATTTATGGAGAACTATGATGTTCACGTGTTATGTTTGACTGAACACTGGTTGAAGGAACATGAAGTAGTGTTTATCGATGATGATAATTTTACCGTACAAAGTGCGTTTGTGAGAAAAAGTGCTATTCGCGGTGGTTCTTTAGTTCTTGTTTCAAACAAGTTGAAATGTAAACAACGTTTAGATTTAGTTAATCTTTCTATCGAGCGCACTATTGAGTTGTCTTGTGTTGAACTAGAGCAATTCGTTGTAATCTGCGTTTATCGACCCCCTTCTGGTGATTTTATTAGTTTTGAATCGGTAATGGAGGATTCTCTGAATAGGTTAAAATCAAGTAATAAGAGTATAATTTTATGTGGAGATTTTAATATTAATATTTTAGATGTTACTCCATTAAGTATTAGACTTCTCAATCTGTTTAGGTCTTATAATTTGATTAACTTGTTTTTTGAACCAACTAGGATCACGGCATCTTCGTCAACTTGTCTTGATAATATATTTAGTAATTGTGATGCCAAAAATAAATTAGTGTAGAGTGACTTAACGTCCGACCACTGTGGTTTATTAGCTAGCTTCCCCATGACATTACATAAAAAACCGTATAAACTTGAATGCAGGCCTTATACAGCTAGTCGTTGTGAAAAGTTTAAAGATAATATAGCTCATAGAATTACACCATCGTTAGTAGAACACGAGAATCCTAACGAAATTTACGGAGCCCTTTTTGATGTTGTGCAAAAAGAATACCAGTCTATTTTCAAGACCAAAACCATTAACATTAATGGCACTTCCGTTGGTTTCAACCAATGGGCTACTCCAGGTATTTATAAAAGTAGAGCGAGACTATACGAATTATATGGTTTGAAAAAATACAGGTTTGATACTCCTTTCCTAGAGTATGTAAAAAAATATTCAAAACTATTTAAAAAGATTTGTGCTATTGCGAAATCAAAATTCTTAAGTGATTCAATTAAAAGTTCCAATAATAAAGTAAAAACCACTTGGAAAATTATTAACAATGAAACGGGTAAGTCGGTTAAACAAGAAAATCAACTTGAGATTATAGTCGATAACAAATTAGTTAGTAAGGCAGCTGACGTAGCTGAGGCATTTAATGAGTTTTTTGCCAACATACCTATAACTACGACTTGCTCCTTAAATTCGTCCCCGTCTAAAGCTGAGAACCTTTTGAATAGTAGTGTGCAAAAATGTACTCGCTTATTTAGCTTCGAACATGTAACGCCTAGTGATGTAATTAACGTCTTTAACACTCTTAAGTCTAAAAACACTGGTGATTACTGGGGCATCTCCATTAAACTTTTAAGTAATATAATAGACATTGTAGCCCCCTATCTAGCTATTACTTTTAATAAATGTGTTGATCTAGGAACTTTTCCTGACCTCATGAAGAGTAGTAAAGTCATACCATTATTTAAATCTGGTAATAAAAATATCATTAGCAATTTTAGGCCTATTTCTATCTTACCAGCTTTTAGCAAAATATTTGAAAAGTTAATACTTAATCAGTTGCTAAGACATTTTAACCTAAATAGCCTACTTGTTGGAGTACCTGCGCAAATTCTCTTAGCAATCATTAATGTATACGTGCTAAACTATCACCTTTTGTTAAGATCAACCAATTGTTCAAAGTCATTGTTCTAATAAAAATCAAAACTCATACACGTAACTTGTGCCCGCTGCATTTTTATTCTAAACCCCGTTAAATTACGTACATATTGGTCCATCGAACCGGATTGAATAAAATTGCTTAGATCTGCTACTTCATATAAGTACATAAATTTGGAAAAACAGGAAATAAACAGTGGATTTATAGAAAAAACCAAACCTCGTCCTTCACTTTGAGGTTAAGAACCGGCAGTGTGGTATGTGGATATAAAACGGTGTTAAGTCCAATCAATTTATAATATCGTCACCCAACACTCAATCAGGTAGTATATAACGCCAATTAAGGAGTTAT
The DNA here is from genome assembly GCA_963555695.1 of Dasypolia templi. Lineage (NCBI taxonomy): Eukaryota > Metazoa > Arthropoda > Insecta > Lepidoptera > Noctuidae > Dasypolia > Dasypolia templi. The sequence continues at coordinate 2,151,999 of OY743144.1, forward strand.
AAGGTTAGTCCTATTTATTACCGATTTTTATGTGTACCAAATTATTCGAAAATGTACCAGACCGTTTGCATTGTGATACATGGCGACCAGTAGAAACAATATTTTATTGTTAAGTTAACAGCAATTAAGTTGAAAAACATATTTATTAAAATATAGTAATGTTGATTAATCATATTACATTATTTCAATTAAATTGTCTAAGCCATGTTTAAGCATAGATAATTAGATATATGTAGGTACGTATTTCTATTTAGTAGGTAACATAATATTAAGAGTGTTAGATATTGATGATTGTTAACTGTTATTACAGTTAATTACCGTGTTATTAAGTTATTGTGTTGACCTTCATTAAAGTTTGGAAGTCATTAGAGTTTGTATAAAAATTAAACGAGTTGTTAAAATCTAGATAAGTACTTAATTATTGTCAGTGTTCATTGAATCATTCAAATCAGTAGTTATCATCTGCACATCAGTTAAGATTAATATACAGTACGTTGATACTTAGTTTTTATTGTTTGTTTACACATATATTGTATAAATTCCAGATTTACACCCGCCTCCAAGAATGACCGAGGAAAAGGAGTTAATAAGGAAGCGAGGTAGCTTCAAAGGCCGATTAACTGCTTTTGTCAATTATTTAGACGCACTGGATGTAACAACATTGTCTAGCTCCGATATAACGGAACTACAGATGCGCATAGGCAAGATGGAATTGTTATACCAACAATATGATGAGGTACAGTTGCGTATGGAATGTATTGTGGATGATATCAAGGCCCAGTTTTCTGAGCGTTCCGATTTTGAGTCGCTGTATTTTAAAGCACTGTCTAAGGCTCAGGAATTTCTAAACAGTCATAGTAATAAAGATAATGCATCTGTTTGTAGCAACAAAAGTAATTGTGGTAGTAGTTATAAGCCAGTTAGGTTACCCACAATTCAATTACCAAAGTTTAGTGGATCTTACAATAACTGGTTGGAGTTTCACGACACATTTACGAGTCTCATTCATTGCAATGATGCTATCGACGAAATCAACAAATTCCATTACCTACGAACGTCTCTGGAGGGTGCCGCTGCCGTGGTGATTCAGTCGATCGAGTTTTCTGCTAATAATTACTCTGTGGCATGGAACATACTATGCGAAACATTTGATAATAAGAGATTACTAATCCACAATCATGTTTCAGCCATGTTTAATATGGAGACCATTACAAAAGAATCCTCTGTCACTTTAAAGAATTTAGTTGACCAAATCAACAAACACTTACGAGCATTAGATACATTAGGGGAGCCCGTTAAGTATTGGGATACTCTTTTAATTTTCATTTTTACTGGCAAGTTAGACAGCAGAACGTTCCGGGAGTGGGAGGAGTGCAAAGGTCGCGTAGACAAAGACAGCAAGGTTACTTTCGATGCATTCCTTAATTTCATACGTGAGCGCGCCGAGCTAGTTGAAACTTTAGAGTTGTCTCGTAATAATCAGCCACAATCCAGTAATAAAACAGGGGCTAAGCTGAAGTCTATGATTACCGTTCAAAGTGGTGTTAATTCTAATTTAGAGTCAGGTACAAAAGTCTGTCCGAAATGCAAGGGTGACCATTATTTAGGTGAGTGTGCGCAGTTTCTCGCACTAAGTAACGAATCACGTGTTAAAATGCTGCCAAGTTTCAAGGTTTGTTACAACTGCTTTCGTTCGGGTCATTTCGCGAACCATTGTAAAAAGCCAGGTTGTAAGCTTTGTAAACGCAAACATAATACATTAATTCATATCGCTGATTTTAAATCTAGTGCACAATGTAATAATAATGTAAAAAATAACTCGTCTGATAACTTGTCGCCACAGTCGGCTTCGGCGTCTTCGGTGACTGAGACAAATAATGTTGCATTGTCGGCTAACGTCACATCTGGACACGGCACTGTGAGTCATGATGTGTTATTGTCAACCGCTTTAATTAAATTACATGATCGTAATGGTCGAGAACATGTTGTTCGGGCAATTCTTGACAGCGGTAGTACATCGTGCTTCGTGACGGAAAGACTATGTCGACAGTTAAATTTAGAGACTAGGCAGGTAGATAGATCGATATTTGGCATCAATAACGTGACTTCTCACGTAGGTAAAACGTGTCGCATTAACGTGACGTCATTACACAATAGTTTCAGTACTGAACTTTTTTGTTTCGTTTTACCATCAATAACCAGTGATGTCCCATGCCGTGAGGTTAATATTTCTTCACTCAACATTCCCTCTGATATCTGTTTAGCAGATCCTACTTTTTACAAGCCCGCTGATGTCGATATTTTAATCGGTGCTGATGTCTTCTGGAACTTGTTAGGTTCACAAAGAATAAAGTTAGGCAATGAGAAGCCAATTTTGTGTGAAACCAGGTTAGGCTGGATTGTCTCCGGTCCGATTAGTCGTAATTACGTTGCATTGGTATCTAGTAACATTAGGTGCAATTTTACCAAAGTCAACAATAGTTCTTCCGAAGATGGTTTCAATAAAATTCGAAATGATTTAACTCGCTTCTGGCAACTTGAGGAGGTAAATAAGAAATCTTCTCATTATTCGCCGGAAGAGAAATTATGTGAGGAGCATTTTATAAAAAATACGACCCGATTGGCCGACGGTCGTTTCTGTGTTCGTATTCCCCTCAAACAAAATCCGTCTGTTTTAGGAGATTCTATAAATAAAGCTGCTCATTGTTTACAGTCTTTAGAACGTAGATTAAAACCTAAATCTGATTTTACTAAAATGTATTACGATTTCATGTCTGAGTATGAGTCACTAGGCCATATGACTGAATGCAAACAATTCGATTTGAACATGTCTGGTTATTTTATCCCGCATCACGGCGTATTACGTGAAAGTAGCACCACTACGAAACTTCGAGTGGTGTTCAATGCAAGTTGTCCATCTTCATCTGGCGTTTCGTTTAACGATTTACAGATGGTCGGCCCTACCGTTCAGGACGATCTGTTGTCTATTCTTCTTCGTTTCAGACAGCACAAGTATGTTTTGTCAGCGAACCACGAGAAGATGTATAGACAAATAGTTGTCCACCCGTCTGACAGATATCTACAACAAATATTGTGGCGTGGTAAGGTGTCCGACCCCGTTAAGTTTTATAACTTAAACACCGTTACCTACGGCACGGCTAGTGCGCCATTTTTAGCTTTTCGGTGCCTTCATCAATTAGGTGATGATTGTAAAAATCCGAAATTTGCTGACATCATTAAGCATGATTTTTACGCTGATGACCTACTGTGTGGCGGTGATGATTTGGATGAAGTCAAATTCATTCGTCAGGAGGTAACGAATGTTCTGAAATCGGCTTGCATGTCATTGCGTAAGTGGAAGTCGAACGAACCTCAATTATTATCGGAAGTGGCTAAGTCTTTGCTTGATTTAAATATAGGTGCTAATGAACCTGACAAGCTGCTCGGACTAGGTTGGTATGCAAGTTCAGATGAACTCGTATTTCAAATAGGCTCAACTATATCGTGTAATAGTAACACTAAACGTGATTTACTTTCTGTGATTGCAAGGATATTCGATCCTTTGGGGCTTTTGTCTCCATTTGTAATCACTTTGAAAATGTTACTACAGCGAATGTGGTTAGATAAATTGTCATGGGATGAGCCATTGCCTACTGAAATTAATTTAAAATGGCAGACTATTATTAAAGCTCTGTCTGTTTTAAATGAAATTCGTATTCCTCGAATTGTTGTTTGTTACTCATATCGGGAGTTCGAACTCCATATATTCACAGACGCGTCAGAACGCGCATATGGTGCGTGCGTGTATGTACGCAGTATTAATCACGAAGGTGAATGCATTGTTCGGTTACTTATGTCCAAAAGTCGAGTGGCGCCAATTAAACCTACCACAATTCCCAGGTTGGAGTTGTGTGGCGCGGTTGTAGGAGCTCGTCTGTATGAGAAGGTGTTAAACTCCCTTCGGCTTAAGTTCTCTCGCGTATTTTGTTGGACTGATTCGACCATCGTGCTAGGATGGCTACAGATGTTACCTTCAAGGCTTCAGCCATTTGTACGCAATCGCGTCGCTGAAATCTTAGATCAGGCAGGTCATTGTACCTGGAGGCACGTCCCAACCGATAAGAACCCAGCAGACCTAATATCTCGTGGTGTAGATATTAGTCATCTGCAGAGTTTGGACATGTGGTGGTCTGGTCCTGACTTTCTCCAACAAGACTCACGTAGTTGGCCTTCGCAATTTAAATGTATAGAATTAGCCTCACTCCCTGAAACTCGACCTGATGTATCATTAAGTGTTGTTCTTGACGATAACGATACGGCATTAGTTATAGATTTTAAACGTTTTTCTAAGTATTTAAGACTTTTACGTTGCATGGCTTTTGCGATGCGATTCATCAAATTATGTAAACGACAATCGCCCGCTAGTACTTATTTATCTGATGAAGAATTAAGCAAGGCGTTAAAAATATTAATTTATCAAAGTCAACAAGAATCATTTCCCGAACATAAATTACTTTTAAATAAACAAAGTTTACCAAAAAAGAGCGTCCTATTAAAATTTAATGTGTATTTAGATGACAACAATCTAATACGTGTCGGAGGACGTCTCGATAATTCTGATTTTACTTATAATAAACGGCACCCTATAATTTTACAGTCCACTCATAACTTCACTAAATTATTATTTGATTTTGAACACAAAAGGTTAATGCACGCAGGCCCTCAGCTATTATTAGCAACGATTAGAGAATCCTATTGGCCTATAGGAGGTCGAAATTTAGCCAAAGCCTGTTATCATAGATGCGTTCTTTGCCGACGTATGCAGGGTAAGGTGGTTACTCCATTGATGGGCAACCTGCCGCGACAGCGTCTTCTTCCAGGAGGGTATCCGTTCGAAAGCGCTGGCGTTGATTACGCAGGTCCTATTATGAGTGCTAGTCGTCAAGGTCGTGGATGTAGACTCGTCAAGGTGTATATAGCAATTTTCATATGTTTCACCACAAAGGCTGTGCATTTGGAGCTTGTGGGTGATTTGACTAGTCATAATTATTTATTAGCCTTATATAGGTTTATTTCGCGAAGGGGCAAACCCATCCACATATATTCCGATAACGGTACGTCATTTGTTGGTGCGTATAATGAGCTATCAAAGTTCTTAAAAACTAATTCCGAGTCTTTGGGCGGAACTATTGCTAATGATGGAATTAACTTTCACTTCATTCCTGCGTATACTCCACATTTTGGCGGTCTCTGGGAGGCGGGTGTCAAATCCGCAAAATATCACCTACAACGAGTGTTGGGACATTGTAAGTTAACCTTCGAGGAGCTTAACACCACATTAGTCCAAATTGAGGCAATTTTAAACTCACGCCCACTAACGCCGCTGTCCTCAGACCCTGCCGATTGCACTCCACTAACGCCAGGTCACTTTCTCGTCGGCCGGCCACTCACTTCGTTGCCGCAGAAAAGTTACGCAGATCAATGTACAACCCATCTCAGTCGTTATCAACGGATTGAGCAGCTCCGCCAGCACTTCTGGACTAGATGGAGTAAGGAGTATGTTGCGGAGTTGCAGCAGCGGACGAAGTGGCGTTCATGTAAAGATGGTTTGAAGATGGATTCCCTGGTGGTTGTTAAAGAGGACAATCTCCCACCCCTGAAGTGGAGACTAGGAAGAATTGTTGATATTCACCCGGGATCAGACGGAATAGCCCGTGTAGCGGATATTCGTACCTCAAATGGCGTCATCAGGAGGGCCTTCAACAGGATATGCCCACTACCCGTAATGTCAGATCAGGAGTCTGGTTGAAAGCACGACTTTCAACGCCCGGGGGCATGTTGGAGTGCCTGCGCAAATTCTCTTAGCAATCATTAATGTATACGTGCTAAACTATCACCTTTTGTTAAGATCAACCAATTGTTCAAAGTCATTGTTCTAATATAAATCAAAACTCATACACGTAACTTGTGCCCGCTGCATTTTTATTCTAAACCCCGTTAAATTACGTACACTACTTCATAATGAACAATATGGCTTTTCAAAAGGACGTTCGACTACAGATGCGGGTGTTGCTCTGCTGAAACACATATTTAATGCATGGGAGAAATCGCAAAATGCTATTGGAGTTTTCTGTGATCTCTCTAAAGCCTTTGATTGCGTGCGCCATGACACGCTTTTGCGTAAACTACGTCATTACGGTGTCCAAAACGAAGCTCTGAACGTAATAAATTCTTATTTACATAATAGGTTCCAATGTGTAGATGTCGATGGTGTGAAATCTTCCGAGCTACCAGTTCAGTTAGGTGTACCTCAAGGCTTAATACTTGGTCCATTCTTGTTTTTAGTGTATATCAATGACTTACCATTCTATTTAAACGATATCTGTGACATTGTACTGTTTGCAGATGATACCTCTCTTATTTTTAAAGTAGACAGGAATAGACAAGATTTTGACGACGTAAACCGTGCACTCTCAATGGTTACGGATTGGTTTACGTCAAATAATCTAGTTCTCAATGCCAAGAAAACGAAATGTGTGAAGTTCGCCTTACCGAATGTTAGAAATCTAGGACCCAACATCGTCTTAGATAAAGAGCTGCTTGAAACTGTGGACTCGACGGTTTTTCTGGGCATAACGGTAGATGCCAAACTTCAGTGGGGCCCACATATCTCAAGCTTAGCGTGGAGGCTCAGTTCAGCCGCCTACGCCGTCAGGAAAGTAAGACAATACACTGACGTTGATACAGCTCGCTTAGTCTATTTTAGTTATTTCCACAGCGTTATGTCCTACGGTATTCTGCTGTGGGGCAAAGCCGCTGATATTCAAAATATATTCGTCCTTCAAAAACGAGCTGTCCGAGCAATTTATCAGCTAGGAGCCAGAGTTTCTCTTAGAGATTTTTTTAAAGATATTGGTATTCTCACAGTGGCATCTCAATTCATCTTCGCCAACATCTTATATATTAGGCAAAATATACACTTATACACTAAAAACAGTGATTTTCACAATGTTAACACCAGAAATAAGAACAAACTACGTGCTCCCTTTCACCGGCTTCATAAGGTCCATAACTCATTTGTTGGGCTTGGTATAACCTTTTATAACAAGTTGCCCTCTTCTTTACTAGATTTACCTTTTAATGCGTTTAAAGCCCAAGTAAAATCCAACCTTTGTTCAAAGGCATATTATTCCATTAACGACTACTTAAACGATAAGAACTGTTGGTCGCTGTGATTAACTCAAGACAATGTCGTGTTCTTTCTCCAGAATCAGCTTACTAACTGACAGGGTATATGAGTTCATATAATTTTTTAATTTTTTATTTGACGGTATAAGTCAATTATTTTGTTGTCTTCATTTATTATTGACATGATCTACTCATTACAATGTTTTTAATGAGCTGTATTGCAATATATGGTTAGCTAGCGACCTCGACAATTGATAATATTATTCTTGCCTGAGCAACCAACAGCAGGTTCGTCATGCTCCCTTAGATGTCACTGCTTGCGGTAGCGTCGGGGGTCGGGTTTCCTCCTTCCCTCAAATATGGCGAGGGGGGTAATGGCTGACCTTTGCGTTATGCTCGTGAACGGGTGCTGCTTGTGGTGACTGGTCGTCTTGCTGTCTTTGGTTTTATCATTGTTACAGTAATTGTTCTGTTGATTTATTTTACTTTGATGGTCCTAGTTTATCATTTATTTATTTTATTTGTTGTATAATAATTTCAGTATTGCATATGTAAGCTGCCATGCACTTTAGGCCTGAAGGCTTTATTTATGTATTTGTGTTATTTACATGCAATTTTTTTCTTTTTTTTTGTCATTGGCGTTTCGGTAATTACTTGCAATTGTTTAGAATCAAGTTCTTCTAACTGAACAGACAGCTGTGCTGCTGGGGAGTTTGTTGCGCCACTTCTTCTTCCCAGCTAAAGCACTAGGAAGTGGTGAAGGGCGGGCTTTTTGGGGGACTGTCTTATGTAATTTTGACGTTCGAAAAGTGCTGATTCTCAGCCTAATTTGAATAAATGACTTTTGATTTTGATACACTTGCCAGGTTTTTTTTTAATACTTCAACAGAGCAATTGCATAAAGATAATTTATATGCCAAAAAGTATCACAGAATACTTCTTATCCCGGAAGATTTCACGATTGCTGAGGGATAGATCCCATGAGTGAAGCCATTGATAAAAGATAGTTAATTCACATAAAGTACAAATTAAATGTCGATACTGAAGATTAATTACTAACTTTGCGCCATTCCAAGGATATGCCATACTTTGCGCCATTCCAAGGATATGACATTACGAAGATAGCCCTGGTCAAGAAAAGTATTAGGTAATATAAAACTACCCGTTTAAAAGATAGACATTTCACAAGATAGTCTCGTAGCCCCGGGGTGGAGGAGCGATACAGATGTACGATTCAGCTGAACCAGGAAGCTAGCAAAGAATGCGAAAACTAGGAGGCTGTGGCATTGAGTTGGCTGACTACATCTTTATTTGAAACATGTCTAAGATAAACCGTTTGTTAAATGCTTCGAAAAGTTTACACTTACTGCTACTACTAGACATTGAGTTTCTTCTTTTTGTCTAAATTTTTAATCATAATCTCAATTTTTAATAATTTTCTGAAGCCAAGGTATTCTTTTCAAAGTCGAGTACTATTATATCATATAATAAATTAGTTAAAAGAAAGGCTTTTCTTCAAATAGGATTACTTGTCTAGTAGGGAAATTAGTACCTAACTATTCCACTTCTGGGCAAAGTAAAAGTACGATTAATTTATCTGTAGGTAATCAGAACTCCTTATAAAATCGAGAATTTACAACCGCCCTGATTTGCCCAATAGTTACTATGACCACTAAAACTCCACATTTCCCTCTAATTCCCTGAATCAGTGTCCCCAAAAGAAATAATGTGGCAACATTGACCAAGTTTGCAGTCACTATGGTCGTTACCGTTATTGCGCTCCGAGAAGTTCCCAAGAAAAATAACGCACAAGTTACATATCTTAGGTTCGGAAGTGGGGGTTAATTTATTTTAGATCGCTTCGTTCGTGTTGTTCTGCTGTTCGATATCGATTCTGCTGTGTGCCTTTTGCGAAGTTCGGGCAATCGAAGTTCGGGTTAAGAGTTTTAAATGATTAGCTGGAATATGTACTTTGTGGGAAAGAGTGATTATGTGAAAGTTTACGTATAATAATTACCTTTAAACAATCATAATACACCAGTATTTTTGTTAAAGTAACTATTCATTTGTAATTAATTAGCGTCTTGATGCTATTGTTTATGTATGTTTGAAAATAAAGGGTAAGGTTCATTTATGCTCTAGACAAAATCAAATTGGTTCTAATTAAATTGTATAATTTAATGTTAATTTCATTGTATAATTAGGTATTTTTATGACATTGATTTTCTTTTAAAGAAAGAAATAAAGAAAAATAGATTTATTTGTCACAGAAACAAGTGCATACAAAAAAAAATCGATTATAAAGCAGAAAAAATATGATGTAAACATAGAAATATACTTACGAACACAGGACATACATATTCGGCAGCTGCACGCCGTGACTGTGACAAGAAGGCTACTCAGCATGATGCTGTGCTATAGGGGACCCACAGCACTGCGCTGAATTTCAGTGGTCACCAAAAAATTACTTACGGGAACCAAGTCAGCTTTAGGGATTCAAAATATAACACGAAAAAAAAAACAGTAAGTAAGTAGGTTAACAGTAGTAGTTAGTTAGTTAGTAGGTAACTCACACACTGACTTATTACATGTTATTATTTTAGGAAAATCGTTTACTACTAAAATGATTGTAAATAAGCACCATGTTTCTATCACATTTAATTTATCCGTCTTTGTTTAATTTTTTATTTTTTACCTATTGTAGAACTAAATACATACGAAGTAAATATCTTTACCTATCTATAAAAAACAATAACACACAATGAGTGTCGTTCGATCGCCACCGCAGTCGCCTAATACGTGTAACGAAGGCAATAGAGACTCGATAGCAATAACAAGTGGTATTGATAGGTCTGAAAAGACAGGTGGTTCACAACCAGATTTACGGAAGCTAGCCTTGTCTGACAACACGAGTCAGATAACCGTTCGCGCCAAGAGGAAACAGCCGCAAGACTTTGGTGCACAATTCGAAAAATTTCAAGCTAAAATGGAATCACTTATGAAGGATATGGCTACAACCCAAGCTGAAAATCTTAACAAAATATCTCAAGACGTGTCAGCAATAAAGGGAGAGATCAGTCAGATCAAGGTAACAACTGACCTTCTGTCCTCGGAACAGGTTAGAATGAAATCGGAATTAGCCAACATCTCAGGTTTTAGAGCTAACATTGAGAAAAAAGTGGAGGCTATTGAAAATGAAATAGAATCACTTAAATCAGGTTCCACTTCCGCGATTACTACACCTTCTTTTAGCTATGAAGATTTTATGTCGGAGACCTACGAACGATCTCAGAGGGAGAAAAATGTTATCATACGAGGAATAAATGAGAAGCGATCCTCAAACTCCGAAGAGAGACACTTTTACGATAGCGAAGAAGTAAAGAAGGTAATAAAAATGGCTGTTCCAGACTGCATAGAACCAACAAAAACTATACGACTAGGAAAATATAATCCTGATATATCTAGACCTATAAAAATTATATTCTCGACATCCGAAGCAGCGAAATCAATTCTACGCAATAGATTAAACATACAATCAGGAAATATCAAAATCTATTCTGATGAAACACCCTACCAACAAAAATATCGTACCAATTTGAGAGCCGAACTGAAACGGCGACTAGATGCAGGTGAAAAGGATATTACCATAAAATATGTCAAAGGTGCACCTACAATCACAAAAATCCAGCCAAAAAACTAACGATACAAGATACAGATGATGCAACTCTAAACACTACTCACGAAGTAACTGATTCGTATCGCAATTTAATTAGAAACACAAAATCCCTAAAAATTTTATACGCTAACGCACGAAGTATAGTGAAGCCAGGAAAACTTGATGAACTAAACTGCATTATACAATACAACATATCCAGTCCTGTGCATGTAATTATACTATCGGAAACCTGGATCAAGTCAGAATCAGAGGCCAAAAGCTTGAATTTACCAAACTACACCCATTATTATAATATCAGAGAAAACACAAGAGGGGGTGGAGTATCAATGTTTGTTCATGACTGCCTAAAGCACAATTATGTAGAAGATATGTGCAAGGAGGACAATCACTACTTATGGGTTCATTTAGATAAATACTCGTTGGATATTGGTGCCATTTATAAAACTCCAAAATCAAACAGCAATGGGTTTCTGGAGGAATACTCACAGCAGCTGATGAGGAGGAAAAGAACTTTAGTGTTCGGTGATTTCAACTACGATCTACTCAATCCTAACCGATCAATTAATAAATATACAAAAATATTGCTAGAAAATGGACACACGATCTTGAATAAAATTGATAAAAAATTCAGCACCCGTGATACACTGACAAAAAAATCAATTCTTGACCATGTGTCATCAAATCTGAAAAATCATAAATTCCATATGACTATAGTGGAATCACCAATGTCGGACCACAAGCAAATATACCTAGAAGTTGGAAAATATACACTGGAAACGAAAAAGAAAATAAAGTATCACACCTTAGATTACACAGCCCTTTATCACACAGTAGAAAGTACAGTTACGAATATCTCTGACAATAACTACGATACCATTGAACATCTAATAAAGGAAGCAGTGAATAAAAATAGAATACCGAAATTCAAAATTCAAAATACGCTTAAATCAGACTGGATTAATAAAGACATAATTGGAATGATAACTAAAAAAAATCAGCTGTGGTCTTTATACAAGGAAAATCCAAACGATGAATCAATAAGAAAAGACTTCATAGCCCTACGAAATGCCGTGTCTGAACAAATCCAAAGTACAAAAAATGGTTATTATTACAAAGCTTTCAAAAATTGTGAAAGAAAACCTTTAAAAATGTGGAAGTTAATCGGAAACTTAGCTGGAAACAAAACAAAGTCGTGCTCTGCTCCTTCAAAACTAGATACAATAATGGGTCCAATTACGGACCTTAAAGAAATATGTAACTATTTTAACACCTTCTTTGCCACTATAGGGTCTATTCTAGCAAATAAAATCAAAACGCAAACACATACGCAGACAAGCAATCAAACGGTGTCAAAGTCTACTTCCCGCGAACTACTGTATTTAACTCCAACTACGGAAGAGGAAGTAAGTAAAATTGTAGATAATCTCAATCCCAACACTAGTACGGGCCTTGACGGCATTAGTTGTAAAACCGTAAAATGCATCAAAAACTTAATACTGAACAAACTAACAAAGAGTATTAACTATTGTTTTCAAAACGGGTTCTTCCCTGATACTCTCAAAGTAGCGAAAGTGAGTCCAATTTTTAAGTCAGGGAAAAAGACCGACCCGGGCAATTATCGCCCCATCTCAGTCCTCCCGATAATATCTAAAATCTACGAGAAAATACTATATAACCGGTTAGATAATTATCTCAAAACTATTAACTTCTTTTCTAAAACACAATATGGTTTCCGCGCAAAATCCAATACACTAACTGCAACAATCGATCTAGTGACAAACCTAAAAACTAATATTGATGAAAAACGCGTTGCACTCGGTATATTTATCGACCTGAAAAAGGCATTTGATACAATTAGCCATGGCCTGCTTCTCCAAAAACTGTATGATATCGGCATCAGGGGGACTGCCCACGAAATGTTTCGATCATATCTCTCTAGCAGACAGCAAATTGTTCGGTTTGGTGATACGCAAAATAACTGCGAAACTTTAACCTACGGCGTACCGCAAGGGTCCATTCTTGGCCCTTTGCTCTTCATAATATATGTTAACGATATACATCAACTGAATCTGACTGGTGACATTATATTATATGCTGACGACACCAGTTTATTTTTGTTTGGCAACAATGTCGATCACATACTTAAACAAGCGCAGCAAGATTTAGATACTCTTTCTAGATGGTTCCAAGACAATTTGCTGACTGTTAACACATCTAAAACGAACTACATTATCTTCAGTGCTAGAAACAAAAACATTGATACTTGCTCCACACTATGTATAAATAACGAATCCATAACCAAAGTTGATTCAGAAAAGTATCTTGGTCTCCATCTGGATAAAAATTTGACGTGGCAGCCGCACCTAGATAAAGTAAGATCAAAACTATCATCAATTATGGGTGCGCTTCGAAGTATCGTTCGCTGCTTGCCGAAATCTGTTAGGTTTATTATATACAATGCCATGGTAAAACCTCATCTAGAATACCTAATAGAGGTGTGGGGCACTGCAGCTAGAACAAACTTAAAAGAAATCGAAACATGTCAGAATAAAATAATTAAACTATTATTCCATTACCACTATCTAACTCCGACGGAAAAATTTTACAAGGAAACTAAATTGATGACACTGTCGCAGATTTATAAATATAACACCTGCATATTAGTACACAAGCTGTTAAACAAAGACATACACTCTAAAATAACGTTCACAAAAAAAGGACAAACACAAAAACGTATCAATAGACGAAAAAACAACATCTGCCTAAGACCACCACGTACTAACTACGGAAGGAAAAACCTATTATATGAAGGAGCAGAGTTATATAATAAATTACCAAATGACATAAAAGAGATCCAGTCCTTTAATCTATACAAAAAAAACATAAAGCACCACATCTTGAAAGATTTCTCTCGATTCTAAATCCAATTTATAAAGTCAGTGTTATTTCTTTGATTTATAATTTCTTTTCTACTTTCTACTTACATTAAGTTCCTACTTATTTAAAATACATACCCAGGTATAAAATATATTATGGTACTAAACCATCTTTTGAAATATTAACAAATTAAAAATATTTACATCTTGCTACTATTAACTTTGCGTAATTGCTATTGACTTGCCATCAAGAAACGATATGTAATGGCACACTCACTTTTTGTTGTTACCCACAAAACTATTTTTTTTTTTTTTTTGTGCATCTACTGCTTACTAGTTTAGTTACGAGTACCTACCGTTCTTCTTAAGTTCGTATTAAGTATTATGATAACTTGTATTTCTCATGATAAGTGAATTGTATTCTTTTTGAGAAATGTCTTAAACCGTAGAATATAGTAATTTTATTCTTGGTGCATAGTATTTATATACAATTAACGTATGCAAAATATTGTAAAACATTTTAAAAGAGTAACGGTAGAGTTTCTAGCTCATTCTTCTACGTACGAAAATACATATTGTAAGTTTTGGCAATATTAAGACTTTTTTTTTACCTGCTACATGAAAGTTTAGTACCTCGAGGGAGCTCTTTTCACCGAAAGAAACTACGAACACTATAAGTAGCAAGTTATTAATGTCTTGCAGGTACTCGTACATTTACGGTAAAAGTAAATTCGTAGAAAATTCTCAGTACCAATATTTCAAAGCTAAATATCTTATATTCACCGTAATATAAATTAAAGTTGCTTTTCGTGTATGTCTGCATGACCGCGTTATCCTTCTAAACTACGCAATGAATTTTGATGTGGTGTTCAACATCATTTAGTGATATTTTCTCCGGGAGGTTTACATATGTACTACAATAAAATTAAACTAACAAATAAAACATCTGGATGTTAAGGGTCCGACGAACAACGCACGTAAAAGCAATTCGAGGTCAGTACGAAATTCGTTCGGAATATTGCTATCTCTGTTTAACAAAAGAAGGTGATCGAGGGATGCGGTGCGCAGCCGTGTGTGTGTGTGTCTGTGAGAGTAGATTGATAGTTTTTATTAGCGCACTGCATTTTCAGCTCTTTGTATCGAACCGAGCATTGAGAATCCAACAGAGTGCTACCCAGCGCGTCGACTAAACACTGTTGGATTTTCAACTCTCGGTGCTAAGCAGTGCGTTGCAGATCCAGTGCGCAAAACAATCCCGCCGCGATATTTTTACGGGTAGGTAATTATCTCAAGGACACTGAGGGTAAAGTCAAAGTAACATTTGTAATATTCGATTAGCGATGACGCTAATAGAAAAGCCAAAAAATGTGTGGGGTTGACATAAGCTATCGAAACGTCACGTGATCATAGGTCATATCTTATTTCATAGATTATTTTTTGTCATTATACATATAATCAAAGGTCATAGCGTAGTATCTTAATTAAGTGATAGCGGATAAAATAAATGGACAATCGTTTTGTGATTACAACAGTAAAACAATAGTTATGCTTGTTCCTTGCTTTAAAATAAGTGAATATCATTAAAACTGTAGAACGATTTTTTGTAAGTTTGTTTACGCATAACGTGACTTTAAGAGTGAGGGTATAGGGAGTGCACCTGTGTCTGCGCAGAAACTTGTGCGCTTTACTATATTGTTACCGAAATCGGTAAGGACCAGGATGACATTATTATTATTATATTCTTGCTGGACGTAACCAGGTTTCATAAAATACCCCTGATATTATGGTAATATCTAAGATGGCGAATTGTATTGATGCCTCAATAATCAGTTTATCTAAATTGAGTAGATAGTACCTATATAATAATATCTGAATAGTATAAACGATTTTCATATTCATTAAATTGGCTGTAGCACATACATAACCATTCTGTATAGATCTCAGTACTAAAAAAAATCGTATTGTGTCGCATTTACTTTGCTTGTAAGGAATGTTATGTTATTTTTATTGTATAATAAAACATCTTGCCGCTAGAATATGGTTGATTATCACCGTATGCACGACACCACAGATAAAAAGCCAAATCATATAAATCGGAGTGTTTAGTATGGATCTTTGACACTCATATTACCGTAATTGTGTTACTCGTTGTGGATAATGAACCTTTATCAAGTTTCAACAATGATATTTATGAAGTAAGAACATAACAAAATAAATGTTTATTCACAATCTTTGTTTTTCATTTTTATTATTCTTAGCACAGAATGCTATTATTTATATGTACGCCTATTTATTTATATGTACCTAGAATATTTGTCTTTTATTTTGCATATCACTTTATTATTTGACTTGTATTAATTATTGCTTAGAGAGCAGTGGTGGCCCAGTGGTAACGGCCGCGGCTAACGAGTTGTAGGTCGTAGGTTCGAACCCAGACAGGCGCTTTACTTTGTATAAATTATTTCAGCACCACTGCTCTCAAAACGGTGAAGGAAAACATCAGAGAGACAGAAGAAGCATTAGTTTTTTAAAGAGACCAAGGCAATAAATAATCGTAAAATGAATAAAGACAATAATAAAAAATATCCCTATAATTTATATTTACACGTCGTCGGCCGGTTCCCCTCAAAGAACGCGCGCGATGACGATGTATGGATGTTCTAGCGGCAAGATGTTTTACCATAAGTAATTTATTCAAGAACACCGACTGCATATAGGTTCGTTCAACATTGGTTTACAAAAGTATTTAGGAAAGGTATGTATGACTTATCTGCTAGATTTTCTCTACAAAGCCTAGATCTCGAAATATTCTTATATGTTGAGATACCGGCATTGTAAAGAAGTTTCCAAAAAATGCATTGCTAGTCTGTAGATTTACAAACGATTCCCCAAAGTAGTCAACAAAACTAAAGCAAATCGTGAACATAACTAATTACTAATGGATAGAAATATCTTCCGAGTCGTTATGAATGAATGGTAGGTACAGTAAGTACAGTACAACTAGTGGTAGCTATCGATCTACTCACACAGACACACACACACGGCTGCGCACCGCGTCCCTCGCTTGCCTCCTTTTTTTCAAATAGAGATAGCAATATTCCGAACGAATTTTATACTCGACTCGAAGTGTTATTACGTGCTTGTTACGTCGGCCTCTTAAGTCAAGTCGTAAAAACCATAGCAAGGCATACTGCTATAAAAAATACATTAAATAAATAAACCTTCATCTGCCGTAACGACATATTATTCTTGTATTACGAGCATTTATACCTTATTTATGTAATGAGAAACTCAGCTAATTGTGTTATTTGAATAAAATATATTTTATGCTAAATATTTATTGATGTTCCATTACAAAATTGAATTTGCGTGTTCGAAGTTGCATATTTCAAGCAATTATTTAAATACAGTACTGTTAATGAAATTGTGGAAACGACCGATGAGATGGTGATCTATTAATTAATCCCTGAGTTTATTGTTGAAAAATAAATAACAAACAAATTATTGATAACTGTATAATTACTGTACGTTTTGCTTACTTATTTCTATGTTAATCATATCATAGATAACACTAGCTTCTGGCAGTGAGTGATGCTAGGCTCCTAAGGATTCTAGTGTAATGATTAATAGCCTAAAGCCTTTCTCAAGAATTTAGCTATCAAACGGAAAAGGAATTATTCAAATCCAACCGGTAGTTCCAGACACCGACACACAAACTGTAGCGAAAAAAAGACGAGCTTCGCCACATAATACGGGCATTTTTTAATAAAAAAATACACCGAAAATAAAAAAGAAAGTGGTGAAAAATATAACCAAAAAAATACAGGAAAAAGACGTCAGAAATTTTGCAGCATTGAAATATTTTTTAAAGAGATTAACCAAAGTAAAACTTAGGGGTCGATTGTTATTAAAGCGAGTTATTTTGGAAGTTATACGTATTGCAATAAACCAATTGCAATTGTTTTCAAAACCACGCTGAATGGCAATGCAAAGTAGTTAGTGTGAATACGAGAATCCGGTTTTGTAGATACCGCTGTTGTCGGCGCCGTGAGCACGATAAGGGAATCTTGGGATTGTAGGTTAGCACACCCGGTCCAAGCGCAAGCCATGAGTGACCAACTCTGATAAAACTGCTTTTTTTTTTTAATGGCGCCGAATAGGGCTGATTATGAGGGTTTCGTGACGGTGCAAAAGAGGAAGCGCTGATCGCAAACGAACAAGAACCGCTGCGGCAAAGCTCCAAAGATGCCCGAAGTCAGCTTGCGCGCCGCAAAGTCGAACACACCGGTGTACATCTCCCGCCTACACTACACTACTAAGGCGAAATACATCGTAGAGTACGTGCGCCAGAAGACAAGGTACGCGCCGAGGTTGCAGTTACTGGAGTCGCACCGCAACGTCAACTTCAAGGCGATCGTGGTGCGCGTACCGAATTACTATCTGCCCGTCGTCATGGAAGACTTTTGGCCGCAGGACGTTGTGTTTCTACGCTTTCGCGGACAAGTACCACAGGCCAGCACAAGAACAAGCTAGGGAAGTGCTACTAACATAGTTTTAAGCTATACATATTAACAAATTTTTTGTTTTATACCTTATATAATAGGTTGGGGAAAAAGTTTCTTCGCATTTTTTAAGAAAATTCAAAACATTTTTTCACATAGTTTATTTACATTTAACTAAAGTATGTAGGTACCATTTTGTTCGATAACCTTTTGCCATCATGTAGGTTGGAACATGATCTCATTGCTATAAAAATACCGCGACAAGTGGTTTTGGCAGTCCTCTCGTGATGTTAACCTGACACAGCCTAAAGAATTCTGAAGAGACCGAAACTGGTGGAAATCTGAAGGTGCAAGGTCAGGACTATACGGCGGATGCATTAACACCTCCCAGCCAAACTCTCTTAAGTTTTGCTGAGTGGCTAAAGATGTCCCCTTCTGTTCTTGTCTTCGCTTTCTCATCAGTTGTTCACAGTAGAGTTCAGAATCGATGGACCTGCCTGGTGGTAACAGCACATAATGAATAATGCCCTTCCAATCCCACCACACACACAGCATCACCTTGTTGCGAGTTAACCCGGGTTTCGCCACAGTCTGTGAAGCCTGACCGGCCTTTGACCACGACTTTCGGCACGTTTTTGTCGTACGTGATCCACTTTTCGTCACCAGTTATCAGCTTCTTCAAAAATGGTTCGTTTTCATTACGTCGTAATAAAGAATCACAAATGAGTACACGCAGTTCATTAGGTTTCTTTCAGTGAGCTCGTGAGGTACCCAAATATCGAGCTTTTTTGTGTACCAAGTTTTTTTCAAATGCGCTAAAACTGTTTTGTGGTCAATTCCCAGTTCTTCTGCTATGTAGTAACTACTGATATGCCGATCTTGCTCCACTTTTTCAAAAATGGCATCCATTTTATCCGTAATAGGGCGAAAAGAGCGACGTGCATCTTTGACATCAAAATTTCCGGATTGAAAACGCTTAAACCAAATTTGTGCTACTCTCACAGACACTGCACTAGGTCCATAAACATCGCAGTTTTTTTTCGCGGCTAGCGTTACATTTTTACCTTTTTTGTAGTCCAATTTTAAAATGTATCGACTTTCTTCATTAGATTCACTCATCTTGACAGTACGAAAAACAAATAAAAATCACACATTTTCCTAACTTGAATTTGGAATTATGTTCTTTAAATTGTAAACTTTTAATGATACCGAAAACCAGCCAGATACAAATAGTAAAGCCAAAGAGATTTTATTACAAGTTCATACATACTATTATGCGAAAAGACTTTTTCCCCAACCTATGAATACTAATGTTACAATAAATATGGCCGTGTACACATTTTGTGATTTCGGTAACATTTATAGGGAAGTTTAGGGGGGGGGGGGGCTGCCTCGTTGGTCTAGTGCGCGCTAATATGTTAGTATGTAAATACATGTCTATGGGCCATTGTAACCTGAAATAAATGTTTTATTATTTATTTTATTTTACGATGTTCCAGCCCGTCGCGTCGGGCGAGATGAAATTAGACTTGCATTAATACAGTCGTCATGTATAGATAAATAAATATAGAGTCAGACCAAAGATACAAGCAGATTCTTTGATAGAGCGAGTGAGGATCAAAAGTAGAATCACACGAAACAATAATGAGGAAAATGTTTTGAAAAATACTACCAGTCTTCAAAAGAAAATATGTAATTTACAGCTGAGATATTATAATATAAATCCACATAGGCTTAGAATACCAAAGGTCCTTAAAACAAAAATAAATGTAGTCGTTTTGGATCAAATTAAAAATTAAAAACGACATTTATAACCGGCAAAATATAACCGAAAAAAATTGCCAATCTGCCCAAACAGGTTGCAATATTAATAAATAAGGTTTGAATGTAGCAGTTAATGCTATAATAACACCAATCCAGAAAAAAAAACTGTGACAATTAAGAAGAATCAAATAAGATAAGATAAGTCTTTATTTGCCATACACATGGTATAAAGTTGTTACAGTCTGGTTTTGATAAAAATGTCCACATGTTTAGCTGTACAGAATATTGTATCAATTGCATGCAAAATAATTAATACACAAGTTAAAGGTGAACTTATACAATGTCACAGAATAATTGGTGGTACAATAATAGTCATTAAGATCATACATCATTTACATGTTCATTAATACCTGTACATACCCATTTTATATTTTCATGTTGAAGAAATCTTTAATGTCATAAAAGTTTTGTCCATTCAGCCATTTATATAGTTTGTTTTTAAATGAGAAAGTATTATTTAGTAATTTTAGTTATTTTGGTATTTTGTTGTAAATACGTACACACATCACAAGGCAGCTTTTCGCATACTTGGCTGACTTAGGATTTTCCTTTAATCTGTCTGTGGGGATCTCTTGTTGGCCGAAAGATTACATCATACGCTCTTTTAAACAATCCCTTATTACTGTACACAAATTTACAGATTTCGTATATGTAAATTGAGGGAAGTGGTAATAAACCTAGCTTTTTAAAAAACGGTTCGCAGCTGTCATCAGGATTGAGCCCACAGATGGCTCTGACGCATTTTTTGTGCAATAAATGCTCTGTCCTTATCCGTACTGTTTCCCCACAAAATAAGCCCACAACGTAAAATGGATTCTACATAAGCATGGTATGTAGTTATTGCCGTTATCCTATTTGTCACGTTCTTAACTTGCCTAAGAGCATATGCAAATTTATTGATCCTATTGCACAAATTATCTACATGTACTTTCCAATTTAAGTCTTGGTCTATGAGTACACCCAAGAGTTTGGTTTGTGTAACTTCTTTCAGTCTATCAATATTAAGTTTAAAATTGTATTTAGCATGTTTAGATTTATTAAATTGTATAAAAATTGGATTTGTCTAAGTTGATTCTTAATTTATTTGTCTGTTACCATTCTAAAATATTGTCAATAGTATTATTAATGTCCATTTCATGATCAGATTTTGATTTATTTTTCTTGTCAGACGTAACGATAATTGAAATGTCATCAGCAAATAATATACATTTATAATTAGTCACTAGTGGTATGTCATTTATATATAGTATAAATAAAATGGGTCCTAAGACACTCCCTTGAGGTATCCCGCATTTATTTTCCTGAAGTCAGAAGAATAGGAAGAAAGAAAGTTTTCGTTAACTTTATCTATGACAACGTATTGTTTCCTAACACTTAAATAAGACGAAATCCACTGCAGTGCTAGTCCTCTTATTCCAATTGTTTCTAACTTTTTTAATAAAATGTCATGTGCTACAAAGTCGAAAGCTTGGGATAGGTCGAAAAAAAGTCCTGTTGTAATGTGATTATTATTTAGATTACTCAGGACATTGCTCAAAAGGGAATATATTGCCTGTGTTGTCGACTTGTGCTTTTGAAATCCAAACTGTTCATTTGTTTTAATGTTATATTTGCTACAAAAGTTGACAAGTCTGTTGAGCATACATTTTTCGAATACTTTCGACAAAATTGGAATAAGAGTAATCGGACTATAGTTCATCACGTCATTTTTATTGTTTTTTTTTTGTAAAGTGGTTTCACGACTGATAATTTTAAGGCATCAGGAAAAGTACCTGATGAAAATGAAAGATTAATTAAATATGTCAATATAGAAATTAATTCATTATTGCACGCTTTAATTTTTTTTGTGCTAATTCCATCATATCCTTCGGAGTTTGTATTATTTAAAGACATTATCTACTTTTTAACTGCATCTTCTGTCATAGAACTAAGAAACATGGAATTAGGAATTAACACCTTATTACAGTCATGTTGTAAATTATTAAATGTTAAGGTGTTTGTCGAATCAATAAAATAATTATTAAAAGCGTTCGCTATGACAGTCGGATTCGTCAGTATCTGTTTATCTAATTGTAATTCAGGAATCTTATTGTCACATTTTGTATTCCCAATTTCATGATTAATGACTGACCACGTTGCTCTACACTTGTTTTGGCTTTTTTTAATGAAATTAACATTAGCATTCACTTTTGATTTAATAATGCACTTTTCCAGTATATTTGAATATTTTTTATATTTTGATTTGCACAATGAAGTTTTAGTTTTGCAGCTATTTCTTAGACGCTTACTTATTCATTTTTGTTTTTTATGTGTTGGAGTTATTAATCTTAAGTTTTATTTTTGGGAAGCATAGGTTATTTAACAGACATAGTAAGTCATGAAATTTATTAAAAGCCTTATTTGTGTCATTTTCAAGGTGTACTGCTGACCACGATAAACTTGTGAGACATTCTTTGATTTTTTTAATATTTTCGTTATAGATGGAGTATGATTTTGACTTCGAGTTTTGCTCTTTTACTGGAAATTCTAGTAATTGGGCAGTGTCGTGGTCAGATAAATAAAGAGGCAAAACATCTGTTGATGTTGTCTTTATGTTACTTACTATGTGGTCTATACAAGCGTCTTTACGAGTGAGAATAATGTGCAATTGCAGATTGTAGTTATTAAATAAATCTTTTAAATAGGTGGCCACTTTCCCTGATTTAAGAGTATTTATATTAAAATCACCAGCAAAATCAATTTTTGTACTAGGCCCATATTTTTTGTGTGTTTCACACATAAGTTTGTCGAGCTTATTCAAAAATACATTAGGGTCAGACTTTGGCGTTCTATATAAACACACTATTAATAATTTGTGCAACGGGATTTCAACACCACAGGCTTCAAATGATTTTTTTGTTGAATATTTTTTTATGTAACTAAGTATAATACCCTGTTTTGCGAGAATACAGGTCTCTGTTTGTCTCTACTAAACGCAGTTGCTAAAATATAACTATTTAATTTTAAATATTTTTCATTACCGGCACGCATAAAGGTTTCGGAGAAACATAAAATGTCAGGTTCTTTATTTGCGTCTCGTAATTCTAGTAGTGTTAGTTCTAGTATTTCTTGTTTTGATAAAATGCTAGCGATATTTTGGTGGAATATTTTAAAAGTCTTGGATATATTGTCAGTTTTCACGAAAAAGCTGTTTCTTGTCTACAACCTTAAAATAGTGTGGTATAGCACCTATTTTTATAGAAGTGGAATTTTTTAAATCGGGTTTATTTATCGCATCGCATTCAGTCTGTTTTCGTGCGAAGTAATATGGGATTGCACCCTTAGGATCATTTTTATATTTGACTACAGTTTTCGTAACATTTGGTTGACTACGCAGTATTAATTTTTTTAGTTCTTTGACATTCAAGTTTTTGTTTTTAAATCATCATAGTCAATAATATAATTAATTAATTTACATGTATAATAATTTACTTTATGATTAGAGTCAATAAAGTTAGAAGTAAGAAGTAATATAGTTAGAGTAAGTTATCCTACCTAATTTAACTTTATACCTAGTAATCCTAGTCCTATGTAGTTACATAAAAAATCTTAACAAAAACATTGTTGAGCAGCAGAAGAATAAATACGAAAGTCGACCCTCGATTCAAATGTTATCCGTTCGAGCTTCAAGGGTTCGAGTTTCTACGCCTAAGGTGGACAACCTTAGGCGTAGAAACTAGGCATTAATTAATCAAAAATAAAATTAATAGAAATGACAAAGTGAGTAAATAAAGATTCGACGCACGTGAGCCGCAACTTTCAAAAAAAAAAAAATTGCACTTGGAGTCTTGACCATTTGCACGAATTGAATAATTAAGGACTGCTCTACAAACAAAGAAGGTTGGTGTAAAACCTGTGGCTAACCAATACAACAACCCACCTTCCGCTATGCCCACGCTCTCACTAGTAACTATATGATTCGTACTCATGAGTCGTGAGTACTGATTACTTTTAAAGAGAAGAAAAATCGAGCAAAATAGAAAAAGTTACGTATAATTGCGTAACTTGGAAATGAGATTTTTTGTTAATGTAAATTCTTTTATAATTCTACTTCAAACTCCCAAACCCAGTTGGATTCATGCAAATTGGACCACGCGAACCGAAGTAATTAAGAAAAATGTGTAAGGAAAAAATTACCGAATTAAATTTTTGAAGATTTGTTAATTATGTTATTGAATATGACCAAAGGATTTGAAAAAAAAGTTGATAGGAAAACAATTGTAGTGAATGTTAAAAATGCATTGGAATAAAGGCTTGAAGGATTTCATTAAGCCTAGGGAAATTGGGTGAGTAAAATGAGATTGAAATATTCAAACCTTTGAGAGACAATGTGGCCCGTATGAAATGCTTAAAAGCAGCAAAAAGGAAGACGCTCTTTTAGACCAAAAAAGACAAAACGAAAAAATTCACGAGTCCGCTCATTCGTAGCTGGAAAGAGACCATGGCTGATGCGATGAATGGAACGGCAACGGAACAACAAAGAAAAACAGCTGGTCTGAGCATCAAAGTCAAGTAGAAAATAGCAAACAACCTTCTAAGACAGCTGTGCTATGAATAAAAAAATTACTAGACACTAGCACCCAACTGAACAAAGTAAACTTATCTTTGGACACGACGCCTTATACATTCATACTCCAGACAGACACTACGGGAAACAAACTACAGCTGGGTACAAGAGCGAAAAAAACGAGATAAATGTGTATTTTTTTGGGATAAAATAGAAGAGTTTATTATTTGGTTTAATCAAATCGAAATATAGATGATATTATTTGTACTTTCAAGGAAACAGATCGATTTCGTCGCCCGTGAGCTTAAAAAATTACCCCCAATTCTCTTCGATCATGTGGATCTAACGAAGATATTGAAGGATCTATTATATTTGCAGCATGATATCTGCCGTATCAAGGAGCAGTTTGTTACTACTGAACAGTTGGATATATTAAAATGTGAGATAGAAATGTTGAAGCATACGTCACCAATCAGTACGAATGAATGCAATATAAACACTCGACGTGGAGTGTGCCGAATGGAGAGTTTTGAAGGTGCCGATGATCCACTGGGATCTCATCAGGGGAATGTAGGAGTGAGCAATCAGAGTCACGTTTTATCTTCCCCAGAATCAGCGTATTGCGATATTGTTGAGAATAAACTTTCATCTGAGGGTATTTCTGACTCAAGACAAACTAATATGCAACGGTCGCTGCCTATTCTAACTGATGTAGGCAACTCAACAACTAATGAATCTCAACCTTACTCTAAACACAAAATGTGTCATAATCCTGTGCACTCGAAAGGCGTTGCCTCCAAGTTCACGCGAGCGACGAGTGGTATGTTGACCTACCCAGCTGATCGTGCGCTCGACAACCGGTAACCCGAGACTCACGGATAACGTGCTCGGTAAACCTACAGCGATAAACGTTTACAGTGAAGGATGGGAAATGGAAGAGAGAGAAACAGAAAGATGACTGGATTACGGTCCAAAGGCGAAGACATAGAAACCGGTTTGCGGGAAACCGGGGGAAAGCTGTGACTGAAATAAATATGAATTTCAAGGCCGCCGAAATAAAAGGTACCGATATATGTTGAAATAAATACTAACAACTCAACATGACAACAACCAAAATAATAACATTTAATTGTAAAAACGTTGTCAGGTCAGTGGACTGTATACGAACAACGCTGCAGGAGACATGTCTGCTGCCACACCACCTGTCTTTTCTGGGTACTATAGATGACAACTTTGCATACACGGGCACTACGGCAGTGGATACTTCGGTCGGTGTGCTGCGGAGGCGACCATATGGAGGAAGTGCAAAACCTACGTATAGTCGCCCCCCCTCTGGCGAAAATGTGCGTTCCCTGCGGTGTCGGTGATCAGTTGCAGTAGTGTGCGTCTTGCAGCTGTGAAGGTATTGCTCGACCGATCACTATCGGTCTTTCGTCGTTTTCTCAGTGTACATGCCAACTGATTGCTGTGACAATTTCGTAGAATTCAAAGAGTGCTAAAGTGAGATCAACGCGGTATCGAGTCAGCTTTCATTCTTTGGGACTTGTGACGCACAACCTGGTGAACGGTTTACTAACGAGCAACTTTCGTTCTGTGCGGAACAGTTATGGTCGTGCGTTGATATGAATACACTTCCGTCGGACACCTATACATATGTAAGCGATGCACACGGGTGCTTGCGCTGGCTCGATCATTGCGCAGTGACAGGTGCCGCAGTACCCGCTGTTCTCAATGTGTCGGTATTGTATGACTGATACTGGTCGGACCACTTACCTGTTATGTTGGAATGTAAGTTTAATAACATCAAAATGCACATTGTGGTGACGTTTCCGTATGCACATGTAAACAAAGTTGTCTGGGGTGAACGTGATGCGGAGCAAATAGATAAATATGACGATTGTTGTCATTCAAAATTAAAACAAATTGATTTTCCAAGTCAATTTAGTCAGTGTGCAGACAGGATGTGTAACGATTCCTGCCACTTGCCTTTCTTGGATGAAATGTATTATCATACCTTGAACATATACTTGTGAACGCTGCTGAATACAGTTATTATTATAGAAATATAATTAAGCGTAAGGCTGTAACTGGCTGGAATAAGTATGTTCACGAAGCTCATGAGAGGGCTCGACTATATTTCAAGCTTTGGTGAGCCCATTGATGGTCCGGTTTTTAATGATATGTGCGAGTTGTGTCCAGGAAAAAAATCAAATGTAAGTTGAAGTGGTGTCACGCAAATGAAAACCAAATTAAAATGGATATAATTGCTAAACACCACATAAACAAAGATTTTAGTAAATTCTGTTTTTTTATTTATTTATTAAATCATAAGCCGAGTCTTCCCGTGGGCGTCGATGGTGTACATGACCAGGGTAGTATTGCGGATCTGTTTCGGTGGCATTTTAGAGTACAATCGCCCCTCAACAATGACCCGCAGTTGCCTGTGCCCGATTCCGGGACCGTCTGCCCCGCGCGAAGTGTCACGTTTACTTCGAAACAGATTGCTGCTATAACTGCTAAGGTGCTGGACAGTCTGCTTGTTAGCCAGCTTGATGATCATTTAAAAATAAACGATGCTCAATTTGGGTTTCGGCCCGGTTTATCTACAGAGAGTGCTATCCTGAGCCTTAAGCAGATTGTGCAGTACTATACAGGAAGGAAGACACCAGTATTTGCGTGTTACTTACATTTGTCAAAAGCATTTGATCATATATTTGTATCATATAATGTGCTATGGAGTAAACTGCAGCTTGAGACTGGTGTGCCCCGGGAAGTAATATTTTTTTTTAAATTTTATGCGTTATGAACCGTGTTAGATGGGCAAGCTCCTTTTCAGCCGAGTATAGCTAGAGTGTAGGGTGAGGCAAGGGGGACTGTCCTCACCTGCGTTGTTTAATCTGTACATGAATAATCTGATCGATGAGCTTAGCAGAACTGGAATCGGCTGTCATATTGATGGCGTATACATTAATAATATAAGTTATGCAGACGATATGGTTCTGATGAGCCCATCGATCAGGGCATTAAGGAAACTGATTAACGTGTGTCAATCGTACGATGAGACACATGGGCTCAAATAAAATGCTCCAAAGAGCGAATTCATAATATTTAAAGCAGGCAGCAAATGCTGTAACACAACTTCAGCAGTTATGCTGTGTGGCCGACCTCTAAAAAGAGTTGCGAATTGTAAATATCTGGGTCATTGGGTCACTGGGTGATTTGAAGGATAATGTTGATATAGAGCGGGAGCGCAGGTCGCTGGCTGTTCGATGTGGCCCATAGGTTTGCACGTTGTACGGCTCAGGTAAAGGTGACGCTTTTCAAAGACTGCTGCCAATCCTTTTACACGTGCAGCCTATGGGTGGACTTTACGCAGACGGCTTATTTGTGGCCTGCGCATACAATATAATAACACGTTCCGGGTGTTGATGGGCATCCGCGTTTTTGTAGCGCGTCCGGCATGTTTGCCGACGCGGACTTTGATAGTTTTTCGGCCATCATGCGTAAGAGATGCGCATCTCTACTTTGCCGTGTTCGTGACAACTCCAATACCATTGTTATAACGTTGTCTGATAGATGGGACTCTCCGATCTTGGGTCGGTGGATACGACTGCATGCATTTAAGTAGGCCTTCCCCAGGATCGGTGTGCCTCACGCAGCTAAGAATGAAGGCAACTAACACTAGTTTATAAGCTTACATTGTTACTAACAAATATGGAAGTTATTCTGAATTAAACGTTTTATTATTATCTCCTTTATTACATTTAAAAACTTATAAATTACATTTTCAAATATTTTTCAAAAATTATAAAATAAAATTAAAAACATCCACCGGGATCGGGAACAGGGTCCAAGCTACCGGCGGTCAGGGCTCCAGAGAGAGGAACCTCCTGACAATGCGAGCCGTGTCCAGAAGTACCGCTTTCTGAATCAAACCCTTGATCCAGCTGCCCAACGAGAGCCTCCTCAGGTGTTTGTCTAGGCTCTTGGCTATTAAGCCATTGGCTGTCACGACTATCGGCACAATGATTGGTGAGTCCACATCCCACATGTCGACAACCTCGCCAGCCAAATCAAGATACTTGATTTCTTTATCTTTCTCGGCTTTCATGAGGTTACCGTCATGCGCGACCGTTATGTCAACAATCAGTGTGCGCCGCTCTACTCGATCCACCACCACTATAACAGGCTTATTGGCAAGAATAATCCTGTCAGTGATGACGGATCGATCCCAGTACAATGTGATATTTCCATTTTCGAGAACTGGGTCGGGCACATACCTGTAGTACGGCACTTCTGATTCCACATTATCCATCAGCAACTTGCTCTGAAATACAGCCTGTATTTCAGAGCAAGTTTCTGATGGATAATCCTGGCTACAAGATTGTGTCTATGCAAGTACTCTTCGTTAGCTAGACGAGAACACCCGGAGATAATGTGTCTTATTGATTCCCCCGGACGGTGACATGCCCGACAGATGTCAACCGTGCCGTCTTTCACAATAAATCTTCTTCGTCCATAATTGCACAGACAAAACCTTTGGTTTCTCCAAAGAGGTCACCGAAACGCAGCCAGGCTACGGACGCTAGAAGATCTACATCGGGTCCATGTAGGGCCCGGAAAGCGTCCGTGAAGCTCCTTACTCTGTCATACTTCCATGCGATCATTAGTGTCAAGCACTACAGGTTTGCGCCAGTTTTCTTTGGCCAAGGAGAGCGGGGTGAGGCCCTTGTCCACCGCGACCACATCACGATGCATCCCCACGTCGGCTTCTAGGAAATATTCCCTGAGACTGCATATCTCGCGATTGTGTAGGGTCTTAGCGAAAAAAGCCTCGACCTCCACACTTTCGCGGCATTCGGTTTGCAATCAGCAGTGTACGGACCCTCCTATCCAGGGCGTCGAGTTCGGTCTGAGTCCATTTGATTATGCGGAAAGAGTACATTAAAACTGGCATGACCCAACCGTTCAAGGCGTGCACCTTGTTTCCGCCTGACAGAAGACTATTTAACACTTTCTTCAGGCGGCCAAAGAAGCGCTCCTTCAACGATTGCTTCATGTCAGTACCATTGATGACCAACGCTTCCGACATACCCAAATACTTGTAGGTTTCGGATGCGGAGAGGGCTTTGACGATTATGGAATCCGAGAGTTGGGTTCCCACGGATTCCACAATCTCCCCTCGCTTTACATGCATGACCGCACATTTATCCACACCAAATTCCATCCTGATGGCGCTACTGAAAGTTTCAGTTACTTTCAGTAGTTCCATTAGTTGCAAATTGTTGGGGGCAAAGAGTTTTAGATCATCCATGTTCAGAAGGTGAGATATAACCTGACCACCTCTCCTCAGGCGATAGCCTAGACCTGAATCCTCCAGCAGTGTGCTTAGAGGATTCAAGGCTAAGCAGAACCAAAGCGGGCTCAAACTATCGCCCTGAAATATGCCTCGCTCGATCCTTATCGACTCGCTATTCCTCAGGATATTCCGACATCCTGGATAGCGAAGGACCGTCCTCCATCGCCCCATACATGACATCAAGAAGGTGCGCAGAGTTGCATCAACTTTATACAACTCCAGCACCCTCATGAGCCAAGTATGTGACACCGAGTCATAGGCCTTCTTGTAATCTATTCAACATGTCGACAGATCCTATTGGGAAAGACGAACGTGTTGGTTAATGGCCATAACAATGAGAAGTAGCTCCTTAGTACCGTGGGACCCGTTCCTACATCCATTTTTGGAGGCAGACATGATGGAGTTGATGTCTATATGTTTGTTAATTTTAGCTCTCAAAATGGATGTAAGCACTTTATAGACCGTCGGTTAACACGTGATCGGCCTATAATTTTTGGGTTCCGCGGTGCTACCTGATTTATGGAGCAGGTGGGTAGCTCCTGTTGTTAGAAACTGGGGTAGCGAACCAAACTCCAAAGCAGTCTGATACTGGGCCGCCAAGCGAGCGTGCGATCTTGTAAACCATTTAATTCAAAAGTTCTGCAGCCCGTACGGCCCTGGAGACTTGCAGTTAGGCAACGGACTGACTGCACGAGCTACATCTTGGGGGCAGAATAGCCCCTATTTCTGGTAATGGATTGCAGGCTCGCTCGACTTCCCGAGCCCAATCACCTTCGGTGTGACTGACAGGCACCGACCAAATACTGCACCAGAAAGAACACATGGCATCATCATCTCGCAAAAGAGTGTCCATGGAGTTTCTTGCCCGTTCTTCTCCATAGGTACCTACTACGCTTTGGAATGGGCAACTAGCTTCATATTTCTGACTGACCGACTCCTTGACAATTCAAAAGTGCCTGTAAATGGTTTAATTGAAATAAATGATTTGAGTTTGAGTTTGAGTTTGAGTTTGCAGGCACCTGTCAGCCATACCTTGGTTCGGTCGCTCCCGACCCCTATAAACCCACCTTTGATCGCTCTGGAAGGTGCGATTCTGAGTGTATCGCTTTACTCGCCGCTTATACCTACGAATACGGTTAGCCCATGCATACGCTTTCTGCTTCAGGAAGTCGATGCGCTCTGTGACGCAGGACAGATAGTTCTGAGAGCTAATATCGGTACCTGAGAACGCCCGCCTCAGAAAGCGCATCACTCTTGGACGAGTATTGTAGTCCCTGAAGCAGATTAGTTTGCGATGAGTGCTCTGGCCCGACCAATACGGTGCTCAATTCTGCACTGCCAAGCTGGTACGGTTGGTTTCGATCGCGTAGCTCTAGAGTCATTGGCAAATTTGACGTGAGCTACACGACATGCCGCCACAGCCGCGCAGTACAGAATCGAATGAGTATCGGTGAGGTCTTCGCAGTCATCAAAATAGTTTGATAACCACGAATCCAGGACCGCCACCAGCGCCTTTTTTTGTTATGCATGGGCAAACGAGGTAAGCATGGTCTAAGTTCGGGCGACATGAACCGATATTCCCGAATCGCACACTCCAAAGCACTCCTTAATTCCTCATTGCACTGGGTACTTACGTTTGTAGCCCTATCATCACGTCCCTCATCAGCTTGATTTGTTTTGGACTGTGGTAGTACCACAACAGTCTGCGACGGGGGTGGGATGACATGGCTACTCTGCATTTCACTTCGCAGGTGATCAAGCACAGTGTCATCCAACATATGATTACTTTGGATGACCCGCACCTGATCGGACAGTCGTTGTGCCGAAACGTTGACAGCTGGCTCAAGCACCTGAAAAAGAGAGAGCATCCGAACACATTACGCGGTCAGATTGCTTCCCCCTCTGTAGCCCCATAGTATGAGCGCATGACGTTTTCATTGATGGATCGTGTCCATCTCATACGCTGCACACTACCGCCGGGAGCTGGGACCCTATCAGAGGCCGGTGGGCCTCGAGGTCCTAAGCCGTCCGAATAAAGAAATAGAGATTTTGCTTGCTCAGCAAGCACCGCACACTTTTTTAGTAAGCATAAAGAGTTATAAATGACTTAATAATTGCCAGTCTGCCCAAAGAGCTTGCAATATAAATTAATAAGGTTTTATTGTAGCAGTTAATACTACAAAACTTACGAACTATTAGTATACGCCTGTAATCCCTAAAGGGTTGGCAGAAGAGTTATTTATATATATTAGAATAATAATAAAAATGAAGGAGATAGTAAACCTAATTAAAATGTAAAACCAATGTGACAAAACTACCACCTTTATTATTTAAAACTTATCCTATCCTTTATTAATAACTTACATATCTAGTAGGGCCTTCTTCAGTTTGTCAGTAAGAGGTCAGTAAATTCTACAGTTTGGCCAGCAGGGTATAAACTAGGTCGAACCATTATTTACTGGTACAGAGACGTTATGCCGGAGACACATATCTGTTTTCAATGATTAATACTATTTCATGTTTGTACTGTCCTGCGCCTGCGCGGTAGCGTTAGCGTGGTATTCGAAATTCAAATTTTCTAACGTATCTTGCAATTTGCAAGTCAGTGTCAGGTTGTATGTAGAACAAAATATGATTCACGAACATAACCAGTTCATTTTTACAGAGATGTGAATAAAGTCATAAATTCGACCCTCTAAGTGCATGTGATCCCATTGAATAACTATTTCATAAAATAACCATTATTTGGGATTATCATTATCATCAGCCAATTGCCGTCCACTGCTGAACGTAAGCCTCCCCCAAAGAGTGTCAACCATCCCAGTCCTGAGCAGTCCGCTTCCATCAGCTGCCAGCCACCTTCTTCAAATCATCGATCCATCGTGCCGCAGGGCGTCCCACACTACGTTTGCCCAAACGCGGTCTCCACTCTAGCACATGTCTGCTCCATCGACCGTCTGTCCGTCTACAGACATGGCCGGCCCACTACCACTTCAGCATGCTGACTCTACGCGCAATGTCGGTGACTATAGTTCTCTGGCGAATGACTTCGTTGCGAAATCTATCCACCAGAGAACCCCAAGCATTGCTCTATCCATTGCACGCTGAGCAACCTCGAATTTGTGGATCAGGCCTATGGTGAGTGTCCACGTTTCTGCTCCGCACGTCATTACGGGTGTCCTACCCGTATACCCCGGTCTTATGAGATTGCGGGATCGATGACTCAAAGACATCGCGCGAAGCTTGGGATTTAATTTAAATAAAAAAAGAATGTCGCGTGTTGCCCTGGTGCTTTCCCCTTAAATATTCAGCTAATGGACTTATCAGGAGGCCTACCATAAACCATTATGGCAGGTAAATTTTGGACGAAAAATAACCTGCCGTGCTAGTTTGTACCATGAGCGCGTCAAGTAGCAGACGAGCCAGCGATCACGTGACCTAAGCCGGTGAGTGACTACGTGACAGCATGTCAACACGCTGACCTGCAACTTATCATTACCATCAAGTCTTTTTTGACATTTAAACATTCGACAATTGAACTGCCCTGCCGTCATAATTTGCAGGCTTGTGAAACTAACTTTTATTGACCTGTTTTAATTAAAGGAGGTGTTTTTTATTCCATACAACTGTAGCCAAGTAATGTACCTTAAGAACAAAGGCACAGGAAAAAAATGGCAGATTCAGAAAAAAAAATTGGATTTATTTAGACATTTGTACCACCTGAAATTGTTATTCAAAGATTTTAATAACTACCAAGTATTTTAATCTGACAATCTAGTGATACACTTCTTCTGAAGTTGCGTTTCGTTACTTCATTTTATAAACGTATCAAAAAGGTTTTAACCTAAAAATGTAATTATTATGTTATTTTTGGATTAAAAACAGTTGTTTTTTGCCTAGAACATTACTTTTGTGAAATATTTATCAATTATACTTTTGTTTCACATTTCCGATTAATTTGTGTTTTTTTTATTTATTTCATTCTAAAACAATTTGCATTGTCTAGAACATTACATTACTTATAAAATAAAATTATTGCATGCAGGAACAATACATTTAAAAGGATAATTAAAATTTATAATAATAATTTATGTGAGAAGTTTACAAAAGTCAAATTAATTTAAAATATGTCATCAAATAATTATAATGTCAAAATCAGAAGGTTCAATGTCAATTCAAAATATTAAGTGTACAACTTCATCAAGGTCCTTGAGCTTGATAAGGTACTGCTATTATTGTGAGTGACTATTTGTATCA
This sequence comes from Dasypolia templi, assembly GCA_963555695.1. Classification (NCBI taxonomy): domain Eukaryota; kingdom Metazoa; phylum Arthropoda; class Insecta; order Lepidoptera; family Noctuidae; genus Dasypolia; species Dasypolia templi. Next base: position 2,186,227 of record OY743144.1, read on the forward strand.
TTTGACATAAATTCTGATACCGTGTAAAAACATTTTTCCACCAAGAAGGCTTTTAATTTAGTTTTAAACGAGTGAGAGCTATAAATTAATCATTTTGAATCAGACGATAACCTATTAAATAACTCTACTGCTTGGCATCTAGAACAATGCCAAGCAATGTTAAGATTTGGTGACATTTTGTGTTTCAATTCCTTCCTTCTTGTGCTTTCTCTTATCTTACGTTCTTCTTGTGTTTCAAACTCATGAATATACTTGGCGAAATAATTTAGGATTACTAATATATATAAACTTGGTACTCTGTTAAAAAGCCTAATTCCTTAAAAATGCCCTCTACATGAGTCTCTTTGTGAGATCCTTACTATAGTCCTTATGGCACGTTTCTGCAAAATAAACGATTTCTGACATTATAGCTGTTACTCCAAAGCATTATGCTGTATCTTAATCTAGATTCTACCAGCGCATAATATACAGCCTTTATTTGCTTAAGATCCAACATATCTCTAAGGCTTCTAAGTGCATAGCATGCTGATGAAATTGATGAGTCAATAGCAGCTAGCTCCTGTTTCCAATTTAAATGCACATCTATGTTAATCCCTAAAAATGTTACAGTGTCCACTAATTCAATCTTGTCTCCTTTGATTTGTACATCTAAGTTGTCATTATGGCGAGTTGTAGTTTTAAATAGAACTATGTTAGTCTTACTTGTGTTTAGCAAAAGTTAAGTTTAGCATTAGCTGTAAACCAATCGCAGAGATTTTGTAGGCTTTTATTAACATTTTAGGTCAATTCTTTTAAGTCGTTTGCTCCAATTATTAAATTTGTATCATCTGCAAAAACAACAAGTTTTACATCAGGCTGAATGCAATGCATAAAGTTAAGTAAGTCGTTAGTAAATATAATAAATAGTATTGGTCCTAAAATGGAGCCTTGGGGCACACCACGTTTTATATTTGTAATTTTAGAGGTGTATATAACTTCATGATTACTTTCTTCGACGCTCTTTATTTCGACAAACATCCGTCTATTTTGTAAGTAAGATCTTAGAAGTAGTAAGGCCTTGCCTCTGATACCATAATATTCATGTTTAGTTATTAGTAATTCATAATCAATCGTATCAAAAGCGGCGCTAAGGTCCAGGAATAGCCCGGCCACTTTCATTTTGTTATTTAATTGATTTATTATGTCATTTATAAGAGTGTTTATTGCATCTGAGCAACCGACGCCTTTCTGATACCCAAATTGTCTTAAATTAATGATTTTATTTGCATTTAAATGTGACATCAGCCTAACTTTAATGATTGTTTCAAATACTTTTGATAAGGTTGGTAAAAGGGATATAGGTCGGTATTTTTTCGGATCAGTCTTGAAACCTTTTTTGAATATTCGAACAACTTTAGCCAATTTCAACTGGTCTGGAAACACCGACTCATCGAAACATTTATTTTAAAAATCAGAAAGAGGGAATGCCAAACAGTCTATATTCTCTTTAAAAATCGTAATCGGTAAATCATCAAAACCACAAGATTTTTATTGGCCATTTTACTAATGATCTTTGTTATTTCAGATGGTGTGGTACTACCACATCATCTGAAATTACATCACTTTCTACTCTTTTAGTGCTTTTTAATAGAAAAGTCATTGCCTTTTCTTTTTCATTGCTAGTAAGTGACGATTTGAACACAAAACTTTCAATGAATCGATCTGCGACCTGCTGGGGGTCGGTTGTCACTTTATTGTTTACTTATAGGACTAAATTTCTACATTGCCTATTTTTTGTTTTCTTTGTACATTCATTAACAAGTTTCCACGTCTGTTTACTTATGTTAGTAGCGGTATTTAAATGTTTTGTTATGGCCTTTTATTTGGTTTGCTGAATAACTCTTCTATAAATTCGAACATAGTTGTTTTTATAATTTTTTAGAGTGGAATTATTTAATTTACCTGAGCATAGTACTCTTTTCATCTTACTTGAAACTTTAACCTCTTTAGTAATCCACTGTATTGATGTGTTTTTATATGGCTTTACTCTAATTGACTTCTTTCGGTAACAATCATGGAATGTTTTACCAAGACAGCTTATAAAACTATTTATTCCCATAATTGTCCAATTTTTATTACTAATACTTTTTTTGAAAGCAATACTACTTTTCTCATTAAATATTCTTCTTTTTATTATTTAGACCAGCGTTTTTCGAAAATGAAAAATGTTCTGATACACACAGGTAGTCCAACTGCATACCCGTGGTAGCAATGTATAATTCGAGCTCAGTTTGGTTGGCTTACCAAAAGACTGTGCTCCAAGGCTGATAATTACCTTGTTTTATTTTTTGTTTCTATTCACAGTGTCATTCAGTTTCGTTTTTGACAGCTGTCACTGCTGTTATTAACGTTTCGTTGAACGCAGTTACCATGTGAGGTAGTGATTTTTTTTATATTTTTTTATTTCCTAATCTATCGAATATTGGAGGATTTTAAATACTGATAATAACACATTTAATTTGGAGGAATTTAACTAGAAATTTGTACCTCGGTACAAGTTTTGGCCGAAAAAAAAACACCTCCTTTATTACAAAAACGTAAATTATTGTAAAAATGTGCACACATTATAATTCTTACGTTATTTCAAAGTATTGTAAAAGATAGAAAATCCTCTTTATGCACTGTATTTACCGTTTGTTTTAGATGTGTGATGAAGATGAAAGAACAATGCCCACTTCCCATACATTTCAAAACCTGATAATAAAAGTTTATGTATAGTTATAAGGTATAGTAGAAACACTACCTGTAAGATTAGAAAATAATGTCATATGGTTATTTTCACAATTGAAACGCTACGAAGTCCAAAAATATTAATGTTACTTTTTAGGTTAGGCTTTGCCGTTTAATAGAAATAAATGTGCTAGAACGAATTATTTAACACTCGAAGTTTAGTCTAAAATTGTAATACTTACTAAATAATTTATATCTATGTTCTAAAACGTCTTTTTTACTTTGTGAATTCCTTAAAACCAGCTGCCCTTATGTCACTGCTTAGACTCTCGATGATTGTCAATTTATATTGAGTGTCGAGCATTAAATGTCAATCGTCAAAAAATACGTTTCAATCGTCCTAACTCAATTACATATCATGATTCATTAATTTAATTATTCATTTATTTTTAAATAATCTGTATTATACATTTACTAAAAAAGAAATACGTACTGAGTAAATAAAACATAAAATTGTGTATGAAACTCAGAAACAGAGTTGAAAAAAGTCAAGTAGCAGTGTGTAAAATGGAACGTTGTAAAAAATTGTGGTTGAGATGCGTTCAAAACATGCTAATATGTTTACCCTTGAAGTAGAATAAGCATAACAAAAAACAAAATTTAAAAAAATCCTGCGTTTCTTTTAACATTGTGATAAGCGTAGTTAATATAAAATTTAATTAGCTGTTTTTTAAGATTTATTTCATTTCTATACATTCTCAGGTGAAAAATGGGCATTCCTCTTTACGAGTTTCTCGAGGAAGATAGTCATTGCAATAGTGTTAAACAAAATTCTACAATATTAAGAAATAATTTGAGAACCTTGATCAAACCATTTCACGTGCCAGGATAATGTTTTGTTTATCGTTATGGGCTCATTAAATAAATTGCACTTGAGCTTATAATGAACTACAAGCTTTCATGCCACACCTTAAGAAATCAACAATTTGTCGATTGAGGTCAAGGTTACAGGTACAAATTTATGCTTACATTTATCCGACCTAACATCATGATAATATACTTGATGCCAGGCGTACTTGTTTTCAGGTTTAATGGAATTATAATTATTTTTACGCGAATCGAACATATCAAAGACGGGGGATATCGCTGCACATACTGTTGCACAGCAAACAGTATCAACATGCAATCGCACAAGTAACACAATGCCTAAATCTACAACATTGTCGCCGAAAATATAAGTAATATGTAAGAACAACGAAATTCTTTTAATTTCAGTAGGTATTTAACTTTACTCTGGATGTGACAGCACAACTCTGTTCTACTTATTTCCGATTTTTAACAAGTTTGGTGTGCCTGGGGTTGCATTTATGGAACTCATGTAGCAATAAAACAACGCATAATGAAGAATGTTTTTACTGAAGAAAACAATTTTTTTCTTGAAATGTGCAAGTAGTAATCTTTTTTAGTGCCATAATATTTTAATATAATACACACACACACACCTACCAGTACCTTGGTAGAAAAATAAATTGATTGAAAAATAACATGACAATAAAATTACAGCCCATTTATACAACAATGAATAATGTTTTTATTTTATTTTAGCACTCATACTTGATTCTCTCCCAGTTTATTAAGAATTGTGTAAAGATGTGTCAATATTAAAACTATCATCCCATTTGACTATTTGACTCTATCATAAATACCTATTTAAATATTATATGGTTCGTCAATAATTGTTCATAATTAATTCAGGCAATTACGTTTATAATTTACTTAATTATGTAACTTACCTACAGCTGCCCAAGTTAACCAATACTTGTTAGCATCTCCAACAACCGAATTTAGATTTTCAGCCACCTCAGTTCACATTCTTCGGGACATTTCCCGAGCTTGAGCACTTTTATTGTAGCCAATAGCAATATTACTGTGAGTATTCTAAAAATCCAACAAAGTTTCTAATTGTTCGTACGAAACGCATAGCTACAAAAGTCACATTGTTTGAAATTTTTATGTAGATTGAAGGGCGTTCGCTCTCCTAAATAATGTTGAATTCCTTTTTTTACCACGGAACAATGTTTCTTTCATCACTCCTTTTTATTTTAAACTGTTATCATTAAAACATATTTTATTTCTATAAAAACCGTAAAACCGCTAAAGTATTTTAGAACGTCTGTTCTTACTAATCTTATTTAATCTGTGCTGCCAGCTTACTGGCCAGAGACTATGTAGCAGGTCAACAGTTGACCTGCTGCAGGTCAGCGGTAAATGCTCATGGTATAAATACAAAACCTGGCAGGTTAACATGCTGAGTTGAACTGCCCTGTACTTGGCAAGTATTTTAAAAGTTTATGGTAGGCGGCCAGGTAGACAGTAATAAATGAAACATCACGAATGTACACCTAGAGAAGATAGGCAGAGTAGTGTTGTACCCCGGTTGGTCTTGCTAGCCACGTTGTAAGTCTCTTGTAATAGGGAACGGGTCTATTGCCATTCACACATGGCATGCTAAGCACATTTCCAGACTCCAAACTACTGAAAATTTCCCAAAAAAATAACAATAACACCTAAATCGACCCGAGAAACAAACCCTGGACCGTGGCTTAACAGTCACGCTAGCGACAACAATACAAATGGGACAGTTAAGTCAATTAAAAATAATCTTGTGTAAACCGACCTCTAATTAGGGCTTTTATGTTAACTACGCTAATATCTGCCATGCTGCTGATTTCTACACAGATTACATGTTGTTTAAGCGACTTTACTGTTCTAAATTTTACTGAGTAACGGGTTTTGAATGTTTATTTGGTCTGAGATCGCTATAAGTTATGCTTTGCGTAATAAAAAATGTAGTTTCGTGTCTAGATTTTTACCAATATCTATAAACCTTATCGATTTTTATCGAAAACGGGGATTATAGATCCCTCTGACACTCCAGTGCAGGTGCGGTGCTCCTGACCAAACCATGCTCTATCTGTTGAAGTACCCAAAGTGTCCAGACAGCTACAACTTTTGAGGACTTGAAAAGATACCGCCATTATCGTGGCCGCCTTTTGGCCTCAACTATTTAATACGAATTCAGCGACATCGAAAGAACACTGAGATCGCTTGTTCGTAAAATCCTACAATGGTAACCAGTTTTAAAATCCTCTCTGATACCAGCACAAGCTGTACAAAACTACTTGTATGGAACAGGTGGTAAAGTGAAAATTAATCTGCGAGGTATGTAGATATAGTGCGAGTGTGAGCACTATGTACCTACTATAAAGCTACCCCACGTCTACCATTGACTTGAATGTGCCCTGGCGGCTGAGAGTATGTCACGCTCACTCAAATGTCTCGCTGGTGGTGGCGTGTGTGTTGGATCATTAAGTTCCCTTCAAAATGGTTGAGCTGAATGGTGCTGATCCATACGTCATATTCGTGAACGGGTGCCGTCAGTGGGGACTGGTTATCTCTTGGCTGCCACGGTTTTTTTTTTTGGTTTTGTATGTTTTTCATTACGGACGCCTTTAACTATTGTACGCCAGGGTCAACCTACAAACGAATAATGGCATCAGTAACAGGAAATGAATGTAATCCTGAAACCAACATTACTGTATTTGTAGGTAATAGTTCTAATGTCAAAAAAGATGAAATCACTGACTGTGTAACAAAGTTGTTACAGATAGATTGTAGTAAAATAATATTATGTGCTTTCCCATATTTTGAAAGACTGACGAATAGACAAAACAATTATATTCATATGCTTAATAAGCATATGCACTTTTTAGCTAGTCATCACAGTGACAAGCTTGTGTTTTTTGACACCAACAGTTTTGTTGAAACTTTAAAATCGACTAGGGATACTGTGTATCTGCCTGTTAATTTTAGACACATAGTAGCAAGGCTATTAGCTTTTTATATAATCTCAGACATAAGTAGTATGTCGAAGTCTTGTGTTATTAATACCACAATAGTTATTAATAATACTAAAAATCACGTGGCGAGCCTGAATAAATGTAGCTCAAATGTAGCTATAAGTAATTCTACAAACTGTACGAAGGAGGTTCCATGTCCCTCACTCACTACGAGCTCACCGTCTGGTGGTGACATTCAAGTCTTGGGCTTAACTCCGGATAATCATTTAAACTAGTTTGTAAGACAACAGAAGGTACCAGGAAGAATATTCTTATAACTAACAACAACAAGGTATCTTCTTGCTCAAAAAGATGTCATTATCAAAAAGAAGGTCAGCAGAATGCCTTGAAGTTATTTCATCAAAATATTCAAGGTATTTCTTCCAAATTATTAGAAATTGAAATGTTTTTAGAGAAAATAAAGTTTGACATTGTTTGTTTTACTGAACATTGGTTAAGGGATTACCAAATGCTAATTAATTATGAGAACTATAGTGTGGGCAGTTGTTTTACCCGTAAATCTATGCTGCGTGGAGGGTCTCTAATCTTGATTAAAAATTGTTTAAAATCCAAGCAACGCAATGACATAGTTGGTTTATCAGTTGAACATTGCATCGAACTGTCCTGTGTTGAGCTAGATAAGCATGTTGTAGTGTGCGTGTACAGACCCCCTAATTATCAGACCTTTTCTTTATTTGAGTCAATAATGGAAGATGTCCTAGCGAAACTTGCATCCAGTAACAAAGCCGCAATTATTTGTGGTGATTTTAATGTTAATATTCTTGAAAATAATTCAAATAGCTGTAGATTACTAAGCCTTTTTAAATCTTTCAATTTATTTAATGTTTTTACCGAACCGACTAGAGTAACTCCAACTTGTGCTACTTGTATTGATAATGTCTTCTGCGATTTTGATTATTTAGAAAAAGCCATCGTAAATTTTCTGCCGTCAGATCATAGTGGACAAACGGTAACTTTTAGGTTTAAAACACCTTTACATATTTATATAGTTTCAATAGTGCCCTAAATAATAAGTTAAATGTTCTGGGCCATAACATGGACGATGCAAATAAATTTTATGAGGATTTCTTTTCATTTTTATTTTTAGTCCACACTGAATTCAATAAAACTTTTGAAAAGAAAACAAAAAATATTTGCACTAAATTTATATTTAGTGACTGGGCAACCAGAGGTATTAGGATAAGTAGAGAAAGACTGTTCGAGTTGTATGGCCTTAAGCCTTACATTAACACTGAAACTTTCAATAAGTATGTTGCTACATATTCCAAAACTTTTAGAAATACCTGCAAAATAGCTAAAGCCCTGTACATTAGCAACAAGATCAAAACAGCGGAAGATAAAATAAAAACTGTTTGGAAAGTTATAAATAACGAAACTAGTAGGAAAAAAATACGAAGCATTGAATACACATTGGAGACTTCACGTGGTGCCATAAGCTCTAACATAGAAGTAGCTCAAGAATTTGTAAATTATTTTACTAATATACCATCTAAAACTACGGAGGCTTTAAATTCCTCACCCAAAGTCTCAATTGATTTATTAAGAGCGAACGTTCCAGGCTGCCCGGTTGAATTTAAACATATAAACCCTATGATAGTTATAAAAGCTTTTCGGCAAATAAAAATCAAGTTGACCGAAGATCTTTGGGGAATGTCTATCAAAGTTTGTACATCCATAATCGAGACCATAGCACCATACTTAGCTTTAATATTTAATTTGTGTGTAGATCAAGGAGTCTTCCCGGATTTAATGAAATACAGTAAGGTTATACCACTTTTTAAATCTGGGGATAGCAAAGACACCAACAATTATAGACCAGTATCCGTGTTGCCGGTATTCAGCAAGGTGTTCGAAAAGGTAATGCTCAATCAAATGCTTAATCATTTTAACATCAACAAAATCTTACACGAACAGCAATATGGTTTCACCAAAGGTCGTTGCACGACTGATGCTGGTGTCACTTTACTAAAACACATATTTACAGCGTGGGAGGAGGCCCAAGATGCCATAGGAATTTTCTGTGACCTCTCCAAGGCATTTGATTGCGTTAATCACGAAACCTTGCTCCTAAAACTGGAGCATTACGGACTAGGTAAACCTGCGCTAAGTTTAGTTAGATCTTATTTACAAGATAGACGGCAAAAAGTTCAAATTAATGGTGTCAATTCACTTGGATTAAAAGTTAAATTGGGTGTTCCACAAGGCTCGATATTAGGTCCTTTCCTCTTTTTAGTATATATTAATGATCTACCCCATTTATTAAAAAAACAACTACAAATGGTGTTATTTGCTGATGATACTTCTTTAATTTTTAAGATAAGTAGACGTTCATCAAATCTTGACGACGTAAATAACGCACTGCTGCAGGTACAAAATTGGTTTACTGCTAATAATTTAGTATTAAATGGGAAAAAAACTAAATGCATAAGGTTTGCTTTGCCGAATGTTAAAAGTACTGATTGTGACATAGTATTGAATCAAGAGAAACTAGAATTCGTTGATAAAACGGTTTTCTTGGGGATCACGCTCGACTCGAGGCTGCAATGGGGTCCCCATTTAACATCTCTTGCAGGACGGCTAAGTTCAGCAGCATATGCTGTAAGAAAAATCCGTCAGTTTACTAATGTAGATACCGCGAGGCTGGTCTATTTCAGTTACTTTCATAGTATCATGTCTTACGGTATCTTATTATGGGGACGCGCTGCAAACATCGAGTCTATTTTCATTCTGCAAAAAAGAGCCATTAGAGCAATATATGGCCTCCGCAGGCGCGATTCTTTATGGGAACTGTTTAAAGATATTAACATCATGACCGTACCTTGTCAATATATATATGAAAACATCATGTACGTAAGGAAAAACTTAAATATTTTCAGTAAAAGAGGTGAAAGACACAACTATGGGACTAGAAATAGGGACCAATTGGTTCAACCGGGTTTCAGGCTGGCTAAAGTAGATTCATCCTTCATGGGGTACTGTTTAAAATGTTATAATAAAATACCTCCCCACATACTCCAACTGAATGAAACGAAGTTCAAAACCTGTATCAAACGCACACTATGCAGCCAAGCATATTATAAGTTGGAGGATTACATCTGTGACAAAAATGCTTGGCTCAACGCTGGTTCTGCTCCACAAGGGCGCCTAAACAATTGATCAGCATTCGGAAATATTGTTGGAGCTGCTGAAGATTGTAAAAACTATCTTTGCACTGTATAAATTCAATCTTTTAGTATTGTATAATTGCAAAGCACACGTGTGAGCACTATGTAGTACCTACTATAAAGCTACCCTATACTGGGCACGTCTGTCATTGACTTGAATGTGCCCTGGCGGCTGAGAGTATGTCACGCTCACTCAAATGTCTCGCTGGTGGTGGCGTGTGTGTTGGATCATTAAGTTCCCTTCAAAATGGTTGAGCTGAATGGTGCTGATCCATACGTCATGTTCGTGAACGGGCGCCGTCAGTGGGGACTGGTCATCTCTTGGCTGCCACGGCTTTTTTTAATTTTTCTTTTCCGATTTTTATGTTTTTTATTACGGGTCTTTCTACATCGTTCTCACATGTTTAATTTCAACAAGACTGATGTAAAAAAAAATCTGTAACCATATTATTTAAGAGAGTGTCCATGGAGTTTCTTGCCCGTTCTTCTCCATAGGTACCTACTTCGCTTTGGAATGGGCAACTAGCTTCATATTTCTGACTGACCGACCCCTTGACAATTCAAAAGTGCCTGTAATGTGTTTATTTGAAATAAATGATTTGAGTTTGAGTTTAACGTGCACGTCTTTTTAAATCGTTCTCACATGTATAATTTCAACAAGACTGATGTAACAAATTTTCTGGAACAATATTATTTAAAAGCATCCATGGAGTTTCTTGCCCGTTCTTTTCCATAAATTTAATTTAATTTAAAGCGAAGTAGGTCCCCTGCTTTAAATTAAATTAAATTTCATTTATTTCAGAACCAGCCAGAAGCTTATATATGAAAATTAAAAATATTAAATACATACATTAATAATTAATTAAAAGATTACAATTAGGAAAACATTACAAAAAAATTAACAATACAAACATTATAAATTACAATTTGGCACTAAACAAATAGAGTTTTTACAAATAGGCTTTGGAATGGGCAAGTAGCTTCATATTTCTGACTGACCGACCCCTTGACAATTTAAAAGTGCCTGTAATTGGTTTATTTGAAATAAATGATTTGAGTTTGAGTATATAAGTGTCATCACTTTGCAGTACTGACCAAATTACCTTCTCCCAGCACCCTTAAACCAAATCTTTGTCTACAAACCCCACTCATCACAACAATAAACCCTCAATATCTTTGGGCGGTCACTTCTGGCACTAAACCTATTTGTTCGTCGACTAACTGACCTTGCTTGCTTCAGTCCGACGCCGACACCCCACGTCCCAAATAGCGACCACAAATAGGGCTGCTGAAAATGAATTGACAGTTTAGGTTATTTTTTGGGTATGGTTTTTGACAGTTTTAATCTTTTGCTGTATTCCAGTTAAGTTTGGTTGTGTTTTATTTGTTTGTGTTTTTGTTTTGCTATGTATTTTTAAAAATATTTTTAGAACGACAGCTTTTGGCCCTTCTCAGGGTCGCGGGTTATTCTACAGAGAAAACCGTGGCCCTGGCACAGGCAACTGAAGGAACACGGGTGGGTTTTAGTCAGTAAAAGTCTGACACGCCCTCCCGCTCCACCCAGAGCGGGAGAAGTCATTTGATGATTTACCACCCAAAAAAAAAAAAGGTTTTGGCCATTTGTTCAAATAAAACAAAACTGAAACAAACCATAACCATGCGTATGTAGGTACTGTACTTCTTTGTCCAACCCTTCGGGAAATACGAGCGAGATGTTTTGTTGTGTTGGTTTACTAAGTAACTAAGTCATTGATTGGTCCTTGAATATTATTCAAAGGAAGTTTGAATTTTCTTTGGCTTTCATGTTTGGTTGATGTATCTATCCTATAAATACCTCATCATCTAAAATTTCTGTAATAAATAAAGAAAAATCCCTTGAAATAACAAAACAAATTTACGCAAGCACAAAAGTTAAACAGCCTTTACAAAACCAGAGCCCTTAAGCACCTAGTTGGTCCGTACAACCCTAGATAGGCCACGGACAATGTCGCTGAACAAGGCTATTTGGGCACTCGACCCACAGGTAAACGAAGGCGCGCTTACCTACCGGGGAAGGTGGAGGTGAACGGAGTACGAACGAATGAGATAAGGCACAGCATTGGACCTGAATTTATGAATAGTGTTTGGTTTTGTAGTGTTCATAAATGCTAAAAAGTTAATTAAAACAAAACATAAATTACTACCTTACTATAAAACCTATCAAAGACACATGCAGGATAAGACGATACACTGAGGTTAACAAACTCATAATTACTTTCAACCTCAAACATACCATTTTGAAGCTCGTTCCAATTTAAGAAACGTTTATTTGTATGCAACCCCTGTTTCATAATAAAGGTGAATAAATTGTGTTCTTTTTTTTAATATTTCCGTCTTTAAACATAAACCATATTAAATTAGTAGATAAATATAAAAGAAGTTATCACAATTTGTAACCTGGAAAAGATTTAGATTTAAAACGCGATTTCTAACCCAGTTTTGTCCAAAGATACATCAACGCAACATCTCGAATCTAGAATTAGTTAAAATTACAAACACAACACACACATCATATAACCCACTACAAAGAGTGCTTACTCCAAACTTGGGCGAACAACTTAGGCTCCCACTTCAGTGACGGTCGATCAAACACTTGACATTTACAGATTAGTGAGATCCTCCAGGTATAGATCTAGGACATAAACTTGCTAATGGCCAATAACTATCAAAGTGTACTACGTAATGTTTAGCGTTGAACCACCTTGCAAATTTCGATATAAATTTGTATTAGGGGCCTTGTGTCTTGGGCTTGGATATCTTGGGAATTCTGTGGCCCAATATCTCTAGTGTCAATTTCGTCGTTTGTTTAGGCTTTAGTTATAGACGATTTAATGGGTGTGTTGGGTTATTTTGAAGACTTAGGGCCTATTTCATAGTGTCTGCATAAGCACTTTCTGCCAGAATAAACAAACACACAGTTTGACTTGACTTTGCTAAGTGAAATAAACGTCGCACACGAATATGAAATTTATCCGACTCCTCATTTCCACTCCATCAAACTGCCGGTTAAACTTGCGAAGAGTGATCTGTGAGCAGACGCATGATTAGATCTAACATACGTCGTAAGTTTTCAACTTCGCCAAAAACTTGAGGCAACGACCAAATGCCGCCTGACCTAGTTACGACACGACAAACTGTATGTAGTTTGCCATTAAGAAAACTATACTTAGCAATATATAAATAGATAGGTACATATGTGCCTGTGTATTTATCGACTTGATCAGCCCTAATTTTCGTTTTGCTCAAGTGGAATAATTGGTGTGTTCGGTTGCTTAAATGTCCAGAAACAGTGCGCTATAACAATCATGTTGATTATTTTAATTTGAAAAACTAATGCAATTATTCATCTTCATATCCTTTCATTGCTACAAAGTTTTCTTCCGTATCATAAAAAAATTCTTGCTTATCTGTAACTACAATCATCTACGAAATGTATTATCTAATGTATTATAACACCTTCTGTATGTACCCTGTGTTCACGAAATAAATTAATTTGAATTTGAATTTTACGAAGAAAGTAGTAGTAGCTAATTCTCATTCCGTTTAGCGTGACATTGCTATCTGGGAATCCATAAAATTTCTGAATTTTCTCTGGCTCTGATATTCAACCTCCGATAACTTAACATAAAACCAGATCTATAAACATTTCCAATTGCATTGCAGAATCAACTGGCAACAAAAGCAAAGATACGAGTAACGTACTCCAAGCTCAGAACGACATCGTAACCTCGGCAAGATTATGAAAACATGCCATAAAAATTGTGTATCCTAAGAACGAAATAAATATTCATTGTACAAGTCAGCCATATTTAGAAGACTCTATGCCGTAGCGAACTAAGGTTGAGATTCCTTTGTCATGTGTGACGAAAGTTAAGCAACGTAGCTTATGCTTTAAGCTTAATGGAGCGTGAGTTATCACGGACATAACCTCGAAATTTGACATTCTTTTATTGATAAGTAAATGACTGTTATTCGCGAGACAATAGAACTTTGTTTGGATGACATCATTCTGCTAATAGATATAAGTTATGGCATTGCTTGAACATGGTAGTTTTAGCGAAGATATAGCCACATGAAATTTGAACTTTTCCGAAAATGTGTAATGGTAATAATTTAAACTAATTTTTTGTGATTTCTGCCCAGACATAATCTAGCCCATCGTTAATGAAACAATAAAACGATTCACGATTATAAAGTTCTTACGTGTAACATTAATCATTGAACCTTTAGAAGAGTATGGATAAAAAATCAAATCCATGAACAAAACTGAAAACCAATGGAACCCAAACTCATTAACACAAAATATAGTTATCAGAACATTAATCACGATTACCATCAATAGGGCACATAGCTTGCAATAACTCAGAGGCAACAAAGCCGTCAAATGTGCGACCATTTAAAAGGCCCTATCAACTTACTGCGTAAGATTTAACACCCTATAAAACAACCACTATATAAGCCCTTATTACATAACGTCTCTATCTTTTTGTTATGTAGATCGAATGACCCTATTGGGCCCCGAATCGTATATTTTAAGGTTCAAGGACTGTTATGATGTGTATAACTGCTTTTATTGTACCTATTGATAGGTCTATGAAAGGAAATGGAGGAATGGAATGAATATTTGAAAGGAGATGATATAAAATATTCTACTGTTGATATGGGTGTAGGAATATTGAATGTAACAGTCCCTTGTCATCATACTTTGCGTAATTTGGAATAATTTATGTCTGAATGACATTATTTCATTGAGTAAGATGAATAGACCTGGTCTACTGTACGCCAAGCCAGAATATATTTCTTTGGAAAGATCAGTTAAATTACTATTCTAAGTCGTCGAAAAATATGTAGTAAGGTTCCAATGCAAAAAATGCGAAAAGCAATGCTATGCTACATCATTAGCATCTTCAGGGGAAAACATGTTCTAATAATTATACAATCTTTCACTATTCATAAATCATCAGTCGTCGACTTTCCTGTAACTCCTGCCAACGGACGTCTTCGTAAAATACCAACTTAAGAACTGCAAGCTAATCGTTCTTCAGCACCAAATACCAAGTTCATTGAACCTACCGAAGTTATCATTTTTACATATACATAAAATACAACGACCATATAGATAAAATAAGACACGTCGTAGGTAACAAAAAAATTGATGTCTCAGTAAAGTGATACAGCGTGTTCGTTATAAATAATGACTTAAAAGCGTCATGTGTCGCGCGACGATGGAACAATCATGGCCTATAAAATGGCGGACGTTACTGTCAATCAATTAAATTTGCGTTGCGCGTGTTTTGAGGAGACTGTTTGGAGTTTTTGTTAATGAGTTATTTCAGTAAATCTTTTAGGTACATACAATATTGTTTTTAACATGTACATACCGTACATATTAAAAATAATATTGTATGTTTTACTTTAGGTTTCCTATGACGCCTGGGAGATCCAAAAATAACCATTTTGCGAACACTATCTTCGGGTAGTAGCTATCTCAACGTTTCTTTCGATTATAACTGTGAGAATATAACAATAATTAATTCATAGCCGAAAAGCCTCATCTAAATAAAAATAACAGTTACTTTATTTTCAGGTCACAGTTTCACCTAACGATCTATCTTCCATTCATATTGTAACACCAGTATGTTTTGCCATTATCCTCACGCACAGGATAAATACCGCACCAGTACAAACGATGCAACTCTACCAGATTAATATAGATTAGACTTTATATGCAGGCAGATGCAGCCAGCAACTTTATTTTATAATCTAAACTGATGATGGATTATTCACAAGCTCTCACCAAATCAATTTGCAGCATTTACAAATTGATTTCGCAAATTCCCCTTGAGCTTAGTTAATGCAGTTTCAATATTCATTACTTAACGTCTCGCAGCTAATAGACACTGAAATACACGATGCATCGACGCATCAGTGATCTGATTATACATAGCTACTCGCACATAACCAGCAGTGTACGGGAACAGAGATTATTTCCCTCAGGTGTTTGCATATTAGTAGGGTATATTGGTATAGGCATGTTTGAGTGAAATTATATTGGGTTTATGTTCTAAACATGAGCTGGGATACTTTTAATCCCTAAGCTTAGTATTATAGCTTTGTTGTAAGCAAAATGAGATTTGGCATAATATACCTACCTTTTATAAATCTCATCAGACTGAAAGTTGAATTAGTTTATTATTTGAATCCCAGAACTGATAGTACTTTTATCTGACAATATCTGAATCAGATATCAGTCACTAGACTGATAGTGAATTTATACATAATATGAACATAAAAAATGTACTATTAATTTCGTATAAGAATACAAATAAAAATACTGACAACAGCGTCTTATAATCCCGTACGTTCAACTTTCACATTGCACTTTAAAACTCAACAAATATTTACATCACTGGAGCACACACGTTTGGTACATCTTCAACTTTCCGAGCACAGTACACAAACCACAAATCTCTTACAAGCACAACAAGTATTATTCTGCGCTATGTATTCAACAGACGTAGAAGCGTTTAAGGCCGAAACTCTAAGGAGTCATTGTTTACCTTGTAACTTTGGTTCGGGTCAGGAAGGGATGTTTTACTTACACCTCCGGAAAGGCCGTTTGTACTTACGTTATTTATTTCCTAAGCAGAACAGTTTGAGATTGATTTTATGCTGAGAATTTGGTAAAATTTCGGGAAAAACACGACTAGTTTTGATTGGTTTACAAGAATGTGAATGAAAGGGAGGCTTAGCAAAGTTACTTATTCTAGCCCTGTTTTTCATTTGTGCTTTAAAATGAAGTTAGTTATGCTTGAGATTTATTATTTGCTGAAAATAGTTAAGCTTTTTTTAAAGTAGTAGATGGTTTTCACATTGCAGTAATAATATTGCAAATCGAACAGTTTGAGTTATCATTGACTCGGACGTAACTTGTTATTGCTCACAGCAGCCGAAAACAGTATCAATTTGTGGTAAGTGTTAGTTAAGTTACACAGTAAGAAATTCTCCGACGTATGCAACCTACGCTTTCACGTCTTTCACAAACAACTTTGAATAGATGCTGACCTTCATTTGGCCTTTATAAAATACTATCATAGCAAAATTGACTCAGAACGAGGAGGATACTAGTTCTGGGTCCATTTCGATTATTTATCTTAGCACGTAATAATAGTGCACCTACATTTGGTCAGTAAAATTATCTATTTCTTAAAATAGGTTTAACAACACTATTACAGGTAAAAATAAATTAATTCTATTCATAATCATAATCATTTATTTGCAATAGGTATTGGTACAGTGTTGGTCTTAAAGTTAGCTATTAAGTTGCCTAATACATAGTCAGACATTTGACATGCAAAACATTATCGATAATCAATACATTTAATATAATATTTATGTCCAATGACATGCTTTATATGCTAGTTTATTATTGATTAATTTTACCATACACACATTCAATATCAATAATCGTCACATTAATTTAGAACAGACTATTTATTTCCATTTATAAATTCATTAATAGTGTAAAATCGTTTTTCCAGCACCCATTATTTTAACTTTATAAAAATAAATTATTGGGTATCTCTTTAAAGTTCTTTGGTAATTTGTTATATATAAGTACACTCATATGATAACAGTTCTTTTTATACAGAGAAGTCCTTGGTGCCCTAGGCAGAACTATTCTATCCGGATCTCTAACTTTTCGAAGGCAACGGTCTTGAGCCTTTTTAAACAGTTCAAAGTGCTGTCGGACGAATTTCGCACATACTAAAATATACATACTGGGTAATGTAAGGAGTTTTAATTTAAAAAACAATGGTTTACAAGATTCCCATGGTGGAATGCCACAAATGGCTCCAATGCATTTTTTGTACCCTAAAGGCTTTATCTGCGTCTGTTGAGTTACGCCATAGTATAAGGCCGTATTGTGAGTCGACGCAATGCAGTTATAATCGTACTCTGCGACGAGGTCTTTCGCAGTGTGTAGAGAACATAAACGAATTTGTTTAATTTATTGCATATGTTTTCTACATTTGGCTTCCAGGAGAAGTAGCGGTCCAATATAACTCCCAGAAAGTAGTTTCCTTTGTCTCTAATAGAGGTTGTCCAATATAATTAATGTTAAGTTTTTCTCGCTTTCGACCATATGTCCCAAATTGAACAATTTATGTTTTATTTATATTTACATGCAAATTATTAAATCTTAACCAAGAAATTGTTGATTCAATTGTATTATTAATGTCAATTCTGTAATTATTTATGTCAGTATTAATTGGCGATTTCATAATAATCGAAATGTCAGCCGCAAATAATGTATTGCAAATAATGGGTTCAGGAAGATCATTAATATAAAATAAGAATAAAGGGGGACACAAAACGCTCCCTTGTGGTATACCCGAGTTGTTGCATTTTGAAAGAGACCGAGCTCCTTTCAGTTCTTTATTCTCAGTCATACTTGGAATCTCAACATATTGCTTTCTACCCAGTAGGTAGGTTTCAAGCCAGCTAAGGGCCGGACCTCTAATACCATTTCGTTCCAATTTCGAAAGTAAAATTCTATGAGACACAAAGTCAAAAGCTTTCGACATATCGAAGAAGATAACAGATACCCGATGTCCAATGTCTATTTCATCAATTATATTTTTCACATGATTGAAACACGCAAGGGTGGTCGATTTCCTTTTTTTAAACCCGTATTGTTCTGTCTTAAGAATCTGATGTTTTTCAATAAAATCTAAGAGACGGTGTTGCATAGCTTTTTCAAAAACTTTTGAAATTATTGGTATGAGACTAATAGGTCTTAAGTTATCTGCTTTCGAGATATCGCCTTTTTTATAAAGAGGCTTGACAACAACAAACTTTAACAACTCTGGGAAGCAGCCTCCTGAGAATGACAAATTTATTAAGTGTAGGAAGCCTTTAGAATTTTGGTTGAAATCTCATCATACCCGACCGCTCCTGTGTTGTTTAGGGCCATACGGTTACAATGACATACATAAATGTATACTCACATTTTTGTATGTCATTGTCACCGTATGGCCGAAGGAACAGACTATCGCACGTCTTAGTATGGCACGTTTCTCTTACATTATCGTTCTGTTGTTTTATTAAGTCTATCCAGTAGTTATTAAACGAGTCTGCAATTTGTTTTGGGCTGTCTATCATTGTATCACCCATGTTTATGTTCGTTATCAATGATAATTAGTGTCCAAGCCGCTTTACTTTTATTTTTTGAAGACCTCAGTATGTTGTCATTTGATGTTTTCATAGAACTAATTAAGTAATTTATTGTATTTATTATATACCATCTTGTTGCGGTCTGACTAATCCCTATAATATATAAAACGCAATGAGCGTTTATGTTTCCTGCTAATTCTTACACCTTTAGTTATCAATTTGGTTTTCTTGCATTTGTTTGTCATTTTAATTCTAACTTTAGGAAAACATAACTTATAAAACAACAGAAACAATTCCTGAAAAGATTCATAAGCCGGGTTAATCTTAAGTTGGCTATAAACTTCTGAGAAGGAAAGTTTTGACAAACATTCCTTGAATTTAATGATATTTTCCAAACTATAGTCCCTTCTATAAATAAAAAACTATTTAGGAGTTTCTTTATGTTTTTACAGGGATACTTAACATTTGTGCCGTGTTGTGGTCAGATATATCCCAGTACAAAAGCTCACCTTTGGCAAGTGGGATATTACTTATGAAATGATCGATGCAGGTATTCTGTCGAGTTGGATCAGTAATATGAAAAACTAAATTATAATTTGTGGCAACATCCTGAAGATCTTTTGAGTTTTGGTATCTGGTTTTAGGTGCTTACATTCAAATCGCCTAAAATAATATTTTTTTTCCTTTTATATTTATTTTTCATGTGGAAAAGTACTGCAGTGAGTTTCATAATAAATAAAGAAAAATCTGAATTTGGCTTTCTATATAAAGTTATTATGAACATGTTATGTGAAGGTAATTCCAAGCAGCAACAAGAAGGACAAATCTTTGTGATTCAAGCCACGTTTAGTGAAAAAAGCAACACCACTATTTTGTTTTAATTGTCTACAATATGAAACTGCCGAATCATAACCAGAAACTTTAATAAGACACTCCTTACCCTTAACAATAAATGTTTCGGTCAAGCAAATAACGTCTGGCTCTGTATTTTGTAAATATATGTTAGATAACTGTATTTCTAAATTATAACGCTTACTTTAGATATCAGCTATATTTTGATGAAGTACTCTTAAGAAGTTGCGCGAAAAAACTCATCTGTATTATTCGTACTAGTTTTATTATCATCTTGCAACACATTTTGTTCTGTTTGTGTACTACAATCTACCGTTTTTAGTTTAGGACGGTTTGAACATTGATTTATTTGAGAGTAGATCTTGTTTTTTTGCCTCACACTATTGTTCCCAGTACATATAGCTTTAGCATTGTAACTAAGGAATTTAAGGTTGTAGTCTATTTGATCCAGAGTAGAATTAATCTGCTTACAAATATCATACATATGCAAACTGTCGTCAAAGTCAATGAATTTGCTATTTTTGTACTGGTAACTTATCATCATTAGCATTTCATTAAGTTTAGATTCATTTAATTGTACATTATTAAAAACTTTTATAACAAATATTGGACATTGATTTAACTTTATAAATACACATAGTTCAGACATTATTTTGACAAAAATCACTCGACGCTCGACTCTCGCCGCGGACGGGGTGTCTCGCGCTCTCCCGCTCCCGGCCCAGTGTTGTGTTTCCTGCCCCTACTCGTTGCCACCACGTGACGTCATCGTAGTCGCCCCGACTACTCCGATAAAAATAAAATCAAGAAATAGATTTTATTTTTAATCAATTAAAAAGGTGCCTTTTTCAAGGCAAATCTCGTTTCATCAACAGACGTTTGTGAGTAGCTTCACTAGGCCCCTTCTGGGTAAAACCACAGTTTCGTGGTCCTCGGTTGAAACCTTACGGTATCAACGAAGCCGAGTGGGGTGTTGACCCAATTCACACCCGCCGAACCCCTTCAGGGCGAGGCAGTTAGTTGGACGGGTCCCAGATAACCGGCCTTGGGGGATCTCCTAGTCGGCTCTGGTGACAGTTTTGCTTTCCAGCTACTCAACTAGTGTCTTTAGGGTGTGTCTACACCCTTCGCGCTAGACTGGTCAGGGCCCCATTCGCACAATAACAAAAACCCCCACTCGCGTCGTCATTAGGCGCGTTCCCCAAGAAATACCCACTGAGGAGATTAAGGACGACCTTATTGCACAAGGCGTCCCAGTATCCGCCGTCCATCGCTTGCATAAAGCGAGACAGGGCCTTGTATACGACATGGTCCTTGTCATCTGTGACCTCACGGAAGGTCACCACCCGATCTTCAAGGTGAAGTCGGCGTGCTCGCTCTCGGGCATCTCTATTGAGAAGCCCTACCGAGCCAACTTGATAGGCCAGTGTCATCGCTAACAATTGTACGGTCACTCGCAGTCCAACTGCTATGCCACCCCTAGATGCGTCAAGTGTCTAGGTGAGCATGGCACCGCCGACTGCTCTCGCCCTAAAGATAGGGAGCTATGTGCAGAGCCGCCGAGCTGCGTCCTCTGCGGCCAATCCGGTCACCCGGCAAATTACCGGGGCTGTCCGAAAGCGCCAAAGTCCTCCTCTCCGAAACTCGCGAAACGCGCGAGTGACCGCCAGCACAGGGAAAGCCCCTGGGGGAAGCTTCCCTCCGCGCAAATGCCGGAGCGGCTTAGCCCTCAAAGGCCCTCTCCCTGGGCAAACCTTACGCACCTTAAAGCTCCCGCAGCTTCGGTGCCCTCCAAACCCGCTCAACCCGCTGAAGTTCCAGCGCTGATGGCTACCGCCATCCCAGCGCCTTTTTTTTTTGTTGTTCCCGGGGTGGAAAATCCTCATGGATGTCCTCCGCCCTGGGGCGGGCGGAGGGGTCTGTCAGACTCTTACTGACAAAAAACCACCCCGGTGATCCATCTCACACCTACGCCGGGGTCGTGGGAACACATAATTCTTCCGCAACCCCGGCTGGTGCCGGCCCGCTTGCACGGGCCCCGTCTTGGGCGGGGGGAGTGAGGTGTACTGCCCCCGCAACGTCTGTGAGCGGCGCACGCGGAACACTACGCGCGCCGCCTTCTCGGGTCCTGATGTTGGGGGGCGACGGATGACCCCGAATCCGTCGCCCCTGGACCCATTTAGGGGGGCCGGAAGAGGGCGTTGTCCACCCTCCTCCGACGCCCGGTGCGTCTGCTGCGGGCCGGTTCGAGAGTCGAGATCTCTCTCTCCCTTTCCGCAGCCTCCTTCCGCGAGATGACCGTCTCGCAGAAGGAAACCACCGCGTCCCAGGACTCGACGCTGCCGACCATCGAACTCACTACGGTTGGCAGCGACAGGTCACTGCCTACTTCGGTGATGAGGGCACGGCACGGCTCCTCCCAAGCGGCACACTCTGCCAGCGTGTGCCACGCCGTGTCCTCCCGGCAGTCGACGCAGTGGTGACACCGGGCGTCCGGCTCCCTGTTTATGCGACACAGGTACTTCCCGAAGCAACCATGCCCCGAGAGCACCTGCGTCGCCCGAAACGTCAGGGAGCCGTGCCTTCTCCCGAGCCAGCGGTCGAGCTCTGGCCGGATCGCCTCGATGGTGCTGAGGCCGGCGGTAGGGCGTGACAGCCTCACCCGCCATTCCGCCACCAGGACCTCGCGGAGCTGCAACCGACGCTGCTCGACATGTTGCTGCATCGGTCGCTCGCCCCGCTCCCGCGCTTCCTCGCGCCACCGGTACAGTGACGCGAGCACCTTCGCCTCCAGGTCCCAGGGCGGTGATCCGGCCAGTGCACAACCCGCCTCGAAGGAGATCGTGCGATACCCCCGAATGACTCTGATGGCCATCGCTCGCTGCGGCTTGCGCAGGACAGCTATGCTGCCGGCCGTCAGGTCAGACGCCCAGATCGACGCTCCGTAGAGCGCTATGGATCGCACGATCCCCATATAGAGCCGCCTACAGGCGGCGCTCGGGCCCCCCAGATTGGGAAGCAGCGTTGCCAGCGCCCCGGCCGCGCCCAAAAACTTGGGCGCCAGCCGCCGGAAGTGGGGTCCGAAGTCCCACCGGCTGTCTAGCTCCAATCCCAGATATTTCATGGTGCCATCCCAGCGCCTGCGGCACCGCAAAGAGCCCCGGGCCGCGACAGCGCCGAAATCATAATCAGTACATACGCGGCCCTCTATTCCTCCGCCGCGGAAAAAATGGCCGACGAAATCGTTGCTGCAAACGGCAACCCTCGTCGTCTTTTAGAAATCCTTAAAGCGTATCCCGAGATCGCGTTAGTCCTGAAAACCTTAAAATTCTAACTTTCAATGGATAACACAAGGGTAAATTCCACCAAACCCCGATCCCTCAAACTAGGCTTTTTCAACGCTAATGGCGTTTCCGGTCAACGCGATGATATCGCCGCTTTCCTCCGCGACCATGAGCTGGACATCCTCCTCATACAGGAAACCTTTTTAAAACCTCACCATCGAAACCCGAACATTGCAAACTATAAACTAGTTCGCAATGACAGGTCTCGATGCCACAAGTGTGGCACCCTAATCTACTATAAAAAATCCTTATACTGCATCCCTATTGACCCACCTCCTCTCCTCTCTCATCTGGAGAGCTCTATCTGTCGGCTCGGCATGACCGGCCACCAACCGATCACCATCATCTCCGCTTATATCCCACCGGACAATGGTCCGGAGGATCCCATCTCGCTCCAAAAGGACTTCACTGCCCTCTTCGGTATGAGTGACTCCGTCATCTTGGCGGGGGATCTTAATACCAAGCACCCGGCGTGGAATAGTGGCACAACTTCAACCAGAGGTAGGATTGTTTTCAAGTTAGGCGAATCCCTTAACTTTGACGTCATCGCTCCAATGAGCCCGACTCATTTCCCAGGAAATCCTAATCACCTTCCCGATGATCTCGATGTAGCGCTGCTCAAGAATGTGAACCTCCGTTTGCAATCGATTGAGACGTCCCGCGAGCTAAACTCTGACCACCGCCCTAGAGTCATGCATCTTGCACCCTACTCGGGCCCGATCGACCCCAATCGCCCCCCTCAGACCCAGACGATAACCGACTGGAGGAAAGTAAGCGAAAGACTGAAATCCACCACGTCGCCTCACTTAGACACCATCCCCGATCACTTAGTGTCAGTCGCCGACACGACGGCCGCAATCGACTGGTTTACAGAGCACGTACAATCCGTATTGACGGCTTGTTCACGGGAAGTTCCGGTGATGGAAGACCATCGCTGGAAACTACCTACTGACGTACGTGACCTGATAACCGAGAAGAACGCGGCCATCCGTGCCTACGACTCCTTCCCTTGTGACGCGAACAAAGCCCACATGCGTCATCTACAGTGTGCTGTAAAGAAACGCATAGGGTAGGGAGGTTCGCTCTGAGGGCTGGAACAAGATGCTCAGCGAACTCGAGCCCACTCATCAAGCCTTCTTGCAATTACATAGGAAATTGCGTTCCTCAGAAGAGGTCTCTATGCCTCCTCTCATCCGCCCCGACAATAGTGTCGCTTTCGACAGTCCCGATAAGGCTGAATGTCTTGCCGACAGCCTAGAGTCCCAATGTTCTCCCAGCTCCCAACCAGTAGACCAAGCTCACCTGAACAAGGTCGACGCTGAAGTCGAACGAAGAGCCTCGCTCCCTCCCGTCGAAGACCCTGATGATCCTCTGCCTCCCGTCACTCCAGACGAAGTGCACGACATCATTAAAGGGCTCCACGCTCGTAAGGCCCCCGGTTCGGATGGTATTACCAATAAGGTATACAAACTCCTTCCTGCCCCGCTAATAATGCTTATGACCGCCATCTTCAATGGCGCCTTGAGCAACAACATCTTCCCACAAGCATGGAAAGATGCCACCGTCATCGGTATCCCAAAGCCAGGCAAGCCAAAGTCTGAGCCCTCCAGCTACCGCCCTATTAGCTTACTCAATGTCCTCGGCAAAATCTACGAGAGGCTTATTTATAAGCGTCTCAAAGACTACGCCGAAGCAAAGAGCCTCATACCCAACGAGCAGTTTGGATTCCGTAGCCAACACTCGGGCACCCAACAGATCCACCGTATCGTAGAGCACTTTTGCGCTGGTCTGCAGCGTAACGCGACGACGGGTGTGCTATTCTTCGACATAGCGAAAGCCTTCGACAAAGTCTGGCACAACGGCTGGATATACAAGCTCTACCAACTAGGAGTTCCAGATCGTCTCGTGCTCATCTTACGAGACTTTTTGTCGAATCGCATCTTTCGCTATCGCATCGAGGGAGCACTCTCGTCCCCTCATCCTATTCGCGCCGGTGTCCCTCAGGGTTCCGTACTATCTCCTCTCGCCTTCACGCTGTTCACTAGCGATATCTCAAAAAGTAAAAAGGCTCAGTTGGCTCTCTTCGCCGACGACACTGCCGTTTACTATACCGGTCACTGTCCCAACGCTATAGCTCGTACTCTCCAAACCACCGCAAACGTCTTAGGCGCTTGGTTCCGGAAATGGAGAATCGAGGTCAACCCCGACAAGAGTCAGGCGTTTCTCTTCTCGAGACGTCGTCGATTCCCTCCCCCACTTCCCAGCCCGATCACTATGTACGGTAAGCCGATCCCCTGGGAGAAGCAAGCCAAATACCTAGGCGTGATCCTCGATGAAAACCTTACCAGTAAGGCTCATATTAAGGCGGTTCGCGCGCGCGCCTCCTTCGCTCTTAGCAGGCTCCAATTCGTGCTGACAGCCCGTAGTAAACTGTCCCTTAATAGCAAGCTCCGCATTTATACCGCAGTCATCCGTCCCATCATGACCTATGCCTGCGTTGTATTTGCGCACGCTCACCTACGTCATCTCCATAAGATGCAGACCCTCCAAAACCGTTTCCTCAGAAGGGTTACGGGTGCCCATTACTACGTCCGAAACATAGATCTTCACGTCGACCTCAAAATGCCAACCATAAAACAGTTCATGAAACGCCTATCAAAGCGTTTCTTCGACTGTGGCATCAAACATTCAAACCCCCTGATTACAGCGGCCGCCCGCTACACTCCCTCTCGCATTAGCAGTATTCGCCCACCAAGGCATACTTTAATCGACCCCGACGACGCCACTACCCTCCTCCAGGAGAGTAGTAAGGCCACTAGCACGCTACATAAGCCCAAAACCCGATCGCCGTCCTACCGTCCTCGCCGCCGAGGCCCGCCGCGACTCCCAAATCGACGCCCCTCCCGACCCTTGCTCGAGCCAGCCCGCGCCGCTGAGCCTGTAGCTTTAAATTCGTCCCTAAATAATACCAATCCTGATCCAGCTAGTCATTTGCTGCCCTCTTCCAGCGACGCCCTAAGCCGAGGTCCGTACCCCAGTCCGTACCCGGTCCGTACCCGAGGGGTGCCCTTAGCGTTGTCGCTTAGTTTTTAGTTAGTATTTAAGTTAAAGTCCTGGCTGGAGGCCTTAATTTATTAGGGCAACCACAGGCAAGTCCGCTTAAGCAGACGACAACCGCATAGGTTGACCTGCGAGATGCCAAACAAACAAACAAAAAGACATTATTTTGAGTACGTTTGAATCATGTTGCCCAACACAAACAATTATTCGATCATTTAGAGTAACATCGAACAATTTGGCGTAATTTCTTTCGTCGATGCATAAGGTTTAATGAAAGATATCACTCGGTAATGTTTATATGGAGTTTTTTCTCTCGATTTCTTTAGTACTTTAGACATTTTAAGGCACTGTTTACCACCATATAAGAATATTCTGCCAACGTCAGTTTCTTTTAAACATGTTTGCTTTGATCTGGAGTATATTTTCATTTTAATTGGTGCCACGTTGTTGTTGTTGTTGTTGTTGTCGTTGTTAGAGTTCAGGAGAGTGGAGTTACTTGCTCCGTTACCAGCGTTGCTTTTTGTTCCTACATCTTACTCAATGTTATTTGGGCTGCTATTTACGCTGTCTATGCTGACTACGCTATCAGCGTGTGTTACATTATGCTGAGTTTGTATTGGGAATCCTGATGTTTTGCATGCCTGTGGCATTTTCACTGACTGGTCATCCAATTTAGTTTCCGAGTCTGGAAGAGACTGTGTTAGTGGTTGGGTTGTTTCTATACCCATACCCATGTTGAGACAAAGTGTGATAGGACTATGTTAAAAATCATCTGTGAGTCGTCGTTTCACACTATTTTTCCGGCTCGATGATATCATGTTTTTCCAAGTTGACGTGGGACTTCTACAAATTTGTTTCAGAATATTAATTTCCTGGGAAAGCTGAGCAACTTGTTTTTTTAATTTAATATTTTCCAGAATCAAATTGTCCATTTCGTTTTGGGTACTTTTTAGATTCGATTTTTTCAGATTTCATCTCTTCAATGAAACTAGATGGAAACAAGTTTTTAATAAATCCAAGCTTTTACCCAGTAAGTTAAAGGATGGAGAAGAGTCTAAAGAATGGACATTGTTCATGTCATCCTCCAGTGATTTGCATTTTACCAACTGATGTTTTCTCAGTGTAACGTTTGTCGTATCACCCATTATTCGGCTGATATTGACCTATAAATATTTTGTTTAAATTCTTATAATATCAAAAACACCTCTGCCCACGCGTTCGAGGAATACTGGCGTAATGATTGATATATTATGCATGTAGTTCGTTTTAGATTTATTCTTCTTTTAGGGTTTACTCAATCTTGATGCGATAGTTTATCTTCGTTGCAGACAATTTTATTACCACAAAAAGACGATGCGGTTTGTGAGGTTCAGACAAGCTATCGAGCGCGTGGATGGCAAGTGTAAAGCTTTTACTAAATCCACCACCGTGCAGTTGATTATTGAAACAAAATTGGGGAGCCCTTGCCGAGTATTTTGCTTTTAAATGAAAGGTTGAACCGTTGAACACGATTTCGATTATTTCTTGATCTACCTATTATTTTATGTTGTGTCCACCAATATTACTTTAACTTTACTATAACTCACTTTTAGGTAATTAGCTGGTACTTTTTAATCACTATAAAGCAATGTTGATATGTTTAGTTTACTTTCACTGTTGTTTCAGCACAAAGTTTATGTTCACTTTTTTCATTTAAATTGTTTATAAGTTTTATTGATATTTACGTTGTGATAACACTTTCACGTAACTATTAGCGTAGGTATATTTAGCACTTATTATTAACACAATTTCTTCATTCTATTACTTAAATATATTTTTACGCTTTTATAATCCTACGTATACTCTTTGCAACGTATTTGACACCTGTCAGCCTCGTTGTTTGTAAGGTTTAGTAAATAAATGAATGCCAGTTATATTTTATCCTAAAGACACCGCATATTCTCCAAGTACGACAAATTAATAACACAGAGTGCAGGGTCAACAGAACCCTGATCTCATGTTCTGTTGACTTCAAGTAGGCTTTTGACTGCGTTGTTTATACCAGAACTTGGCTTGTTTTGGGTTAGAATTGAAATGGGCGAACCGCAACATCTTGTAACCCTCATAAAGTACTCACACAGGGGCCGCAAAGGTGTAGTGGATTGTTATAGAAGCAGGGGTAAATAACGGAGTACCCCTAGGGAGTATATTGTCACCCATGTTACTAAAATGCTAAATTAACAACGATAAATTTTACAACTGGTCAAAAACTTAAGCAAAACAAATCTCTCGCAACCAAAAATTAAAGTAGTATGTGCACTTGTGAATCGGAAAAACGAATAAAACAGTTTTCTTCTTAAAAATTTTAGTTAAACTAAAATATTTTAGTTTCCAATATCATGCAAAAATGTGATCAGCAATAAGTTATAGCGGTATTCACATTTGTCACATGAGCGCTTCTTCCCGCAAATGTACTGTGAATTTTCCGTAAATATTCATTCTAAAATGAAATATTAATACGAGAACAAACTTGGACTTGCAAGTTCCTTACATGTTTGAAATCATGTTATTTAACTTAATTATATACTAGCCTTCTGAGAAAATTATTATAAAAGTTAAGTGCAATTTAATTTAAAAAAACAGTAATTGCACGTGCACCACTACCGTTACTGCTAATTTATAACGAGTACCTAGTTTTTACACGCAGAAGACTACATAAGCACAAAAATTATGAACGTTTAGTGAGAGTAAATTTGATTAATGTTATTAAAGAGAAGCAGCTATTTCAAGTAAAACCTAATAAAGGTACCCAGCAGTCGTCCTGTAAAGCTAATAAGGTACCCATGCGGTTTTGGCATTTAATTGAAACTGAACCATTAGCTTCCATTAAAAAGGGTACAATCAATGAACGGGTATTTTTGTCCCAACACCCTATAAAATAAGCCCCAATAACTTATAACGGTACTGGGCAATTTTGTCACATCAGCGCTTCGCCCGCAGAGTTTGCCGTAAATATTAATTTTGGTCTGACACAGGGAGTGAGTTACGGTCATACGCACACAAAAACGGTTGTATCTCTTGATATGTAGAATCTTATCGAACGAGGGAGCGAGAGAGCTATATTTTCTATAAAGGTCGAAGAGGATGCTAAAGAATAGATTGAAAAGAGCCTTGATGTTTTTCTGGTGAATGACTACAGATTTGCTCATGAACAGTATTACCTAGGAAAAACAAAACAGGCTAAAATGATAGTGATGATGGTATTACTACTGTCCGATTGTGTTAATTTTCCCAGAAATATTAATTTAATTAATTGATTCCGAGCACCAAATTTAAAATTCACAGAATTAAATAACTGAAGGTGACACTTTGTTTTGAAACACAAGGAGTTCTAATTTCCTCTAATTCCAATATCAACACCAGATCCACAAAACTCTCTGTAAAAATAAAATACACCATTAATAATGCGTAAAATAAAACTCCTTTCCCAAAAGCATTTTTCTCGTTTTAAGTGCCATCGATACTCCCAGTGCCTCTAAATCGTTACAAAGGACCTCAAATTACATCCGTAATTTATTGTTCAGCCTATAAATCATCAATCTTCTTCACAAGGTCAGGGGGTAATCAGGTTTAATGTAGCCACATGGCGATTTATGAGCGCCGTATACCAGTGTACACACGCTGTGGCTTTGAAAATGCTTTGACCTCACGGACGTTGAATTTGTTTTTCATGAGTCACTGTGATAATAATTAATTCGATGGTGGTAAAAGTACATTCATGCGTAAAAATTCTCATGAAACATTTTTCGGTTGACCAAAAGTGAAAAGAGAATTAAAATAACTATAAAAGTGAAGCTGTGAATACAAAATACTATTCATAAAGCTCCAATACATAATACATATTTTGTTGTATATGATTTGCTTTTATTATGAAAGGATCGAAAATTGGAAAATAAAATGCATTCAGTAAAGGCGTGAATGGTCGAGGAAATTGTGAGAGGTGTGATTATGTGAATTTTGATGTCATATTTTAATGAACACTGCTTCATATTAAAATTAAATTGTGATTTTACCGTACTAACCTACTTGTATAGCTGTAAATATTCGTAGCACACTTAAACTTCTAGCTGATTTGTTTCATCGAGCCATCGTAAAACTGTAATGAGGTCTGATATCAGTTTTTCAAGAGTTCCTTTAAAAAAAATAGCGTTGTTCAAACTCAAACTCAAAGCATTTATTTCAATTAAACCATATACAGGCACTTTTGAATTGTCAAAGGACTCGGTCATTCAGAAAGATGAAGCAAGTTGCCCATTTCAAAGCGTAGTGCTCTTAGTAGACACTCGTTTCAATAATAATTGTCAATTAATGATTTTGCTGATTTGCCTTAAATATGATATTGATAAAATTTTCCAACGACTGGAAGCTAACCAACATGGCTTAGAAAGAGACGACTTGGTAAAAATTGTAGTCTAACATCTAGGTCGAGTTTTGTCAGAGAGCTAAGGAAACGAAGTATTCTAGGTATAAAACTTGTGGAACTGCTTAAGAATACAACAAGTTTTTCCATCACTAAAATAACTCATGCCACTTGGAAAACTTCCACGCTTTAATGGATTTGGGCTGGACTCATCTGCTCATGTCAGACGATCAATGGGCCAAACATACGACCTCGTGGGTCCCGCTTTATGGCAAACGATATCGCGGCTGGCCCAGTCGGAGATGGCTGGATGAGCTGGACTCCTCCTCCTCGCATGAGAGGTGGAAATAGAGTAGAAAGGCCTTAGTTAAGCAGTGGTTAATAAATGGCTTATAATAATAATAAGTTTAGTCGCATGCTACAGCTACAACATATATTTAAATACCTTTACGTGAACCCCACGACACAGCTCGTTAGCAAAACTTACCGTGAAGACGATATAATAATATTGATAACATCTTAGCATGTTGCGGTGCCTTAATTACCATCTACTGAGTAATTGGTCTGTAATTACCTCATCAAAGTGTTGTTAACATCACTGGCGGCACTAATTTGCAGGGGCAATTCTGTCCGGATAACTGATGTGCAGTGTTGCGAAGAGCTTAAAGGTAATCATGGAAGGTGGTGTAACGTTGATGGTGATGTTGTTGTCTTCGAAAGGATATTTAAGATTAATGATAAAGGTAGGCACTGTCATTTGAGATTTGTGATCAGAACTGGTTATTGTGATAGCAGAATAATGGAATGAGTAAAAGAACAATCTAGTTAATGGTCAGAGAATGGATGAAGTGGACTGCATCGAATTGCTTCTAATCATTATACGGAGTAAAAGGGTAAACACTGTTATCGTCA
The DNA here is from genome assembly GCA_963555695.1 of Dasypolia templi. Taxonomy (NCBI): domain Eukaryota; kingdom Metazoa; phylum Arthropoda; class Insecta; order Lepidoptera; family Noctuidae; genus Dasypolia; species Dasypolia templi. The sequence goes on from OY743144.1 coordinate 2,217,803, forward strand.
TAAGGGGTCAATGCACTCATAACTATCAACAACTTTTACTATTTACTTTTGAGGAGCTATGCAAACGTTGCTCAAAGTAAAATTGCTCATAATGATGAGTACAATGACCCCTTAAGAGGATAACGGTGTTAACCCTTACATCCTATAGACAATATGTCTAGAATATTAGAACAAGGACGGTGCTGATTAAGATTGAAGTAGATTCTCTTTCCTTCATGTTCAGTTTGATTAATTATCAATATTGGTTATCATCGTCATCATCATCATCATCGCCAATATACATCCACAGCTAGACATTGTTCTCTGCCAAGCGTCGTTAACCATAAATCTACATAAAATGTATGGCAAATAATAGTGCAGCGCCATCCTGGCCGCGTGCTCTAACCGATGGGACTCGGTACTGATGGCGCACTAGATAAGCCTCCACACAAGGGCAAGAGCCTGACTGTTTTTATTTACTTTTACTAACACTAGACTAAGAACATTGTTACTAAATAATTTATGGACAAAGTCTGAAATAAGTAAAGAGTAGTAGAGACTATTACTAGAATCAATCACGCAAATGAATTACATAATTATTTCACAGAAATTAATGAGTAGTACATAACAACGTGATATGTTTTAGTGGTATCCATTCATGTTTTTCTTGGCATTTACACTCACAGTTATCACTTGTTAAAGTTCCGGTTATCGCTACCAGGTAAATCTCTGTTACAATGAGATAACAATATGTGTGTGTGGATATTTGTATTTTGTATTCAAACGTTGTGTTCCTGTGTATTTCACGCCTTATATGACAGTCATTACGGATCTCATTTTCAGGGCATTACACCCGTCAGATGTCATTATAGATGTAAGGCTGTTGAGGTTTCTTCTAGGTGGTTCATAATAGGTGACATTTCATTATTCTATTGTGCTGGAAAATTGGTAATATAATTATGTCAATGTTATCTAATTACAACAATAATTGGAACGTAGACAATTGTTATCGTAACCTTGTTTTGGCTGCCTCGTTGGTATATTAGTTGCAAGCGCTACTGCTGAGCGTGAAGTCCTGGGTTCGATTCCCAGGTCCGGTAAAGTGTTATTAAGCTTTTTCATTAAGAATACGTCAGTAGTGCGGCAGCCCGGAATCTGGATTTCAGCCCGGTTTATATTAATTCCTTATAACTAAAGTGCAAAACAATTACTCTTATGTTTTGTACTTTATTTATATTATTTTAACTTGAGTACTGGAGTCGCTACACCGACGCGCCGCTACGGACGCTAGCCTGTCTCCAGAGACTGTCTCCAGGAGTCCTTGAGAGTTTTAAACAATTTAAAATTACAGGGTCGATACTGTACTGTAAATATATTTATTATTCATGACAATAGGGTCGCCCTCTAATACAGGGCACTTAAACATAACTGGGGAAATGTGGGTGTACTGTAGGTTCACCAACTCTGCCTAAACCTTCGGGGATTAGAGGCGTGACGTTGTTATGTTACTGGATCTGGAGTGTGGATTTGTGCCCGGTTTAAGGCAACAGTCTCGCCTCCTATTACATGGATTTAACATAACTGGCATAAAGTAGGGGTATTATGTCTGTACAGTACACCTCTGCCTAATTTAAAACCTATGATCAATTTTTTTTCTCATAATATTTTTACTCTAAATTCCACTACATTGCTCTCTGACATTAATCTCCACGGCGCAGCAAGTGGCGCCATCTTTTTTGGGCGGCGGCTGTCTTCTGTTGACAGAGATGATGTCAGGGGAGCCGGTGTCCTACCACGACTACGACGAAATGTTATATTCCAGTACTATCTTTATGATATTGCAGTTGCTGAACCACTAATTCTATGACCACCATTGGTAAAGGCTATAATTATGCTGCGCCGTTAAATCTATACAAATAAAACTAAATTGGGTTATTTTTACTATTTATTTCCCCAATTCCTTCAGCACATGTGGCTTCCCTGGTACCTCATAAACGGAATAATTTTGTAAAATTCTATTAACTGCTCCCAAATTACAGTGTTCCATTTTAATTTTTTATTTTTAAATATTTATTTTTACTTATAACTTTGACATAATCTTCTCATAATTTGACATTTTAAAACACATGAAATATTTGAAGTGGGACATCTAGAGGTGGAACATAAGCTATAGAAACAAAAAAGATATTTTATATAAATGTTTTTTATTTTACGTAATTATCATAATTTTAAAACTGCTTGAGATATTTTGCATAAAACCTTCACGTCCCATTCTATGAATCGTCCGTCTACTACGTAACTCGATCTAGTCTTATTTTACTAACACAGTCATCGCTTACAATAAAAATAAATGTGAATTTAAAATACAAAACGATAAAAACCTAAGTAGGTACATTATTGAATTCCCTCTTTGAAGTTTTACGAAATCAGGACCTACACAATATCTGTAAACTAGGTACTTACATTCGAATAAGCAGCTGATCAGTGATACTAGAATTCGCATAAGATAATGACCTCTGTGAGGTTACGACTTTTACGAGCGAGTATCGACTCGTTTCAATCATTTCTTTTTTTTTACGAAAAGGATCCTAGATGCGATTAAAACAAATCATTATCTAGTACCTACACATCTGTAAACTAAGTAAATACACAACAACTCGAATAATCTAATTACCTCTGTGAGGTTACAAGTGCGTCGTGTCGACGTCAGCTGTTCGTTATCTGTCTTACTACCATGTACGTACAGATATGCAAGCACACACACAGGCACATTATTAAAATCCCTCGTCTACAGTTACACATCTTCTAAATAATGTAAACTGCACTAATAAACAGCTGACGCAACTCGAATTCGCTTATGGAAATGACATCTGTCGAACTGTGCGTCGAGTCGTCATTGCCAGCTGATTGTTAAGTTGTGTACCTACCTATTTGTACAGATGTAAACTGTAAGAAGTGTATAGCGCGAATTTATTTTATCAAAAATTGTACCAGATTGGCAAATGTGGACATTCGAAAATAACCAGTTATCCAACTGCATACGGTTTGCAAGAGCCTTCTAAAAATTATTGTAACAATAATTACATAGGCGTGTTTAAAATTTAGAATCAACTTATTTACAATATTTTAAAATGTACATACCTGTAGTTATTAGTTAGTAGTATAGTCGTTTTTATTTACACTAATTACACCAATTGTTGGACATATTCGCCCCGCTGTTGGACGCAGAAGGCTGCACGTTTAGTAATGTGTCCTTGAACTTTTAATAATGTGTCTCTATCACTAACCATCACTGCAAAAGAGTTCACAATTCGCATTTTTAATTGTTCCGCACTAGAAATGGTATGGCCGTCATTACCATAAACCAGGTCTTTAGCCCTACAACACACATGGAAGTCCAACGGCGTAAGATCAGGCCTGCCTCCGTCTGTAGCTGGGGGCATGTAGACCCCGTAGTCCCGTTGCCGGTGTAGATTTCCTAGGATCCCTAGGAAGGGGGCTTGTGCTGTGAGCAAAATAAGTCCACCCTCATTGTAGCAGTCCACCATGTTCTGGTACTCCTGGTTGGAATATTTCGGCATTGTTGCATTTGTTGCGCGAAGCCCGATGCATACCATGTCAGTTAAGCCACGTGCAGTGCACCAGGCGGTTCGCGCGGGACTAAAAATCGCGGGGCCGCGCCGCTGGCGGGGGGCGAGACGACTGAAGCTAGACACGTGTGCGGCGCGGGCGCGGCTGGGGTTCAGGTACTTTTTTGATCATTCATAAAAGCTGCGCGACATCAAGCGCGCCGCCATGACATCGCCCGCTTCTATGAAAGCAGTTTTTACGTAGAAACTAGCGTTATGGATGTTACAAAATAAGAAAGAGCCAGTATTAAATAGGTGTGTCTAGTAATGCTTAGATAAAAAAAAAGTTGCTATAGCATCTGTAGGACGTTTAGATTTCCCTCTTCAAATATTTTGTGTATGAATAGACTTGGGCTATGGAAATGAAAAAGAGTTTTTTATCTAAGCATCTAATTAAAAAAAAAAAAAAAAAAAATATTACTTAAACACACATAAAAATACTGGCTCTTTCATATTTTGTAACATCCATTACGCTACGAAAATACTACGTAGAAACTACTATCATTGAAGCGGGCGAGGTCATGGCGGCGCCCTTAGATGTCGCGTGGCTTTTATGAATGATCAAAAGACCCGACTCGCGGCGCCGTCGCGCCGCCGGCGCCGGCTTCAGTTGCCTCGCCCCGCGCCTACCGCGCCGTCCGCCACCGTGTTCAGTCTCGCGCGAACTGCATGTTGCACTGCACGCGGCTTAACTAACGTGGAACGCTTCGCGCAACAAACGCAACAATGCCGAAATATTCCAACTAGGAGTACCATACATGGTGGACTGCTACAATGAGGGTGGTCTTATTTTTCTCACAGCACAAGCCCCCTTCCTAGAGATCCTAGAAGCTCGACAGCGGCAACGAGACTACGGGGTCTACATGTCCCCATCTGCAGACGGAGGCAGGCCTGATCTTACGCCGTTGGATTTCCATGTGTGGGGTAGGGATAGACCTGATTTATGATAATGACGGCCAGACCATTTCTAGTGCGGAACAACAAAACGTGAATCGTGAACGCTTGTTTACGCAGTGATAGCTAGAGAGACATTATTAAAAGTGCAACGACACATTATTTAACGTGCAACTGCAGGGTGAATATACACAAAACACAACATCACGCCTTGTTTCCCCGAAGGGTTGGGCAGCGGTGTACCTATAGTACACCCACATTTCGCCAGTTATGTTTTTTTAAGTCCCATGTAATAGGGGGCGAGCCTATTGCCATCTACCGGGCACAAATCCAGACTTCGGGCTGCTACTGAGAAATTCCAGATAGAAAAACCCAGTAACACGTTGCCCGATCTGGGAATCGAACCCAGGACCTCATGCTCAGCAGTAGCGATTGCGACCACTAGACCAACGAGGCAGTCAGGGTGAATATGTACAGCAATTTTGGTGTAAATTGTGTAAATAAAAACTACGTCGCTATGAGGTATGTACATTTTAAATTGTTCGCGCTATGCACTTCTTACAGTTTACATCTGTGCAAATAGATAGGTACACAACCTATCAATCAGCTGACAGATACGACTCGACGCACAGTTCGTAACTTAGACAGAAGTCATTACCTTACGCGAATCCGCGTTGCGTCAGCTGTTTATTTTTCTATTATTATTATCTAAAAGATGTGTAACACTGTAGAATACGAATGTTTTAATGGAATCTAGGATCCTTTTCGTAAAAAAAATAAGAAAATGATTGAAACGTTTTGATACTCGCTCGTAAAAGTCGTAACCCCACAGAGGTCATTAGCTGCTTATTTAGATGTAAGTACCTGGTTTACAGAAGGTACTGTTTTTGTAAAACTGCCAGCAGGGAATTCAATATTGTACCTACTTAGATTTAGGTCGTTTTGTATTTTAAATTCAAATTTATTTTTATTGTAAGCGATAACTCTGTTATCAAAATAAGACGAGGTCGAGTTACGAAGTCTACCTAAGTTGGTTTATTGTGAACATCATCACGCCTGCATTCCCCGTAGAGATAGGCAGAGGTGTATTGTCGAATGTTCATTACAGTTCACCAGTGATATGTTAAACAGAGAGACGGCACGCGCCCCGCGGCAAGGCACCGCGCCCGCGCCTCTCCCCGCCGCCGCGTCTTTGATTCATAGAGCAGGCCGGTTTTATGCAAAACATCTCAAGCAGTTTTAAATTATGAAAATTACGTAAAATAAAAAAATACATTTACATAAAAAATTCTTTTTCGTTTCTATAGCTTCTAAACGACCTATAGAGGTCCCTCTTAAAATATTTCGTGTATGAATAGATACACCTTATATATCTACCTACAATTCTAATTTCAACTCCTTATTAGTGGTTTTTGTGAACAGCATGGTAATTCAGATTTGTTACAGTTGAAATGGCATTTCATTTGGTTTATTTTTTATTTTTTTTATTACCTTTTTTAGATTATTTTATATTATTTGAATGTTGGAACGTTGTAGGCCTTAAATAATATAGAATTATAGACCATTGTCTATTTGTTAAGCATACGCTACTTGTTGACAGGCCTACACTGTCCTCCCAAACGCTGTAAAAGTCACATATTTTTAAAAGAGTAACCGTGTAGTTCCTTGCAGGCTTTTCTCAATAGGAAACGACCAATTGGAACCGTGCACCTAGATTCTGACTATTCATATGTAGGTTTTTTCATTTATAACTAGAGAACGGCTTGACCGATTTTGATGATCTTTGATTAGTTGGTCTTAACTCCGCCCCGAATAGCGGACTAACTATTAACCATTGTAAAAATCACGAAAAAAATTAAGCTTATATTCTGTGGCGGTATGATCTTCGTAGGTCAGCTAGTTAATTAATAAAAAAAATCTCATATCAGCGTAAAATAAACTCACATCACATTTACATTTTAAAAACGCCAATTTGTTTATCTCAATTTGGGATTCAACATTTTTATCATCTGATAAACAATTCTTTCCCACTTCATAAACTTAACCGTGTATCATTGGTAAAACGTCGATTAACTTTGTACGATTAAAAAAATAAGTGGTCGCCCTTTGACGGCTGTTATGGAAGAAAACGTACTAGTGAAAAAAATTATTCAAAGCAATAGGCGAGTTACGTATCACGAGATTCAGCACATAAGCACGTAGGATAGGGAAGCCTGTACGAAATTCTACACGTGCATCTTCGCGTGAGGAGGATAGTTTCACGCTGGGTACCGCTTAACCTCACCGATGCTCAGAAGCAGGCTCGGGTGGAATGGTGACGTGATATGATAAACAAATTTGAAGCAGGCTCAACTCGGCGTGTTTACGACATCATTACAGGTCCTTGGATTGATCAATACGATCTAGAAACGAAGCGCCAGTCGAGGTATGGGTGTTTCAAAACGAATCAATGCCTACCAATGTGAAGCGATCTAGAAGCGGGGGAAGATTTTGATCGCGAGCTTTTACAATTTGACTGGCTATTTGGTGTCAACTCCTTTACGGAACCAATGAAGCATCAGCGCTGTTTGGTATACTACCAAATGCTTGGCAGAAGTATTCTCTGTTGTGACCAAATGCAGGGCTCCGCGGGCTACTGCTCCACCACGACAACGCGCCTTCGCACACCGTGCTCTAAACGAGGGACTTTCTGGACAGCACGCCGGTCAAACTCCTGGGTCCCTCCTTATAGCCCTGACCTAGCACCATGTGACTTCTTATTATTCCCGAAAATCAAAAAAATCTGCTCAAAGGGACACAACTTTCGTCGCCGGAAGCGGCGCTGTCAGCGTTCGAGCATAATGTAAACGAGGTGTCTACGGTGGAAAAGTAGTTTGACAATTGTTTCAGACGCATAAAACTTTGTATAGAAGCTAGCGGAGAGCACTTTAAAAAGATTTAATAAAAAGAATTTTGCCAATAGAACATTTATTGTTATTTTCGCAAAACATTCTGAATGTCCCACGTATGTTGTGAGATTGGGGCTTGAGTTTTATTGCAGTTATTTTTAATGTAAGGATATCGAAGTTTTACGGTAGGTGTGCGATTAATGGAGTTGAGTTATTAAAAACGAAGTAACCTCAAGTAACTATGAAGTTAAAACTAGAAACCTACTCCTTTTTGCACACAAAAATAAAAAGCGGTCAAATAAATTTTAATATAAACAAAATATTGTTAAACCATTTTTTTCCAAAGTATCTCTTGTGGTCTACTTGAAATAAACGATTTGACTCGGACTCACGAATAAGTTCATTAAACCTATAGCTCCTCCTGCTAGCCACAACTTCTGCATAATTTTAATTACAAACCAATCTTTACACTGTATTTTTTATTGTATGTAAGAATAAGTCCATTCACAAGTGAAAACTAGTGTAAGCTCAGAAAAACTAGGTTAATTTTTTACAAAATAATTAATAAAAATACACAAAATGTTATTCTGATGTTAAACCGTCGGTGTCCGCGACAAAAAAGAACATCTGCCTCGGTGCAATATGCGTTGCTATCTCCGCAATTGTCAACTTTGTCATAGTTCTCGAGCGCCAAATATTCCCTACACTAGTTTAAGCTGATAGAAGAAAAAACACGTAGCAAAATCGACAGAACAATAAATCAGCGAGGCACCACAATCTACGACTCGGTAAACTGCAACCCGCATTCAATTACCATTACACAAGAATTAATTAAACTATCTCAAACAACGAGAAACTACAAAGAACGCAATTACAGTAAAACTGGAAAATCTCAAACAATGAGCTGAACTTTAAAGAAATTATCGAAGAGCATTTTGAGTAAGCAAACTGTACTGTAGTGAAGCTTTACTTTCAACAAGTCTAATCCAATTGTTACGGCAAATTAGCGGCTTCGCTGAAGTAATTTGTTGTTTTTTTAGAACTTTAACAAGTGTTTGTAATATGAGGAGGGCAGGGTAATATTCAGTTTGTGTTTCTGTAAACATAGAAGAAAACTTAGGAGAAGTGAGCGTGGAATGAGCTGTCAGTGCCACTGATGCTAGGGATAAACCAATACGGGATGACACTGACAGCTCACTCCACGCAACTCTTCACGGTGAGTTTTTTACAGAATTGACGTGCAGGATTGACTCTATTAACAGCTTACTTCACGTTCGTTTTCACAGTGAGATTATTACAGAATATATCCGCCGATCAGCTGATTGAGAAACGATATTTTCTGGTAGTGAGTGGATGACAGCAGCCAGGGATCGAGCTAAGTGGAATGCTAATGGCTTTTCATTAGCGTCCCATTAAGCTCGATCCTTGGAATAGGCAAAGGCCTTTACCTATGTGTAGAATTACAGAAGGATGTTGATTATGAGAGGCACATATTTAGAAGTGAACAACTAGGCCAATGACGATGATGCTGGTTATTTAGAACAATTAAGTTGGGGAAAGAACGTTGGCTCACTTTTTCCACTTTTCATGACAAAATGTAACGCACAAAGAAAGCGTTTCCATCTATTTCCTAAAAAGTTATGACGTAGATCCATACTTTGACATTACTTCGTACGATTCCCTAGAGTCTAGACATCAGATTATTTTTAGCAGCAAATATACAATATCTAACAAAAACCCTGTCCGATCCAAAAAAGGCGTATTCCTGGTTTAACATACGTACTAGAAAAAATAGTAAAAAAAAAGTAACTCATAAAAACCAAAAGTTATTGTTTTTTTTATTTTTAGTTACCATGCGAAATGTTACACTAAATATGGTAAATTTTCATAAGTTGACAACACTCCACCGGCCGGCGAAATCTTTAATTTTTTGCCTACTTTTATTTCAAAGGACACCGCCGTGCTCTAGCCGCATTGTAAGTACTCATAACGAGTCCTCGACCCTTTGATGTAGCCGACTGGTCTCTACTTGTTTGGACACTTCGCCAGTTTCACGTGGAGATAGCTTGCGATCGGATGTCCGTACGTATCACGTGCCGCTATCGTATCGCGAACAATGTCGTATACCAATCAGGAATATTTGAATATGTTAATTTTTATTTGTGAGTGAATGTGTGATTCGGAAATCGAAGTAACAGCTCGGATTATGGAAGCTTTCGAGTCACTCAAATCGTACATACGTGCAAATTTAATAAAAAGTTGTCAAATGTGTACTAATGTTCTAGATAGATAGAGGTATGTAACAAGTAAATGTTTTAATAAACTGATACCTACAGTGGGTACATTGCCAAAAGCACATCACATTAACTCAATAATAATTGTTTCTTGATAAACAGAAGGTCAGAAATCGGGGTCATTGTGCGTAAGCCTACAATAAAATATCAGCTGATGCGTAGGCAAAACGTAGATTTCTTTAGTCCTACGGTTCTTTGGTGGCAGGCGACAAAAGACCGCCGCGCTCAGGCGGCTTCTTTGACACGAAACTGTAGGTGAACTCTGGTGAACCCTGTCGAGCGATCAGTGTTGCCTTTGGTTTGATTATTTTTAATTTTTTAAATTAATTGTTTTCATTGGGGAAAATTAATTACCTCGTATCCATTAAATGATTACGTATTTGTGTACGCACTACGATACCAAATAATACCCTGCAGGATCGGACAGGGTTTTCATTACATGCTGTATAAGATGACACTACAAACATTTTTGCTGTATGTATATGTCATTAAACTGTTCAATCAATTTATCAAGTAAAGTTAGGGACAACAATTGGTAAGCAAATTTAAAACAAACTCAAATTCTCCGTATGTTTAAATCACAACTGTCATTCTTTGACAGTTGCTTGTCATAAATGCGTGCGTAGTGACGTAGGTAGGTTATAAAAACAATGAAGTATATGCTGACTGTAAAACTTATTCCAAACTCATGAAGTACTATCGCGCCATGTGTCGCAAATTACATTATTAGGCTTCATATACCGAATTAAGACACCTACCAACTAATATCAAGATGTCCCATGAGAATAATTAAACCTTTAGAGATAACTTCGTTTGTAAAAATAGTAAATTATGAAATGTTTTAATTTTCTGTCAGTCAGGTTTTAAGCATTTCATGAATTGGTCTGGTAAATTTAAAATGAGAAAGACATGATTAAAAAAAATACAAATAAGAAATTGGAGCCTGTTTCACGTCGTCCGTGAAAATGATCTGCCGGATAATTGCCAAATTCCGGTTGTAAAACAACCCATCACTCATCTTAAACAAAAACGTCTGGCGAAAAATCTTTTAACAGATCTTAAAGTAATACGAACAGACTTTTGAAAAGAAACCGTACAGTTTGTAAATACCAGGGCTTCGGATAGGAATCTCAGATGGTATCGCGACTAAACAATTCCGAGCCATTAGGCAGGAACATCGCTCAACCCTTTCATAGATACGCCCTTTAGGGGAGCTGATTGAATTTCTTAGTATAGTCTGTTTGGGTACCTGATCGTTTGTGTTTGGATCTAGTATTGTTGAGAGCAATGTCCTTGATAGGAATTTTAGGCTATTTAAAAGATCTGCTCATATTTTGCTGGTCTCACTTTATTGTAGGACTTAAAATATTGCTAAGTTAGATAGGTACTGATATTTAATTTAGCAGGTTTTTGAAAGTGTTGTTTTAATTGATTGTGGAGTAGGTCTACATAGTACGAGAGCCCACGATCATAACCATGCGAAAAAATTACGACTAAAATCGTTAGTTTAGATGACCCTGAACCCGACTCGGTGGGCAGTCCTGGTCATAAATGTCCCAGTTTTAGAGGGGCCCATTGCTGTTGTCCCAAAATCATAAACAGACGGTTTTATAACAATATATCTGATATAAAAAATGTACATAAGTTACGAAACTTGATTAGATAAAGTTTGTATTTAGACATTTTGTGTTTCAAACATGTGACCTGCGGGTTGATTGCTTGACCCGCAATAGTAGCAATGGCTTTCATTTTGATAGTATAACAACATTCATTGCGTTGTTAACGTTTTTGAGTAGAAATTTTTTTTGAACATATGAAGCCATGGGATAGCAACATCCTTTAAAATGATTCAGAAAGTGATATAAAGTGTGTGCACCACCGACTGCTCTCGTCCTTAAGATAGGGAGCAATGTGCAGAGCCGCCGAGCTGCGTCCTCTTTGGCCAATCTGGTCACCCGGCAAATTACCAGGGCTGTCCGAAAGCCCCGAAGTCCTCCTCTCCGAAACTCGCGAAACGCGCGAGCGACCGCCAGCACAGGGAAAGCCCCTGGGAAAGCTTCCCTCCGCGCAGATGCCGGAGCGGCTTAGTCCTCAAAGGCCCTCTCCCTGGGCAAAACGTACGGCTTCACCGGTTGCACCGCAAATAGCCCCGGGCCCAAACAGCGCCCAAAATCATTATCAGCACATACGAGGCCCTCTATTCCACCGCCGCGGACAAAATGGCCGACGAAATCGTTGCTGCAAACGGCAACCCTCGTCACCTTTTGGGAATCCTCAACGCGTATCCCGAGATCGCATTAGTCCTGAAATCCTTAAAATTCTAAATTCTCAATGGATAACACAAGGTTAAATTCCACCAAACCCCGATCCCTCAAATTAGGCTTTTTTAACGCAAATGGCGTTTCCGGTTAACGCGATGAGATCACCGCTTTCCTCCGCGACCATCAGCTTGACATCTTCCTCATACAGGAAACCTTTTTAAAAACTGAAATCCGAACAATGCAAACTATAAAATAGTTCGCGATGACAGGTCTCGATGCCACAAGGGTGGCACCCTAATCTACTATAGAAAATCCTGACACTGCATCCCTATTGACCCACCTCCTCTCCTCTCTCATCTGGAGAGCTCTATCTGTCGGCTCGGCATGACCGGCCACCAACCGATCACCATCATCTCCGCTAATATCCCACCAGTCAATGGTCCGGAGGATCCCATCTCGCTCCAAAATGACTTCACTGCCCTCTTCGGTATGAGTGACTCCGTCATCTTGGCGGGGGATCTTAATGCCAAACACCCGGCATGGAATAGTAGCACAACTTCTACCAGAGGTAGGATCGTTTTCAAGTTAGGCGAATCCCTTAACTTTGACGTCCAATGAGCCCGACTTATTTCCCAGGAAATCCAAATCACCTTCCGGATGTACCCGATGTAGCGCTGCTCAAGAATGTGAACCTCCGTTTGCAATCGATAGAGACGTTCCACGAGCTTAACCTTGACAGACGAGCTTAACCTAGCAGTAGTCATTCATCTTGCACCCTACTCGGGCCCGATCGATCCCAACCTCCCCCCTCAGACCCAGATGATAACCGACTGGAGGAAAGTAAGCGAAAGACTGAAATCCACCACGTCGCCTCACTTGGACACCATCCCCGATCACATAGTGTCAGTAGCCGACACGATGGCCGCAATTGACTCGTTTACAGAGCACGTTCAATCCGTATAGAATTATTATTCACGGGAAGTTTCAGCGATGGTCGACCATCGCTGGAAACTACCTACTGACGTGCGTAACCTGATAACCGAGAGGAACGCGGCTATTCGTGCCTACGACTCCTTCCCTTGTGACGCGAACAAAGCCCACATGCGCCATTTACAGCATGCTGTAAAGAACCGCATAGGAGAAGTTCGCTCTAAGGGCTGGAACAAGATGCTCAGTGAACTCGATTCCACTCACCCTATTCGCGCCGGTGTCCCTCAGGGTTCCGTATTATCTCCCCTTGTCTTCACGCTATTCACCAGCGATATCCCAAAATGTAAAAAAGGCTCTCTTCGCCGACGACACTGTCGTACTCTCCAAACCTCCGCAAACGTTTTAGGTGCTTGGTCCCGGAAATGGAGAATCGAGGTCAACCCCGATAAGAGTCAGGCGGTTCTCTTCTCGAGACGTCGTCGATTCCCCCTCCCCCTTCCCAGACCGATCACTATGTACGGCAAGGCTTTGGGAAAAGTAAGCCAAGTACCTAGGCGTGATCCCAGATCAGAACCTTACCTTTAAGGAACATATCAACGCGGTTCGCGCTCGCGCCTCCTTCGCTCTTAGTAGACTCCAGTTTATAGTGACAGTCTGAAGCAAACTTTCGTTAAAATGCAAACTGCGCATCTATACCGCAGTCATCCGTCCCATCATGACCTATGCCTGCGTTGTATTTGCGCACGCCCACCCACGTCAACTCCATAAGATGCAGACCCTCCAGAACCGGTTCCTCAGAAGGGTTACGGGTGCCCCTTACTATGTCCAAAATATCTTCACGTCGACCTTAAAATGCCAACCATAAACCAGTTCATGAAACGCTTATCTAAGCGTTTCTTCGACTGATCAAACATTCAAACCCCCTGATTTCAGCGGCCGCCCGCTATACTCCCTCCCTCATTAGCAGCCGACCAAGGCATATCTTAACCGCCCCTGATGACGCCACTACACTCCTCCAGGAGAGTAATAAAGCCACCAGCACCCTAGATAAGCCCAAACCCCGATCGCCGTCCTACCGACCTCGCCGCCGAGGCCCGCCGCGACGTCCAAATCCACGCCCCTCCCGACCCTTGCTCGAGCCAGACCGCGTTACTGAGCTTGTAGCTTTCAATTCATCCCAAAATAACTTCAATCAGATAGTCCCTTGCTGCCCTCTTCCAGCGACGCCCTAAGCCGAGATTCGTACCCCACTGGGGGTGCCCTTAGCGTGTAGTCGCTTAGTTTTTAGTTAGTATTTAAGTTTAAGTCCTGGCTGGAGGCCTTAATTTATTAGGGCAACCACAGGCAAGTCCGCTTAAGCAGACGACAACTTCATAGGTTGACCTGCGAGATGTCAAACAAACAAACAAATATAAAATGTGTACGTATTTTGAGTGCTGAGTGCCTTTAAAAAAATTACAAAAAATTTTAACAGACCTGTCACATAGCAATAAAGTTTTTTTTGTTGTGTTTTTTTTTCTTTCTATTTATAGATTTTCAGATCTATCTTTTACTCAATTTTTGTTTCAAGTACTACAGTTACATTCATATCGTTCGCTTCACTACAAGCGCAAGCATCAAAATGCGTTGTAAGGACGCTCACTTTATTATATTGCGAAAAATCGAAAAGTCTTCTGTTTAGTAAGGTGCTACACATAATTTGTGTGAAAGGTTTTTTCCTACATTTGGCCAACTCTTATCTATCATATCCAATAGTTTTTAGACAAAATTCTGTGTATTGGTTAAGAATTTCAACAACTTCAAAATGGTATCAACACGTTATGATGTTCTCATGCTCCTCTGAAATTTGATTCATTCATATCAACTGACCACTGTTTATTTGAGAGAAAAAAAACAGACAGTTTGTTATGGGTTTATTTTTTGCCTCAGTTTTTATTTTATCTAAGAAGTGTGTCTGAAAAAATTGTTTTTGGTATCTAACAATCTATCATTAAATTACATTCTGAAAATCAGACAGATTGAAATGAAACTGTTCAAATTTGCAAATGCGGTAGTTCAGACATGATCGAAAATTTCTGTAATTATTTTTTTGGATTCAGAATAACCAAACACCGATTTTTTACGGTTTTGGTCGTAGAACGGTGAAGCAAAAATTTTGGGCATTGGCTCTCGTACTAACACAATACTAATAAGGATAGACAGATAGACTTAATACCTACTTATTCGTGTATGAGTAGAACTTTGCAAATATTCTACAATATAGACTTAAAGGGTCTCACAAAGGTGGTCTCGAATCACCAGGCTTCGATAAACTTCTCATCATTACAATGAAAGAAAAAATATGAGAAACATATCGGTACTCACATACTGATTGAAGTAAAAATCTGAAATTAGGTAACAACAATATTTTTTTACATCTTCACTTTATACTAGTAATTTACAATATTTGGACAATCAGTCATGCCGCATAAGTCCTTCGCTAGCAGTATGACAGCAGTTCATCCAGTGTGCAGGGCTTGTAGCAGCACTCGTCTGCGAGGCCTCGCTTGCCGCGCACTCCATTCAGTGCCCGCGCCGAGTTCATCGACACTGACCACCCACCATCGCGCTTCACTTCCTCAGAGCCCCAGCAAAGAGTCGCCAGCACTTCTGAGAGCCGTCGCCCACAGTAAAACCTTAAAATAGAACAGATTGAGGATGAATGAAAGGCGACTAAGAAGGCTGATGTGAGTGTAAACGCCGGGGACGCCCTAGGTGGACTTTATTATAATGAACTTATTGGAGAACTCGCAACTAGCGGGCGTGTATGGCCAAATATGAACGTAAAATAAATAATACAGTATTTAAAGATCGCAGCATGCAACCCTCACGGGAAAAGGCTAAGGTTTATGTAAGTATGCATTTATTTATTTTTGTTTAGGTCTCTAAGCACGAAATCCTTAGTTTTGGATGAAGTTAGAGGTTTTTCCTATACCGTATCACTTACGGACATTTGATTAGTTTGGGGCGCAAACTAAGGTTGAATGACAACACGATTTGATATTGGTCCAACCAGTCCAGTTCTTATGATATTCTCCCATCAGAAAAAAATAATTTGAAACTTGTTTTGACAAATCAACTACTTTCGGACGGAACCGTTTCTTTGTTGACAGACTTAGAGAGAAGACCCCCAGATATTGATGAATAGAAAGGAAGAGGACGACTAAGTGAGTAAAAATGGATGGATTGTGTGAGGCATGATATGGTAGTCAAAGAACTGGATGATAATGTGACAACTGACAGGGGGACACAACACACAACACGAAGCTTCAAGTAACCTCAACTAACATTTTCCAGAGGCAGGAAAATGATGATGACAAGTAGAATTTAAAAATATTAGAATGATCAAAATAAAAAAAAGTTATCTGTAAATACCATAGAGTTTACAAAATAAGGAAAATAAATTAAAATAAAACGTAAACGTGGGAAAAGAGAAAAAGTAATTATAAGAAACTATACAAACCTCGCACCATCCTGTGCTTCAGAGCACCATGAGCACGCTACCACAAGAATAAGGACCAAAGTCAGTTTCATGTTGACTGATGATGTTGTTAGATCTTGAACTGACCTCAAATTGGTTACTCAAAAGGTATTTTAATGGAGGATGTAGGCTATTGGTCCCACGGATGGGGTTTGAATGTACTGAATTTCAGTAATCTCGAGCTTTTATACCTGGAGAGACCTCATTTATATTCAGACGAATTTAATAATAGATCCTTAATGATATTTAAGTGCGTAGGTTAAAGAAAATTTACCTCATGTGTCACCTTGATTTTCCATTTGGATAGGCACCTTAAAGAATGTGGGTGAATTTGAAACCAGTTCAAGGCAGCTTAGGATTCTTTCGAGATACAAAAAGACAAGATACACGCGGTAAGTGATGGGCGGTTTTGTTTTGGTCTTAACATGGGATTGGACCAAACGAACATAGAACAAAATATAGAGCATTCTTCTCTTGAAAATCGTCGAAAAACCAATTTTTTAAGGCCTCTGTTTACCGAAAATGAATTCGTTCACATTACGTGTATTTTGCTCGTTTAATAAATTCACCCAAAATTATTAATGTTCCGTTTAGAACGGAACATGTTCTAAACGGAATATTAATAATTTCAAAAATCTATTAAAGAACCCATAATTATTAATTATGGGTAATTATCTTTCTTATTCTTATCTTTAATAGATTTTTGATCTACTTTCGTCTTAATAATCTGAAATTCGTATTCCTGTTCCTAATCGTGTAGCATCAGTGCTGATAAAAGTAAAGTGTACTGTCTCTAGGGACTTAATTTATTTAGAATCGTAAAGATAACACCGATTCCAGTTTTCCGAACTGTGATTGGATTTTGGTAGAATTTATAAAGTTATTTTGTGTTTTGGCTGTCTTCTTAAAATAAATGTTTCTGTTAATTTGTCTGTCTAAGAATTATAGCTTTAGAACATTTTAAGAGAAAAAAACTCCTAGGCAATTATTCTAAACACTTTATGATCTTATATTCCATTTAGTAAAAACTGTTTGGAACACTGTCTATTCTCGTTAAACGGTTCATTACTGCTCAGTCAAGGGAGGAAATTTAAATCTGCCTAGTTAATTAAGCATCGCACGTTTCCCAATCGTCAATAATCCGATATCCAATTTGTGCTGGATTGAAATTATTTACGTACATATACAAACTCAATTGGATCAGATCATTTCGAGCCTGAAATTGAGTTGCATTCTTTGTTTAGAATTTAATTTTGGATTTATTTTGTTTAGAACGGAGTTGAGATAGAAATTTTAATTCGTTCTTTGTTTATACGTTATTGTGTTATTTGCATAGATTCATTGGATCTGTGTGTACTACAATGTTATAATAATTCTTTCTCTCATAAATCTCAGAATCAATATCAATGTTATGAATATGTCAAGCCAATGACTTACGTGTGAAGGCAAACTCTGGGCTGACTCTGTCTAGATTGCCATCGACACTCTAAAAAGAAGTCAGTATTTATCACTACAAAACATTTTATGATTTCTTGAAATAATAGTATTATTTGTGTAGTGTTGTTAGGTTTCGAATCCTTGAAAAACTACTCAAAAACATTGATGCCGCTTTATCGGACTTTGCATGACCTTTTCAACGATTGCCAATAAATTGAGTTTTTTCGAGCAAAGTTTTCCGTATGTGTTAAGCAAGCTTTGCCCCTTTTCCCCAAAAGTTTTCCTTTGCGCGCACAAATAGCCTCTAGACAAGATAAATTAAGATTTTTGGCAAAATCGAGAGAAAGTGAACGTCAATGTTTACTAACCCAGTTTTTATAACATTTTCGATTCTTCACTGGAGAATTATTACCGATGGCTATCCTTCTGGGTTTCTGTTTATGTTTATGTTTGCTCACTACCCACACTTTGACAAAAGAAACTACTGAAATATTGCCATGCCATGCCCTTTTGTCTTGCCTTTTGTGACTTGAATTTTGTATCTTTTTTTTTCTCTTTATTATTTATTTCAACAAAAATGGAAATACTCAAGGATCATCATGTTTAAGGCTGCGTTCACACCGAACCTGTAGTTGGCCTCTGGCTGTGAGTGTCAAGGTTATAGACCAGGTTCGCACGGGCTATTTTTGCCCGCCGAGATTGTTTTACTCGCACGGGATACTCAACTGAGACTTGAAAATCACAAACAGTGTCTTTTTTAACGCGCTGGGTTTCGCTCTGGTGGGTTTTCAATGCTCGGCAAAACATCGAGAGTTGAAAATCCAATGCGCGATAAAATCCCGCCGCAATTTTTTACATGCATGCGAAAATGGGATTCCATACTACAGTGCAATATTTAAGACTACATATAAAAAAGAGTAATAGCGTCCATAGTAGTACACACTCTGTGAAATTTTCAAGTGTCTATCAATTACGGTTTAAAAGATACAGTCCTGTGACAGATGGGCGGACGGACGGAGAGCAGAGCCTTAGTATTAGGGTCTCGTTGGTACTCTTATTGTATGGAACCCTAAAAAACAACGTCAGCCGTCAACTGACTGTTTGTTGTTTTTCTTACATTCTCACAATCTGCATCAAATCTTATAATTGCGATAATCCTTAAGTCACATCGTGTACCCACATAAACGAATTGAGGCTAGCAATCATTAGTACCTTCAAAACCCAACCCCCACTAATCCCAGTCCGTCCTAAAGACCTCAATGCATGAAGTTTCGAAGACATCCATTTCTAGTTAATCTTGACAACGTTTAGACATCCCCGGTTTCTTAATTGAGAATTTGAAATTGAGAACTTAAGGTGAAATTCAAAGTTTCTTACGTTTTTTGCAAATAAATTTTAAATTTCGCATGCTGCATCGGAGTCACTTTACTGGTCAAGTAGAGTTTGACAAATACTCATTTTCTTATTCGCAATTAAGAAAGTTGGTGAAAATCTTGACTGGATATATTTTAAAGTGGCTCCTATTGGCTGACTGTAAGGGATGGCCGAGCAACTAATTGAAACCACGCTGAGCACCTTTCCGCTTCGGTGAACGTGTTACTGAGTGTCTGTGTGGCACAAGTCATAGAAGAACGTGATGGTTTGATTTGAAAAGTTTTGCTATGTTAGGTATTATTATTTTCAGGAGATTTAATATGAGAAGTTGTTGAAATAGTTGAATATATTAATTATAACAAGTTACAGAGAAAACATTTTAAAAAAAGAATTGGTCTGGTCATACGTAAAAAAAAAGCTGACTCAATGATAATAAGTATTTTGATTCAGTCCAATGCTTTGGATCAAATATTAAAACGACAAACTGCAGGCACAAAAAGCATGAGTAAATACAACAGTGAAAAGAAAATGAGTTTTAGTAGGCATTTTTAATTTAATTTGAAAGCAACCTACGCAGGTGGCTGTAATAAATAGTAATTAAACAACAAATATAATTGTTTCCAAGAATTTAGAGACTGTACTTTTCATTATTTTACGGGCTATTCAGAGCCCGTAAAATAATGAAAAGTAGAGTCGACCCGGGCCTGGTCCTTACCGGACGGCGAGCTACCCATTGCTCGACGTCCGCAAGCCCGCGCCTACGGTGGCCGGGAATCTGCAGGCGACTCCCGACGCCCAGGGCGTCTCCTGCGGCGGCTAGTGGGGGCGTGAGGGCGCAAGGCTCTCTCCCTCACGCACTCCGCCTCCTCCTTCGTAAGCGTTCCTGCTTCGCAGAAGGAGGTGACGGCTTTCCATTCTCTCTCGCTCCGTACTATGGCCTGGACCAGGGCCGGACGCGAGCGATCGCCACCGCCAATCGCCTCCGCGAGGACACTACGGTACTCCGCCCAAGCTGGGCAGACCTCCACCGTATGCTCCACCGAGTCCTCCGGGCGATCCACACAATGGTGATACCCGGGCGTTTCCTCCCGTCTTATGCGAAACAGTAACCTCCCGAAACAACCGTGTCCGGTGAGGACCTGTGTCAGACGGAAGGGGGACTTACCGAGGGGACTCAAAGAGGGGACTTACCGCCGCTATTGTGGCGTGCTTAGAACTGGGTTGCGACAATCGCACCTTCCATGTCGCCATAAGATTCCGCCGGAGCTCTGTCCGCTGTACCGTGATTTCTCGCAGCAGCGGAGTTATACCCCGGCGTTTTGCCTCCTCGCGCCACTCCCATACGTGCGCGAGGGCTTTTGCCTCCAGATCCCATGGCGGCAATCCGGCAAGGAGGCTCGCCGGACTACGGAACCCTATAATCGTATTTTAATTCATGTGTTTAATTTTTAACTATCACACCACACACGATTCGACATGTCCATTTATTGATTTTACAATTACTTAATGGAGATTTTACAAACGATTAACGTGTTTAAAATATGTATCTAACTAGCTATTTACAAATTTATTGATACCATTATTTGTGTCAAATATTTATAGAATATGCCAACCAACAGCTTTTTAAACTGTCACTGTACTACCCGTTAAAAGGCACCATGTTGAGTTAAAAGTTGTGTCAACGCACCATATAATTAAATTGTAGTTTCCTGAATGTAACGGTAAATTACCACTCTCGTTAGTTTTCTCTGATGGGGTAAGCAGCAAGCTAAGTGAAACGAACTAAAAGTACGCAGACGACACTTTGAGACTTATGGTGTCGGTAAACGGATTTCTTAATAGACATGAATAGGATTTTTTGTAAACGATTTAAAATAAATTACTTAAATGAGCAGGACTCGACTCTGCGAAATCTGGCGTATCGTACCATAGCTCTGTAGAGGCCGGTCACCCCGATGCGTTACGGCGTCCTACATACAAATGCCCATGGTATCAGGTATGCTACACGGTGCGTTCCGGCGTCGCACTGCACGTACAGTGGACTTCAACTGGGCGAGGCGGGGGGGTCTGCGCCTGAGTAGCCAGATTGTAAAATCAACACGCATCGTGTGGTTTGGCCATAACTAAAATTCTATTGTTTACTCGTTCAGTGTCCTTCAACTTATTAATAACGTAGATTTAAAACAAGTGCCTACTACAAAAAATGTCATTACATGTCATAATCCTCTGGTCTCAATTTGAAGTATTCCCGTTTGAGCACCTATTTTTGTGGCACCAAAGATATTCCCCTTTTGCATGCTCACTGCGTAGATGCCCCAAAAATAGGTGCTCAAACGGGAATACTTTCCCAATTTAGGTTATCGCAGTATTATTTTTTGTCTTCATAAAAGGTTAGTAGCCATCTGAAGAATATATATGCAATATATAAACTCAATCTGCTTTTTATTATTTAGATGCATTGCACAGATGTGAGTACTTTGTACTATAGTGATACCATTTACCGGGTAATGTCATAGATTGACTTGAATGTGCCCTGGCGGCTGATAGTATGTCATGCTCACTCAAATGTCTCGCTGACGGTGGCGCTTGTGTCGGATCATTTAGCTCCCTTCAAAATGGTTGAGCTGAATGGTGCTGATCCATGCGTCATGTTTGTGAACGGGCGCCGTCAGTTGGGATTGGTCATCTCTAAGCTGCCACGGCTTATTTTAATAATATTTTTTTTTTTTGTTTTTAATTATGTTTTACTGCACTCTGGACGCTTTTAACGTGTACGGATTTTATACATCGTTCTCACTTTTAGTGTCCACATTAATCGATGTAACTAATATATTGGTAACAACAAAATTATTTAAAAGAGTGTCCATGGAGTTTCTTGCCCGTTCTTCTCCATAGGTACCTACTGCGCTTTGGAATGGGCAATTAGCTTCATATTTCTGATTGACCGACTCCTTGACAATTCAAAAGTGCCTGTAAATGATTTAATTGAAATAAATGATTTGAGTTGAGTTTGAGTTTCTTCTTCTTTACAACATTTTCTTAGCCCCAGCTTCAGTCCTCTCCGTATTTAATTTTATCCTATTTAAAGTCATAATCTTGTGCCCTCATTCGTGTCTTTATTCAGCTTATAGTTTCAGCAAATATCCAATTCAGAACATAATGTTCTTGAGCTTGAAAAAAATCTTATAACATAGACGGAGTGCAGTAGCCACGCGAGCTTTATTGCTAATTCCCAAAACCCAATAAACGCTGTTCTTCATTTTCACTGCAATCTCGCGCCTGCGTGTAATAAAATTTATACTCTACTTATTTACTGCGCTTGGCAGTAACTGCTTAGAACCGTATACTCTTTTGCTTTTAGAGCTTTCGTTAATTAGAACTTGTGCTATTTTATTTTTACCTGTGTACTTTTAGGTTCACCAATAAAGGTGACTGCCTCGTTGGCCTAGTGGTTGCAATCGCCACTACTGTCAAGGTCAGTTGGTCAGAAAGCTATAGCTAGTTGACCGTTCCAAAGCGTAGTAGGTTCCTATGGATAGATTACATACATCGTTATTTTATAAAGGGTGGCGCACGACCCCTGTTGGGACGAGAATGGATGCGCGTTTTAAAAGTAACACAAATTACACTCAATGAAATAATAGATGATGACTTGGTGGCGCAATTACGTAATGAATTCCCTGAAGTATTTTGTGAAAAGTTAGGGACTTGTAAACAACTCATCCGTCTACAGCTGACAGATAACGAGCCGGTTTACTTGCGAGCGAGGCCTATGCCGCAAAAACTAAGTAAATGTCGATTTTTACAGGACAGTGTAAAATATTTGGGCTTCATTATCAATAAGGATGGTTTGCGGCCTGATCCTGAGAAAATAGAGGCCATTTCCAGCGCACCGAGACCTGAAAACGTATCACCACTTAAAAGTTTTCTTGGAATGCTCAATTATTATGGGTGATTCATTCAGAACCTGAGTACTTTACTACAACCGATGCATAATTTGCTAAAAAAGGAGGTCCGCTGGAATTGGGACTCGAATTGTGAAAAGGCATTTTCGAAAGCAAAGCGATCCCTCTTGAGTGAACGTGTACCTACTGGCACACTATGAGGAGGGGCGCGAACTCGTTTTATCGGTGGACAGTAGTGCGTACGGACTGGGCGCAGTGCTGGATCACCGGTACGAGAACGGTAGCGAGCGGCCCGTCAGCTGCGTCTCGCGAACACTTAGTGCGCCTGAGCGCAACTACAGTCAATTGGACAAGGAGGCACTGGCTATTTTGTTCAGCGTCACAAAACACCATCATTACTTATTTGGTAGGCAATATATACTCCGCACTGATCATCAGCCGCTGACGTATATATTTGGGGAAAAGGGAGGAATTCCGCAAACGGCTGCCAGTCGTTTGCAAAGGTGTGCGGCGCGCCTGGCCGCATATGATTTTCGTATAGAGTTCGTGTGTCTTAATTTAAGACGTTCGGTCGATAAGGGGTCAGACGATGATTTGTTTGAGGATGCATCGGGTGGTGACAGTGAGGTTGCGCTGTCAGTAACACTAACGACACCAAAGTCTGAGTCAGAAGAGCGTTCGCCTATGACAGAACCGACACCACCTAATTTATCGGCACGAGCAATGCGCGCCTACAATCGAGCTAAACGTTCGGATTAGATTACATTAGATAAGTGTGTATAAATTTAATTTAGCTTACGTTAGTTTAGTTTATATTTATCATAACAATACTTATACTGTGTATCATTTAAAATAAATGTCTTGTAAGCTTAGTGAGGAGAGATATGACGACCGAAGGATGTTTATATAAGATTAGTATAAGCAGTGTCGGGTACCGCCTTTTATTGACGTCCCAGGTTACTAATAAATAAATCTTTTAGAAACGATAAAGAGAAGACTGTTTTTATTTGTCTCCCTACTACATCGTCATGTTCATCAGCTGCCTAGACTTTTACTTACTATTTATTTACTTAGGGACAACAAACAGCAGTGTATTAATTAATAAGTGAACATAGGTTAGAACTTATTAATAGGGGTAACAAATATACAACTCACAACTAGATGTTAGAAAGAACAGTATGAAAATAAACAGAATAAAAGTTAACATTACTTAATAATTGTTTCTATTTTAAGTGATCAGCACCCTGATCACTTAAAATAGAAATAGTTTATTTTGCTGAAAAACATAACATCAGTTGAGCCAAACTGCCCACTGTAGGTGGCAACTAATCGATGCAGCGGTGAGCGTACGCCTGAGTTGGTTCTACAGAAAGTAGTTGCAAACAAGTGTCTCGAGCGAACTTCCCGAACATGTACAGTACTAGGGATCAGGTAACACAAACTGTTCACTTCGTGGGAAGTCGCTACGTCCCCGTAAGGAGGCGCGGCGAGCGGATCCGGGGCTATGCCCCCCGGCCGCAGAGGCTTTACGTTGGCCCGTAAAAACGGGCCCCTCATTTTGTGGGCTACAGTGGCCGGCAGGATGATTGGGCGCGCGGGCAACGCGCGCCCATGTGAGTGATTGCTATTTTGTTTCTGTAGGAGCGTCGCGACGCTTATAGTGAAGCGTCGCTTTCTTCACGACATCCCGGCGGTCTGTCGCCGCCAGGTGAGACCCCTAGTTACCTAGGGGAGGCCCGGCGACAACGACCAGCGACGGAGATGCCGACTCGACGCGCCTACAGAGTAGGTGAGTGGTCCCCGCCCGTCCAGATCAAAGAGCTAGCCGTTCACTGTCCGGGCTAAGGGACCGTCGTTATAAGTGTGTGAGCGGTATTGTAGTGTGTCACACCGCCCAGTGTCTACGCGGATCGCGGTCCGCACCGCGCCTCCGCGTGTGAGTTTAGGTGCCTGTATAGTGGCGGATGTCTGTGTTTGTTTGCCTATATTAACCTAGGACACGTTACGCAACAGATGTGTGTTATGTGTGTGGAGTCAAAGTGTCACAGGTAAGTTGCGTGTAACCTGAGTACAGCTTACCCGGGCGTCAATCCGGTGCCATGGGGGCATGGTCCGCTATCAGGTCGCGGGGCAGGGGTCTCGCGTCGGGGGGGCGCGCGTGCCAGGGCGCGATGTCCTTGACATGCGTGAGGTCCGAGGCGTCGGCACGCGCGAACATACCCTTCGCGAGTCGTCGCACAAACTCATCCAGGCTCTCAATCCCTAGGTCCCGCTGGATGACATCGTTCCTCACGAAGCGAGGGGCATCTACTATTGTCCGCAACACCTGGTTCTGCTGCGTGCGGAGCTGCTTGCGGTTCGTCTCGCTCGTGAGGGCGAACCAAGCGGGAGCGGCGTACGTCAGAATTGGGCGAATGTACAGCTTGTACACGCCCAGCTTGACGCGCGCCGGGATGCGGGACGAGAGCACCGGTTTAAGGAGGTGGCGAACGACCTTACCCTGCGCGGCGACATTGTGGACATGCGTCCCCATCGTGAGCCGACGGTCGATGGTGAACCCTAGGTATTTGACCCGGGGCGCCCACTCGATGTTGGCTCCTTGTAGTTTCAAGGGTGGTGGGAGAGGCGCGGACCCGGTGACCATGGCCTGCGTCTTACCCACGTTCACGGACAGCCGCCACTTGGACAACCACTCCGGAAGCAGTTCGAGGGCGCGCTGCATTTTGACCGCCGCGTACTTCGCATTGAGCGATGTAGTAATGTACGCGGCGTCATCTGCATACAGCGCGAGTGTTGTGTGTGGCGTAGTGGGGATGTCGTC
Source organism: Dasypolia templi (assembly GCA_963555695.1). NCBI lineage: Eukaryota > Metazoa > Arthropoda > Insecta > Lepidoptera > Noctuidae > Dasypolia > Dasypolia templi. Next base: position 2,243,735 of record OY743144.1, read on the forward strand.
CGTGTAGCGCGAGTAACACGCCGGCGAGACGCAGCTACCCTGCGGCACACCCGCGAGCACCGGGCGGGCGCTGGACAGCGTTCCGTCGACCACCACCCTGAAAGTCCTGTTGGAGAGAAAGTCAGAGACCACCTTCACAACGCGACGGGGCGCGTCCGATGTGGCCAGCTTGTACCTCAGGCCGTCGTGCCATACACGGTCGAAGGCCTTCTCCATGTCAAGGAATACTTCCACCGAGTACTCCTTCTTGTTGATCGCGGCTGCGAGGTGGTGCAGTACCCTCGACAGCTGGAGCGTCGTGCTGTGCTCCGCCCGAAACCCGAACTGTTCCGGTCGAGGCGCGATGTGAGGTTGGAGATGTCGCAGCAGGAGTGCTTCGAACACCTTGGAGACTGTCGGCAGCAGAGTGATCGGCCGATAGCTCTCCGGCTTCTGGATGTTTTTCCCCGCCTTAGGCAGCATAATGACGCGCCCTTCCTTCCACGAGGCGGGAAAGGTCCCGGTGCGCAGTATCGCCGTGAACAGGCGCGCCAGCGCCGCTACCATACGGTACGGCAGGTGGCGCAGCGCTGTATTCGTGATACCGTCAGCACCGGGGGCCTTCCTAGGCTTCGTCCTAAGGATGGCGCGTCTGACTGCCCCAGGCGAGAAGAAGATAGGGTCCTCTTCGGGAGCCATCGGCGAGGCGAAGTAGTCTCCCAGGTGTTTCTCGACTGCTGCGACATGAGCGGTGTCGCTAGTCGGGTTCGGTTGGAACTGACGCTCCAGGTGTTCGGCGAAGACCTCCGCCCGGTCCTCTGCTACATATGTGAGCGCCCCGTCGCTGTAAAGCAGCGGCCGCACCGGGACTGGGGTGTTCGTCAGCTGGTTGCACAGTTTGTGCAGTGACGGCCAGTTGTCTGTCGTGGCGTCTAGTCGGTCCTCCCAGCCCGCGGCGGTATGCGCCTGGAGCTCGGCCTTCACCTTCTCCGCGAGACGGTTGAGCTGCGTCTTCAGCGTCGGGCATATGTGTTGCTGCCACTGCTTGCGGAGGCGCCTCTTCGCGGCGATCAACGCATTCAGGCGAGCCGGCAGGGGCGGCAATAGCCCTCTCCCCTGCGGCTGTGTGCTTGTCGCCGATTCGTAGGCGCTTTGAATGCAAGCAGTGACATCGTCCGCCGTCTGATCTACGTCCGCGGAGGTAACGATAGGCCGAGTCGGCGTGGCGGTCTCTACTTTCTCTGCGAAGGTTGTCCAATCTGTTTTGCGACGTGGCGCTATGGGCTTCAGTCGGGTCGGCATACCCGATATGACGACGAGTACAGGTTGATGATCCGACTGTAACTCGTCGTCTATGACTTGCTGTGTGGTCTGGCATTGTAGCCCTCGGTGGACTACGATGTCCAGTACGTCCGGCATGTGCTGTGCAGCGTCTGGGTAGTGGGTCGGCGTTTCTGGGCCGGACACCGTATAGTCGAAGGCTTCCGCGTCCGCGAAGAGCCGCCTCCCCTCGGTGTTCGTTGTGGACGAGTTCCACGCTGGGTGTTTGCTGTTGAAATCACCGGCGAGGATAGTGGCGTGCGTCGATGAATAGAGAAGCGCAGCGCAGCAGCTCTGTAACGTCTAGGTGAGCCACGGGCGGCTTGTAGCAACTGTAGATGCTTATGTCCTCGCCGGCTACATGTAGCTGCACACCCAGCGCGTAGAATGTGCTGAGTGTCGTCGAGGGGATTTCCTGATGGACGACTCTTCGTCTCACCAATACTGCCAGACCACGGTATGTTCTGTGAGCCGACCTTTCATCCTTCCTGTAAACGAGGTATCCCGGGAACCTTACCCTATCCTCGGGTCCCAGGTGCGTCTCGCTTATGAGCGCCACGTCGATATCTTGTTCCTGTAGTGACCTACACAAACACAGGAGCGCATCATACGTCCGGCCGCCGTCACAGCGCGCAGCGCACTAATTGCACTAAGCGTCCGCCAGGGCGCGCGGAGCGCGCACCGTACCACATCTCCAAACGAATGCGACACCTCTGCCGCCTGCGCCTGCGCTGGCGTATCGTATCGAGTGGCGACAACATCCCTGCGCCGGAGACCATCGGGCACTGGCTGTCGGAGCCCGTTCCATCCGTATTTACGCGTCGTGCCGTGCGCGCGCGCGGGGTTCCTACGTCATCCTCATCAGACGCGCGGCCAACCTGATCGCCTATTGGTCTACCACCCCAAGGGTATATTCCTCGGGACCACCACCACATTTTAGGCTACCCTTCGGCAATATAAGGCGATGTTTCAAATGAATAAAATTCATTCCATTTAATGGTATACGCATTATCTTTTATATACGAGTGACCTCTAAATTGGTGACCCCGACGTGATCTAACAAGCTATGGACGACGCAAGTCAGGTGCCGCGAACCACACTGTCTGAAGAAGACATAGAAATGATCTCCGTCAAGTCTCGGATACCTCCATTCTGGCGGGACAAGCCCAGATTATGGTTCGCGCAATTCGAAACCATGGTGTCGAACCAAAAGCTCAGCGAAGAAGCGAAGTTTGGACTTGCTGTGGCCCAACTCGACAAGGTGGATGTGGAACAAATTAGCGACATTATACTATCTTCGGCAAGGACGGGTAGATTCGAAGCGCTAAAGACCCGTTTATTATCCGTCTACGAGGAATCAGAAAATAAGCAACTGCAAAAATTGCTCAACGAAGTGGAACTAGGTGACCAGCGTCCTTCCCAGCTGCTGCAGCGTATGCGTGATCTGGCTCGTGAGAAGATGCCAGATGAAACTCTCCGAATGTTGTAGATGAGCCACCTACCCTCCTCGACGAGAGCTGTATTGGCGGTCAGCGAAGCAACAAAATTAGACTCGCTAGCGGCGATGGCCGACAAGATGAGTGAACAGATGAAAGAGGCCAATTCCGTGTGTTCCTGCAGTCATGCTAGCACCGCATCACAACCGTCGACACCATCGCCTAACGATCGAATTTTAAACATGATTGAGGCACTAACGAAGGAGGTCGCAGCGTTAAAAACGGACAGATCGCGTAACTACCACCGTGGACCGCAGCGAGACAGGTACCGTTCAAGATCTCGTTCCAAGTCAGCGAATCGGGACACATCGATTTGCTATTTCCATCGCAAGTTCGGCAAGGAGGCGTTTCGCTGTCGAAGGCCCTGCAACTATGCGAGCAAGATGAATACGAGCCAGGAAAACTAGTCCCGACTTTGGCTACGACGGGAGCCGAAGTCAACGACATAATCCGACACCGTCTGTTTATTAAAGAGCTGGAAACTGGTCTGCATTTCCTCATCGATACCGGCGCGAACGTCTCAGTTTTACCTGTCAAGAGGGTACGCAGAGAAAAAACGACGCCGACCGAATATCTCTACGCCGCAAACGGCTCACGAATACCCTCCTATGGGGAACGCAATATGACTTTAAATATCGGACTACGTCGACCGTTTATGTGCAATTTCGTCGTCGCCGAAGTGACCAGACCGATATTGGGAGCTGATTTCCTACATAAGCACCAACTCACGGTAGATATACACGGACGGAGGTTAATAGACAAAAAAACAGGCCTATCTGTTGTCGGTTGCGTTACTTCATCTTCAGACTCCAGCATCAACACCGTTGACGACCAGCAGCCATACCATGATCTGCTCGCAAAGTACCCAGACATCACCCGACCGAATTTGAAGCTTTGTCACAGTGAAGTGGAACACCACATACAGACTACCGGCCCGCCATTGTATGCGAAATCACGCCTTCTGCCACCGCACAAGTACAAGGCAGCCAAGGCAGAATTTGACGTTATGATTGAGCAAGGTATTTGTCGGCCGTCGAAGAGTCCTTGGGCAAGTCCAATACACCTTGTCCTAAAGAAGGACGGTAAATACAGAGTTTGTGGAGATTATCGACGACACAATACAGCCACCGTGCCAGACCGTTACCCCGTTCCAAGACTGCATGATTTTACCTACAACTTGCTGGGGAAGAAATACTTTTCCATTATCGACATGAAAAAGGCCTATTATCAAGTGAGAACTCGCGAAGAGGATATACAGAAGACTGCCGTTATCACACCATTCGGGTTATTTGAATTTCCGAGGATGTGCTTCGGGTTGCGCAACGCTGGGCAAACGTTCCAACGACATATAGACAATGTCCTACGGGGACTCCCTGTCTTCCCATTTGTCGACGACATTTTATTGGCTTCTGAAACAAAAGAACAGCACAGAAGAGAACTGGAAGAAGTATTCAGAAGGCTTAACGACCATGGGCTACAACTAAATGTAGCTAAGTGTACATTTGGCCAACAAACACTCAACTTTTTGGGCTACACTATAACAACCGAAGGAATTAAGCCAACTGACGAGAAGATCGAAGCAATAAAATCATACCCTCGCCCAGAAACAGTCCAACAACTACGTCGATTCCTGGGAATGATAAACTTCTATCGTGAGAATATCCCACATGCCGCCGCATACCAGAAAGAGCTCAACGCTTACCTGAAGGATTCGAAGAAAAACGACAAGACGAAAATTTGTTGGAGCGAGTCAGCGATTCAGGCGTTTGAAAAGTGCAAACACGACATCACCAGCGCCGTATTGTTGTCATACCCATCGTCAACACTACCTTTCGTGCTCATGACCGACGCATCCGACACCTGTGCAGGGTCGGTACTACAACAAAAAATTCAAAGCCGTTGGAGACCACTCGGATTTTTTTCCAAGAAGTTCGACGACGCTCAAAGGAAATACAGCACGTATGACAGGGAGCTTACGGCTATATACATGGCAGTACGTCACTTTCGCCGGATGATAGAAGGCCGTGACGTCACCATATTGACGGACCACAAACCCCTAACCACTGCACTACGAGCGAACTACAAAGATGAAACTCCGAGGCGCACAAGGTATTTAGAATATATTAGCCAGTTTGTCACCGATATCAAACACGTATCGGGCAAGGATAACTGTGTCGCCGACGCTATGTCACGAGTAGACACAATCTCATGTCCAACACCGATAAATTACGACGAGTTAGCAAAGTCTCAAAATCGAGATGAAGAGCTCAAGCAACTCATGAAAAGCGACAGGTTCAAATTCAAGCGAATAGCACTGCCCGGTTCAACTACCCAAGTCACATGCGAGATGTCAACAAACTGTCCCCGACCGTACTTACCGCCACAATTTCTGTATTGTGGCGGTAAGTACGGTCGGGGATAGTTTGTTGACAGCAAGCTTATCAAGTTTTACACGACCTCAATCATCCCGGCGTAAGAGCGACGAGAAGATTAACTACCACACGTTACTTCTGGTTGACTATTAAGAAAGACGTCACAGACTGGGCAAGGGCTTGCAACCAATGCCAGCGAGTGAAAGTTCATCGCCACACCAAGGCACCAGTATCCAGTTTCATGCCAGTAGACCGCTTAAGTCATCTGCACATTGACTTAGTCGGTCCGCTACCAACGTCAAACAACTGTCGTTATATACTTACAATGATCGACAGAGCAACGAAATGGCCAGAAGCTCAACCAATCGAGGACATAACGGCAGAAAAAGTCGCAAATACGTTGTATGAAACATGGATTGCAAGATTCGGTTGCCCCGCGACAATAACAACAGACCAGGGCAGACAGTTCGAATCCGAACTATTCCACAAGTTGATGCATCGCATGGGAATCCATCACGTACGCACTACGGCATACCATCCCCAATCGAACGGTTTGGTGGAACGCTGGCATCGCACACTAAAAGCATCACTCACCGCGAGACTCAACACAACGAACTGGACGTATGAGTTACCCACTGTATTACTTGGTCTTCGCGCCGCATACAAGACGGACATCGGCGCCAGTACTGCGGAATTGTTATTCGGAAGAACACTACGCCTGCCTGGGGAATTCTACGGTGAATCAATTACAACATGCAGCACGTCATCGCACTTCATGAATCACCTTGGCGAAGCATTAAAAAAAGCACAGGTGCAACGCGAAGCAAACAAAAGCACAGCTGTTTTCATTCACGGCGATCTGTATAAAACAACACATGTTTACGTGCGCAACGACGCTGTACGCAGACCGTTAACACCTACCTATAACGGTCCGTATCGCGTAATCGATCGCAAAGATAAGTACTTCACCGTACAGTTGGAGAATAGAACATCTAATATATCCATCGATCGGCTGAAGCCCGCGTTCCGGTGCAACGACGAGCAAGCAGATGAGGCACCCGTCACCTTTAGCTACGTCACTAAATCCGGCAGGACATCAAAACCTCCTGTACGCTTCGCTGAGGGGGGAATAATGTAGTGACCTACACAAACACAGGAGCGCATCATACGTCCGGCCGCCGTCACAGCGCGCAGCGCACTAATTGCACTAAGCGTCCGCCAGGGCGCGCGGAGCGCGCACCGTACCACATCTCCAAACGAATGCGACACCTCTGCCGCCTGCGCCTGCGCTGGCGTATCGTATCGAGTGGCGACAACATCCCTGCGCCGGAGACCATCGGGCACTGGCTGTCGGAGCCCGTTCCATCCGTATTTACGCGTCGTGCCGTGCGCGCGCGCGGGGTTCCTACGTCATCCTCATCAGACGCGCGGCCAACCTGATCGCCTATTGGTCTACCGCCCCAAGGGTATATTCCTCGGGACCACCACCACATTTTAGGCTACCCTTCGGCAATATAAGGCGATGTTTCAAATGAATAAAATTCATTCCATTTAATGGTATACGCATTATCTTTTATTTACGAGTGACCTCTAAATTCCCTTAGGAGGTGGTGGAGGGGAGCGACCTTGTTTTGCAGGCCGCGGGCGTTCCAATGGATCACCCTGAGAGGCCTAGCCATGATACAGTGTCAATAGTGTGGCCAGGCCATCCAGGATGACCGTCTCAATGTCTTGCCCCTGCCTGATGGCCTTTATTAGGTCCATCAACAATTTAATGGCGCAAGTTGTGAATTCTTGTTTGGTAGTGGCATTTTTGGCGCCGGTAGCGCCGCCACTAGTTTCTTTGTGGAACTCTTGTATTGGTGGTTCCTTTGTCGTCCGCGGCGCTATGCCGGCGCCACTGGTAGGTTGTGTTTCCACAACCTGCGCCCTGCTCGTGACAGGGGCGGCCTTCGCGTTCTCCTGGGTCGTTGGTGGGGGGGGGGGGTTCGGTTTCTTACCTCTCCCTTTCCCTCCGCGTCTCTTCTTCCTCCGCCTCGAGGAGTTGGCTTCTCTGTCTGTGGGCCCGTTGGCCGCCGCCATCAGCGTCGTGTCTTGAGCCTCTGTCTGTGTCACTTGCGGCCTCTCTGTGGCCACTTGTGTCCGGCGTGAGTTGGCCGTGATGGTGGCGGTCCCCGCTCGCTTATTCCGTATCTCCGCCTGGAATACGGGGCACTTTATGTTGCACGCGGGGTGCGGGCCCCCGCAGTTGCTGCAGGTGGCCGGCTCCTCCCGCGGGTCGGGCAGTCACGTGCCGCGTGTTCGTCCCCGCATCGCAACGCAAGCGAGCGGGCGGTGGCACTGATGTGAGCTGTGCCTGAACTGTTGGCACCAGTGGCACTGGGCGGGCCCACGCTTGCCTCGCCAAGCCTCTATCTTGACACCCCGCATGTACATAAAAACGTTGGTGTCATAGATAGCCCGGACGTCTGGGGTCTTTTTCAGAATGGCGTGGAATACACAGCCGGGTCGTCCTTGCGCGCCCTTTATGTGGCGCACATACTCCGGCTGGTAACCCAGCGTCCGAAGTTCCTCCTCGATCTCCTTGGGGTCCGTGTCCGCCGGTAGGCCCTGTATGGCGATCTTCAGGGATTTCTCGGCTGGCAGCGAGTAGGCGAACCATGACACGCCGCTGTCTTTCTCCAGGCCAGTCAGGTACCGCTGGACCAGCCTGTACTCCTTTTCGCTGTCTGGGGTGAAGCGGACTCCACCCCTGTATGGACGAGCGTTGGGAGGCCGGCCCAGTTTGGCAGCGATGGCCCGGAAGTGTGCGGCCCAGTCGGGTAGCCTCTCAACCACCAGCGGCGGGTAGCGCAGCTTCCGTTGTTGTTTGGCCCCCGGCTGCGTCTTCTTCGCGGCGCCGGGGGTGGCGGTAGATGTCAAGGGGGCGGGGGGTAAATTTTGGGCACTTACCCCTGTGGCCTTCGTTGGTTTCGGTGTCGGAGTTTTAGCGGCTGGTGAGTGGCGCGCCGCGTCAGCGAATGTAGGCGACGCGGGCGAGCCCGGACCCCGCGGCACGCTTTCGCGCGGCGGGTCGGGGCAAAGCCTTGCTCTCCTCCGCATCTCCAGAGCTCCTCCTTCTCTGCTTCCGCTGGGCCCTAGGCTCGAGGTTGAACTCAAAGCCGAAACCCAGCGACTGCGTCGTTGTAGGCGACAGCATGTGGGCGTCGGTCCCTCCCTCGTTGGGCCGTTGCCCGGATCGCGGCGTCGTGTCAGTTGACCCGCGACCGGATACGGCCGAGCCCGCTGATGCCAGCGACATGCTCGACCCTGCTCGTGACGAGCATGCCGACAGCACGGCCGGCGAGTCGTAGGCGGAGCCACGTGGGGGCGCCGGTGAGTCGGGCGCCTGTGGTGTAGGTGGTGCTGGCCGCTCACGCTCAGCCAACGCCGGTCCCGCCAGCGAGGGGCGGGGGCCGGTTGTGGCGGTGCGCGGAGCTGGCACAGCTCTGGTCTCGTTCGGCCCGGGCGGCGACGCGAGGCGCGGCGGCGCGGCGGTACGAGTAGCGGTTGCGCGTGCGTGCGCGGGTGGCGCGGGGTGCGCGTGCGGCGCGGCGGCGCGCGCGGCGGACATAGCGTGCGCAGCGGGCGCAGGGGCGCGGGCGGGCGCAGGCGCGCGCACGGGCGGCGCGCGGCCCTGTTTTGCGGTCGGCCCCGATGCCTGAGTTGGCACCGGGCGAAACGCGGCGGGGCGGATTACTACCGCGTGGTGGCGGTTCGTCGACGGCGATGGCGCAATGTGTGCAGGCGCTGATGTCGTCGGTGGGCCGGTGCCTGCGGCGGCAACCGTGCCCTCTCCTCCTCTTCCTCTTTTTTCTTCATCTCGGGGTGGCCCAGCGGGCGGTGCATCAGACGACGCGTCGTCGATGTTGGGCATCGACGTCGTCCGGTCCATCGCCGGGTGGGTCTCCTGGGGCTCAGCATCGCGGCCCAGTGAGCTGCGTTTGCCGGGCTTCGGCATCCCGGGGGCGGGTGGGTTCGCGACCGCTGCGGTGAATTAACACCGAGCAGCACGGTGGCTCCCTCTGTGTTCGCACCGGTACCGGCTGGAACCTGTGCAAACACAAAGGAAACAGAAAAACTAGTTGCGGTCCGCGCGGCACAAAGCTGTAGACACTAGGATTGAGCTTGTGTAGGCACCACGAAACCAATCCTGTTCACTAGATCAGTACAGTCGAATTTATTAGTTTCTGCTTTGGGTATGTTGGCGTGGCTAGCTTACAATTTTTTTGTGTTTCGGTTTTTCTTCTTTGATTACCTTATAATTGTATAGTTCAATGGTTTTTCTAACTAAACAGACAGCTGTGCTGCTGGGGAGTTTGTTGCGCCACTTCTTCTTCCCAGCTAAAGCTCTAGGAAGTGGTGAAGGGGGGGCGTTTTGGGGGACTGTCTTATGTAATTTTGACGTTCGAAAAGTGCTGACTCTCAGCCTAGTTTGAATAAATGAGTTTTGATTTTGATTTTGATTACGACCTTTATTAAATAGGGTCATCATCTCAAATATGCACTTATTACTGTAAAATCCAGACGCACTTCTCTGGATTTTAGAGTAATTAGGGCATAATTGAGAAGATATTTTATTTCTAAAGCATGTATAGTGCATTGCACTTAGGAATTTGCGTTGAACCGATTCAGTAATGTCACTATACTTTTTATAGTTAGGGTTCCAAATCGGTACTGCGCATTCCAATTGCGCTCCTATTATAAAACTATTTTTGGGTTTAGTTTCGAGTCTTACCAGATGCAGCTAAATACCAGTATTTTACATGGAGCGACTGCCTACCTGACCTCCACAACCCAGTTACTGGGTAACACGATACCCCTTGGTATGACTGGTTGTCAGACTTTCGGGCTTCTGACGACCTGTAACGACTGCCAAAGATCCATGAATGAAAGCCGGGACCAACGGCTTAACGTGCTTTCCGAGGCACGGAGGGGTCTTGGTTAAAGATGGTCACCCATCCACGGACCAATCGCGGCAAGGGTAGCTTAAACTGATCGATCGTCCCGTGTAGCTGTTGTTACTTAGCCACAAGCTCGCACACGCACATGGGACTTAAAGTGGGTGTTCTATAGGTTCACATTTGCTGAACCCTTCAGGGAAAACAGTCGTGTTACATTTCATCTCTTTTTTAAGATTTCTACAAATTAACTTTTAACCCAACTTTTTTTTCAGACGCATGAGCAAGCAATTAGACAGTTCCCGGAAAAACAGAAACATTTACAACTTCTGTAAGCGTTCCCATTGATTGGCGAATGAAAGAAACTAGCCAGTCATTTTGGCCATAGCAAGCTAGATGAGCAGTTAATACATTTTTCTGTTTTCTGACCCAATTCCATTGAAATTAGGTCACAAACGGCCGAGGGGCAACAATCTATCACTGTATCCCACGCTATTTTTACACGCGATCTATTTTAGCATGGAAACCATCGTATTTAGGGATTTAACAGCCTTTTAGCAGAAAAGAATAAAAAAAAGAAAAACGGCCAAGTACGTGTGGGACCACGCACAATTAAGGATTCAATACTGAATACTCAATATCTTTATTGCTTTACCATAATGTTTATTTAGGTGGTAACTTTATAATTTAGATCATGATTTGTGATTAAATGATTCTTGATATCTTGATCATTATGGACCCTGTAGTGCACAGCAAAAGTTTAGGAGAGAGGAAGCCGTTTCAGGAGACAATCAAGTAGTATTTATAATAGCAAATTTTAACTTTAACATAAACAAAGTCAGGAGATCGCAAATAAGATAATAACATTTCGCTTAACCATTATTTTGTACTTTATCTGCCGTTTCATAGTTGAGTGAATTTATCTCAAGAACAAACTTATTATTATAGTTGGTAAGCATGTCTGAAAATACATTATTCCCACTGCAAACATATATTGATCAACTAACTCGTTAATTTGTAAAGCTCTATAACTGTGAGTTTTCAATTAAGTACGTTATATATTCTACTGGCGTAAATTTTTTCACAACTCTAAAACCAACCATTTAGCTTCAGGTGGGGCTGAATCTTACAAAAATGAGCACTTTAAAGCTTAATCTAATAAACGGATCCCTGAATGGAAAATGTGTTTTCACTCTCCTGCAATATTTTTAAAGGACAACGACATCCGACAAAAAAATTGTTACCGTTGTCGATTAAAAGGTCGAAACGCCTTTAAAAAAAAACTTAAATCATTCATGTTTAGTTCTCGTACTTAAAAACGTTCAAATTTAAGTCACCATCTCATCTTGCCGACAATAAATGTCAAAAGCTTGTCAAAAGTAACATAATTTAAACATACAATTTTATTTGAGAAAAAATAATGAAAAGAAAATGTATGTAAATTGATTGTAATTTTCACAGAATGAGACTGAGATAAGAATGCGAACGTTCGTAAAAATACTGAAATTGCCGCTCTGTCTATACGTCTAAAAAGCTATAGTAACCTGAGAATTGTAAAGATCCGGATTTAATATGAGAAAAACCCAAAGATAATAATATTGCCAGTTAAAAACAAGTCTTGCATTATATTTTTTCTGTGTTATACGAAATCTACCAAAATAAAATAAATTTATTGAAGTACATGGAATATTATTTTGTAACATGTTAATCATTTCACATTGGTATTTAAATCTTCAAAGGAGACATTTCAGAGATTAGTTAATTCATTGCGACTGCACCATTTTTTAAACACCAACAAAACTTACTGATTCGTTTATTCAAATCTTCAAGTATCCAATTTACCTCAAACAAATTCCAGTATTTCAAATAATAAATAAAACACAGTTATGTTCTGTCATACACAAGCCAATACTTTATCTCACTGCTTTATCGCCCATAAAAACTGATTAGTTCGTTATTTAGATGCATACAAGAATAAAGAATTTTGTAGAAAATTTCGCGGATAATAAGACTGTCTCTCTGTAGACTAGAACGACTAATAATTGTTTTGGAGCAAATAAATTACAATTGAAGCCACGAAAAAAATATGTTTTAGGGGATTGGAAAAATGCACCGTTGAAAACTGGGCGGGATTGACATGCTAGCTTTTTTACATTTTGTAATTCATGACATTTATCTATTATCAGTCGTAGATACACATATAGTTTCTATATAAATCTATCTATTTGTTCTGGCTAAATTAGGCGAAAAAAGATCTGATGATAAGGCCAACGTTTGGTTTGATTTTTCCATCCCATTTTTAAAAGTCAATACCAAATGCCAACAGAAGTGACTCAGTTCTTGCAAAAATCTAAAATTTACTGCTTGTCTGTTCTTCGAGTCCATAAAATCCAGGTGTTACGATGTTTTCTTTAGCCAGTAACATAAATCTTGAGAAAACCACTTTGGTCTTAAATTTCTGATAGCACAGTGAAACTTTTAGTAGGTTCTATACAATAAGTAGATCTCATACTTTATCTACTACAGCTGTTACAGATCAGGAAGATGACACCAATGTTACATCAGAGCAAGCAAATGCGGGGCAAACCGTCCGATAATCGATAAATTAATCGAGTGTTCACGCGACTCGATAAAAATAGATAGGTAGGGGACGAGCCAGTGGCGGCATTTGTAAACTGGATGCTGGCCTATTTGTGTCAATGGGTTTTTTTATTCTGTGGCTTCGTTTTTTGACAAATCTGGCGGGTGATTCGGACGCTGTTGTTGTGTTACGTTTCTTTATCATTGCGTTGCGCGGGTTTTCTTTATTTCACCCTGAAAATGTTACATGGAAGTGAATGCAATAATCCCCGAAATGCCCGATGTTGTCAGAATTTCCCAAAGTATACAGGTAAAAAAATTAACCAGTGCGCGAATTGTAACCATGAATACAATCGTATTCACCATATATAAATCAAAGGTAGGCAATCGCCTGCATATGAAGCGAACAAATTTTTCGTCGATTATTAAAAAACTTATCAACTTTTTCATAGAAACGTGCAATACCTACGAGGTCAAAATGTATGGAACAATGTTTGTTTTTATAACCGATAAATAATTTTATACTAGGGGTCTAGAATAATTATTAGGTACATTGCGTACTGGTTAAAACTTACCCAGTACATGTGAAACTAAAATAATACATTCAAATTGACTAAGGGCTTCTGCGAGTTGGCTTCAACCCCTTGTACGGGCTCCAATGGACCGGGACCCTGGGTCCCGAGATAAGTAAAAATATAAATAATAACTCCAGTCTTCTATTGTCCCATTGCTTTTCCCAGGGCTCATCTCATAAAAAGAAGGCATGAGCTTTGACCACCAGCCTTTAAAAAAAATGATCCAGATATTTTTGCACAGTTAATTTGGTTTCCAAGTGTCAGATTTCACGATTCAAGGAAAAACTAGAAAACATTGAATACCAGTCCAGGCCTTCCGAGTATCGAGGTTTCGTTTGTAAAACACATTTTTTTTTACACTTGTAACGTAGGTACCGTTACCGTACAAAAAAAAACAAACAAAACCTATTCTCTCTATAGTACAAAGAAAATGGGTTACAAGGAAAATGGGTTACAGATTTTGAAGCCTTTTAACAGATTAAGTTACTTTTATATCACATTAAATAACTAAAACATACAATATACTAAAATCAATAATTATTTTAAAAGAAAATTAGACCTCTCTCATTCCAAAATGACACAAGCAATTTTCAACCGTAATCCATTCTACTTAGAAGCCAGGTGTTCGAAAATTGCATACTCATTATTCTCGTCAAAAATAAGGGCTGTCGCTCAGAATGTTTTAAGCCATAAATCAAAATAGCAACGTTATTAAAAATAATCCTTTCCCCCGTCAGCTTTAATATATTATTAATATTTTTATACTCCACATTATTCTGATGGATTGTATGAAACGCTGAATTTATAATTTGGTCTTCTCAGCAATGATGTAGATAGCTACTCAATTTTTTATTGCTGTTCACTTTTTTTCTTGTGTCACCATCTGTAAGAAAATATCTCGGTTTAAGCTTCTTTAGGCAAGGCTGCCAGGTTCAAATGGGATCATATTATCCGGATTCACCATGACCGCTGTGCAAAAGACGTGACAAGATGACCTGGATACATACCGAGAAGACCAGTTTGATGTGGCGTGGGAAAAGAGTGGACAGACGTGGGGGAGTCCTTTATCCAACAGTGGGACAGCATAACCAAAATCAAAATAGAATGTTAGCTAAAAAAAATTGCTTACTAACAACGTTGATAGCGGGTTTAACATTCCAGAACGCGTCGAACATACATGCAACCTCTTTTCTGTGGTTACTATTTGTCAGTGATATTTGGGGGTGAAATTTTAACTATACGACAGTAAGTCGATGTATAATCTGGTACCATCTCAACGTGAAAACTAAGGTGAAGTGAGCGTGGAGTGATCTGTCAGTGCTACTCATGTTAGGGATTGAACAAGACGTGATGACACTGACAGCTCACGCTATGCAAGTCTTCACCGTGAGATTTTCACAGAGTCGACATGCTTTTCACTATTCATAAGCCACCGGTCAAACTCAGTTTAAACATAGAAGAGAAAACTTTCAAAGGTTATACAAAGGTCACTTAAATCTGTGTTCACAACATTAGTATTATTCTTGCTAATCTATTAAGTTTTCCGAAGTATTGCGGCGAAGTGATCGAGAGTTTGAGTTAACCACTCAAGGTCTCGATAACCTAGCCGTAAACTTGAAAGGTAAAGACCTTAGATCTTTGAGCTACCAATTTAATATCCACCTAGTTTTTCTTTATTATCACTTATTAAGTTACAAAAAATGCTACTCGTAGTTTTTTTTACGAATAGCCTGAACTTGTACTATCTAAGCCGTCGTTATTAACTTCCTGAGGTTTTTCTTTTGAGAGGAAATCCTTGATTAAGATAAAAAAACTGTCAGGGTCATAACAGACCATACTTAGTATTGACAATTTTACAACTGCATCAATGTCACGGTAAAAAACTTAGAGTTGAAGGGTGTTGCCTGACTAAATCGCTGTTACGCGGCTGAAAGTGACTGTCATCAGAATGTGTGACTCCGCACACATTCTGATGACAGTCACTTTCAGCCGCTGTATCCAGCTTCCGAAAAGCGACAATCGCTAATCGCCTATTTTGCAATGACGCCATATGTAATACGTCCATTACTCTGGGGATAGGAACCTCCTTTAAATAAGTAAGCACAGCTTTTATGCAAACTGTGCATAACAATGTAGTGACATGACAGCCGTCAAGAGAGGTGATATATGCGCAGAATTAACATAATAGTATAAATATGATTATCCGTCTAACAGCCTACATGATGGGTTATTAGTGTCAAGTGGCAAAGAGCTGACAGTTTTGTGACGGGAATAATGAAACATCATTAGGTTTAAATCATTTTATAAGTCTCATACTACTATTATGGACCAATACATCACAGTAAACTTATCATCAAATTAATATATGACGTGTTATGAAACAGTATTTTTCATTGTTAGTAAGCTGTCATAAATATTATTCTATTTAACGTATAAAATGTCATGTAATTACAGGGATTATTTATTCTTTATCTAGAAAACTTAATGTCAGCATCTGTTTATACTGACTGCGCAAGAACGAATCGATCAAGAAGTGAAGTTTCCTCCCATTGTGCAAAGACTCGCATCGGTAGTCCGATTTTTTTTCAGTATATTAATATTTAATTGAATCTGCAGACAAGTTCAAAATTAAAAAGAAATGGTCTTCTAAAAATTACTTTTGTTTTTCTGTCATTGCTTTATGTCTTCTTTCTGTAGGTTATAGTTTCAGGGTCAAAATCGTCGTTAGATATTCATATGACGGGTCAAAATAATTAGACAAACATGTTTTCATCAACATTGTCAACCTGTAACCTTAACTCACTTCAGAAACGCCAACTCAAACGACAGCGTACCTTGAATAGCAGACCAAAAATGGCCCGAATTCGATTACCCGGCCTTTGAGCGGCCCAATTTCATCTGCAGCTTAAATTTCAGGTACTGCAATACACCGCGTACATTTCACCCAGCTATTCAAAGTCGCCGCCAATCATAACGAGTCGATATGATCAGTTCCACTGTGTGAATATTAAGTGACCTGTATTATATTTTGATGGCCGCGGGCCGAGCGAGGTAAACTAAAACCTACCTGTGTTGTTGGAGTGGGCCACTCGGAAGTTATGGTTAAACACGCGATAGTAATTTAAGTGGATCGGGTATTGTGTTGTGAGAAGTGTTGTTTGTTTTGTAATTTACAAATTGAAACAAAAACAAACAGTCACAGATTAGAACTAGATTGGAAAAAAGTCAAGGTTATTAAGAAGAGACACATTACTTCAACTTTTCATTTTCTTACATCACCCACTGCAATATCATTGACCTGTGACTTTTAATACAAAATGAAGAAAGACCATTCCTTATCTATCTCAATCTATATTTATACTCTTTTAGTTCAGCAAAAATAAAACCAAATTAATACAATTACACGCACAAAACAAGAACGCGCATTCTGCTCCAAAATACCACAAATTCGCCATCTAAACAATGCGAGTTGGCAAAACCGTTCACATGAACGATTTTCAAGCGACGCCTCATTTACATACGCCAATCACAGCTTAGCATACAAATCGAATTTCGACGGACAGACGGACGAATTTAGTTTAATTGCTTGTAATCCTACTGTAAATTATGAACAGGTGCAGGGTTTGGCTGCTGAATGGGCTTCTTTGTTTTGTGATGTAGAGCGAGTAGACAATTGTAGTCTATTTTCAAAATATGATTATTTGTAAGTAAAAATAGAAAGAAGAAAGAAAGAAAAAACGTTTATTTGAGATAAACATGACGCAGTGATCGAACACAAACACCAAAACACACCGCGCTCAAAACGAGGGACTTCCTGGACAGCCCGCCGGTCAAACTCTTAGGTCACCCTCCTTACAGCCCCGACCTATCACCGTGTGACTTCTTTTTATTCCCGAAAATAAAAAATAAACTCAAAGGGATACATTTTTTGTGGCCGGAAGTTGCGCTGTCAGCGTTCGAGCAGGCGAGGTGTCTATGGCGGACTGGAAAATGTGTTTCGAAAACTGTTTCAGACGCATGAAACTTGGTATAGAGGCTAGTGGAGAGTACTTTGAAAAGATATAATACGAAATATTTACTACAACACTTATTTTTATTTTCGCAAAACCTTCTGAGTGTCCCACGTAATTATTGTCACCTGGTTTTAATTACACTTTCTGTATCTTATAACTCTACTATCTCGTACTTATATCATCTCGTCTCGTTGTATCTGGGGGTCTACTCTCTTACTCTGTCAACGACGATAAGGGTCGTAGTTCGAAACTAAGCACTAAACCCTACTCCCGATTGATTTCGGATTCATGAGTTTCTAACGGAATCATAGACAATATTTGTGAACGAATGACGCATGACGATAGAGCTACGCTATTTTACCGGTCGATTACCGGTTTACTTACTTTGAAGTTTTCCAACTTATTGAACAAAAAATTATATTGGTATTCTTAGAAAAAGACCACATTTCTAACAATATGGTTTTTATTATGTGTTTAATTAAAGAATTGGACTATTTTTGCCATTTTAATCCGTATCGTGGCCTTATCCTGTAAATACCTTTGCCCTTTTTCTTTCTGACGGCAACTTTCAAATGAAATGTCAGTTTTTTTCAAAATATTTGTTTACATTAGGTGTACTTTAATAATATTATTTATGAGACGCGGGAAGTTTTCGCTAGTTTGGTAAAATGGCCCCAACCGCTCCAGCAGCAATTCATGCACAAATTGAGGCCCTCCTCGATTTTATGAGTGAGCATAATGAGTTGGCTCGCGGACTATTGAGGGGTGCCGACGGGAGAATCCGATCAAAACGGCTGTGGGAAAGCCTGTGCAACTCGCTTAATTCAATGGGCAGTTGCACAAAGTTCGTGGAGCAGTGGCAAAGGGTAAGTTTAATATATTACTCGTATTAATATGGTCTTGCCATTATTAAAGTGCATACAATGATAATAAAAACATTCGACCGAAAAAGCTGCTGGAACTGCCAGACGTTCAGCATGTGCCACAGTTGGAGGCCCATCGGTAGCACCAACACTCTCGCAAGATGAATTGAGGATACTGTCAATTATGGGAGAAGGTTTTAGAGAACCGCAAACTGAGGCAAGAGTGCCAGCTTTTCCATCAGTAATAATTCAATTTATAAATGAACATAGGTAGTAAATTTGATCTGATGGTAAAAAAACAAGAAACAACAGCATTCATGTATTTATAATTATTTTGCATGGAGTCTTTCCCGTGACTTTTAAATTAAATAATTATACTTAACAGATACATAATTATACATTTCTTGTATCCGTCAATGATATTCAGTTTTCGTTGTACAGGGTCCACCTATAAAACAAGTCCCAACAGTCATCACACCCACACAAATATCTGCTGCTACTCCTGCCATCCCACTTTCCCAGGAGCAACCCGAAGTGATCACTGACGCACTGGTAAAAGGAACTGCCAATTCATAATCAGCGAAGTACCTAAGTATTGTTGATCACTAGTAAAAAGATCACATAAATCATGTTTATAAAATACTAAGCTAATACTGTTTTTTTTTTTTCATTTGTTTACAGCAAGACATTCTCGTCGTGCACGTCCACGAGTTCGGCGATACCTACCTGCCGGTTCAGCAAGAAGCCGAGTTGTGTTGATTGATGCTAAATAAAAATTTGTTACCCAAAACAACACTTTTATTGTGTAAAATTTGCTTGTTAACCGTATCTTCCGCCTGACCTAACACCCATTATCCACCTAATCATTACCTAATCAATAATATAAATACAAATACCCTATTTATTGACGTGTTTTAATAAGAGGCAATCGGCGACGCCTCCGTTCTGCCTGTAAATCTTCTTCGAGGATTAATAAAGCAGCCATATTTTCAGTTTATTAACTTTCGTCAGCAGCACGATAACTATTTTGATGTCGTATAAAATGACATAACGTTCCGTCAAAACTAGTGTCAAATCCAACTTTTCGGACGGGCAAAAACGCATCGGGAGTAGGGACAACTGTCATATCGTGTTGTCATTCATTCTTAGTTCGAGTTCGGGACTAATCGTATGTCCGTCTGATACGGAGTAGTAAATGTCCGTAACAAAGGCCGAAACTACGGATTTCGTGATTAGAGAGTAGACCCCCAGGTACTAATTATCGTCCAATAGGACGATAATAAGTACCAGAGGTGCGGTCCCCCCTTTAAAGATGGGATGAATAATGGCCTTTTTGAAAGAATATGGGAAGGTACCAGAGACGAGGCATAGGTTGAAGATATGGCAAAGTACGGGGGTGAGAATTGCAGAAAATCTTGGATAGGGCAGGTAGCACCGCTATTGCGGTGCTACCTGCCCTATCCAAGATTTTCTATCTAATTATTATATATCCCTATCTAATAAATATATATCTCATTATTAACAAGCTCAGCACATACCTTGAAAGCAATACTTTATTGTCAACTAACCATTTTGGGTTCAGGAAGACAAAATCAACTTCTGACGCGGCCTTGACACTGTTATATGAAATCGTTGATAAACTAAATCAACGCAGAAAATGCCTCACAGTTTTCATTGATCTTGCATCATGCATCTTAAAAGCATTTGATACAGTTCCTCTCACCTGCCTTATGTCTAAACTGGAATGTGTAGGCGTACGTGGTATTCAACTCCAGATTTTAATTCGTATTTTTTTATTCTCAGACCGTAGGCAGATAGTCAAAATCGACGGTTTTCATAGCAAAGAGCTGCCTATTTCATATGGAGTGCCTTCGGGCAGTGTTTTGGGCCCAACGTTGTTCCCGGTGTTCAGAAACGACCTGTGCAACATGCTTCTGAGCTCTGGTAATATTGTCTCTTTTGCCGACGATACTGCAATTACCTTTTATGATGAATCCTGGGCTAAATTGCAAGCAACTGCTCAAACCGGATTTGATTTAATAAATAGTTGGATTTTCTCACACTCACTCACGCTAAACACTAATAAAACTAAACTGATAACATTCTCTCTAAACTCCACCACGTAACCCTTGACACCCATTACTCTAAAAGCTCACACCTGTCAAGCCGATTCAGACTCCTGCAACTGTCCTGCAATTTCTTCTACTGACACTACTAAGTATCTCGGTATTATCCTAGATAAACACCTTAACTTCAAAGCACATTTCACCCACCTTACAGCTTGAGTTCGTAAACTTACATACCTTTTAAAAACGCTCAGATACGTTGCCAATACGTATGTAATACGCACCGTGTATCACGACATGTATCACTCCACTCAGTCATCTCGTACTGTATTGGGAGTTGGGGTGGAGCTGCGAAGACTACACTCAAACCTCTGGAAGTGGCTCAGAGAGCAATTCTTGGGGTTGCTACTTTCCGACTAATGCTCTTCCCAACCTTTGGTCTATATAAAAAAAGTTCATACGGTCCGGCAAACTTTCATTTTCAATATTTTATTACAACAAGACACACAAACTCCTTTTACACTAACTCAATCCTCACTTAGGCGAAAGGACGAAATTTGCAAAGTACCCTTCACACACTTTGCCTTCACTAAACGTTTCTTTTACTTTCTTGGACCATTTTAATATAACAGAATAAACAAACATATATTTGAACATCCTCTTACGAAATGTGCAGTTATCATGCTTTCTGTCAAGTTTGAACTACGACGACAGTGAATGTCTGCTTACTTTACAATCGTAGTGACTTCTATAACACTCCGTTACTAAACTCAACCTCATTCCCTTCCGTTCACACACCACACCTGCATCACAAAACACTAACACACCACAGCTACATCACTAATCACATACACACCACACCTACATCACAAAAAACACACAAATGCTAACACTTACGTTAAAACCATAAAGTTCTAAGCAGTCTCTCTTTAAATCTTGTACTCCTTCTGTGGGAGCCTGGGCTGGCGAACCTTAATACAGGTTACCACGTAATCTAGCTAGGACGTCTATTATTTGTTACTCTTGTGATTTATCCATAGATTGTGAAATTATATTTTATGTACTGACATTTAAGTTAATATCATAGTTGATGCCGTAGCAGATCTTTCTTCATAGTTAAAAGTTCAAAAATGCTAGAAACCTTGGCAAATATGACTAAACAAACATTTATTTTTATGTGATTTTTGCTGTTACTTCATACAAAATGTTGTCTAGTGAAAAAACAAAATACTACGCCTGATGTACAAATTACTAGGAAAACATCCTTGTCTTATCAGCTATCCAAAAAGGTATGAAAGTTAATACAAAGTTATGGACTACATTATGTGCGTCTCACAAAAAGGTGATTATTCGGAAAATCTAATAAAGCAATTTAGTGAATATTATTTAATTTTTAATCAATATCAGTTTAAAAACTTTAATTACACTTTCACACGTCTTGTTCGATGTGCTGTCCTCGGTTTCGAATACATGTTCTTATTCGCTTTCTCACTTCGGTTTTTGTGATTCTTCATGTGATTGTTCACCGTCGCCGTCTCGGCGGATCTCCCTCTTCTAATGATTGGACAGGTTGACAAGGCGTGATGTTATGTTATGTTATGCAGACTTTCCACTGTGACATACCAAGCTCACGCGCTACGATGTTTGTAAATATGTTGGGGTCGTCAATAAAACGTTGAAGAATCATCTCGTCGTCCTCAGCCGTGTATCTCCGAACACGACCAGTGTCAATTTGTCTGCTTCTTTGGACGCTGCCAGTTTCAGATAATCGCCGATAAGTCGATCCAAAAACACTAACGTGTGGGATTCGGCGGTTGGGAAAGCGAAGTTGATATTCTCTCCGCGCCTGAACAGCGTTACCGTCACTAAGTCCGTAACAGTACATTATGTCAGCGTATTCAGGTTTAGAATATGCAGCCATAGTCAGCACTTACGAAGGCACAGAACAGCACAAGATCAAGATACGCGGCAACAGTTATGAAAATAGCTAGATGACAAAACACGAGCTTGCGCAATGTAGAGTTGAAACTAACTAACGCTGACGACCAGATTTTGTAAAGTCGCACCCCGCGTCATGCCGAGAGAACAATAGTGACCAATCACAAAGCTTGCCCAGTGTTTGGAGTACTAGCGCAGGTAAAAATTACGAATAATAGGAATATGAAACACTAGGTTGACCGTCTCTCGATTAACCTGCTCGTCATAAAACTCTTCCCTTCCCTGTCACACATGCAAAAGTATTGACAATCATATACACTTGGGAGCAAATAAATCGAGCCACTTCCTTTTTCACGCATTATGGTTATTATTTTTGGTATTATGGAACGCATCGATTCGAAACATATATCGCCTAAAAGGGTATTTAATAACCTTTACAATGAGGGTAGTTAGTTGTCAAAATTTCATTTTAATTAAAGTTTAAAGGGTAGAATAAAATTATCGCATTTAATTTGCTTATGACATTTTTATTGTACTCTGTTAAGAAAAGATTAAATTTGAGGTTTTTTGTTAATCATACCCATATTACTTGTTATTGTTGTCTTTATCTGTGTCTGTGTAATCAAAATAACCTGATAAAATGGATACTACACCGACGGAAGCTGCCCAAGTTGTAGCTTTACTTGAGGTTGGACACGGACAACGTGAAGTGGCACGCAGACTTCATTTGAGTCGTTCAAAGGTACAGCGGGTATACCGCAGGTATCTGGAGACTGGTGCTTTTGTTCGGCGACCTGGAACTGGCCGACCACGGGCAACAACAGAACGTGACGACCGCTTTATTGCAACCAATTCGTTGCGCGACCGTGGACTTAATGCTGTTCAGCTACAGCAAGCGTTACGTGACGTTCGAGGTGTCGCAATCAGTAGGTGGACAGTGAGACGAAGACTAAAGGAACGAAATTTAACATCACACAAACCAGCAATGGGCCCAAAATTGACTGTGGCTCATCGCCGATCTCGCTTGGAGTTTGCTCGAGAACACATTAATTGGACGTTAGAAGACTGGAGGTCAGTTTTGTTTTCTGACGAGTCAAGAATCTGTCTTTTTAGCAATGACGGGAGAAACCGAGTGTATAGACGTCCTGGTGAAAGATTTGCCCAATGTTGCATTCGAGAAACTGTGAGTTTTGGTGGTGGTTCTTGTATGGTGTGGGGAGGAATTTCTCTAGACGGAAAAACGGAACTTGTCTTCGTCGACCCCGCCAACGATGGCAGTGGTAGACGTGGATTAACAGCTAACCGATACATAACTGACATTCTTGAAGACCACGTAATGCCGTATGCTGGTTTTGTCGGAGAAAATTTCTTGTTTATGCATGACAATGCGAGACCTCATACCGCGCAGATCGTTACGGAATACTTGTCTGCGATCGGGATTCAACAAATGGTATGGCCAGCACGAAGTCCCGATTTGAACCCGATCGAACACCTATGGGACGACCTAAAACGGAGAGTCCGAGCCAGGGTTCCCGCTGTTTCATCCATTCCCGAGCTTAAAGTCGCTGTGCTTGAAGAGTGGGAGAACATACCACAATATGTCATCGTAACTCTGATCAGATCGATGACTAATAGGCTACAAGAATGCATCAGGGCACGGGGGGGTAATACCAGTTATTAAGAATATTTTTTTTGCAATAATTTTGTTTTTTATTGTTTTTATGGACTGTTTTAGCCCTACTAAATTTTCTATCAAAATTACCATTTTTCTTGCAGAGCCAATAATTTATCATTCAATAAGGTTATTATTCAATAATTTACCCTCATTGTTAAGGTTATTAACTTAACTTTTAGGCGATATATAGTTCGAATTGATACGTTCCATATTCCCAAAAATATTTACCATTTTACGTGAAAAAAGGTAGTGGCTCGATTTATTTGCTCCCAAGTGTATTTCTAAATAGCTGATAAGACAAGAACATTTTCCTAGTATTTTTTACATCAGGCATCATAATTTCCTTAACATAATTATTAACCCTTTTTCCTATTATTTATGTATATCATTTAAATATTCGTTATTAGTATTTTTTTAAGTTTTTTTTAAAAATATATTCATCTTTTTTTCTTTCTTTACTATGTCTGGTAGTTTGTTGTATATTTTTATAGACTTGGATGTTGGTATGTTAAGCCTAGATCCGTGCCTAATTGTGTACTGTGATTGGATGTCTTCGCGTTTTGAGTATAACTCTTGATGTTTACGGACAAATTTACATATTTCTAAAATGTAAATACTGGGGAGGGTTAAAATTTTATGTTTTAGAAAATAGGGTTTGAATTGCTATCATTGGAATTGCTGTTGCATGCACAGCACGCCAAGGAATATTCATGCGATGAATAGGAATATAAATATATAAAATAAAATCCTTAAAAATGTAGTACGACACTGAACTTATAATTTTAATAAAATTGAAAAAGGACGTTACGCCGCGCCGGCCTGATCATGCCGCAGAATCATAGCCGTCAGTATGCGCTTGCATAAAATAATGTGGTGCCGCCTGTGAGCGCAGGCCCTAAATGTGAATTTCGAGTGACAAAATGAAAAAAGGATATGAAAACACAACAAGAGGTATAGACCAATATAAGGGAAATATTTACAAAGAAAATTATAAAGAATTACAAAGCATTACAGATAGCACAAACACAGCAAATTTACTAACATTGAAGGGGACACCATTTCCTAGATTTCTCAAAGCAATTTTTTGACCGTCCAATTCCGCCTCGCAGTGAAAAAAAAAACAAGAACTGTCGTTGGAATCAGACGTAAAACAAGGTCATCGTCTTTACCGCTTGATTATCCGGCTACCCACTACCTGGCGTGATGTTACACATGCAGAAAGATCCGTCTTTAATAACAAAAACACGAACGTCTTTCTTTGAATCTTTTATCGTTGTAAGCATTTCTTTGTGTGCACGGGAAATTGTCTGTAGTCACGAAATGTATGTGTTGTGTAATTTTCTTTTATTGCCCATACACAAGTAGTATCGATGCTTTTAGTTGATGACGAAATTGGCTTTGTTCGAACATAAATAAACTGGGGTCGTTTCATTAGTAGTAAACCTATTTGGGAAAGAATTCGACGTGTGGAAAATTGTGTAGGTACGGAGGTGGATGTAGGTCGTTTGACAAATGAGGATGTTTTGTGGCGCATTACGAATGGTTTAAAGCATCGTTTGTAATGTGTTTGTTTTGTGGGCTTCTTTATATTATATCAATGATGTTGTAAATGTTATTTTTACGTGTGGCTTGTCACGCGTTGGAAATGAATACACACTCAAAATACCTCATTGTTTTCATTATAAGTTTCGTGAATTATAAACTTATAACCTACATAAACATTTTGGGGAAATTGATTTCACTGAAACCACTGCAAAACTAGCTATGATTGGAAATGTCCCTGATATCATAGATAGAAAAGTCATTTCATTTCATTCGACAATTTCCATTTCTTAAAATCTTACCACTACCACCACTTTTAATAAGGATGATAACTAATACTAAAAATGTTCGTAAAAATAATGTTATTTCAAAGAAGGCATAGTAAAAATGAGATAATCGAAAAAATCTCTTAATTCGATGTAAATATGAAGAAGATTTAAAAGTTTTTGGAGAATTTGATTCCCGTCCTTGTCGCGCGGTATGGATGTTTTAGTTATTTTCATAGCGTAATGTCGTACGGTATTCTGTTTTGGTAATACCGCCGACATTCAGACTATCTTTGTTTTGCAGAAAAGAGCTGTTAGATCAATTTATATAATAAGTCCGAGACACTCCCTCAGAGAGAAATTTAAGGAAAAAAATGTAATGAATATGCCTTCTCAGTATATTTTTGAAAATGTTATATATGGCCATAAGACATAAAACTGTTTAAATTACTAATAAAGAATATTAGGAACGAACACTTCTTTGGCATTGTTCGTCGAATCGTTGAGCTCCTTATGTTCTGAGCTACACGATTAATGACAAATGCGTGCACTGACTGGACAGGGCAACTGAAATCTGTTTGGTTCTTTCCTCAATAGATCATTTGAGACACCTACGACATGGTCCCCATATGATCTGAATAATGTTATTTCCGTTTTTTTAAATTAAATAATGACATGAATTTAAACAGGGTTACTGGTAACTCGATGTATTCCTTGCAGGACGTCATAGTAGTGTTAAAATGCAACAAATTAAGCTTTTAAATGTTCTACCGAAGTTCAGTAGTTTTTGAGATCGTTACATTTTCAGTATTTTTATGAAAAATCCCAGATTAAATCAATTGGAGCTAATAAAAAAATGATTTACAGCGCGACTGTACTGAAATTAAAATTAATATCATCGTTGATGCCGTAGCAGTTCTTTGTTCATAATTTAAAAAAATGCCAGATACCTTGGCAAATATCACTAAACAAACATTTATTTTTTGTGTCTTTTGCTGTTACTTCATACAAAATGTTGTCTAGTGAATAAAAAAAATACTACGCCTGATGTAAAAATTACGAGGAAAACATCCTTGTCTTATCAGCTATTTAGAAATATATGATTGTCAATACTTTTGCATGTGTGACAGGGAAGTCACTCGAGTCATCAAACTCTTCCCGAGTTTTATGACGAGCAGGTTAATTGAGAGACGGTCAACCTATTGTTTCGTATTCCTATTATTCGTAGTTTTTACCTGCACTTGAACTCCAAACACTCGGCAAGCTTTGTAATTGGTCACTATTGTTCTCTCGGCAGATCACAATAGTATAATTATAAATTGTAATACGGGGAAATGCAACGCCGGCAGCAAAATGGTGCCAAAATAGCTCATGGTGTTTGTTGTAATAACAATTTCTATCAAAAATCTTTAACAAATCAACAATGTAAGCATTAAAAACTGTTTTTTACTTAATTATCCTTGCTCAGTCCCAGGCTGCATACGTTTATTATAGAATAGATAGGTCTCCGGAGCTTGGCAAAATGTGCGTCGACCGGTCGAAATTGGATGCGCGGCCCGCGTTCTACAAATGTTATTTATTTATTTATTTTTATTTATTTATTTATATTTCTACAATCACTGCTATCATTACAGGAATATTCCTAATGCGGTAGCGTGGTCCTTATTATACTATCTAAATGTCTATGGCAACCGCCGTTCACGTTCCAGTGAAGGGAAATGCGATTGTGTAGCATTCTTATTTCATTTAGTACACTCTGTGCAAGTTTGAATGCTTAAAATACAGAACTATAATAATATTTCACGTCAAAACAGACTGCGTCTCAACCGGACGACTTCAGTCTGCTCCACTACTGCCTACATTTCAGCAGACTGATTCAGTCTGGTCCACCACCAAGCGGAATAAAAGTAATGAATAATAATTGATAAAAGTAATTAATGATAATCGAGCAATCTATAGGTATGTGTAACATAAATTTGTGATAGGGTAACAATGAATAAATAATATAATAACAATAAATAAAAAAAACATAATATTGCAATTAATAATACATTTTAATTAAAGAATAATAATTAAATAATATAGCAATAACAACTATTCAAAGAAAACAATATAAATTAATTAATAAACAGAATATAATACATGTATAGGTATCTAAAAATAATCTAAAATATTGTAGTACATTTTGTAGATAAAGTACAAAATAATGGTTAAGCGAAATGTTATTATCTTATTCGCGATCTCCTGAATTTGTTTATATTATAGTTAAAATTTGCTCTTATAATTACTTCTTGATTGTCTCCTGAAACAGGGCTGCCTCTCTCCTAAACATTTGCTGTGCCCTACAGGGTCCATAATGATCTCAATTATACAGTTACCACCTAAGTACACATTATGGTAAAGCAATAAAGATATTGAGTATTGAGTATTGATAAACAAAACCTTCAGTTTATTTTATTCTCTTTTCCATCTTCTTCGCCATAACTGACAGTACTGTGCTCTTTATCAATTTCACGCTGACCTTGAGTTCCAATAAATTTGAGACGAATGATTACTGATAATCCCACAATAGGCTAATAATAGAGTTTTCTTCTAAATCAAAGACGGTCAGTTATGGTATTGATCAAACACTAATACTCACAGTATTGTAAAAGACGGTCAACATCTAACGGATGATGAGTGTGTTGGGTAGTTCGCAGACTTTTTTGAGTCTGTGTACAGCAAGGAGCCACCTCAAGGAGGCGGAGCTCGGTGCGACCAGTGCACGTGTGCATATTAAGACGCTGAGTCTATCGGAGGTTCAGCAGAAGTCTCAAGCCAAAACGTACGTCTGGCCCAGACTGTATACCAGCGTTTCGGTTCCGAGACTGTGGGTGGGTACTGGCAGAACCATTCCTTCATATTTTTAATAAAAGTTTAGAACAAGCGACGTTCCCTCATACATGGATAATCGCGCGCGTTATTCCGGTCCCTAAAGGAAAATCTGGTCCGGACATCAGTAACTATAGGCCGGTAACTGTACTATCGACGCCTGAAAAAAAAATGGAGTCAGCTATTCAGCGCTCCGAGCAGGGACAAGTGCGAGCGCGTCTATCAGATGCGCAACATGGGTGCCGGTAAGGATGCAGCACTGCCTCGAACCTGCTTAACATTATAGTGCAGGTGGTACCGTCAGTAGACTCCGGAGTACAGGTAGATGTACCTCGATTTTAAAAAGGCCTTCGATACGGTTGATAACGACGTCTTATTGAAGAAGCTTCGAAAATTGGATGTACACTGCCTCTCCTACAGTTTCTCGCTAGCTATATGACAGAACGTCAGCATATGTAGATTACAACGGATGTGAATCTCGCCCGGATTACACTAGGTCCGGGATGAGCCAGGGCAGCAATGTAGGACCGCTTGAGTTTATTATAATGATAAATGACTTAACATTTGGTTGTCAGACCCGGGACTTGTTTATTGTTTGCAGATGACCTGAAATTGCTGCTCGAGGTTAAGGATCACTCGGATTGTGAATGCCTGCAGGACGACATCAACCGGGTGGTAGAGTGGAGCATCGCCAACAAACTTTATTTAAATGTATCCAAATGCTCGGTGACGTCTTTCACTCGCGCCCGGACTCCTTTGTACCGTCAACAAAAGGTAGAGGATGCGCCGATGCAACGAGTGTCACAGGTACGAGACTTAGGGGTAATCTTCACTCAGGAGCTAACCATCCGTGAGCATATCAATAAGATATGTAAGAAGGCATACCGAAACCTAGGTTTCGTACTCAGGCAGGCTAAGGGGTTTACCAACATCACGACACTCAAGGTGTTGCATGACGCGCTAGTCAGGAGTCACCATGAACATAGTGCAGTCATATGGACTCCTCATGAGGCGAAATTTAATATAGTGTCATGTTGGAACGTGTCCAAAATAAGTTCACTATACACTTGTATTTCAAGCTGTATGGGGGGGTATATCCATTCTACCCATTGGTGTACTGGGTATGGTAAGGTACAACGCGTTAAAGGTGCCACGGAACTTTGCACCCGCAACGTATGTAGTGAAGCTACAGCGTGGCAGGTAGCATAAGCCAGGAGTGTTGCGGCACCTGGAACTTTGTGTGCCTGACCTGACTGAATGGTAGTTGTCTGTGAGATTTGCGTAAATAAATAAATAAATTCATAGGGTTTTATGACAATCCCTGCTTTCTTAGAATGGAACTCATTCTCATAGACTTTTGGTTAATCGCCAATCGTTTCTGAAATTATTTATGTATGTTTTGAATGATACATGTGACTCTTGATCCCTCAAAGGCACGACCTAAAACTTACAGGTTCCAAGATGGTTGCTCTTGTTTGAAGGTTGTTGCTCTGGTAGAAACAACCTTACAGCCTTTCTTACGCCTCCTTGCTTTACGACAAAAGGAACAGGAACGAGATGCTGACAATATTCTTATTTAATTTCGTCACAAAGAAAAAGTATTAATGTTATATACTTTTTTGCAAAGCAACAACGCAAACTTTTCGACCAATTAGACTTGCTATTCAAATACACCAGAGTTTTCCATTAAGAAAAGACTTCAAGGGGTTTCCGCCTTCTTTGTCGGGACTTGAAAACACTTTTTATTTTTGGAGCGAGTCTTAAAGTCAACGTACTTGTATTTGCTTAACCATTAAAGGGGTGAAAGCTTTTCGCTTCGAATATTTGCATGTTTTCTACGGATCCGCTGTGCTGACAAAGAAACATCTTGTGCGAGGGTGTTAGGCTGAATAAATGATGCCCACATCGCTCTCTGATGGCTCCCATTGTTTTCAAGTGAAATGTTTTGAATGTTTGCTTTGGAGGTGAAGGATTTGAAAGGATCTTTATTGTTTTCTCTTTCGTATTGTGTAAGGGAGACATAGATAGATGATTGTGTGGATATGGGATGATCCCTAAGAAGTTTGACAGGGCGATGAGATGGGGTTTGATAAAGATATGAGGAGAGGGTCTTCAGGTCGACAATGCAGCGCATTCCTGAGAGTGTTGCAAAGCTTTGTAGTAAGACATTAGTGATGACAGATAGCGTATTAAAGCTCGGAGGTGCGTGGGGTCGTTCATACCGAGCCGAGAGCACGTTTTACAAAATGTTACGTAAAATTACCGCGAAAAGTCTCGTTTGCTGGGGTTAGTTTTTGAGGAAGATGTCCGTTTGGTACAATTTTCTCGGAATACATATGTTTTTGTTTGACAAAAAGAGAAGCAATATTTTCTACCGTTTCATCAGGCCTTGGATACACATTATAAACGTTTTCAATGTACACTTAAAGGGGATGCGCTCGTTTGCCCGTGAAATTCTTATTTTCTTTCTTTTTTTGCAATTTGCAGGTCAATGGCAGGTTCCATGTCAGGTTGTATGTAGCATAGCTCTCAATAATGTATCCAAGATAGGGAGACCAGGAGACCAGCATCACAGGTTTTACTTATATAGGCTTTTGTCTCCCATGTTCAAACTTTTTGAAATATTTAATTTGTACATTCTCATACTTGTGGGAGAAAATAAATACTATAGAACTAATAATAATTTTGTTGAACAAGATATTATTTGCGACCATAAAATAAAGTGTGTGTACTTATAGAATTATAATAATTAAAATCATCAATACAACCCTGTGAATTCATATAATCCTATTGACTTTTATTTTATAAAATTTACTGACGAACTGATGTTTTATAGAAGTGAATGACTGCATCGTTGGTGTAGTGTCGCAAGATCTACTGCTGAGCATGGGGTCCTGAGTTCGATTCCCAGGTTAGGTAAAAGTGTATTTGGGTTTTTCTAGCTAGAATTTCTCAGTAGCAGCCCGGAGTCTGGATTTGTGCCCGGTTGATAGCAATAGGCTCGCCCCCTATTAAATGGGACTAAAGCATAACTGGCGAAATGTGGGTGTACTAAAGGTACTGTAAATTGCAAAAACGTAAGAAAATTTGAAATTCTGGCAACTGGCTGGCTTAACTACTAACACTACCTTTTTTTCCAAATATAACTATTAACGCTGTTTGTTGTTATTATACTTCTACACTTACGTGTTGCTAATAATGCGAACTGCTGACTCATTCTTTTACTAAAACTAGAGCAAAAACGTAACCCGAGACCTAACTATTGGCAAATTACCCCACAACTTCAGCGCAAAAAGTAGAGTTGACCCAAAAAACCGGATAGCCGTATGTTAAAAAGTCACGCATATATACGCAAACGCTGGAAATTAAAAATCTCCCCTCCCGTGCCAAATCCCGGTAAGTCGGGCGAACTTAATATCCGGGAAAGGGAGGCCGGCACAATTTTAGCTTTGAACCACTGTCTCGTGTGAGGTAAAAAATACTGCTTTACATATAAATGTTAGAATAAATTGGTGTCACGATTATCATATTAATCAGGTTGCGTAAATGGCTTATAAAAGTAGGTATTTTGATAGCGGGAAATTGTATCGCAAGAAATGGATTGACTGAAAAAAGTATGACCAATTAGGAGTGATTTTATTTAAAATAGGCTCGCCCCCTGTTAAATGGGACTTAAAACATAACTGCCGAAATATGGGTGTTCTATATGATAGCGTGATCATCTTCAAATCCTACACAAAACCAAAGCAGTCGTTAATATTTACCGGGGTAAAGATTTCATGGTTTATGTTAAATGAATAATTTGTGTATAAACGAAAAAAAAATAACCGTTTTAACCAGATTTTCAAACTAAACCATTAATTATTATTAAGTAAACTAAAGTACACTGTAATTATTTCAATCGCCAAAGTTAATCTACGACTAAAGTTTTAAACTAAGTTTTAAAATATATATCTACCTTCAATTTAACCTGAATTAAAAGTAAACAGAAAATATCAACTTTACTGTTCGTCGCTGATGAGAAGCAATTCTGATGTTTATCTTAAATTAAGGTACTTTTAAGGTAAAATAGATGAAGCTGGATAAACGAGTTGTCACTTGAAAGATTTTCTAGTTAGAGAAGCATTTATTTATTTAAAACTAGCTAAGGAATGCGTTGCAATGTCATTTTTAACCATTAAAATCCTATAGAAGAGCGAACAAAACAAAAAAAAAAAGTACTAAAATTTTTAGTTTTACTGAGACTAACGAACAGCAATTCATTTTTAAATACACCCTGTATTTAGGTTGGGTCATAATAGTAAAAAGAGAAAAAAACTATTAAATTTGTAGCAACAGGAATTAAAAGACCGTCACAGGCAGTAGATTATCTCGATTTATATTTATAAATTACCGTTTTTTTTTTAAACATAGCAAAGTTGTTTTTTTCTGATTCCCGCGGGTCGTCGACTAACGGGACAGCTTGTTTAAGAGACTAGACCCTGTATAAGAGACTATACCCACGGCTACGCCTACGTGGCGGTTGTGAATTATCCCATGGACACTTGTAGCGAGATAAAAAGTATTATTTGGCTTGACCCCTCTGGTGTGTCCCTGTGCTGTGTCCCTGTGTTACTGCCTCGTTGGTCTAGTGGTCGCAAGAGCTACTGCTAAGCATGAGGTCCTGGGTTCGATTACCAGGTCGGGCAAAGTTTTATTGAGTTTTTCTATCTAAAATTTCTTAGTAGCAGCCCGCAGTCTGGATTTGTGCCCGGTTAATGGCAATAGGCTCGCCCCCTATTACATGGGACTTAAGCATAACTGGCGAATTGTGGGTGTAATAAGGTACACCTCTGCCTAATCCTTCTGGGATTACAGGAGTGAACCCAGGCCATGGTTTTCTTGTGTGCCGAATTGTCATTGAAATCCTTTAAGCAGTTTAGGCGTGAAAAGGGAACAAACAGACAGTTACTTCCGCATTTATAACATTATTAGCTTTTGCCCGTGGTGTCGCCCGCGTGGTTGGAAATAAAATTATCCGACAGGATCGTGCTACCGGGACAAAAAGTAGTGTCCATCCATGAATATGGCATATATCCTCGACAAATTTTGTCGAAATCCGTTCAGCTTTCGAATTCATAATTTCATTTTATAATACATGTTAATATATATTATATATGAAATAAGTATGGATGGATTTCGCTTTAGACGCTGAGCTTCTAAATATTTTCCTGTTATATTATAGAGCATTGTTATAACGAGGATTTTGCTGGAAGCAGTTTCAAGTGTCGGTAACATCGTGCACGCTGAAAAATAAACACACATTTATTTATTTATTAGGAAAAAAACCTTGAAAGAAGAGATAGTACATGTTAGTATATAAGGCTATTACGGGTCTAGCCCGTAATAGCCCTTAACCGGTTAAATGCTGTTTAAACAGAAAAAAAATAAAAGTCATTGTATCTCATTTGGATACGAAGGGTGAACAGTTCTACTCAGTATTTGTGTGATGTTGTGTGTGTGATGTGTCACAGTATTTCTCATTTTAATATTACTTTTGTAATTCGTTATACAAAATATCTAGTTAAGTACATATTTCTTGGGAAAAAATACAAGCATGACAGGGTTTTGTCAACGGAAGAATAGAGAAAATGTCAGAAGGACATATTTATTTTATTCCTCTATATTTTTTTCTATTCTTCCGTCGACAAAACTAATATAAATAATTTTTAAACATGACCTACAACTTAACTTTCTTGACAAAACGTTCAAGTACAATCCAAAATCCCTTCAAACTATCGCTCGATTTCCCTGCTCTCAGCTCTCTCAAAAATCCTCGAGAAAGTTGTGAACTCAAATTCCTTGAACAAAATAGATAATTTTTGGTTTTCGGGTTGGTAGGTCCACGGAGGATGCAGTAACCAACGTAGCCGATTTTATAACCCTCAATCTATGTCAAGGATAGGAATGTACTGGCATCTTCCTGGACCTTGCCAAGGCATATGATGCAATATCTAGGAAAATCTTGATAAAAAATTTCGCTTATGGGTGTTCGTGGCACTGCCCTGGACTGGTTTACCTCATATCTCAATGATAGAACGCAAAATGTAGTGCTAGGGGAATATTCTAGTGACCCAAACACAGTGCAATTGTATTGTGTGTGTGTAATTGTTTTTTTGCCGCGCGTAGTACGGTAGTACCTACATGTGACCGGACGGGTCAAGCGCCTCACAGCTGATTGCGAGCGCGAATTTCGTGCGGTCGAAAAATTAAATAAAGAGAAAAATGCATGGTAAAAGTGGATTGATTAATTGTGATTGTAAATGGGGGTTAGTCACTTAATAAAATCACAACTAATGGTGTATTATTCTTGTAAGGTACTTACTCAGTATTCTATTGGGGTGATTGGAGTCATCCCCTAAGTAATTTGAAATTCAATTAATTTAAAAAAATAATGTTTCTTTGGAAAGTTGTTTGTTATGATGAGTACAATCATGTGTTTAATATCGGTCACTAATTACCAGTCACTCTATATATCATAAATAGGGTAGGTCCCAGCAAGCTACCCTGGGCACACCAAATTGCACTGTGTTTGGGTGTAATGTAAGGTGGTGGTCCAATTGATTATTGTTCCGCCACAGACTATACGCCATGAAAATCCCTCAAGCAAATTGTTTTACATTAAATTATGGGAAAACTTGGGATGACGTCAAGTTATCGGTTAAAAGAGGGGTTAAAGTTATTGCGAACTGGCTGCAACATAACGATTTAACCCTTAACATAGACACTTCGTCTTGTCTATGTTAAGGGTTAAATCGTTATGTTCAATCAACTTTTCCATCTCAAAACGTTCTCACTCCTGTTCTAGTGCAGAAAATTGCACTTGCCCATACATCGAACAAACAGATTCTATTAAATACCTGGGAGTCTTTGTAGATAACCGTTTGTCGTGGTCCACACATCTGAGTGCTTTAAGGGGTAGGGTTCGAATCATGCTCCGTATATTTAAAGAACTGGGTAAAATTGCAGGTGACTTAGTTCTAAAAATGAAAAACTTCTCTCTCTACCAATCAGTTCATAATAGCATGGGGCGCGACTGGTAAAACCTCGTTGGTAAAGGTTGAAAGAGCTCAACGAGCTCTACTTATAGAATATCATTCCGGTACCCCACTAAGACGGCACGGTCTTGTGTATGTGAGTTTTCATGTTTGTTAACGCACCCACGATACAGGAGTAATTCCTAGTGTGGGGCAACGTTTTAAAAAAAGAAGAAAGAATAAGACTCTTTACACCGAAGTGGGATTTCTTAGAGTCAGACAGCTTTACATTCTGCCAGTTACTCTAAGATTTCACAAAACCTCCATGTGCACTGGTTTCCGGTAAACTCGAAGGGTACATTTAGGAAAAGGCTCGATGCCGTGCAGCAATTAGAAAGTAGAAGGTCGTACGGTTTTAAGGGACCACAAATTTATTCGAAACTTACTCAAAGTAAATGCAAAATTGCAGTAAAAATGGCTTCTTACTTTGGACTATGATACGACTGAAAATTTCCTTATATAAAAATAAAAAAACGGAGCGTTTTGAAACGTACTGATACATATCTCTATTTATATATTTATACTTACTTACTTTATCACTAAAATCCACATAATTACATACATTCTGAAGTACAGCATTCAGACACAGTCTTAAAACCAACACAACTATCTTTCATACACACACACAAACACACATACACACACACGATAACAATCATACTCAACATACATACATACATACTTGATCATCCATTGTTCTCTTTGTGTATTTGTATTAGTATTCTTTGTGTATTAGTTTTTATTTTTAACATTCCTTTTCGACTAGATTACGAGTAGATTTTATGAAATTAAGAAATTTATTGTAACTTAAATATACCGATTACATGTATAGCAGTTAAATGTATAAACGGAATGAAGGAACCTGGATCTCACGACACAGGGAATCCTAGTGTGAGTTCCAGGAATCAACGCATTCGAATGTAATTTCTTAAACAAAACAATTTCTAATCCACCTTCTTCTACCGAAATGTGTAAGATATTTAACTTATCAGATCCTCTTGGGTAACAATAGCGTTAATACACACTTACCTTTCCCCTAAGTTTATTTGTTCTTACCCTTAAGGTTCTAGGGTCCGCCATAAAGTCTGCTAGCAAACTATGTGGCGGTCATTATCGAAATTAATGCAAGTTTACGACGTCGGGTGTTCTAAACAAATGTTGAGCCGTTTACACTAACGATGTAATTTTGTATAAGCGAGCCTCTTGGGTGTGGGGATTTTGGATGTCAGATGTGGAGCGAAGCGGTTGAAGTTTTGGAAAGTTTTGCCCGCAGCATGACTCCTGTGGTCTGATCCTTAGGAACAGTTATTTTTTTCTGTATCAAAATCGCTTTCTATATCTTGGTCGGCTTATAATCTATGTCTTTTCAAAACCAATCCGTTCTTTATGCTTGAAAGAAAGTGAAACAAACAAATTTACGCAATTATTATTGTTTTCTCGTGTTCACATTTTTCTTCTTATTTTAATTGCATTTTACCTAACCTACGTAAATAGATATGTGTGTCACTTTTTAGTTTGAATTGCTCTGTATAACGCCTTGGGATGATATTCTGCAATGCGCATGTAACTTAAATAAATTATAAAAATGTAGGTTATCAGTTTTATTTCGGGTCTGGCAATGCACGTCCTGCAAAACTTCTGGTACCTATTAGATTTTTTAAAGACAAGGCGGGGCCACATACAACCTGGCTGAAAATTGGTAAGGTAATCCTAATTTTAACTGGAGAAGAAAGATCATTCAAAATGCATCGAACACCATACATAACGACTTATTCCATCATTTTAGACATTCGTCTATTACAATAGTAAAATTGACACTATGCATAGCCCCACAAGAAGATTCAAAGTAAAATCAACAATACTCTTAAGCTAGTTCCAGATTTGTCTAACCCATATAAGACCACGACTCCTCTCTCTGCCCTCGGCAAAAGCGAACAAAGTAAAATTAATGAGAAGATCTTCCCAAACCGCGACCCGTCCGTATAACTACGGATGAAGCTAACAGTCAAGTATTAAATAATATATTTAGTCTGTTACCGACAGCCAGGATTAATTATTCAGGAACTAGCTCCACAGACTATGTAAGCTTCATTAGCTTGGGAGATATAGGAATTAAGATAGAAGATAGATTTATATCGCTGGGTTATGAAGATCAGGGAATTGTGGTCCTTGTGAACTTTATCGGTTATTGTTGGGCGGTAAATCTGTCAATACATAGGCCAAAGGATAATAAATTTACGTGATTAGTACCACTTTTGGCAGATATTCCTATCGGTAATGACAGATTTTGTAATTGACTATCAAGCGTAGAAAACTATATTCATTGAAGGGATACCTCCCTTGGTATCGTTTTTTGTAGAAACCACCAGGATTAAATTGTACAACCAATGCTGGTGAGTCTGATAAAGAAGCACACTAACCTTGGTACCTATTATATGAATTGAAAACTGTGCAACACAAAATAAACAGCCAAAACCAGACACCTTTCTTAGTCCTCATAAAAGTCCTCATGAATGTTGTCCTATTATTAGAACTTCATCGTTATTAATCCGTGACCGTAATGCAAAATGTTCGAGAAGTACCGAATCATAAAACAAAACAGCGCTAGATTTCATCAGTTAAAGTGGTTTCAGTACAATTTAATTTTTGCTCTCATCCTCATCACGCCTAACCTTTTTTTTTTCTATTTATCTTTAGACGCTGCGCTACTAAATATTTTCCTGTTATATTAAAGACCTTTGTTATAACGAGGATTTTGCTAAGCAGTTTCAAGTGTCGGGAACATCGTGCACGCTGAAAAATAAACGCACATTTCGCAGAGTTATTTTTTTTTAATTTACGTTCTATTTCATCTTTGTTGTCATGAAGGTTTTAAAAAAAATGCCTCGAAAGAAGAGTTAATCAGAAAATATTTTTTTTAACTATAGGTGAGCTTAGTTGAGTATTGGCAGTGAGTTTGTACACCGTCAAATTCTTGTATTTTGTCTTTAATGACAATGTTACCGAATTAAGTTTTAGAGAGCATACAACAGTTATCGTTAGAACAATATCTGAAAACTAAATCATTACTATATCCATCGTTATGAACAGATCAGTCCAGCTAATGAAGTAACAGAAAAACAGAGAAAATAAATAAACAAGACACTGTTACAATTCTTACTGAACCATAATAGAATCGTTATTGAACATTAAGAGACGTCTAGATATTAAAAAAAAAAACAAATAAGATTAGTACCTTGGAATAGATACATTGAAATTAGATTCCAGTAGAATAATATTTGTTCTTATAACACGAATAAAGACGGGAAACCACCCAAGCGACTTTGTCAGATAGGTCAGACCTGAACAAGCAAATTGCGAAGATGGTACGGCACGACCTTCGGAGCTCCAACACACGCCTCATTGAAGAGGCAATAGAGCGAAACCGAGGGTCCAAAGTATTCACTCAGCAGCTTGGCAGGAGCCACCTGACGAAGCTTAAAACGCACGACGGGAGGACTGTATTGTCGAAGCCGGAGATATTCGCCGAGATAGATGATTTCTATGGCCGATTATACGCTGCACATGCCCCTCGTTCCCAACGAGACGACCACGATTCCAGAGCCACCCTGACACGCCACTATACCGTCGAACTGCCAGACATCAGTCAAGACGAGATCGTGTTAGCTCTGAGGCAGCTTAAAAATGGAAAAGCCCCCGGTGAGGACGGCATAACGTCAGAGCTTTTGAAAGCCGGAGGAGCTCCTGTTATACAGGAACTACAGAACCTCTTCAACGATGTCCTTCACAGTGGGAGAACTCCAAAGGCGTGGAGCAGGAGTTTGGTGGTGCTCTTTTCTAAGAAGGGTGATAAAGCCCTCCTTAAAAACTACAGACCCATCTCACTCCTGAGCCACGTCTATAAGCTGTTCTCACGAGTGGTCACGAACCGTCTCGCCAGGAGACTCGACGAGTTCCAGCCACCGGAACAGGAAGGGTTTCGCGGAGGATATGGCACCATAGACCACATACACACAGTGAGGCAGATTATACAGAAGTCCGAAGAGTATAATCAGCCCCTTTGTCTGGCCTTTGTGGACTATGAGAAGGCCTTTGATTCTGTCGAAACCTGGGCTGTTCTGGAATCCTTACAGCGATGCCAAGTAGACTGTCGCTATATCGAGGTACTGAGATGTCTTTACGACGCCGCCATCATGAGTGTCCAAGTACAGGACCAGCAGTCCAAACCCATCCAACTGCGCAGAGGAGTGAGACAGGGGGATGTTATATCCCCGAAACTGTTCACGAGCGCGTTGGAAGATATGTTTAAGACGCTGGACTGGAAAGGTAAGGGCATTAACATAAACGGCGATTACGTAAAGAAGCACACTAACCTTGGTACCTATTATATGAATTGAAAACTGTGCAACACAAAATAAACAGCCAAAACCAGACACCTTTCTTAGTCCTCATAAAAGTCCTCATGAATGTTGTCCTATTATTAGAACTTCATCGTTATTAATCCGTGCCCGTAATGCAAAATGTTCGAGAAGTACCGAATCATAAAACAAAACAGCGCTAGATTTCATCAGTTAAAGTGGTTTCAGTACAATTTAATTTTTGCTCTCATCCTC
Source organism: Dasypolia templi (assembly GCA_963555695.1). Lineage (NCBI taxonomy): Eukaryota > Metazoa > Arthropoda > Insecta > Lepidoptera > Noctuidae > Dasypolia > Dasypolia templi. Next base: position 2,283,920 of record OY743144.1, read on the forward strand.
ATCACGCCTAACCTTTTTTTTTTCTATTTATCTTTAGACGCTGCGCTACTAAATATTTTCCTGTTATATTAAAGACCTTTGTTATAACGAGGATTTTGCTAAGCAGTTTCAAGTGTCGGGAACATCGTGCACGCTGAAAAATAAACGCACATTTCGCAGAGTTATTTTTTTTAATTTACGTTCTATTTCATCTTTGTTGTCATGAAGGTTTTAAAAAAAATGCCTCGAAAGAAGAGTTAATCAGAAAATATTTTTTTTAACTATAGGTGAGCTTAGTTGAGTATTGGCAGTGAGTTTGTACACCGTCAAACTCTTGTATTTTGTCTTTAATGACAATGTTACCGAATTAAGTTTTAGAGAGCATACAACAGTTATCGTTAGAATTATATTTATTTTTCAGAACAATATCTGAAAACTAAATCATTACTATATCCATCGTTATGAACAGATCAGTCCAGCTAATGAAGTAACAGAAAAACAGAGAAAATAAATAAACAAGACACTGTTACAATTCTTACTGAACCATAATAGAATCGTTATTGAACATTAAGAGACGTCTAGATATTAAAAAAAAAAACAAATAAGATTAGTACCTTGGAATAGATACATTGAAATTAGATTCCAGTAGAATAATATTTGTTCTTATAACACGAATAAAGACGGGAAACCACCCAAGCGACTTTGTCAGATAGGTCAGACCTGAACAAGCAAATTGCGAAGATGGTACGGCACGACCTTCGGAGCTCCAACACACGCCTCATTGAAGAGGCAATAGAGCGAAACCGAGGGTCCAAAGTATTCACTCAGCAGCTTGGCAGGAGCCACCTGACGAAGCTTAAAACGCACGACGGGAGGACTGTATTGTCGAAGCCGGAGATATTCGCTCACTCACACTCACACCTGCGATTTGCTGATGACATAGTCTTAATGGCGGAGTCGTTGGAGGAGCTGAACCAGATGCTGGGCGGCCTAGCTTCAGCCACGCGACGCATCGGTCTCGGCATGAATTTGGATAAAACCAAAGTCATGGTCAATGGTCTCATTGATCCGGGACCGGTCGTCGTACATGGCCACCCTCTCGAAATTGTTTCCGAGTACACTTACCTTGGGCAAATTCTGCAGTTAGGTAAAAACAATTTTGAGAGGGAGGCCAAGAGGAGGATCCAGCTAGGTTGGGCAGCGTTTGGGAAACTACGCCGAGTCTTCTCGTCATCCATACCGCAATATTGAAAACTAAAGTTTTCAATCAGTGCGTCCTACCCGTCATGACCTACGGAGCTGAGACGTGGACACTCACGATAGGGCTGGTCCACCAGTTTAAAGTCGCTCAGCGAGCTATGGAAAGAGCTATGCTCGGAGTCTCTCTGAAGGATAGAATTCGCAACGAATACATCCGACAGAGAACCAAAGTTATCGACATAGCTCAAAGAATTAGCAAGCTGAAGTGGCAGTGGGCCGGCCATATCTCGCGAAGAACCGACAACCGCTGGGGTAAACGAGTTCTTGAGTGGAGACCGCGACTCGGCAAACGTAGTGTAGGACGTCCTCCGGCCAGGTGGGATGACGATCTGCGAAAGACTGCAGGCAGATGCTGGATGCGTCGAGCTGAAGACAGGGCGCTATGGCGCTCATTAGGGGAGGCCTATGTCCAGCAGTGCACTACTATAGGCTGATGATGATGATGATGATGAATAAAGTCCACAATTAAAATTAATTTGCAGAGTATTTTTTTGTTTATATTGAAGATTATATTAATTTTAGTTTACGCTAAGACACACTGTAATTTATTGTCAAAACCAAAATCAAACAAGTCAATTCTGAGAATATTAAGCAATGGTGTCAACTCTATGATAACTCTATGAAAACCCTATGGTAATAATTTTATTATACTGTTAATACTAATAAGTGTTGCATAAGAATCTTATTTCAACCAATTCCGAGTGGTTTTTGTTACGAGTATGTGAACTTTGTATCGATAAATAAATAGTAATAATTTATTTATCAGCTATTACAGCAGCTAACTCTGCTTCTTGGCGCTGCAACAGGACGCAGAGTTAAACAAACGAAAGTTGTTGGCTGCAGCCTATCCTCTGTGGCATTGTGTGCGCCATTGTCTTAGAATTGACAAAATATAATATAAAAGTTCGTTTTTAATCCCAGAGAGTAATCAGACACACCAAGTCTTTTGTGTTTGATTTGAGTATAGGAGATTGACATTACACTTGTGAAATTACTATCTGGGTTTAGAAAACGAACTATAGTGCAGATCAGGTTCGGAATCATACGAGCTTTCAGGAACCATGTACTACCATACCATGTACATTTACCTTAACAAAACAAGTACTGTACAACTATTTTCTTAATGTCCCTTCGCAAACTTTGTGTTTTGTCAGTCGTCGGATTTCTATCAGTTGGCCTTTGCAATTGGTGCAGACCAAACGCTCTCATTCACCAAGAAGTCAACGAAGTTTGTCGAGGAACATTAAGAAAATATTTCACCGTACTTTGCCTTTAAAAGACGAAATAACAAAAATAATAATATTTTTCCAATTTTATTTTATTAAAAATTTTAGTCTGTATTCCGGTGAGTACTTTATAATGAAGTCTTTGTACAGACTTTATTGATATCTATAAATACACTTACGTTTTTAAAACAACAAAGTTTAGTGCGTACGGAGAAGGAATATCGTTACAAAATAAACATAAATTACTGATTTTGAAATTTACATTAAGCACAAAATCGCCCAAATAATCTAATACTTCATTTAATTCTAGACATTACTCATAAACTGTGACGAAAACTCATTTTCTTTCTTTGTCAGGCCGATGAGTTTTGTCAGATTCTTTTTTCGTTCAAAGTATTACAATTTCACTTAAATTAAAAACAGACGAAATTAACGGGATCAGTCGTGGTAGGAAATCTAAATAAAAAAAAGGATGTTTTACAACCTGTTATACCGTTTCTTAAGTTTATTTACATATTTACAAACACTATTGGTCCATCTAGTTGAAAGCTAAAAACTAAAAATGACGCGTTAACTGAAGAAACTGATGATACAAAATATGGAAAAATTAAAATGTATGAAGAAAACATTGTCTGACATGTGCGTGTCTTTAAGTTCGAAAGGTAACAAAAGAAAGTACATTTTATAAAGTTTAAAACAAAGTATGAACTTGTCAATCACTGTGTTTCTCCAGCACAACTTTTTGTTCTATTTAAAACTAAAATCGTATTAGAAAGTGACGTTTTAGAAGAACCATTATTGCTTCTAACTTCGATAAAACTTTCGGCGAAAATTATATTGGTGTCTTTTATTCTTCAAATACCTAGTTTTTAAATTCAATATTTAATCCAAGTTCGTTCGGCTGTTAGAATTTTATAAAAAATGTCATGAAAGAAAATGGGCAAAATTTCATTACTCGAAATGTTCAAAGGAAAATTATATTGAAATCAAGAGGGCCTTAGAAGGGTCCTCTGTTCTCTCTTAGATTTGTCCGCTTGAACTATTAATAAAATACACGGATTCGCATTTAGAGCCGACGCCAACGCTGTAAGAGAATCACATTTTTCAATCGTACAGCTTTATACAATATCTTAGTATCGGATTTAATCATCTTAATTGCTAGTATTAAGGCAAATAGCAGCACTTAAACACAACAAAACCTCAACTCAAATGAGTGGGATATAAGCTTATTATCCCGTTAGATATTCCAGAACATAAATCTCTCGAAAATAACGTTTAGGAAATAATGTAATGTCTTTTATCGCGCTGAAACAACGAAACTTTTTCTACAATCATAGAATTTTAACAGCTGAACGAGAACAACGACGATTAATTTTTAATATTTTATTTAAATTTAACTATTTTTGAGATTATCATAATTGTAATTAGGATGGATATGCGGCTGAGCTGCTGAACTATATACAATTATTTCGCTATTTACAACCATTATCATACATCGATAAACCGTCCATAACACGCTACTATACACTCCAACGTCTTAGATATGATAACCACGTACGTCACTTATTCAAATATCTCACTTTGAGTTTCAAAATAATCACTGATTTATTTCACTTTGTTTTTGAAAAAGAAGTCTTTCATATTAACAACCTTCAAAGTTCAAGTGGCACAGTAAAAGTCTAAATGTAATCTGTGACACACTTGAGAAGGTCCGGCTCAAGTCACACGATCTCGTCGTGGTGGACCACGTCGCTGCAACTGCCGGCTCGTTGCAGTCATGCCCTCTGACGTCACACACGCAACTCCTCCATCGTCACGTTCGATTTCGCGTTCAGTTGCGTGTTCTTCTTCGTCAAAGTGTTCGTGTTTATCATTTGCATCTGATGTGCTGATAACAATGGCTGGTTTTCCTGAAGCTGACCACTCGCTAAAGTATTAATATTACTTTTCCCTAGTTTTGGCGGTGGAGGCGCCCGAGGTAATGTCGCCATACTAGCAACGTTATTGCTAGGAAGATCAGCGAATTCTGGTGGCGGTAACTGATGATGAGAATGGTGGTGATGACTTAAAATAGTAGCTGGATCATTTTTCAAACTAGTTTGATAAGTCAGCGCTCCTTCTAGGTCACCACATATATTGTTCGGCATCTGCCCATTCTCCACTCTTTTTTTTAAGTGAGCCCCATTCGTATGGCCATCTTGTCCGTTCATTCTCGTTTTGTCTCGTTGGTAGTAAACTCCAGCAAATATAAGAACATTCAATATGAGCAGTGAGCATCCGATAGCGATGGTCACACTAAGAGCCGTAGAATATGCTGCGAAGCCATCCTCAGGTGGGGTGGCAGTAGTTGCGTCTGTTTTGTGTACTTCAGTACCGGCAGTGCTTTGGGTGGGAGGGTTAATGCCGATGATATTGAAGTTCAAAGGAGAAGTAATATTTAAGACACCTAAGATTGGGATCTTAGTTGCCAACCCAGTATCAGTGATGACAATATCTGTAGTCTTTTTGAATGGTGGGCTGAATGTTTTGAGGGTCGGCTGGAGAACCGAGTCTTCGTGTTCGAGTTGATGATGTGACGGAGGCACGTCTTCTCCTCCAGGACGGTGAAGGTCTGGCACTAAGTTCAACCAGAATGATAGTCTGTTGACAAAATAAATATTTTCTTACAACAGCATCTTTACAGAAAGATCTTTCATAGGAAACCCGAGGTTGTTTAAACAATATAAACATTTCGCCAGTAATGTTTAAGACCCATGTAATAGGGGGCGAGCCTATTGCCATCAACCGGAGACAAATCCAGACTTCGGGCTGCTACTAAGAAATTCCAGATAGAAAAACCCAATTACACGTTACCCGACCTGGGAATCGAACCCAGGACCTCATGCTCAGCAGTAGCGATTACGACCACTAGACCAACTGGGCAGTTCACATTAAATACCTTATTTAATAAAAGGAAAATGAATGCATGAATATACTTAATTATATAGTTTTCTCAAAGAAATTATAACAAATGACCAACATCCTCTAGAAAATTAATGCAGGAAAGTTCATTGAAATATTCTTTGTAACTTTCTTTTGCAATAAGACTTACCTGTGAGCTCTGTAGTGGTTCTTCAATTTAGCTTTAGTGTCGATGTTCAAGTACTTCTTGTGCACTGCTTCGTATGCCGTCCATTCTATGTTCTTCATTCTCACTCGCTCTTGGCGACCTGCCCTTATAGGATCACTCTCTTGCGCTTCGTTGGGATTCCTAGACAGAAAATAAGGAAGATTTTTAAGGAAGATTAGTGTCAATATAGATTATATTTTAGTTATGAATCTTATAGAGGTCAGCTTAAAGATATGGGGATGTATTTAAAATAATCATTTGGTTGTCGTTACAGCTAATGTTTTCTTCTTTTTGTGCAGTCGACTTACCTACGAAGAACTTAATCATACGTCAGTTAGGGTAATTATAAACAGTCGCGGACAGTTCCGGTGAATCACCTTGCGTCCGAATGCAAACCTAGCCCCGCCCCCTTGGCACACACGCACAAATGCCGTGTTTGTACTGTAAGCAGCTGTATTTAAACGCCATAGAACTGTCTTTGCCAAACGCCAATTCTACGTTAATAGCATTAAAATGTACAACTCCCTAAATAAAAAGTTAAAAATTTATTCTTGCCCAAAATATCAATGCAAAAACCTACTTAGAGATTATCTACAAACATTAAGTTATGACAACACTGAGGATCTTCTGCTCGGTAATTTACAATGATGAACTGGGTACACCCAATTCCTTCTTAATACAAACACCCTACAGCTACAAACTGCATAGACGCACTCACATATCCTACACACACACACTCAAACCCTACATTTATTCACCTCACCATATCGTTAAACGTTTCTCATTTTGTGTTTTCTTGACTTAAATTTTATCCTGTTTTTTTTTTTTTACACCATTTGCTTATTGTTAAAACGTCCTGATTTAGTGTAATATGGCTTTGTTTGTTACGGAGAATCACTGACTCCTAAGACACAGGCACATACACCTAGTTTAGGAGTCAGAGTATTAAATTTATTGTGACCTAGTTATAAGCCTCATGTGCCCTTGTTCTTAGTATAGTAATAGAATAGCTTTTGATGAAGTAAACAATTTATTATTATATTATTATTATTATATTTGTGCGCGTGAGTTGTATGATTGGTTATTGGTTAGGCATTCTTCGTTCATATTCGTTTTTATTTTAGTTAATGCTGATAAAAGTCGAAATGCCACCCAGAATGTATTGGTAATTTGGCATCACTGGTATAGACAAACAGTGGTTTTTACAAAAAATATTTTTAAGACAATCTATTGTAAACTATTAAGTGCGAAACATTTCTTTGTTTTATGTTAGATATATATATTACTAGCTGAACCCGCAAACGTTGTTTTGCTTCTTTTTTTTTTTTTTTTGAAAAATAGATGTTGGCCGATTCTCAGACCTACCCGATATGCACACAAAATTTCATCAAAATCGGTCAAGCCGTTTCGGAGGAGTATGGCAACGAAAACTGTGACACGAGAATTTTATATATTAGAAGATGATTAAATAATTACTTCTTACTCTCCTGGAGGAGGGTAGTGGCGTCGTCGGGGGCGATTAAAGTATGCCTTGGTCGGCGAATACTGCTAATGCGGGAGGGAGTGTAGCGGGCGGCCGCTGAGATCAAGGGGTTGGAGTGTTTGATGCCACAGTCAAAGAAACGCTTCGATAAGCGTTTCATGAACTGGTTTATGGAAGGCATTTTAAAGTCGATGTGGAGATTTATATTACGGACATAGAAGGGGGAACCCGTGACCTTTCTGAGGAAACGGTTCTGGAGGGTCTGCATCTTATGGAGATGACGTGGATGAGCGTGCGCAAATACAACGCAGGCATAGGTCATGATGGGACGGATGACTGCGATATAGATGCGCAGCTTGCATTTAAGTGACAGTTTGCAACGGGCTGTAAGAATGAAGTGGAGTCTACCAAGAGCGAAAGCGGCGGGCGCACGAACCGCCTTAATGTGCTGTTTAAACGTTAGGTTTTGATCAAGGATCACGCCTAGGTATTTGGCTTGCTTCTCCCAAGGGATTGGCTTGCCGTACATAGTGATCGGGCTGGAAATAATTACTTCGGTTTGAAACCATCCTTTACATTCGAAACAACATTTATATTTAATGAATTAAGTGCATTGCTGATTGTAGGGGAGAGGTTCCCCGTGTTATGTTATGTAGTATGGACGAAAAACTAGTATAGTATTCTCTCTCGGCAGAAGAGGTAAACAATACAACAACAATAGGCTATGCCGTCTTGTGGTGGGTACAGATTTAACTATTGTACATACGCGTTCGTTTGTTAATTTGTTATTGTCCGTTAGCCGTATGTCTCGGGAGCCTAAGGGATCAGGAATAAAAGCTGTAAAGCAGCGCATATAAAACGGCTTGAATAATAAAACCACAAATAATGTTGTACTCTTATTTAGCAACATAGTTTTTTCAACCTTCAACCAACCAATATTGCTTAGAAATTATGTTTTATTTTTCCATTTATGCTTTTGTTCTTATTTTAAAAATACGTTTACTTGCAACAATCAAAGTTGTTAATTTTTGAAAACGACAATAAACTTTATATTTGAGAGTTAAGGTTTATAACGCGGCACCTGAAACGATGTGTTGTTGTTCCTTATCTTTAATCTAGTGGTGCTATTGATCGAAGAGATCAAACAAATAAACTAAAATAGAATTGCTTTTATCTCCACTAATTGGTTTTGCCGATCCGGCTTTACTTTTGAACAATAGAGCAAAAGGTTGAACCGTCTAGTGAAGGGTGCAGATTTTTGTGAGTGCAAGTTTTGAAAACTTCTTGTGAGTTGCCAAAATTATTTGTGAGCGGAGTTTGACTGCTCATATGCACGTTACGTAATTCAAAGCATTTTATCAGATAAACAGTTCACCGTTCGTAACCGCGATAGTACATAAACCCACGCCTTCTTCCCATGGTGAAGTACGCTACCAGCTACACTCCTTACATACTCCTTTTGCCACGTTTGCGTTCATACATCTGGTCAGTTGCGAGTACTACACATCTGACCTTTCTGGAGAACATCACCAATAAGGTAACTTTAATTTATAAGGGTAAATGATTGATACGCAAATCGTAAGTACGGTTACGTGAATGATTCAACAATAACGTGATTATGTCTATCTATTTCTAATCTAATTAGTTGTTTAATAATGTAGGTAAAAAAAATCTACACATAATACTATACTGCAGAAACATGTATATTAAACACTACAAAAGGTAGTAATGGTTTCCATTTATGCCTAAAGGAAATTGCTTCAGTAATTATCCCATTATGGGAATGCCAGTCAAAATGCTAAATGTTTACCACCGCAAGCTGTTCAACCAATAATCTACGTTTATCGTGACTAGTTACTGTGTGTTCATACTGTGAGTTTGTATGTACGAGTACTTGGCGTTTTGTCATTTTATTTGTTTAGTAGATTTTCCTAATATTTTTCAACATTTTAATTAAAAGCGCTCTGATGAATTTGATGCCATAAAATCTCAAAATTATTTTTTAATTGTTTTAGCAGCTGTTATAAAGAGATTTTTAAGTTAAACTCTCTAGGTTGAATTTTAAAGTGTTGTTTTATTATTAAAAATACACTTTTTCATTTTACTCCCCACGATTAATCTAAGATAATAAAATGAGATTAGAAAAAAGGGCTAAAATACTGGCGTTAATGAATTGTAAAGATTGTTCACACAATGTATCATCTCGTCAATTTAATTCATACTTTAATACACTTTCTTTGATAAAATTGAAACTGTAATGAAGGAGACAAATCTCTTTTACTTAGACTTGTTCGTAGTGACCTTGCAACAACCTTATTTCGAATTGTTTTGCACGGTCGCTTTACCTACGAAAACCTAAACCAATGGTATTCACAACTTTGTCATATTTTATGATGCAAATGGTTACGTCACAAATTACATATATTGCATGAATTAACATGTCACATGTTTAGTGTGACTAAGTCAATGCAACTTAAACTATCTGTGTATTCAAATAACTACTAGCATCCATTGACACTTGTATGTAATGGCTATAATACGGCAAATTGACACAGCAAAATCGCACTTAGCAAATTGACACTGACCCAATTAATTGCTAAATTAATTTTCCTGACTGTGTTATCAGCATCTGCTATAGCAATTTCCAAAAAATAAGTTACTTCCATTTAGCACAAATTCTACTTACCCAGTTTTAGCAAAGTTCCCCCAGTACAGCATGACAGACTCTGACAGGGCCACCTCAGCCTTAGTGTAGTTCCTGGCAAAGTGAGCCAGGCCCCCCACCAGTGGGGCCCCGAATACGTACGGCAACTCTTCACCGTGGATGCAACCTTGGCGCTGCAGAAATATGTAAGCTTTAGTTTGGTGTAGAAGAAAGATTTATTTTTTATTAATGCGCAATTTCATTCCTGGTAGCTTTGCTTGGTTCTAGGAAATTTACGCAGATAACACTCATGAGTTAGCGTCGTAATTTCTTTACTTGGTTAACCAAATTACAAACTAAAATATAGTGTAGGTATGATTTAATTCTCTGTGAACACATAAACTTGAAAATTACACGAACCAACAAAAAAAATAACATATTTGAAAGCTGGTCATAGTGTAACCTTGATAGCCTTCCTAACTAAGGGCGATTTTTTGATCGCGCAAGTGTTTTCAACGCACTGCTTAGCACCGAGACTTGAAAATCTGCCATCCTAAGATTGAGCTCTGTTTATTTTTCATTACTCCGCTTAACACCGAGAACAAATCAATTTTAATAAATAAATATTGCCTTATAAAGTCGCCACGTCCAATCGATATATTTCCGAATTCTGACGAATTAAAGAATCGTCAGAATTCGGAAACATGTCGATTCCGCTTTTAAGGAATTCGCAATTCGAATGTCATAACATTCATAAAACATCATTCCGAGATATCACATGCGAAGATTTCGATTCTGTAAAAATCTCACCGTGGAGACCTGCTTGAAGTGAGCTGTCAGTGTCATCCCGCCTTATTCAATCCCTAGCATCAGTGGCACTGACAGCTTTACTCCACGCTCACTTCACCTAAGTTTTCGTGGTGAGATTGTTACAGTAAAGCACTACAGTACAAATTTACCCTTCATAATGTCATTATCATTAGCAACTTTTCCTTTATTGCAGGGGACCTTAATAACACTGTTTCCAATATACAAAATTGTTCTATAAGCCGCCTCATTGCCCTCGTTAGTTCATCTATAGCAAACAAGGTAACTCCACACTTCCATATTTACAGGAACATCGCCAACACGACCAGTTTAGATATACCGCTAACTCTGCTATAACTGCTACGTGTAAGGTGTCTTCGTCAAATGGTCAGATGGTAATTGCTCTTCAAAATGTGGGTAGTTAGCAGTTTGTCGGAAATCGGTTGATGTTGGTTGTGTGATGTATCGGTGATTATGAGTAGGTTAACGTACAGTCTTATTTGGACGGGTGTTTTCTCTAATTGATACCGAATTATGCGGCATAACTGTTTATTCTGGACAATTTGAGATTAACACCCTGTTATTTGAACGCAAGTAAATAAATCATTCGTGGGATTTAAAAGCGATGTATTTATTTTACGTATCAATCCGATAGTCGAGCAATCTAATTTGGTAAATGAATGCATATTTTAGTAAAACCTGAACCAATTTCAGAAGCAATTTTAGTAACGAAACTCAAAGCAATTTTTGTTCCAGCTCAAGCAAGCTATGCTGCAATTTTTTAAAGATAGATGACCTAAATGTTTCCACGGCACGTACACTTTTTGTGTTCAGGGTCACGAGTTCATTGGTACTGATATTTGCATGGCCGACACTAATGTTTGTTCCAATTTCAAATGTTTGTGGCATAATGAAAGTAGCATAATTATACTACTCTGTCAAGAAAGTACCGGGAAAAGATCAATAATACACAAAATTTAAGATATTCATTCTAATGTATTTTATCGTCTTCAAAGTATTCTACTTCAGAAACGATACAATACCGCCAACGAATAATCCGATCATCAAAACATTTTTAAACGCTTTTTCCGGAATTGAGTGCAGTTCTCGCCACTAATTCTCCTTTATGTAAGGTGTTAATTTGAGTTTAGGAAAAAGAAAGAAGTCGGCTGGAGACTTATTTGGTGATTAAGGTGCTTACTCGATGGTATTTGTTGAGTTTTTGGAAATAATGTTATTTATTTACCGTTGACCTTCCGGCAAGAATTGCGAGTGTACAAAACCGCGATAGTCAAAGAAAACAGCCAACATGACTTTCACTTTTGATCGACTTTGGCGTGTTTTTTTCGGTTTCGGTTCAGTTGGAAGGCGCCACTCCGAAACTTGTTTAGTTTGCTCGTGAAACTAGTAAACTCGCGTCTCGTCACCAGTAACAATGCGTTTCATGAATTTTGGGTCGGAATTGACTAGCTCTAGCATGACATCAAAAATTATATTTATTTGACTCATGAGTTCGTGTTTTTGGTAAAGTAGACCCACCAAAAACATTCTGTAAAAAACTAGCCAAGTCTCGATGGAGCTGCTTGTTTATCTCTAAAAAGTAATGAAATCTAGACAAAGTCGTGCCAAGTCTAAGGTTCCTTACTGCGATTTCTTTATTATTATAGTTAATGTTGTGCGACCAATACTTACACCGTTAGCCTTCTGTAACAGTTTTTGTGACTCCGATTTTAAGACAAACTCTTTGTTTGATGTTTTTGTCCATTATGAAATTCTCAATACACACTAGATATGATCTAACTAAAAACAGAACTGTATTTATTTTTACATACATTCTAAATTAAATACATTCTAAATGTAAATATACATTCTAAACAACAGATACAACTCAAACTCTGCACCAAAATGGAAAACAGTTGTGCCAATCTAACAACAAAAAAATAATTTGGAACCACAAACCAATCATCCGTTCCAGATACTTTTCTGACAGAATGTGAATTCAGAATCTGTTACCAATCCTGTTAATGAAGAAAAGAATAACCAGTTTAGCTAACTATTTACTATCAAAACTTAAACGATTCTCAACTCCAAAAACTAAACAAACTCGAACCTAAGCTATAAAAAACTTTCACTTAATGGAATAATTTCATAAATCCAATTTGTTCCCAATTCCGGCTCGTTAACACAAAATGTGAGCGATTCAAGGCCAAGTTAACCGTTCGATGAATTCCTATGAAATAAGTTTGGAGAAACAATTGTGTTCGAAATTTCATTAAACAATTCGTGTTTGCGAAATTCAGAATGATATAAGTTTGATTTTTTTTTTTTAAATTTCGAAATGTATTGAGCGTTTAGTATTTTTATTGCTTCTTTGAAAATAAGTTACGAAATCGGCGAATTGGGGTGAACTGCGTTGGGTAATTATTGTAAAGATTGTTACATACTTCTAAAATAATTTTTTAAATAATAACATAGTCATCGTGATTTGATTTGTAAAATCTTTAAGACTCAAACTAACTTTGTAAGGTCCTAAGAATTCAACATTCATTTACGCAACTTCAGTTTTCAAAGATAATTACATTAGGTACACAATTACTAAGGTAGAGATTGATAAACGTGACTTAGCACGTGCTTTGGCTTAGATCCAGGGTGGATCTAGTGGGTGGGGGTGCAGGGAGGGGTACAGGGGTACGTGTCCCCAAAAGGTTATAATTAAATAAAATCTAATCTTCTGAATGGACTGGCCTGAACGCACATCCACCATGACATTGCTTTAAAGATAAACCTACATACTATTGCTTCAGCAGCTGTGACGGAACTACTAAGGTTCAAAGTGGTGCAGTCAGTTCGTACTCGGGCACTGAGGTCTGCTAAGCTAACAATGCACGCATAGAGATAATATATAATGCTAAAAAGATAGCGCGTTCTGAGTCCAAAGTTTACACAGCTTTCCTCAACTGACATGAAAAATATTAAGCTAAAACTACTCCAAATACCTACTAAGCAATTCGTGTACTAAAATTATTGAGCTCGTTTAGCTCGCTATTGCAGCCCAAGGTCTCTTAATTCTGAAACTTTAATAAATATGTCGACAAAGTAACTCTTATTTCTGTATTTATGGTCAGTAGAAATTCAATCCTATCCGAGGCGGTTTGCTAAAATAAAATTTATAAATATCCAAAATCAAAAGTTATTTATTCAAATTAGGCTGAGAATCAGCACTTTTCAAACGTCAAAAGTATATAATAATTACACACACATAACACATAACATCACGCCTGTAACCCCAGAAGGGTTATGCAGAGGTACCTATAGTACACCCACATTTCGCCAGTTACGCTTAAGTCCCATGTAATAGAGGCGAGCCTATTGCGATCAACCGGGCACAAATCCAGACTCCGAGCTGCTACTGAAAAATTCTGGAAAGAAAAAAATCAATAACACTTTCCCCGACCTGGGAATCGAGAATCCAGGACCTCATGCTCAGCAGTAGCTCTTGCGACCACTATACCAACGAGGCAGTTAAGAATAACTACATATTCATAAATGTCATTGAAAAAGAGTGAATCCCAAAAAGAACATAGTGGCACTTCTTAACTGTCTAGCCCATGTGCCCCTCGTAAAACAAATCCTGGATCCGCCTTTGGCTTAGACAATGTAATGTTATTGTATCTTGCACTTGAATGTAGTCTGACAGTTGAATATCATCAGTTTCTTGCCCTTATTCCAATAAATTATGGGGTCAGCGTTAGTACGACAGTCATGTGACAGTGCTAAGTAACATATATAAATCTGACCTTACATTGTTTTATGCAAGTTTCTCTAAAAATACAACCTCCTTTGACGCCACTTGCTCACCTGAGGATAATCTCCATACTTGGTCTGGTAGTCGAACACGTAGAGGTAGGAGTTTCTACGCAGCGCAGAATGCGTGTCAGCTGTCAGGACCATCGGAGCTACCACTTGAGCGTCGCTCAGTGCTTCTAGCGTCTCGTCCCTGGTGAAAATGGAGGATTACTCATATATAAATATTTAGTAGGTATACAGAATCGATTAAACAAAAAGTATCTAGTCCACAAATTACCGTCACTTTAACTTATTAATCGGATAAATAAAAGCATTCGTAGGTAGTTATTTGGTTTTGTTTTCATTGCAGTATGTAATTTAGATTAAGTTTATGATAGTGGCATGTACAGTTAAGTTATGAATATGTTAAGTAACTTTAAGTTTTTATTTTACATCATTTTGCCAACATTTTGAATGGAAATTACAGTTTGAATACTGAAAAATATATTTTGAAAACTGCTTAACATTTTCGCTCCTTGACGGTACCTTCATTAACTCATAAAGAATGGCTGAATTGAATAAACATTAGTTTCATGTGAATCCCATGGATGCCCATTTTCATTCACACCACCCAAATCAAGCTTCCAATTTTGATTGAGAGATTAGTTTCTGATTGTTCTCTAATTAAATGTCAGAGGAAATAATCAAATGACTAGCTTAATAATTGGATGGTAACTGAACAATTATTTATTTTTAATTCAATTACAATTAATTATTAATTCTAATTACTGTCAGATTTCTTGTTAATTATTATCAATAGAATCGGTGCATGGACTTATTGGATTATTAATTAATTTAAAGGTCTTGAAGGTACAAAATGCTTTAGTTTATCTCTTTGTCTATTTGATGCGCCCGTCTTAGTTATATATCTTTGATAAATATATTTATTCCATGCAAAATCGAATTAAATCAGTAATCGGTTTTAGGGCCTATTCATCGTATCAGCTCCGGAAAAATAACCTGGTTGATAATTTTTGATCTGATATACAGTGTCTTTCTAAAGACTGCGTTACATACCTTAAGATTGATATCAATTTACATAACATTACCTAACCTAAACTTCAAAGTATGGAACGCTGAAACGCATAATTTCTAAGTAAGTAAGTAGTCTTAATTTCCTTCGCAGAACATGTTGGGTATATCATGTATAAGTTTCTTCTACAGACAGCTTCCTAACACCCTGAGCTTAAGCTTAGTTTTGAACAGTTTCTAAATACAGACTAAACTAAGCTCAGTTTAACACTGTACTCTGCACTTTGAAGATATTATCTTGGTCTGCCATTTTGAAACACAATCTTGCTCTTTCTTTAGAGAAAATAAAGACTATGTCTGTTAGTAAAAGATCCAATGTTACAAGTTTGTATTTAAGTGTTTTTATTTGCAAAGTTTTTGTGCAAGAATATCATAAAGATTCGAATAGTTTCAGTCTTATTTTATGCGGATTTAGTATTTTGGAGTAGTCGTTTTTAGTTCAGTTTACATCTTGATACCTAGGTACTTTACACCATTTCAAATAAGATTAGACATTTAAATATAACTTTTTACTGACCGTTGAACCGATTTTGATTTCTACTCCGTAGTGTTATGCCTACCATCTACATCCATATTGATGACATTAAAAGCCGTTTGTCATGCCACCAACGCAATAGAAGTCAAAATCGGTTGAACGGACTGTAAAAAAGGTTTATTAAATTTCTAATTTTCAAATGAGGAGTATAGTTAGTTGGAAACTAGTTTGTTATAGTTTGACATTGGTTCGTTACTTAATATAATTTTGTGGTTTCTCTCGCTTAGATAAGCGATTATGGATTGAGAAAATATCTGAAGGGAATAGTCCTTTTGCTTGCACGTAATTTACTATCAGATGCCAATTTCGGAGATACTTAATCCGTAGCCTATGACCACGTCCTAACCTTAAGTGATGGCGCGTGGCTCGGTAGTGGCAGGGTACTTGTGCCACTTCTTACAATAGTCATGTCTTTCACTAATATTAAGCGTTCGATTTGCAACTTTTGGTGCTACGCCGAGCGTTGACAATCCAACAGAGTGCTTTTATTTAGTGAAAATGGGTATACTACTCACCTAATATTAATTGGATGCTGCACCGGCCTTTCCCAGTCAGTGTACTCATTAATAATAGTGGCCAGGATCTCTGACAGATGGTAGCTGTATGTGTTCCTGACAAAAGATTTAAGGATCTTTGATCTTCTGTCTGCTTCTATACCGTACTGTACGTCATCTCCGCTGAACGCGAAATACGCTTCCGCTTTTGTTACTCCCAACATAAGGTCGTACCTGTGAAAAGAGGCGATGGATTAATAATTTTGTCATTACGTGTTGAAACACATTTTTTTGTAAAATCATACTATAATAGACTAGTACAATCAACAGAACACGAATGCTAACAATTGACATCGTTTTTATGTCAAAGCAGTAAACGTGCGTTTTGTAGCTACTGTGCAGCAACAAACATATTATAGTGATAATAGATAGAAAATACTGGCAGATTTCGACGAATTTAAAAGTCTGTACAAAAAAAAAACACCTCGCAAAATTACTATATGGTTTGAAGCTATATAGATATTTATTTAATACTTTACGCACAAGATTGTATAGATGCGGACTTAATGCTATAGGCATTTTCTACCAGTCAACCTTTGGTTGATGCTGAGACAAGCAGTGGTAGGTGCAATTAATAAAAATACATTTAGGAATAAATATCTATCATTATAATATCTATTTGACATGTACTTTTCCAAGTACATTTCAAAAGAATCAGGTGGAAAGACCATCTAAAAAATATAGCACTTTATGGCTCATTCTAAAATCAATAAAACAACATTTACTTAGTGAGCTGCGCCACCGCACTCTTCCTCATCAGCACAGCATTGATGATGTTAATGGCGTTTTGCGCCTGCTTGCCGAGCGGCACGTGTGCCACCGACTGTCCCCCCCACTCGTACCCATTTTCTGGGTTCACTAGCAGGTCGCCGGTGTCTGGTAATAAAGAGACAGGTTTGTATTATACACAGGAAGACCAAGATGAGAATCTTGATCTTCCTGTGCATAATATTTCTTTTTCGGTATACTTCGAACATTATTTTCGTTAAAGCTGTTAGGGTAAAAAAGTTACACAATCGTTAATGAAGGCGGTATTTTTATTAGGTACTCGGGAATTAAATGTTTATCGAATTGAAACACTCTGTCAATTCGCCATGTTGTTTACCATTATATACAAATGTCAAAGAATGACAGTAGCGATTTGAATAACGGGTGTAAAAATACGCTCGTTTCACACCAACAAATTTTGTGCAATGTTATTTAGTTGTATGTAGGTATAAAGAATGCATTGTTGACGGCAATGTGATGGATCTTTTTCCACTGTACCTATACGTAACTTTTTAGTTGGTAGTCAATTTCGACATAAAATAATTTCCCTAACTTCCCTTCTTAAGTCCTCATTCGTGCGAATGAATCGAAGGAGGACTTAAGAAGGGAAGTAAGAAGGACTTAATTGTATTGTTACTAGATATCAAAGATTTTATATTAGAAGGAAACTCAACTGCTCTTAAATATGCTGTCCAGAATATTCAAAATCTTTTTTACAACTCTATTTACAAACTTCACAAAAGGAACGTAAACTCATTATCAAAGCTATGAAAGCGGAAAACAAGAGCGAGTCAGAAACGGCCATTAATTGTGCAACGTCACAAAGAGCGAAGATCAAGCTAAGAAAAAAAATCCTACAACAAACTGAGCTAACAGAGGACGTTGTCGCTCCAAGAGCTTGAGATGAGAAAAGTTCTCAGAGACAATTTAATAACACTGGGTGGACGGACGAGACTCCGGAATGCCGATGCGATAACACGAAAACTTTTGTGAATTTATGTCTTGTGTTTGGGTTATGGTGGCTGCACTTCATTAGATCCTTGTTTCTGTCTGTTATGTGACTACATTGATGGGCGGAAAGAATAATGAACGCAATAAAAGCCATGAAGGCGAAAATTTAACAACAACCTTCGTTTGAGAATAGGCTTTCTCTTTACAATCTTATTTTCATAAATTTGGTTTATGGTTTCTTGATGATAAGTTTCAACAAATGCAACGTTTGTTCAATTCCATGAAATGATATAGGTACCTACTTAGTACTTGAATCTTAATTCCGAAGAAATCAGTTTTTATAGGGTCTACAATTAATTTATTTGAAAGCAATACTACTAAAAGTAAATAACCTGTAACCAAAATTGGGTTTTGTGAGAAATCCTGAAACAGATAATTATGAATATTTTGCTTCAGCTAATACTGCATTTGATATTCCTAAGAGTATGTATTCATTTAAACACTCAATAAATAACGATTAAACTGGATTATTCCTGTCGAAAATTTCAATTCACGGGATCTTAACTAGGTTTGCCTAGATGAATCCTAGACTCGATTCATAGGTAAGTAATATTAATTCGTCCTAATGACTGTTATAAGTAATTGGTATGATACGTATATCATAATTGGGACATTCGTTTGAATAAAAATTAGTACAAAAGCCATCATCTCTTTTATCCCGATCCTTCTATTTTAAATTCACCCGCATTAAACAACATCAAATCTCCGCTAAGAAATTCGCAATGCGCATTTACAGAAGCGCTCGGGTCATCCAAATGAATTGCAACAAATCTCCGCTTTCTTAACAGCTGTTGGTTTCTTTGAAGATTTGTAAAAGTACCACCCACAGATCAGTCTTGCCCCCAAAGCTCGAGCAATTGTTACCAAGACAAGAACAATAGAGCAGCAATAATTAAGAAAAGGAAAAACAAAATGATTAAACTAGCAACGACTACGAAGATAATAAATAAATGAATGGAGTTATGTGACAGAACAAAATAAATGAAAAACGTAAAGTCGCATATTCATTGGCCAACAAAAGCGCACAACATTGTTTTTGTGTAGCGGGAACGGCTACATGGAATGTTGCAGTGTTGTTGGCAACAGTGTTGCAAAACTGTTGCTCAACTTTGTTTCCAATGTAACGGGGATTAGAACATAGTGTTTATAACTACATCACAATTGCTTAATTAAATCTCCCATTCGTTTTAGACACCCAAAATATTTATGAACAATACAAAAAACTTGAGAGAAAATGAAAGAATCTTCTCATAATTTGCTTACTCGTGTTTTCACATCGGACCGAAATACATCGATGAACTATTTGGGCGTCGGCCAATCAAATTGATTCGTAACCAAGTAACTCTTGAAGTGACCTAGTAAGATTTTTACTTGGGGTTCCGTGGAAAATTGGTTAATGGTATAACGTTAAATGAATCCAATAAGATCCACATCTGTTTGCAACATCTTCAACGTAATTATCATCTTGTTCATAATACATAGGAAACCATTATCAGCTATTAGATATCCAACGTTGATGAAGAACGAGAAGAAGAAATAACTAAGAAATAATTTACTACTTTTCATTTTCTAAATTAAGTAGTGACAGCTGTAATAAGAAATGGCATGCTTTAGTTTATAGTTAGTTCTTTACTAGTATCGTTATCTATGAAAGGTGCGAATTTCTTATAGGTCTAATTTGGATTCACTTGCTTCTGATCCCTGAAGATTGTATTTTCTCTTCTTTTATGTTCGTACTTCAACATAGACTGCTATTTCTTGCTTATACAATAATAGCGTTGTTACAAGTTTATTGGGGCCTTGCGATTGATGTAATAAAATGGCAATTCTGTTTTAGACGTCTTTGTATATTTACCGGTAAATGTAATTGGAAATGAGATTTTCTTTTGAATTCCTTGTCAATAGTGGAGAACGTTTATTTATTTGACACAAAACCTTTTTGGGAAGTTAGTAGAAGATGTTTAAAAGAAGTCATTGACCATTAATAAACGGCTTTTTTAATATCACTGGTAAATTGAACCAAAAAAAAGTAAAGATAAAATCTAACTACGTAGATGTTAAAACACCCTCAGGCAGAAACTGTGATAAAAAAAATAAACCTACTGATAAAGGAAAATTCTTTTTTCGAGAAGCGGTCACCATAGCGGCTATGGTGAACATATTTTGAAGATATGAACTTCTAGGCTAGTTGACAATTTACGAATGTAAACAAATTTGTATTTACATGATACTCTACCTATAACAACTCCGTCGACGCTAGGCCCGAAGGCGTAGGCAAAGTCAGGCGCCTGCACTGGCGCAGACAGCAGCGCCTCTAGCGGCCGCTCCCGTAAACACCGCAGCAACGCAGGCGGTGTTAGTTCTGTGGAAAAGGATGTTTTGTTAGTTTGGTCGTCATGCATTTGCAATGTACCTAATGTTCTTAAGAGCAATTTAGTTATTGACAAAGAGAAAATGAGAAAGGCCGGTAAGCACCGACACCAAAAGTTGGAATTCTACCATCGTAAGATTTTCCTATGGAAATGCGAAGAACTACTCGAGGGTTTTAAAAAGATTCTTTCTGGATTGCAGTGCGATCTGAAAAAATGTACTTAACTAATTTCATGTAAATAATAATAAGAATAAGAATAAGATAATTTATTTCAAACATGCGTTTACATAAACTGACTAATTAGACATGCAAGGTATTGAATAATAGATGTTGAGTGCGTCAATGTTTTACGCACTCAACATCTATTATTTAATAGCGGCGTACAAATTTTGTCGGTATAGAACATTATATTTAAGTGCATTTTACTTGACCATTTTTTTTTTACAAATTACAAAACAAATAAATAATAATTGATGTCAAGATATTTTAGGTATATTATAGTCAACATAGATTCCAGGATATTCATTATTATGCAGTCAAAAGAATAATTCAAAATTGATATAAGATTACATCATTAAATTTTTATTGTTATCTATGTAAATTGGAAGTCGGAGTACCTAAGTAGTGGCACCGAGTTGCCGTGCCTGGCCACACCGCTGTTAAACCCGCGATGGTTTGTGTGGTATGTTTGTACGATAACAAATGTCAACTGTTTTTTTTTAAATAAAAAGTAAAGAAAATGTACTGGACTCATTTCTTCTCGAAATAAGCAAATTTTATTTTAAAGAAGATGTTGCTACAAAATAAGTGTATAGGTACTCCTATAAAATCTTCTTAAATCTTCTTATTTTCTAGACTAATATTATAAAGAGGAAAGATTTGATTGTTTGTTTGTATTGAATAAGCTCCGAAACTACTAGACCGATTTGAAAAATTGTTTTACCATCAAAAGCCGAAATTATGTCTGACGAACTTGGTATAATCTGATAAAGTTAGCAATTTGATTTTTGCATATCTTAATTAAATTGAGATAATTCGTACAACAACTTCAAGGCTAACAGTTACTTAATAATTAAAAGCTTTTATTTTTAATCATTTTTTTTTACTTTAAATTATGGACGGGACATCTACCATCGATCTTTCAACATCACCCTAAAATTATGTTGGCAAACTAACTCCGCAAATTCACATTCTATTGTCCATTACGAAACAGATGCTAGTGTACATCTCCGCTGAACACTAAACTCCAGGTGCCAGGCGTAAATTCATTCATTTCACAGTCGAAACTAAACAGAACGCTTGGCACACATTGCACCTAATACCACCACTGACGTGGCTTTAGCGCCATTGTGGGACACAATTGGATGTCCTAGTATTTTCGTTTGGGATATTCTAGCTATCAATTTGTAACGGGGACTAATTTAGCATATGGATTCTAAATTACTTTTACATCCTTATTTTAACAATATTCAACTTCCTGAAGGTTTTGAAAGGTCTATTGCTTTGATAATAGTATTTTTCTAAGCATCATAGTTTTGTAAGATATATTTTGTTTCAGGAAATTTTAACATTAATTTTATGTACACTGCTATTTTGACGTTCAAAAGTGCGTTGTCCAATGGTATACTTGAAATAAATTATTTTACTTTGGCCTTTAGCGTATGGCTTTCTAATATATTTTAATTAATTCAACAATGTTATTATCCGAAGGTTTAAAAACGTTTATTGCATCAAAAGTATGATCTCTCCTTTCCGATTACTATGTTTCAAAACAACGGTCTCATAATTTCAGGGACCTGATTATTCACTTTGGAATGTTCAACTTGTTCCGTAGCTTCTGTTTCTTTACTATTGTATCCCAATGAAAATGCGGCAACATCGCAATATTGCATATGAGGTACGATTCTTTTCAAGCTTTGGCTTTCATATTTTTAATATAATTGTCTTTCATATTTTACGGTTTCGTGCTAGATTACTCGTAACGTTGTTGTTTTTTCTATGTATTTTTCCTCAATAACTAATAAATATTTTAAAGACTCAAGAATGCAGCCTATTGGAAAATGGTCAAAACTAGGTTTATACTTTTTTCGGCGGCCTGTTAGGACACAATAATATAATATACCACCAATATGGCCGTTGTCATTTAAAAAAAAACTGTAGCGTTCCCTTTTCAATTTAGGTAGCTATTGACCAGACTCTAGACCCAGTATCATGAAGTGTGTCGCCTGTTCGAAGCACCACGTGCGTCATATTGGAAGCTTGCCAAGCCTGATTTCCCAATACCGTGGCAGTTCACTTAACAAAGACTTACTGGATTGTCCGTTACGTATGTGCGAGTAGCTGTGTTCTTGTTTAATTTAGAGATAAGGGCAGATGCTGATCAACAGTTCTTCAACTCCGACCCAGCCCGTCGCATCGCATCACCTGCCGGCGCTATCACTTTGTCTTCGCTTGGCGTTCTTTCTGACTTTTTTTCTTTTTGCTCAGCTCTCAAAAGTCCTACCGTTATGTAAAATAGCCTGTCTCAAGAATTGGGCTTCTTTCTGAAATACGACTGGTAGTTCCACCCTACGTACAAACTTACATAAAAACCCATAGATAATTTTTCTTGCCATAAAAATTGTTTTTTTTTTATTATTATTGCAAATAATATTTATTATGTTTACAGTGTGTTAGTTTAAGATATAAATATAAAACTATTTAAAATATAAAAGCTTATTCGAAGTGGTCTCCATTGGCTGCAATACAATCCTTTAAACGTTGAGGCCAGTTATCAATAGAAGCACGCACTCTTTACATGGGAAAATTCTTCACTGCCAATCGTATGGATTGTTTTAGGGACTCCAAATTATCATGGCGTAGCCATACTCTCTAAAACTGACCATAAATCATAATCCAGCGGATTAAGATCGGGACTAGACGACGGCCAGTCTTCAGCTCTGATGAAGTCAGAAACGTTCACTTCCAACCAAGACTGCGTGGACCGAGTTTTATGAACCGGCGCCGAGTCTTGTTGGAAGGACCATACTTGGTTATTGAACATGGTGTTGTTAAGGGGCTTAACTACCTTCTCCAGAATGCTATCTTGATACTCTTGTGCCGATGTTTTGATACCATTTTCACAAAAATATGGCTCAGTCACTCCTTTATAGCTAACACCCTACCAAACCATCACTGACGTCGGATAATGCCCACGTTGCACTCTGTCGACTAATTGGGAAGCTTCCTTAGAGCTTTGAGCATAAATACGGTCATTTTGTTTGTTAAAATGTTGCTCAATTGTAAAGATTTTCTATCCGTAAACAAAAAATTTCTGTGACCTCCCTTTGCGTACCGCTTCAGTATTTGTTTCGATTTTACCACCCTATTCTTTTTAAATTATCAGTTAAAAATTACCAGTGCGTCTCTTATAGGCTGCACGTCCTAAGTAATTTTAAAATACGCGATTAGTTCTGGGTGCTATCTTCATCTCCCGATATAAAATCTTTTGCTTTCGGACAGGATTTCTTAGAATTCTTTCCCTTACTGCTTTGTTCGCCTTTTTCGTACGAATACTACGTGGACGGCCAGATTTTTTTCTGTCACAAACAGAGGAGGTCTCATTGTACCTACTAATAGCCCGGTACACAAACATTTCAGTAATATCAAGCGTATGGAGAGTTTTAAAAATTGCATTTAGCTCCATACCAACCTTGTGTAATGCAGTCACGGCTATTCGGTTCTCTTTTTCACCCCACTCCATTTTAATATCGCAAAATATTGTACAATGTATTGGCGCCAAAATTAGAAAACTCAATGAATAATCGTATAAAAATGACAGATTCCAAATTCAAATCTAATATCTTTCTTATTTTTAACTGTAACAGTATTTATGGCCAGACTAAGTATATACTTTATTGTACACCACAAAATAACATAACAAAAAAAAAAAGAGTAGTTCACACTTACCAGGAGAACAGTTTGCGTGTGTGGCGACTAGCGCTGCGTATTTGCTGGGATCTGCGACCAGCGACCAGGGGCTCAGCCCAGACCCTGACATTAGCACTGCTCTGTGGAAGAGAAGACCTGTAACAAATGATAAATATTATTAAGAACTCTATTTGTAAAAGGAACTCATCCGAGGTAGTGTTACCACAACATCTGGCGATGCTGTTGCGGTTTAAAGGTAACGTGCCGTGCCAGTGTAATGACATGCACATGAATGCGTTTTGGCATTCCGTCTACCATCTACCTATTTTGTACATGAAGTTTGACATACACACATAAACTACCGCCTTCTTCCAATGGGGTAGGCAGAAATCACAGAACGCCACTTGCGACGTGCTTAACATACTCCTTGAAAGGTCAGGTGCGTAGTACACGAAACCAGCGTGCGTGTATGACCAGATGTATGAACATAAACGAGGCATAAAGTTTGAGTAAATAAATATTTCAGCTTTGTGTCTGCGTGAAGGGTACATGAATGGAAACTCATTATCTCGATGCATCTGGTATTGAAGATGTTCAAAGGCGATGGTAATTAACCATCAGGTACGTACTATTTGTTTGCCACCTAACAACGTACTTTCAAATCTTATACAAAAAAAACTAAGCGCTTGTTATTCCACAGCATGAACATGCCCTTAAACGCTTTCAATCTTCATCATCGACTACAAAGTACAAGAATAGATGAACATTTTCACGTTCCTAAATTGTTGGAGCACTTAACCTTGTTTGTCCATCAGAATCTCGAACGTCAAACAACGGAGCATCGTCAACGTTTTAAAGTGAAGTACTCCCGAGGGAAATATCTCTCCGTGTAGATACGCTTCAATTTTCATCACTTCAAATAGTTTGTACACGTGTTTGACTGATTTTTATTGGCAAAGTTGGAGCGATACAAACGCGTTCTGAAGCCAGGTGTCGAAATGTTCTTTTGTCGGTTAAGAAAAATCTTTGTTTATAGATTCCTTTTTTTACTGAACATCACGTTCCTTTGTGGGGAACAAAGAATGGTAAGCAAAAATGGCGGTATACATAAATTAAACCCTATACATATGCAACTGAAGTATAATAACTGAACAAATGACTAATTTAATTTTTAAAAATCTCCATAATAGAATACCTGCTGAAAATCCGACATATTTTTCTTACAATACCTTGTCGGAATGGAAATAAAATGTAAAGCCAGAACGTGGTGGAAAGTGGAAGCTCAGACTCTGCGATAGTTTCAATTGTGTAAAAACAGACGATTAGGGATGTCTCTAGCGGGACATTGTGGAGAGAGTGGTAATTCTCAATAATAGTCTTTTGAGAACGTCTTTATGTTACCGGGAAACTAGAGAGAAAGATATGATGCGAAAACAGCACCTCAAGTGCTTTTGGGAAGACGGTCTCGAAATGTTGAAATGGAATAAAGCATTTTAGTTCGTCAACTGGATTGTGAAGCACTTAATTCTTTTTCCTGACACTCCAGAAGTTGTTTTTTATTATCAGAAACAGCTTTCTGATTTACTTTCTGTTTTAATGTTTTCTGTACGAGTATTTTATTCACACACAGTTTCAAGCGAGTGGAGCCGTAGAACCAGCCAGGAACCCATAAATTAAAACAAAGAAAGGTACAATATAAAGAAGGAAATTCATTAGACAAATAACGGAAAAGGGTGAAAAAACTTTCCAAACTAAAGCAAATGTCAAGGAGACGTATAAATAAAAATTTGTGAGCCAACAAAGAGTTCACAAGCTTTGTTTTGGCTTCCGCTCGTTCCTAACATTACACTCTAATTGCTTTTCTCAGGCATATTCAATGCAGACAGGACGTTTCCAGATATTTAATGTTTTATGATTCCTACAATAGTCTCTCATGGCGTAAGCACTTACCTAGGAATACGTGTAGTATTATACGCATAGCCGTAAATGCTAAGCGTTCTTTAAAGCCTTTGGTAAAAAGTAACCAAGAAACTGAATGGTGATTTGAGTTTGTAACTGGTTACTTTTGAGTAGCCTCGTGGGCGAGGGGGCTGGTATGCATTATCAGCATATAATATTCCTACTGCTGGGACTACGGCCTCCTAGAGAGTAGGCCGGTCTTTCACCGAGTTGAGAGGGAGTGGGCCATAATCCACCACGCAAGCCCGGTGCGGGTTGGCGGAGGTCACATGTCTTCGAGTTTTTGGCTCCAGGACATGCCGGTTTCCTCATGATGTTTTCTTAGTGAATATAAGTTTTTTTTTTTTTTTTTTTCCACTTGTGGGTAGTTGATACGGAAGGTGAAAAAAATATTGCTCTCTTGTTAATAAATAAAAAAAATTACAACTAGCTTTAATTTAAATATTTTAATGTATACATATACATGCTAACATAAAGTACCCACCAGTATAGTGTTATCTCCTAGAACGTATTACACCACAATCAAAACAACACACTTGAAGACACCATGGAAGCACTAAAGGTCTCATTGTCAGAAATGATGTCACTGTTCCAAAACAGGATGTCAAACTTTGAGGCAGAACTGCAGAAGAATCCTTCAGGAACTACAAGTAGCACAACAGAAAGTTTGACAGCAGACTTCAATTTGTTCAAGAAGTTTATACTAGAGGCGTTGGGCTGTCTTCAGCAGCAGTTGGAGGCATTGGCGCAGGGACTTGACAATCTTGAGATGCGTGGGCGCCGGAAGATGGTGTTGTTACATGGTGTTACCGAGCAGTCCAAGGAAGATACAGCACAGGTAGTCGCAGAGGTTGTGCGATGTCATCTGAAGTTGACCGAATTTACAGCTGCTGATATCAGGCGGTGCCAACGGTTGGGCAGACAAACAGGTGCTAGCAAACCCAGGCCCATTCTTTGCAAACTACGGGACGTCAGTGTCAGGGACAGTGTCTGGTTTGCCAAGACGAAGTTAAAAGGCACTGGTATTACTGTGTCTGAGTTCCTAACGAGATCGCGGCATCAGCTTTTCATGTCTGCGCGTGAGAGACTTGGCGAAACAAATTGCTGGACTAAGCAGGGTCTTATATATGTACTTCGCGCTGACGGCTCCCGGCATCGCGTTAATTCACTGGATGACCTAAATAACATCGAGCAGGTCAGTGACAAGGCCATGTCTCCCATCGCATCAGCACTGCACTGCTGTCGTCACCGTCCGCATCACCGGCACCGAAGAAGGCCCGACGTGCTGCCGCTAAGAAGAAGTGATTTTGTGCACTTTTTAGGTAGTATTCACTGTCCGAGTAGCAGCTTTGTTTATACCCTCTCAATTTCACAAATTTATTTTAATTTCTCTACCCTCTATCATTTCACTTCAACAAAGTATGAATCGTTTATTTATTTTATTTTCTGTTTTTGTATGTCAGCTGTCAATAGTCACGTAACGTCACGGTCTTGTCATTTTTTCATAGTTTTCGTTCAGAAACCGATTGACAGTGTGCCCAGTATATTTTCTTCGGTATAACTTTGTTATTTTTGCTTGTTAATTTACGTCAATTTCTTTTTGATTTTCCCATCATCATAAATTTATGTACGAGTAATATGCTTTCTGTTGCCCGGATGATGAATTTTTAAAGTGTTGTTTTGTTTTCGCTTTTATTTGTAGTGCTAAACTGGCGGGTGGATTTAAATTTATTGTTCTTTTTTATATTTACGTTTTTAATAAGTATTTTATTTACGTTTATTATATATTCATTTCATATATGTATGTTTAATGTCGATGTCAGATAGCAATGACGACAGCGACAACGAAAGCTTTTTGTCGGCCTGTAGTAATGACAGCTTTGTGAGTTTTCCGTCCCTTGCTGACACGCTTGAATCTCAGTTTTCTGATGTACCAAAGAATTTTAATGTTGTCCATATAAATGCCCAAAGTATTCCGGCACATTACCCTGACATGCTAGCTAACCTAGACTGTAAGAACGTCCACGCCATCCTTGTCTCAGAGTCTTGGCTAAAGCCATGTCTTCCTTCAACTTCCTATTCCTTGCCAGGTTTTCAACTAATCAGAAATGATCGCGCGCGTGGCGGTGGCGGTGGTGTTGCCATTTACCTTCGGCCACATATTCCTTTTTCAATTGTAGATATGTCTGCACAACCTCCACCGCAGAACGCGGGAGAGCATCTCTTTTTGGAAGTAAGCCTGAATCATGTGAAAGTCCTTCTAGGTGTTTATTATAGCCCTTCGTCTCGTGTAAATTTCTTATCCTCCTTTGAAAAAATCCTTGAAAACCTTAGACCCTCTTACAGTCATACAATCATCATGGGCGATTTCAATACTTGCTTACTGAAAATCGATTCCCGATCTTCTTCTCTTCGATCAATAGTTCAGTCGTCTAGCTTATCAATTCTTCCTTTAAATGCCACACACCACTTTCCAAACTGTAATCCCTCACTTTTAGACCTTCTCATTGTTTCCTCTCCTCAACATGCCAGCAAGCATGGTCAATGCTCAGCTGACATGTTTTCTTACCATGCCTAATATTCCTTTCCTACAAAATTCGCCCCCCTAAGGCAAAACCGAAAATTCTCCTGCAGCGCAACTTTGGTGGCATGAATACAGATGATCTCCGAAGAGATGCTAACAGCATTGACTGGTCTCCTTTAGTCAGTGTCGAGTCGATTGACGATAAAGTGAACCTGCTAACAGACAATCTTGTGCAGCTGTACGACGTTCATGCTCCCATTCGTGCTGTAAAAATTAAACATCTTCCGGCACCATGGCTTACAGACGATATTAAAAGTATCATGCACAGGAAGGCTGTAACTAAAACTAAATTTAAATGTCGACCCTCGCCTTCGAACCGAGAGATCCTTGTGAGTGCTCGTAATCGCTGCAATATGGTGTGTAGAGATGCACAACGACGCCATATCCACACCTCAGTTGAAAACGGAGATCCAGCTAAAGTCTGGAAATTTCTTAAATCCTTGGGAGTTGGGAAATCGCGCCAAGAATCGATTCCTAAAAACATAAATATTGATCTGCTGAATCAACACTTCTCATCTTCGACACACTGTAATGGGACCATGAAGGCAGCTACAATAAACTATCTTTCAAACCTTCCAACTCCGGACCATCCCCCATTTATTTTGAGTCAATTCTCTGATTGTGATGTTAAGAAGAGCGTAGTTTCAATCACATCTAACGCAGTTGGTAGTGATTGTGTAAGTCGGAAAATGTTACTTCCTGTCCTCGACGAAATCCTTCCTATCCTTTGCTATATCCTAAACTACTCTATATCCTATGGTGTTTTTCCATCGATGTGGAAAGAGTCAAAAATCACTCCTTTACCCAAAAAATGTAATCCTACTTCTTTTTCCGAATATCGTCCTATCTCCATTTTGCCTTTCCTCTCCAAAGTCCTTGAACGCCTTGTCCATAATCAGCTTAGTGCTTTTCTTTGTAAGAATAGTCTGCTGAATCCATTTCAATCCGGTTTTCGTCCTGGTCACAGCACCGCTACAGCCTTAGTTAACGTCACTGATGACATACGGTTAGGCATGGAAGCAGGAAAATTTACGGTTCTTTGCTTACTGGATTTTAGTAACGCGTTTAATACTGTCGATTTCGATATACTGCTTGGTATGCTTTGCTCACTTAACATATCTCCAACGGCGATTGACTGGTTTCGTAGTTACCTGTATGGCCGCCGGCAACGTATTTGCATAGAAGAGTCTTGCTCTTCTTGGTGTTATACTTCTGCCGGTGTACCTCAGGGTGGCGTTTTATCTCCTTTACTCTTTGCAATATTTATAAACGCTATTTCCAAAAAACTTCTTTCTTCTTAACACCTTTATGCAGATGATTTACAAATATATACACAAGCAACCATTTTGGATTTGGCTGATGCCATTAATGTCATAAATAAGGATTTAGATACAATTTGCGAGTGGAGTGAGGCACATGGGTTGCAGGTTAATCCATCGAAGACTCAGGTCATTGTTGTTGGCAGCTCAAGGATGACCCCCAAGATAAACTGGTCGCAACTTCCCCAAGTTCAGTTTAACGGAACTGCTATTCCAGTCAGCGAAAAGGTTAAGAACCTTGGGGTTTGGATCGACAAACATCTTTCTTGGGGTCCCCAGTTACAGGAAGTAAGTCGCAAAATTTTTGCATCTGGTAAGTCCCTGAGACGATTGCGGAACTTTCTTCCAACTGCCACTAAAACTGCGCTTGCACAATCCCTTTTACTTCCCATCCTTGACTACGCTGCTGTCAGTTATCTCGATCTCACTGAGGCACAACTAGATAAACTTGAGCGACTTCAAAATTTTTGCATAAGATTTATATTTGGCCTGCGCAAATATGATCACATTTCTGAATTTCGTACAAAGCTCAAGTGGCTTCCCATACGTCTTCGCCGGAATTCTCATATCTTATTTCAGCTCTACAGTATTCTGTTCAACCCTACAACCCCCTTTTATCTTAAAAAACGTTTCAAGTTCCTTCATGACACACATAACAGATATCTGAGGTCATCGGAAAACTTAAGACTAGAGATGCCGATGCATTCCACCAGTTTTTATGACAAGTCTTTTACGGTTCAAGCAGTACGGTTATGGAATGCCTTGCATAAGTCGATAAGGCGTGCTCAATCACTGTCCACTTTTAAATTTCTAGTAAAAAAGCACTTCCTCACTCCTTAATCATTATTACATATAGTTTCCTGAGTCTTGTTTCGTGTTTATTATTGTATATATATGTGTAGATAAATGTATGTATGTATTTAATGAATATGTATATGGTACACCACTGACTACCTGCAGTATTGTCTCTCCTTCTCCCTGTAATCCATCCAAAGGTTGTCTGTAAAAGATCGCTTTTAGCGATAAGACCGCCCATTGTGTCACCCAATGTAAAATTTCTACATCAATGTCTGTAATTTTTAAGGTGTACATAATAAAGAGTATTCTATTCTATTCTATTCTATAAGCTTGTAGGATCAGGAGTGCCGAGAGGTATTTCGTCAGGGTTTGGACTTCCCATTTTATAGGGATAAACAATACGGTATAAACTATTACAGGGTTTTTATTAAGTACGCTAATACAAATTAAAACAATACAATTAACCGAACAGATTTTTTCAGGTCTCAGTTCGTATAGTGGCCTTGCCACCCAACGACAAAGTGTGTCGCTCGCTATCAGCAAGCCAATACAGCTATGTCAATATACAGCAGCGCTGTACCAGGTAAACCGACAGTTTTGTCGGGAGCAGGGGAGCTCTTTAATGAGTCGAGTCCGAAGATAGACTAACTCGCACATATTTTTTTTTTTTTGTATGGCATCTCGTAGTTGACCTTGAGAGGTCGTGACTACTTAACCGGACTATGGAACTCGCATACAGAGGGCACACTATTTTTTAAGACGATGCCCGCACCTTGTAATCCCTCCACAACAACTCTGTCCGATGACGCACGGAAGTACGTCACGTGTTTACTTGATACAAAACACTAAAATGTGCTAAATCTTATAAGACTTACATGATAAAGTAATCAAATAATACAAGAATAATTGTCGTAAAGAAACAATGGTAAATTTACATAGTAAACCACTATAAAATTGAAATAACATTGTCGTGAATTGTTTTGAACAGAACCATCGGTTACAATGATTGAAATAAGTTAACAAGAATCAATTAGTGCGTACACAGAGCACTTAATAAATGATGTGTCGATTTATTAGACAATATTTAATAATAAAAATCACTTGTAATTGTTATCCATCTCCGACAAGCTCATTAAAAAGAAATGTCTGGATAAACTAAAAACCAGTAATTCATAACCAGCCAGTTTGACTATCAGTTAATATCTACAGCGGCTTCGAATTAGGACACGCCAACATAAAAATTAAAACCACAACTGCAATGCCACCTAAAAGACTATCACCGCCTTTACAAGTTCAATCCTTCCAAAGAAATGTATCCCACCTTAATTAGAAAAGACCGTAATCCGAAATAGAGGACGTCTCTAGAATATTTTTAATCTCAAACACGACCAAATAACTATAAAATTAACGAATCTCGGAGCTTCTCCTGTAAAAGACGGTTTTAAAAACTAAACTACGTTCGCATCTTGTTAAGGAAAACCCGTTTCTATGCTGCTCCAGCCAGAATCATCTCTGCACACAATGAGAAATGAATGTTAAATGTATGGATGTAAAAATGTCACTTACAGGAATTTGTTCGTTTATTTTCGCTCGACGTAAATGCTTTGGAGATTTCTTGTTTTATTTTTATTTTTGTGGAATGAGTCGCGTTTAGATACGCGGTTCTATGCTTTCATTTTTTGTAAATTTTTATGTAACTACGCATTTTAATTTGTTTTCCTTCTATTAATAAATCATTTTGTTATTCGTGTAAACCGTTTTGGAGGTAATTTCAAGAAACCAGTTAGGTCTTATTTGTAGTCTCTTTTTTGTAACTATAAGACTTGTTTTAACTTTTTGAATTACGAATTTAAATATGCTAGCTTATAAAAGACTAGCACTTTGCCTGCGACTTCAAAAAAGTTGCATGTGTTCATTAGACATAATTTCGGCTTCTAATGGTAAAACAATTTTTCAAACCTGTCCAGTAGTTTGGGAGCCTATACAATAGAAACAAACAATCAAATCTTTCCTCTCCATAATATTAGTGTAGACTATATTAAAAATCTCTGTAGGTAAGTACAAGAAAAACAAAAAAAAAAAGAAATAAAAAAAAAGGTACAAACTGATGACGATACCCGCATAGACTCTTCATTTGAGATTTTTCATTATTTTCTTTGTTTTTCAAGTTGTTTACTCTCAAAGAGAGAACCTTATTAATATGTCTTTATTAGTCTGTGTTCCGTACCGGAACAAATGGATAGGAAACAAAAGAAACAATGTTTCCGATATCTAGAGACAGTTCACTTTAATACAAACCACGATTTATCAAGTATTAATGAATTGTTTATATTATTTCTGTCTTTGCGTGCGTTTTCATAAAATCTACGACAGAATTTCAAATCTAAATCAAAATATAATATTTTACATAAACTTAAAATGGTACTTATGAAACGTTAGAAGCTAGGTGCACGTTTCCAATTGGTCGGTTCCTCTGGAGAGGCAAAAATCATCACGGTTACTCTTTAAAACATAATTGACCATTAGAATACTTAAAAATTTCAGAATTAATAGGTATTTTAGACAGTGTAGGCCTGTGAAGAAGTACAAAATTTGTACTATTCAATGGATTGACAAAAACACATACACAAAACACCAAAAATTACTTATTATGTACAAGAGCGTTCAACCTCCTTTCAATACACCCAAGTGTAACAATTCCAACTTCAGCTATGAAGGGACTAATAATAATGTAACCGCCTTGCTTAGACTCCTTGGAACTTGAGGCAAATATTCAAGCACAGCTTCTGTAAGAGACTTAAAAATAAGCGCATATTACCGACGTTGCTTCGAGGCAACGAGGCAAAATAAGAACAGATCTAAATATACATATCCGAGCAGCTTCTCTCTCAAGATATTATATTCCTTCGCAAATAGATTTGATTAAAAAGTGGGTTCTGAAGATGCACAAGTGCAGTTATAGGATTGAAGTAATGTTGACTATTTGTGTTACTTTTAGAGGCCATTAGTGTGACTACTATTTGTTAAATCTTAGTTCATATCATAAATAATCGTCTCTGATTTTCTATAGGTAAATTATTAAAAATATCCCAAACCTTCGGGGAAACAAGGCGTGATGTTATATTATAACATAAAATAACATCACATAATACCATCGAGCCTGTATTCGTTGAAGGGTTAGGCAGATTTGTACCTGTAGATATACAGGCTGAATTGTATTTTAACGTATTCCTTCCAGGACATGATAGTGTCGCCCATTTGCTATAATTGGGATGAAGAGATATGAGGAACAGGGTGTAAAGTTCACTCATACTCTTCGGAAAAGGGAGGATCCTCCGACCAGATGGATGTCGTATCTGGTGGGCAACTGCCCGATGATTGTTGTCGGGAAGTTGTATACATGGATTGATGGGTTTGTTCGCATGTGGCGGTGTAGATGCCGCCACATCACTCCCCTCCGAAGACCGGAGGTCGATAGTGGACTAAGTCTTATATCTTGCGATGCTTGCCAATGCCAGTTGGGTTCCAGTGGGTTGGAACCGGGTGTCGCATAGTTCGCGGTGAGTCGGAACTGTCTGCGAAGATGCCCCAGTGAGTCGGGGTGGCTGACTGATGATGTCGACCAGGAGAGGGATTAAGCGCTCTGCTTGTGGACCGGCCGAATGTGCAGTGTGCTGTGCCAAGGTTGCTGATGAGGCTGAAGGTGATGACCAGGTATGCGCTTGCGCTGCATGCTGATGGTCAGGACAACTGTTCAAGCCGTGGTTGCTGGCTGGCTGTGTGACTTGCAGGAGTGATGATGATGACGCCACGCTGAAGTAGTTGCACGAAGGCTGCGCTGACGTTCAGCACGTCGGGGTCACCAGTGAAGAGATATGATGAACAGGGTGTAAAGTTCACTCATACTCTTCGGAAAAGGGAGGATCCTCCGACCAGATGGATGTCGTATCTGGTGGGCAACTGCCCGATGATTGTTGTCGGGAAGTTGTATATATGGATTGATGGGTTTGTTCGCATGTGGCGGTGTAGATGCCGCCACAGGGATGATGGCTAATATTAAAAATGTTCATAAAAATAATGTAATTCATAGAAGTTTTTGTAGGGGATTATTGCCGTCCTTGTCGCACTGTACTGACAATGTACGGCGCTAGTATGAAGTAACATAGTCGTGACGTCACTTCTACGATAGTGCTGTCCTTGTCTAACTATTAACTTTAAACGTTTTTAACTGGGCAATTTTTAAGAAACAAACAGTTTTTTGAGATAAAAAACACTGTAAAACAGTTATTTAACTCAATAAAACAAAAATGTTATGTATTTTTGAAAATTTCCCGGAATTCAACACTTAATATAATTTTTCACTTAAGTCTCAAATTAAATAGCTTTTATTGCTGTTTTATAAGGTATCCATATGTTCTAAAACATCACGCAGTTACATGTTAATGGAAAAGTTAACTAACCATTTTCAAAAACCATCTTCCTACATGATAGCCGCTCATCGACTTGTGACCTGGTCATGACGACCTTTTGTTTTTTTTTGGGTGGGACATCATCAAATGACTTCTCCCGCTCTGGGGTGGAGCGGGAGGGAGTGTCAGACTTTTACTGACTAAAAACCACCCGTGTTCCTTTAGTGGTCTGTGCTAGGGCCACGGTTTCTCTTTTGAATTCCCCGCGACCCTGAGGCGTCGGCCCTATCGGACCCCGTCATTTGGTGCCGACATCTCTATGAGCTACCCATTGCTCGCCGTCCGCAAGCCCGCGCCTTCGGTGGCCGGGAATCTGCTTGCGATTCCGTCCACACATCGTCAGTTATGTTTAGGTCCCAAGTAATAGGGGGCTAGCCTATTGCCATCAACAGGGGACAGATCCAGACTCCGGGCTGCTACTGACAAATAAATATAATATGGTCATGTGAGGATAGTAGCAGGTGGCGTTCTGCAGTTTCTGCCTACCCCCGCATAGTTATAAGATTTTTGGACTATCTCCTCGGGACAATTTTTATTAATATACAAAGCTCGTATTCTCAAATAATATGCTTAGGCTTCTTTTAATAATTAATTTGCTGGATTGTTTTTAATTATGTTTTGCTGCACTCTGGACGCTTTTAAAGTGTACGGTTTTTGTACATCGTTCTCACTTATAGTGTCAACACTAATCGATGTAACTAATATATTTGTAACAACAATATTATTTAAAAGAGTGTCCATGGAGTTTCTTGCCCATTCTTCTCCATAGTGATCTACTGCGCTTTGGAATGGGCAACTAGCTTCATATTTCTGACTGACCGATTCCTTGACAATTTAAAACTTAAATGGTTTAATTGAAATAAATGATTTGAGTTTGAGTTCTAGTTTGAGTTTGAGTTTGAATAAATAAAAATCGCAACAATTTGTAATAGTAATTTTCAGTACAAGGCTTGTATGAAAGAAAACATTTGAAAAAGTGAAAGTTTGTATGGAAGTTCGTTATTAGTGCCGATGAGAATTCCCAACGGGCGCACGGCTTCTATTACATAATTTATATGTTTATATAGTGACTATGAATTTGATCTCTCACAACAATTTAATCCTGTACCTACCAGCCGTCGAAATGATGCAACCCTATTGTTTAGTCCATCTCATCTAGCCTTCCACCACGAACATTACACTTCAAACAAAAATGATAGTCATCATTCAGGCTTCTGAAATCAATCCCTAGCGAACAATGGGGACTGGCTAGTTCAAAATAGCCACATTTCTCAAGCTCCAATGTAGGTCGATGTCCGTAAAATAAGATGAATGGAAACCCTATTCAGTGGAAATTGCATGGACTTGAACGTTGCATACGCTGAATTGAAGGAGTTGCTTATTTTCGCAGCGAGTGTACCGAATGAAATGTACATTTTTTCATGTTTTGTTGTAATGTATTTCTGGGATGTTTTGTGTCTTCGAGCTTGGTTTATTAGGATGGTCCATGTATAATGGGTTTTTTATATGAGTACCTAATTATTAATCTGGGCTTTGATGATGAAAATTGTGTAAGCACTGTGTTACTGAAATTAGCTAAAGCGTGTGAACTTCCTCTTTATGCTAAGGAGTTTTTTTTTGGTAACCTTTAAAGTCCTACTGCTAGGCATCAGCATTACTTTTTTTAAATAGCAGGTTGCAATTGCACAAGTGAAATCAAAATCAGCATAGTTTGTAGTCATAGTATACTCGTAACTCGAGACCGTTGCCTTCGTCTATACCATCGATTACTGTTTTATTTCACATTTTCGCTTTTCTCCTCCTAGCATACTTTCAATACGTCCAGAAGAGGCCATTATTCATTTTCGCGCCATAATTTATGTCCGACGATTTTTTCGTTCTTCTTTTCAGAAATTTATGCCTCACCCGTTCGAACCATGGCTATCTTCGCAACAATTTTTCTTATGACTTTATATTTTTAATCAAAACTGATGTAGGGTAAGTAGCGTTATGTTTTTAGATAACTTTAATTTTAAAACGAATGCAGTTTTTATTAATCAAAATATAGGCTTGGAATCGGATTGTGGGACCCGTACCCTAATTGCGTAATACACAATCAATCGGAATCTAAATCGTTTTAAAATAAATTGCTAATACATTGCTTCATATGTTCGATAAAAAATCTGCTCAACAATGTAAATAACGCAATGAATTTTGTTGAACTAAAACAGATTAGTCGTAATCTTATACAAAAATGTGTTACGCAATTAGGCTGCTAACTCTTGCCTTATTTTTATTGTTTAAGTTTAGTTAGTGATATTTTGAAAATAATGATCGAATAAGTCGTAATGACGTGAAATAACATGAAACAGTTTATTCTATAAATAAGATATCGTAATCACTTTAAAAGAAAAACTAGATGGGGTCGACGTTTCCTATCTGAGGAGTTTGCCTGAAAAGAAATGGCGAAACTAACTCAGGGGTCACTCTCTGTTAAAGTCAAGACTTAATCTTGGCCAGATCATATAAACACCATGTAGATTAGTGTCTGAAAAATGTTCTTTTGAGGAAAGAACCACACAGATTAAAGATTTGAATAGAGCTGTCCAGTCGATGCAATAGTCAGTAATCGAGTAGCTTTACTCAGAACTTCTGCAGCTCAACGAATCAACAAACTATACTAAAGAAAGGAAATTAGGGCAGGCCTTATAAATTACTTAAACTGCCACACCATTAATAAAACTAAATGAGAAAAAAATACCCACAGTCCTCAAACTCAATTAAAGTAATGTAATGTGCATTCAGTGTTGACACTATAATTTATTATTATGAATAACACCCGGTAAGCCTTAATCTGCGCTTTTCTATTATTTTGATATTACGCCGTCACTAGGAACCGCTTGTTGGACAAGCATAATCAAAACCATCAGTTTCTAAAAGTCTAGGTAAGATTTCTGAACGAAGAATCAAAATGTTTGTCTCTACTTTACTTCCGCACACACACGTTGCTCACCATCCGCCCCGACAAGGCTGAATTTCTTGCTGACAGCCTAGAGTCCCAATGTTCTCCCAGCTCTCAACCAGTAGACCAAGCTCACCTGAACAAGGTCGACGCTGAAGTCGAACGGAGAGGCTCCCTCCCACCCGTCGAAGACCCTGATGTTCCTCTGCCTCCCGTCACTCCTGACGAAGTGCACCACATCATTAAAGGGCTCCACGCACAGAAAGCCCCCGGTTCGAACGGTATTACCAATAAGGTATACAAACTCCTTCCTGCCCCTCTAATAGTGCTTATGACCGCCATCTTCAATGGCGCCTTGAGCAACAACATCTTCCCACAAGCATGGAAAGAAGCAACCGTCATCGGTATCCCAAAGCCAGGCAAGCCAAAGTTTGAGCCCTCTAGCTACCGCCCTATTAGCTTACTCAATGTTCTCGGCAAAGTCTACGAGAGGCTTAATTATAAGCGTCTCAAAGACTATGCCGAAGCAAATAGCCTCATTCCCAACGAGCAGTTTGGTTTCCGAAGCCAACACTCGGGTACTCACCAGGTCCACCGTATCGTAGTGCGCCGGTCTACAGCGTAACGCGACGACGGATGTCCTATTCTTCGACATAGCGAAAGCCTTCGACAAAGTCTGGCACAACGGCTTGATATACAAGCTCTACCAACTCGGAGTGCCAGATCGTCTCGTGCTCATCTTAC
This sequence comes from Dasypolia templi, assembly GCA_963555695.1. Taxonomy (NCBI): domain Eukaryota; kingdom Metazoa; phylum Arthropoda; class Insecta; order Lepidoptera; family Noctuidae; genus Dasypolia; species Dasypolia templi. The sequence continues at coordinate 2,323,268 of OY743144.1, forward strand.
GAAACTTTTTGTCGAATCGCACCTTCCGCTATCGCATCGAGGGTGCACTCTCGTCCCTTCACCCTATTCGCGCCGGTGTGCCTTAGGGTTCCGTATTATTTCCCCTTGTCTTCACGCTATTCACCAGTGATATTCCAAAATGTTAAAAGGCTCAGTTGGCTCTCTTCGCCGACGACACTGCCGTTTACTATACCGGTCACTGTCCCAAAGCTCGTACTCTCAAAACCTCCGCAAACGTTTTAGGCGTTTGGTTCCGGAAATGGAGAAACGAGGTCAACCCCGATAAGAGACAGGCGGTCCTCTTCTCGAGAAGTCGTCGATTCCCCCTCCCCCTTCCCTGACCGATCATTGTGTACGCCAAGTCAATCTCTTGGGAAAAGCAAGCCAAGTACCTAGGCGTGATCCTAGATCAGAACCTTAGCTTTAAGGAACATATCAAGGCGGTTATTTGCGAACGCTCACCCACGTCATCTCCATTAGATGCAGACCCTCCAGAACCGGTTTCTCAGAATGGTTACGGGTGCCCCTTACTATGTCCGAAATATAGATTTTCACGTCGACCTTAAAATGCCAACCATAAACCAGTTCATGAAACGCTTATCTAAGCGTTTCTTGGACTGTGGCATCAAACATTCAAACACTCTGATTTCAGCGGCCGCCCACTGTACTCCCTCCCGCATTAGCAGTATTCGCCGACCAAGGCATATCTTAATCGCCCCCGATGACGCCACTACCCTCCTCCAGGAGAGTAGTAAGGCCACCAGCACCCTACATAAGCCCAAAACCCGATCGCCGTCCTACCGAACTCGCCGCCAAGGCCAGCCGCGACGCCCAAATCCACGCCCCTTCCGACCCTTGCTCGAGCCAGCTCGCTTCGCTGAGCCTGTAGCTTTAAATTCGTCCCAAAATAACATCAATCCTGATTTAGCTAGTCCCTTGCTGCCCTCTTCCAGCGACGCCCTAAGCTGAGGTTCGTACCCCCCAGGGGGTGCCCTTAGCGTGTAGTCGCTTAGATTTTAATTAGTATTTAGGTTTTAGTCCTGGCTGGAGGCCTTAATTTATTAGGGCAACCACATGCAAGTCCGCTTAAGCAGATGACAAACTCATAGGTTGACCTGTGAGATGCCAAACAAACAAACAAACAAAATCGTTGTTCATCATAATTTTACCACGAGGACACGCAAATGGGCATATGCATCCCCAGCCGCGTCTCAACACCCTGAACACCGTCTTCCGTATCCAGTCCGTCCTAGACACCTTTGAAGGTCGTACGGTCCATCTAGCTTGAGGACGTCCCACACTACACACTACGCTTGCCGAAATACAGTCTCCACTCCAGGGCTCGTCTGCCCCACCGGCCATTGGGATTTCGACAAACAGCGAATCATATCACAATGACGTGCTAGAATAAGTGGGTTGTAAAATCAGTTTAATATGTAGACAATTTGTAAAATCAATTATTATACGCTCACAGCGCTCAATGGATTAAAACTAGTTATTTTTTTTATTTGTTATTAATAGCTTGACGCGTCTATGAGTAAAGCCTGGAATTTATCCACAACTTCATTTCACGTTTAATTATAACTTAATTACATTAAATACTTATGTAGATAGATAGTTGTTATTCCTAAACATAGGTAGGAAACTAGTAAATCAATCATCAACCCATTGAACCAACACACTCATCTCGTTAGAAACTCATAAGATAGGTAAGTTTTCTAAACATTGACAATCCCATCGTGACTACGCTCGCAGTTTCAACAGAACCTTTCAAGTGATGGCAAACTATAACTACACTTGGGAGCAAATAAATCGAGCCACTACCTTTTTTCACGTAAAATGGTAAATATTTTTGGGAATATGGAACGTATCGATTCGAAACATATATCGCCTAAAAGGGTATTTAATAACCTTTACAATGAGGGTAGTTAGTTGTCAAAATTTCATTTTAATTAAAGTTTAAAGGGTAGAATAAAATTATCGCATTTAATTTGCTTATGACATTTTTATTGTACTCTGTTAAGAAAAGATTAAATTACAGGTTTTTGTTAATCATACCCATATTACTTGTTATTGTTGCCTTTATCTGTGTCTGTGTAATCAAAATAACCTGATAAAATAGATACTACACCGACGGAAGCTGCCCAAGTTGTAGCTTTACTTGAGGTTGGACACGGACAACGTGAAGTGGCACGCAGACTTCATTTGAGTCGTTCAAAGGTACAGCGGGTATACCGCAGGTATCTGGAGACTGGTGCTTTTGTTCGGCGACCTGGAACTGGCCGACCACGGGCAACAACAGAACGTGACGACCGCTTTATTGCAACCAATTCGTTGCGCGACCGTGGACTTAATGCTGTTCAGCTACAGCAAGCGTTACGTGACGTTCGAGGTGTCGCAATCAGTAGGTGGACAGTGAGACGAAGACTAAAGGAACGAAATTTAACATCACACAAACCAGCAACTGGCCCAAAATTGACTACGACAAGTGTATATCGTACGTTTTAAGGTTAGACCTTATAATTTTCTGTCGTTTTCGTATTTGTGCCTATTTTTATAATGAAAGGAAAGAAAGAATAATTGGTTTATTTGTCACAGAAACACGCGCATACAAAAAGGCGGTTTGCTCGATTAATAAAAAATAAAAATAAACAAAATAGATATTACGTATATAGTCACGATCACGGAACAGAAACACTCTTACCAAGAGACACAGATCTCGTGTCTCAGCAGTGGGAGTATTAAAGGCTGATTATAGTCGGCAGCTGCATGTCCTGATTGAGACAAGAAGACTTTCATTCAATATGATGCTGTGCAATGGGGGACCAACAGCACATCACTGCGCTGGTTTGGAACTGACACCGCGTAGGCTCATTTTTAGTGTTTAAGATTTCGTATGCAAATGGTACAGAACACATTTTTGGGCAGTCGTGAAAAAATAAACAAACAGTCATCGCGTAGGATATTGTATTTTTATGAATTGATTTAAATTGTTCCTGTAGATGAATTAATATGAACACGTATATATGAACTACACCCTTGAACAAGTCTTCGGAGAAAACTGGTTGATATTATGATGCAAATGTACAAAAAAGACATGTTTCCGCCTGGTGCCTCTCAAGCAACATTCTCCATTAACAAATTACTATCCCCTGTTGTTACTCAGTTTATGAGCACCTTAACTTCGTTCATTATAAGCCGGTGTTCACACTCCACCACAACTCCAACGTTTATAGCCTGTAGTCCTGTGTAAACTATCCTAACCAATGACGTCGGCAGAGCTTGTTTGTGTTTACGATATGTTCCATGTTATCATTCCCTAGTACTTTACCATAGTCCGAAGGGTAAGTCGTTTTATTTTCTACTAGCGACACGCCCCTAGGTACTTTGCACGGTTTTTACGACATGAAAAAACATAAGGATTTCTTTATATTGTGCAAGTTTAATATTAACATACGAGTATGCGCACAAACGTTCAAAAATAAATTCTCTTAGGGATGGTGAAAATCCGCATCAAAATCTGTTGCGTAGTTTGGAAGAACAACGCGGTGCACGGACATTTGCGTTATTTTTTTTTGTAATGTTGATTTTTAGTGTTAGTAATTTTGATTACTAGGCGATTGGATTACGAACTTATACGTACTGATGAGAATTTAATGTGAACCAATCGTAAATATCAGACCAGAGAAGCATGGCAAAATAGAGAAGAAGACTGGAATATCCACAGCAGTGGGTCGAACGTGGCTGCCAATGATGATGATGAGGTATAAAATTACAAATCCCTCGACTTTTCAGATTTTTTAGACATGTTATTGATTTTTGACAAAGTTCGATTTGATTCCGTAAAGCACATTTTTCTTTAACGGAATGAAAAACTGCTGCAAATGAACGGTAGTTCACACTCTAAAATTTAAATAAGAGCATTGGTAAACGAAACGAATTGCCACTGGAACAAAACTTTTGTCCAAGTTACAATTAAGTTATAGACAAGTACCAGCTTATCTGCCTCATCGTTAAGTTTCCCTCTTAACAGTGGCATTAATTTGAGAGTTCTAGGTTCAATTTACTTTATAAGTGACACTTTCTGAAAAAATAACGGGTATAATAATATAATACTTCGTTATTTTAGAAGCCGAGAGTAGGCACCTACTACCGCTGTCGCTCTGGAATAGGCAACTAGCTTCATCTGTCTGACTGACAAAAGTGCCTGTAATTGATTTATTTTGAAATGAATGCTAAAACACAAGAGTCACCTGAACTCCCCATCGTCGGAGATATTGAAGGTTCGCAGCAATTATTTTTGTAATTCTTTGTTACTTAGTTTGATGTACAGAATGCGTAGTTGACGGCTATGTGATGGGTCTTTTTTAAACTTTGTTTATCATGAGCCTACCTACATGCTACTTCTTCTACCTGTTTCTTTACCAAAAGTACTATACTTAAGCCGCGCGTCATCACATACACATCATAACTTCAAGTCTGCTTTCAGCAAAATGTGATAAATCTTCACGATACCAAAATCAAAAGCCATTTATTCAAATCACCTTGTAATTGTTTTACCCCAAACAAATTCGTATATAACTACTTGCTATGTAAAATAGTAAATAACAGTGACAGGATGTTACTATAATGTCATCAACATACACTAAGTAGAAAATTACGTATAACAACAAATGCTCGCAGATGCATGCATGACTTTATGTTGAGTTGACACCATAAAGTTTCAGCAACATGAACGAACCCTCTTCACCCTATTACTGAAACAGAACGGGTCCCCATAAACCATGGTATTCCCCCATTACCCTTTTACCTTGTTAATATGCATATTATATGGGAGGCCGCGAAACGAGATTAAGTTGAATCTTAGACATTACTGAATGACCATAAAGAAGAAAGTCAACAGCAATATTTTTCTTTTATTAATAATAAAACATCAAGATTGGATTAAAAAAAGAACATTTTTATAGATTTTTTCTGCACAAACAAAACGCACATTACACAAATAGAATCACATAAGGTTAAGCTAGGTATGTGTAAATAATACACCCACATTTCACCATTTATGTTTAAATCCCTAGTAGGTTATAGAAGGCGAGCCATTTCTATCAACAGGGAACAAACCCAGACTCTGAGCTACTTCTGAGAAATTCTACGAATACGGAAAAATCGTAATATTAAAACCATTAAGATATGAAGACGTTCCAACATAGGAAGTAGCTCAATATTTTCTCCCACAAATTCCTGCATATTATTCAGCCAAAAACAAAATTCTAGTTTAACTAAATTCCCTTCCCTCTCATAAATGCGTTACCTTCAGACTACGTGTCACAGGTAACGCACGGTATATCGTCGGTAAATCGCTGCTGCATATTCTCGCGTTTGGTGAGGCGTTGCTTCGGGGCTTTAGAAGTAGCGTGATACAGAGAATCTGAAGGTACCAAAAAAAAAACAAAGTGATTGATCTTTTAAGGGTGTGAAAACTCAAAAAGTGTAGTGTATTGGAGGCTTGTAACTTCATGAAATGCAATAACGTCTCCCGGTCGCAGCCTAGTGCGCCCAGACGACGACGGCTGCGACCAAAGTTTGAAAGATTTAATGAATGTAACAACCATCATGAACACTGAAAGTCAACGTTCGCACGGATGTAAAAATATAGCGGCGGGATTTTTTCGCGAATTGGATCTTCCACGCGCTCCTTAGCGCAGAGAGTTGAAAATCCAACAGTGTATTTCTTCGACGCGCTGTTGACGTGACACGATGCACTTTGTAAAATTTTCAATGCTCAGTTCAACACCGACAGTTTAAAATCCAGTGCGAGAGAAAAACCCGCCGCGGCCGCGATATTTTTAAGTTCGTACTAACGTGGTCTAACGTAAAACGTTGGTCGCAGCGATTATGCTCGCGGTTACTATTTTTGTAATATTCATATTCATTTATTTATTCTTGTTTACATACTGACATGTATCAAGTTTACGCAGCAACTAGAAAATTCTAAACAGCACCTATGGCTGAATTTGTGTGAATTTCAATAGAATTTGCCCTCTCTAATATGAAACTTAAACATAACCTCAAACGTTAAACCTCTTCGTAGCGTTGAGGTGATGTTTGCTGTGTGATAAGACAACAAGGCAGAATCGTACACCGTTCAATAATTTATTCACCTGTCTAAATATTTGACGATCACCTCAAACATTTGATACGGTTACAGGTGCCACGAGATAATTGAATATGGAGTTTATATTAGCTAACGATCAGAGAGGATATTGTGGATGTTCTTTCTCTGACTGAATAGTATGCAGCACTCATCTTCATCTGCTGTCGGCCTTTTCTGTAATAAATCCCAACTAGCCGCCATTTTCGAGGCCACAGATTGTAAGGAAGTAATTTTGCGTTCAGTTCGCTCCAAACGCCCCTCGCAGCATACCTGATGAAGGGAGCAAAACAATTGGAGACTAAAACTTTCGAAAACTAAAATAAAATCCACTGCACCTTACCCCAACGGAATACAGACTATTTTTGAATAAACATCCGCTAATTTCGTTCTAGTATGTTTATCAGTAAAACAGAAATAAACTCACGGGAACTTATGTGAAGGAAATAAAGACTAGTTTTGAATGGACTTTTAGTTAATTTTGTTTCAGTTAGTTTGGTTTGCTTGCTTATTATGGAGCGGGCTTGAATGTGGGATACTAATGATGGTTGGACATTAATAGAGGTGCAAAGTTAATGTACGGTTAGATTAAGTAAAATTGTTCGTGTTCCTTCATAGGGATGTTGTCGAAAAATAGATCCTGTTTGAAACGAACGTTATGATATAATTTAAGTTGTATTTTGAATTTGTTTTTAACATCAACATCCCAACAACTGCCCCGTTAGTCTTGTGGTCGCTAGCACAATTCCTGAGCGTGGGGTCCTGGGTTCAATTCCCAGGTGGGGCAAAGTGTGATTGTGTTTTGTGTTTTCATTAGGAATTTCTTAGCTGTAGCTCGTGTGTTGTGTTCTTGGCTGTAGCCCGGAGATTTGAAGTTGGCGGTGTGATACCCCCGTACCTCGGAAAGCATATTATGCTGTTGGTCGTGCGCCTGATGTCTCTTGTCGTATCGAATTAGTGTCCCAAAGGACTATGAGAGTGTGGAAAGATAAAGTGTTCCTGTGTCTACGCTGTGTCTACGCACTCACTTGTGCACTATAATATCTTCTGCGCCTAAAAGACTAGTCTCCGTAGATACGACTGTTGAATACGGCCTGGTATTATGACAAACAGAGGAGGACAAAGCTTAACCTTTTCAAAAACACCATGTGCCCCACAATAATAGCTGGGTACTGTTATGTAGGTAAATAAAGACTTATTACATTCCAATATTACCACTAGTTGAAGGTTGTTTATTTTTACAATTCTAAAGGCTGAATTTAGTTCACCGGATGAATGATAAAGTAGACCTTTTTACACACGAATGAATCACTCATCAAAAGAGGTTGAATTATTACTTTTTAATTTCCTTTCATTTACCGATCTAGAACTGAACAGCATTTCGATTCTGTAAAAATCTCACATGCAAGTCGTAGAGTGAGCTGTCATTGTCATCCCGTTTTGGTCAATCCCTAGCATCAGAGGCACTGACAGCTCACTTCACGCTCACTTCACCTAAGTTTTCACGGTGAGATGGTTACAGAATAGCACTACTGATATAGCCACAAATAAATTATACTGACAACTAAAATATTCAAATAGTAATTGGAATACCTTTCGTTGTTTAATTCCCCCAATAAAATACTTACTACCTATAAGTTATGGGTTGAAAAGGTTTTCAACAGCAATATTCATTTTTCACTGAATTTCATATAAAACTCGAGCGCGAACTGAATTAATTTGCTTATTCAGATATTCATGCATCTCTTTGTTAAAACATGTCTATATATGCATAAGGTGACAGAAAGCCGTCTGTCATCATTGAAACAATTTTATTAAAGTTCTGACAATGATATATGGAAGATCATTCTTGTTTTGGGCAATTATTCTTTAAAATATTGACTGTTCAAAGACAGTAAGACGGGGTCGGGGGAGGAAAGAAGAAGGAAAGAAAAAGCATCACTCACATCACAGACTGCCTCGTTTGTCTAGTGGTCGCAATCGTTACTGCATGAGGTCCTGGGTCGGGCAACGTGTTATTGAGTTTTTCTATCTGCAATTTATCAGTAGCAACCCGGAGTCTGGATTTGTGCCCGTTTTATGCCAAAAGGCTCGCCTCCTATTACATGGGACCTAAACATAACTGGCGAAATGTGGGTGTACTATAGGTACACCTCTGCCCAACCCTTCGGGGAAACAAGGCGTGATGTTATGTATTGATGTAAGAAACAGCATTTATTTGAACTTTTAAATAAGTGTCACAGCGCTGGTATTCTGATAGGGCCCGCTCTGAAGTCACGGACAGTTACAGAAATAGATAAAAATTCAAATAAGATGTAAAGTATAAAAGTGTAAAGATGTTTAATACAAATAAAAAATATATTTTAACTCTAACGCAAACCGCGTGGCAGGACCCGACGTAACATTCTTGTCTATGCATTCAGTGTCTGTGGCACTCTATGTCAGTGTTCTGTAAGTTTATGGCACCGCTGTGACACTGGCAAGCACGTAGACGCAAATAACACTACAGCTGTCCAATGCTACAATATTAGAATAAAAAAATGGTCTCTGGAATGGTCTGAACGGTATCTGGAGAAAAAAAAAGTGTTATGAGTGGCATAGGAATTTAAATTTTCACAAGTGACAAACAATAAAAATGCTGAGGAATTGAAGGAGACGGCGGAATGAACTGGAAGAAGGACGAGGGTGGCTTTTGCCTAGGAGTGGGACAGAGCAGACTAGAAATAAAAAACAAATATGTAATATTTTGGGACAACATAAAATATCCCTCTGATGCATTTAGCCCTCATCATCTACCTAGCTTTTTCCAAACTATGCTTTGTTTTCAAGCATCTGCTACCCGTATTTTACATAAAACGCATGCTTAAATAACTTCAACAACCCAGTTAGCCTATTATTTAGAATAAAAATAATAATATTTTCTAGACCGAACTTCGATCACAGCTGCCAGTTTCAAAAGAGACATATGTGTTATTGTTCACAAGTGTGTGTGTATGCAGACACAGCTGCACTCTCGGTGCTATTCCATGGTGTCACACCACCAACTTCTAAACTCCGAGCTGCTAATGGAAAACCCAACGTACTTACCACATCGAGATTTAGCCCAAATCTGCATGTAACTAGCTAAAATCGTCATTATCATATTTTTTTCCATAGACATAGGCATCCGCCAGGCACCGCCACTTCGACCGGTTCTATGCATTCCGCATCCAGCGGATTTCTTCGGCCTTCACAAGGTCATCGATCTACCTTGTGGAAAGCCTTTAAAGCTACGGCTTCCTGTACGCAGTCACTACTCCAGAACCTTTTGGCCCCATCGCCATATGTTCTGCGAGCAATGTGCTCTACCCACTACCACTTAATTTTGACAATTCATCGGACTATATCGGTCACCTTTATTCTCCTGCGGATCTTTTCATTTCTGATTCGATCACGTAGGGAAACTCCCTCTTCATGGCCCTTTGTGTGACTTTTAGCCTTCTAATAATCTTATTTTTAGACTTGAAATATAGTTCAGAAAATCAGAACAAACTAGAACCCAAGCTGGCCTATAAAGTTAAACACACAAGTCCCATTCATTCGCGAGGATTGAACAAAGACACGCTTCGTTTTATTATACCTTGGAAATATTACCTATCAGCATTGCACCCTTATTCAATTCCGCCTTGAAGATTTGCTACGTCACAATATATTACGTGTAATAGAAATTGTGAGGTTTTTGAATATTTCTTCGGATTTTGTTAAATTATGGCTGGTTTAAGAGAATATTTTAATGCATTTTGGAATGTTTGATAATACACTAAGCCACATAATTATAATGTTATTAAGGAAGTGTTTTTGTTAGTTGTTTTGTTTGGATTTCACTATAAAGCTAAGGTTTTCTATCATTGTGGTGCCCGCTAAGTAGCCTCCACAATTTACCGGTGAATGAAGTCACAGAAAAGTTAGTTATGAAAGTAAATTTGGTGTTTTCGTAGAGAGCGTTTTTTAACACCGGTCGATTTTCATGACACTGCGGCCTAAGGAGGCGGCCACCGCTTTTCCGGAAATCAAAGCTTAAGTTGTGATGCGTTTATGAACTCTTTGAGCCAATTGACAAGCCTATTCCAGAATTAAACGCCTATAAATAAAAGTCTTAAACCCTTTATACTTTTCTAAACATTCGCTTAGTATGGCGAAGTGGGCTCTCAAAACCGAGAACACAATTATACGTAACATCTTTCAGAAAAATTCAATACAGAAACAATGTCTTCATTTATTGCTCGGTTTTATACTTCGCACGTAGCAAACTGGCTGGCTCGGAACAGCATCATTTCATGGTTTATTGTTCCGCTAGTTTGCTTTTGTAATTAAAACCAGTATTCTACTCGAGCGTCGTAGATTCTTCGCCGTTTCCGAAATGAGTTTTATTTGCCTTTGCATTTTTATTCCGCCGTAGGAAGTGTTTGGAAATGAGAATTGGTATCACGGTAGCTTTATAGAATTGGAATTAATTGTCTACCTGTTTGTTATGTAAATATCTTGAGTTGATTGGCTTGATCAGAAAAGTTATGTTTGAGAAAAAACGGGACGGTCACTAGCCATAAATATAAATATAACAGTTATATATTTATTTATTTATTTATTTATAGGAGAACCAACAGCTATTACAAAAGTATAACAAAAAGTGTATTAGACATAGAGCCAATTACAGGTTCTCACGTGTAGAAACAGTATCAGTAATAAAAAATTTAGGATCACTAACATGCACGATAGAAATAAAGTAAATGTATTAATATGTACAACAACTCACGTCTTTTTCCCAATGGGTAGGCAGAAATCACAGAACGTCACCTGCTGTGATCCAAACTCCTTTTAATTCGTTTACGTTCATAAATCTGATCATACTACGCACCTGACCTTTCTGAAGAACATCACCAATAAGGTCACTATATGTTCTTCTACGGCGTGGTCCCGTCGTTTTAACGTGGTTAGAACATTTTAACGGTACGCCAGTGTTGTCTTTCAGTGTCGTCTTTCCTGCTAGTGTCAGAACTCAAATGTAAACTAGTAACTGACTGCTTACATAACACACATAAAATCACGCCTATAATCCCAGAAGGGTTAGGCTGAGGTGTACCTATAGTACACCCACCTTTCGCCAATTATGTTTATGTCCCATGTAATAGGGGGCGAGCCTATTGCCATAAATCGGGCACAAATCCAGACTCCAGGCTGCTACTGAGAAATTCCCGATAGAAAAACCCAGTAACACTTTGCCCGACCTGGGAATCGAACCACTAGACCAACGAGGCAGTTATGGCAATTATATAAACTTATTCATATTGCGTTTTTTTTCTAGGATGTACCGATACCGATTTACGTTACTATAAATAATATCAATCCATATGGCACTGTAAGCGTTGAATAATTGATGACTCAATTTAAAATACACATTTGACTAATGAATTTGATTGATATTAATGGAATGGAAAATTAAATCCTGTAAGTCAGATCATGATTGACTGATGACGTTACTCAATCATGACATGACTTGCCGCAAACGCACGTTGCTCGTAACAAAATTCAAAATTATAACGAAATCGGAAAAAAATAAAAACCATGCTAAATATAATATCGGATCCTCACTTCACTTTGTTTTGGTTCAAATATGTAAAAAACACGGGTTTCAGGAATGGCATCACAAACATTGATTTCAGGCTATATAAGCCAGCTCATTATGACACTTGTTCCGACGGCTGCGTAAGAGATACAAATGTTAGTAACTACTTGCTTAGTAACAAGGAGCCTAAACCAGTTGCAAGAAAAAGGCATACGAGTAGTCTCATGAAAGTGCCTTCAAATGGCTGTCCTAGCGACTACTCAGAAGTAGCCATGTGCGTATACGAGAAAAATAGGCCATGGGAAAAAAAGGAGACAGGAGAACTTATGAAAATTAAAAAAAAAAAAAAACTACAGTACGCTTGTCCTCACAGTCGAACTCAGGTCGCCAACGTATGTTTGAACAGAAAGAAACGAAGAGAGACAAAATTTATGATTTTTCACTCGACAATTTGGCTAAGGCTTCTAGAAACTGATGGTTATGTATTATATTTGTCCAATAAGTGATAAAAATTAGAACAATTTCATAGAAATGCGCTTACCTGCCTGGCTCAGCTTTTAAATCATGAAATTTATCTCCGTAAAGTGAAGACTCAAAAGTCAACCAAATCACTACTTGATGTGCTATGTTATGTTAAGTTTTATTGTGCATTTATAATGTAAGTACGATTTTTTTTCTGTAGATTTAAAATTTTCGAACACAAAAAGGTACAAAGGCGGACTTAATGCCTTAGGCATTCTTTACCAGTCAACGAAGGGTGAAGAGATTAGATAGGTGAACTGTTCTGTTTATTTGTAATAGGAATTCTTAATTTCACTGTTCCACCCTATATCTAGGCAATATAAAGGTAATTTTATGCAATGCTTGCTTACACAGTATTAATAAAAAACTAGAAAGGACGGTACTTCATACCACCGTCGCTGCTTTCCGATAGCCATAACTTGGGAGTCTTCAAGTCTAAAGAGAAGAGATAACTCCCAAAATGTAACTTTACACTCAAGCACGCACCATTGTCGATCACATACTTGCTTACGATAAACAGGTACTACTCAAACAGGCTATAAACTATAATAATTGAGCAAACGACGACATACCTTCTGGCACAGCCAAAGAAGTAAGCAAGAAGTGCACGCAAGCAGCACCAGTGCCATGGCCCATGAGGGTGACATTCGTAGGATCTCCTCCGAAAACTGCCACATTCTCCTTGATCCAGTGCAAGGCTGCTATCTGGTCCATGAGGCCGTAGTTAGCAGGGGAGCGAGGGTACTCGTCAGACCGAGGGTTGAGGAAACCTGAAAATAAAATTAAGATTACAACCGTGTTGGTTTAATGATGTTAAGTTGCCACATGCTTCAGTGGAACAAGGAAAACTTCTTCAAGTAAAATTATTCAAGTCAAGTGAATTCTATTCGCTTCAAGCAATCAAATTGGTTTGGCTGTTTTTGTGATTGAGTATTTTTTATGTTATATAATTAGTGGTAATAGGATCTTTAGCAAGATGATAGCCACCAATTTAAAAAAAACGGCCAAGTTCGAGCTGAACTCGCACACGAAGGGTTCCGTACCACCGTACAATATTTAATTATACACGCTTATAAGAACACGTTTTTTGTATTGGGACCCCCTTATTTTTTTTTATAAAGTTTATGTTAATTGTTGTTAGAGCAGTTATAGTACAGTTTATATATTTCAGTACACTGAAAATGTTAAGTGTCCATAAAGCCGGATTTACATTACGTAACTATGTAGTTGCGGAAAGTTAAGTATTCGTTGATAGTTTTACGGGTAAATGGATCAATTGTTTGTTTCAACACGCGGGGTGCTTTTGTTTAACACGCGGGGTTATAGTAAAGATTCTAAGCACAAGAGGCCGCACGTCAGTGGTAACAAATCCGGTATAAGCTGGCCTATTATACATATTTAAACTCCGTACTACGCTGGGCCAGCTCAAGGTCAAAGTGTAATCAACCTTCTCTGGAAACTGAATTACAAACAGTTTTATAAATGCCTTAATCTGAGTCTAATGGTAATCCTATTAGACTCAAATTCCTTTAACCTTTAATACCGAAGTAATAAATAGAAAAAGCACATTAGTGTATCTATTTCATAAAAGATATCAAATTTGTAAAGGAATTAAATCATGTTACCAACTACGTTTGCTTATATGATAACTACATATTGCGGTAAATCATTTTGTGCAATCAGTTTTAGTGTTTTTTTTTACAAATACTGCTACAGTGCGTCGCGTAAACTGACTTAATTCAGTCCATCGTGTTTTTAAAAATTTGGTTCGAAAAAATATTTGGCGCGAACATTTTATGAAAGTGTTGATAACGTACATATTGGAATATTTTAACTAACCAGATGTTTGCCTAGTGTCGTTAATGTTTTTTTTTACTGAGTTAACTTTTACAACCTAGAAATCTGTCAACAGTGCCTTTTTTATAGTGCACGTTTTGTATGTTTGTAAGAAGTTATGTTTGGAAGTGCTCATCCGATCACAGAAATTCTTTCATGATTGCCATACCTTGGTCATAACGGTACCGGTAACAAGTGAGGCTATAAAAAATAACTTTTATTCTCCTAATTAATTAATTATTTCACTAAAAGAAAATAAAAGTAATCATCATCACTATCTGTAATGCTACTTTTGACTTTGACTTAATTTGGCATTTAAGAGGGCAAAAGTTCTGTCGCCACAAGAAACGTAGTACGAAGCTTGTGTTAAACTTCCTTTTCGTAACTTAGACTTAATTGTTTAATATATTTTTTATTTCTGCTGTGTAGAACAACTTTATTATGTCATTTCTTATTTATTCACAAATTAAAATTTATATTACAAAGAAAAAGATCTATTCTATACAGAAAAGCTCCGGTTTCCTAGAAGAACGGTCGCCGCCACAAAACGGCCGCAGTTACAGCCATCATGGAAATGATGGCACCAGAGTTTAACTGTATAGTGTCAGAAAACGCTCTGTAGGAACACACACAAACTTTCTTTCATATTATAACGTTTCACTGACATCATTCGACGGTTAATTTCGGCCACCGCAGTCTTAAGAACCCAATTTACTTAATGACAGAAGAATAACGATAGCGGAGCTATTTTACAATAAATGATAGAGGCCAGAGGTACCTTGTGATATTAATCTGTCCATATAGGTAGCTGAAATTAGTGCAATCTCTAACGCAAAGCATTTATTTCAACTTAACCATTTACAAGCACTTTTGTATTGTCAAGGAGTCTGTAAGTCAGACATATGAAGCTTGTTGCCCATTCCAAAGTTTGGTAGGTACATATGAAGAAGAACCGACAAGAAACTGCATGGCCATTTTTCAAAAATATTAGTTCTATCATTAATTTTGATCTTATGAGAAAGATGTAAAAAGACGTACAGTTGAAAAGAATAAAAAAAAAACTAATGTGGCAGCTAAGAGATGTCTGACGGCGCCCGTTCACGAACATGACGCATGGATCAGCACCATTCAGTTCAACCCTTTTGAAGGGAGCTAAATGATCCAACACACGGGCCACCGTAGATGGATTTGCAGTATTCATTATTAGTTAGAAGACCATTTATTCGCCGTCACATTGCTGTAGTATTTGGCCGACAGATGTGCAAAACAGATGTTTATATAAGAACTATTAATGTTAATCTTTTTTTAAAGCTCATATTCCTACCACTTCTGGGTCAAGGCCTCCCGTTTTCCTTCCATATCTCTCCATTCAGTGCGATCTGTGGCCATGTCGAATCCGCAAACATGTTACCCTAAAACATAATTTTCAAACCAATTGAAATATAATTTAGAGAGCAGCTGTGATAGGTACTACAGTGGCGTCAGTGGCTCCAGAGATACAACATTACAGTCATTAACTCCACGACAAAAGGAGTGTTCCGAAGGACGGAACGGTACAACTACCAAGTAATGACTCGCCTCTAGAAATTAGTCTTTGTTTAAACACTTCAGTAACAAACGTTCAGGGATGCCCCAGTATTTATTAAAATAAATGGGATCCTTCCCAGTTTATCGATCCGTCTGACTTGTCAAGTGGTCCGTTTGTGTAACTTACGTAGTTACGATAGTTATAGTTAAGATTTGAGAATAGTTTTTAGGGCTATTTATGGAAATATTATTTGATTGAATGTATAATAGTATCTACTTGAAGATTTTATTCTGGGTTGAAGAAGGATGGGACAAATGGTTTCAAGGCTTGTATATAAATAGTCATAGTTTGAGACTTCAAAGTCGAATAGTATTTGGATATTTCAACCAATATTTCGTTTGGTTTAATACATATTTCAACATACATAGTTATATATAAGTTAGATTTGGCGACATTCAAAGCTTTTGGAGTCTGTCTCTATAGACTACATAAGCTTTGAATGTCGCCAAATGTAACTTCAAATCACGTCAAAGTCAATGTGAAATCATTTAGACAAGGCACATGAAAGGCACTTTTGATAATTTTAATAAATACATTAATATTTTTTTACATATGTGAGGACCTAGAATAAATGTATACACCGCCCGCGTCGCGTCATAACAGCCTCGTTTCCATTCGTTTACGTATTTTTTTTGCAAAAAACCGGATATGTTTATTCGTGCAGTGAAAGCATACCGTTTACTCTATTAAAATATTTGAATAATAAGCGTGTAACGGTACACAACACGTATTTATTTGTTATAAGAGTTTCGTTCCAATTTATATTCTGTAAAATATTTATTGTTTCTTAAATTGAAATGAGCACTTTCTAAGCAAATTCTAGTACTTAAAAACATTCAAATTCAAGTCGCAATCTCATCTCGACAATCAATGACATAAACTTGTGAAAAATTTGTGTAAATAATTTTGACATATTCAGACAGAGATTAGAGTTTTTCACGGTATCTTAAAAAACATCCGTATATAAGAAAAATTGTCACCTGAAGATACCATAAAAACAAATACATAGCAATAGTATACTTAGGCTAGGTATGTAAGTTACCTACACCATATTCTTGGTTTCTAGGCAGACGTAATGACGTAACTCGACTACTAATATACCAAGCCGTATCGCCAACGATGTCGAGTGATATAGTACGCAGAAATCTTTTTATCTATCAAATAGAATGTCTGTGGCGGCATCTACACCGCCACATGCGAACAAACTCATCAATCCTGCATCGCGCAAGCAGAGTTTACCGCGCAGATAGCATATATACAACTTCCCGACAACAATCATGGGGCAGTATTAATTCCCAGCTATTAAATTGATTAGTATCGGGACCACTTTGTTTGTGTACATTTAGGCAGTGTTTGCTAACGAGAAGGAACAAAATGCAAGAATGACGTCACTACAAAGTTTTTATATAAATATAAACTTGGTAAAGAAAAAGCGCCGGAAAATAACGAAAACTTTATTTACAAGTCATAAATCGAAAATATTCCCAATAAAATTTCTACTTTATTGAACCCAAACTGAAAACTTTCTGGTCTGCAACACTCAACTGAACTTCGTCTTGTTTATTATTGGCGACATAAAATCTACGTAACAACAATAACCATAACATTTGAGTTAAACACAAACGATTACGTTAACGCTTATTGAGTTAAAATAGATTTTGGCCACACGTGTTGGGGTCAAAATTTGGTTAGTTCAGAATAATATTGAATATTGATGAGTTTGAAAATAACTATTTTGATTAATATTCCTTCTTGAGGTTAGGTCTGGGCCTAAGAAAGAGCATTCCTAGTAATAATCTAGTTGTTGTTTCAAATTTGATTTGAACAGTGTTTTCATAATCGTGATGACCCTTATTCACGAAGTTGTGGGGGTCAAATCGGGCATGTACCAATGTGACATTTCAATTCATAAATAGTTTCTGAGTTTATCTTGGACATCACTGATATCGGTGAAAGAAACATAGTGAAGAAATTTGGACCTATCTATACATATGAATAGATGTTTTATAAGTACATTATAGAAAGTATAACACAATAATAAACTAAATTAACTAACAACCTATTAAAATATAGTAACCTATCCTAAGTAAAACTCTTAATAAACTGGAATATGGCGTCTGTCGACTGTTATTGTACCCAAGAGACTGGTGGCATTGCCACGTTGTATAGCCAAAATAAAAGCCAGTCCTTGGGTCACGGGAAGTGTCAACCAGGCGTTTGGAGATTTCGTTGAAAATATAATTAAAGATAAGGTTAAGGCTTGGGCGGAGCACCGCAGTGTCCTCGCGGAGGCGATCGGCGGCGGCGATCTCTCGCGTCCGGCCCTGGTCCAGGCCATGGTACGGAGCGACAGGGAATGGAGAGCCGTCACCTCCTTCTGCGAAGCAGTAATGCTTGCGAAGGAGAAGGCGGAGTGCGTGAGGGAGAGAGCCTTGAGCCCTCACGCCCCAAGTCGCCGCAGGAAACGCCCTGGGCGTCGGGAGTCGCCTGCAGATTCCCGGCCACCGTAGGCGCGGGCTTACGGACAGCGAGCAATGGGTAGCTCGCCGTCCGGTAGGGACCAGGCCCGGGTCGACGGCGCGTCGTGTTCCACGAGCGCCTCAAAGGGATGTCAGCACGAAATGACGGGGTCCAATAGGGCCGACGCCTAAGGGTCGCGGGTAATTCGATGGAGTAACCGTGGGTTTTAGTATGTAATAGTCTGACACGCCCTCCCGCTCCACCCAGAGCGGGAGAAGTCATTTGAAGAGTTCTCACCCAAAAAAAAAAAGGCCCCCCACTTCGGCTGCAAGATAGGCATAGTACATAAATGTATTTGTAGTTGTTGTTTATGTTGTGTGGTTATAATTTTGAAATAGCCATTTATTTGAACAAGCGCTGCTGTCCGCTTACTAAAATAGTGAATTGTTATAATGCGACCGTTCTTGACTTATGATAAGCATGCCCCTATGCGACGAGTCAAAGTTAGACATAACCCGGCTCCATGGATAACGCTACAAATTAAAGAGCTTATAGCTCGCAGGGATAAAGCTAAGATCAGATATAAGCGCAGACCTTCAGAGCTGAATCTCTCTTATTACAAATCGTTACGTAATCGCTGCAGTCATCTGTGTCAAGATGCTAAGAGACGCTATTTCCACGACCAACTCAATAACCGCAGTTCTTCCGATGTATGGAGATTTCTCAAATCTGTAGGCATCGGCAAATCACCAACCAACGAATGTAAGGATGTGAACCTCAATGATCTCAATAAACATTTCTATATTCTTCCGTTTCTCTTGATCCGGTTGTCAAAGCTGCAACACTAGAGAGTCTTGCTAGCTTGATGTTACCGCAATGTTCTCACTTTATGCTTAGCGATGTTACTGAGGATGACGTTAAGAAGTCTATACTTGCGATTACTTCTTCAGTCGGGAATGATAAATAGTGTTCAAGAATGATAACTCTTATCCTTTCCTCGTTACTTCCTGTTCTCACTCACATATTCAACCACTCATTCTCTTGCTCCTTTCCGTCAGTTTGGACACAGGCTCACATAATACTTTTGCCTAAAATTAACAACCCAACTTCATTAACCCATTTTAGACCTATTTGTCTCTAAAGTTTTCGAGCACATAGTCCATAGACAATTATCATTTTTCTTGGCGTCATACTCGATAATATCCCCTTTTCAATCTGGTTTTCGCCCTGGTCACAGTACTGTAACCGCGCTTTAGAAAGTAACTGACGACATCCGCTGGGCAATGGAGAATAAGTCCCTTACTGTGCTTGTATTGCTTGACTTTAGTAGCGCCTTCAACTCAGTGGATTTCGACATTTTACTAGATATCCTCAAATCTATCAATTTTTCTTCTTCCGCTTTAGCCTGGTTAAGTTCCTACCTTCGTGGACGCTCTCAGTGTGTTCGCCTGGAGGAGTCCTTCTCTGATTGGGGTTGCCTCACTGAGGGTGTCCCTCAGGGTAGCGTTCTTTCTCCTCTTCTTTTTTCAATTTTCATAAACTTTGTTACCAGAGTAATCTCCTCTAGTTTTCATCTCTACGCAGATGACTTGCAGCTTTACCGACATTTAACTGTGGCTGACGCTGGTTCTGCAATTGCTGCAATGAATCATGACCTGGCTTGCATCAGCGTTTGGGCTAAGTCTTTTGGTTTGCAAATTAACCCAACCAAATCCCAGGCCATGATCATATGTAGCAGATTCGTTCGCAATGCGGCGGATGTTACATACCTGATGCCTTTATATCTCGATGGTGTTCGCATTGACTATACCGAAACCGCTAAGGATCTGGGTGTAGTTATTGACTCCAATCTTTCTTGGCGTGCTCAGGTCAATGAGGTCAGCCGAAAGGTACATTTCTTCTTTCATTCGCTGAAATGTCTTCAAAATCTCGTACCCTTGAAAACTAAAATTACTTTGGCACAAACACTTATTCAGCCGATTATAGATTATGCTGACGCCTGCTACCTGGATACTACTGAGGAGCTATTAAACAAGCTTGAGCGCTTGCAAAACCTGTGCATTCGCTTTGTTTTCGGTCTCCGAAAGTATGACCATGTTTCTCACCTTCGCAAGGAACTCAAGTGGCTCCCAATCCGTTCGCAGGAACACTCGGATTTTATGTCTCCTCTTCAATATCTTACACAACCCGTCTTATCCTTCCTACCTGCGTCAGCGTTTTTCTTACGCTCGCTCTAGCGACGCACCGTGTAGATCGCACCTTAGATCCCTCCTTAAATCTCATCCTCATAAAACAAGCTACTATTCTTATTCCTTCTCTGTCCATGCTGTAAGATTGTGGAACTCACTTCCGCCTAGCATTCGTGATTTAAAAACTATTTCTCTATTCAAATGTCGATTAAAAGAGCATTACCTTTCCTCTTAACTGTGAGTATTTATTTATGTATACATAAATAATACATATGTTTTATATATATATAACACAAAAACGGCTGGCTGAAATACAGCCGTCTTACAGAGTTGTAATGGAATTGTTACCGCCATACATTTACTTTGAGTCACAGTTTAATGCAATTTGAAATAACAGTTAAATCACTTAGCTTTCTTTTTAAATTGTAAATTAATTGAAACCCAATGCACTGCATTTGTGAAAAAACATTATTAGACTTTAACTGTCTGTGTTATTGTTTAGAGAAAATAATATCATACAGATTAATGATCTACAATACAGTTTCTGAATATATTATTCACAAGAAGTGTCTTTTAGTTTAGGAATTACTGTCTAAACTATATTGCTCTAAAATGAAATGGAGGACTATGTGTTAGATTTTGGGCTAGCTTTTTATGCTTCTAAATTTGTGTGCGTGTAAAGTGTGACAGGCAGGATACTAAAATAAAAAAATCTTTTAAGTATGTAGTTAAAAATATCATTGTATTTACCTGCTTGTACCTAAATATTATATATTTAGCTACTTAGGAACCAAACCAACAATATGCAACTACGTGTACTATATTACCCGTATATAGTACACGTAGGTAATAATTAGTTTTTTTTAACTGTCTTGATAAATATTGCCTATAGTACGTGGGACACTCCGAAAGTTCTGCGAAAATAAAAAGTAACCTAGTTTTTTTTTTTATTTCACTCGCAAAAGTAAAACTTAAATTAAAGCTGAACACGTTACAGTTGTTTACGGAATAAAAGAATACTGTGGACGGATGAATCCAAATTAGGTAGTGGGACCGCATTACCTGGCCGATAATCTTAATGCCGAAGACTACCTGGAATTCCTACAAAATGACCTGCCCGAATTAGTGACCGATGTGCCCGTATTTAATGAACGTGTGCCCATGGTATTTCAAAATGACGGCTGTCCCGCACATTGGCATTTGACTGTGAGGGAACATCTTGACAATGTGTTCCCCAATGCCTGGAGCCACGGAGGTTCCAACTAGGGAGATACTAGTCCAACGCATAGAAGCGGCATTCAATACCATTAAGGAGGAAATACGACTTCGTACAACAACTGTCGAAATACGAAACAGATGGCCTGCATTCGGAACAGAGGCCAATAATTTGAGCAGGATTTGTAACAATTATGAAATAAATGTTAAAAATGAAATTTTGTTTTTTTATTTCAAGTAAATCCCACGAAAAGATAGCGCTACGAGACAGATTGTACCTTATAAGAATGAGATAACAGATTTATAGGTTTGTCAGGTATCGTTTAGGCAAAAATATTTTTTTAAATCATAATTTTGACTATTAGCTTTAGCGAATTCACAAAGTTGTTAAAAGATTTTTATGGCATGTGGCACATCATCAGCAAGAGGATAGATTGGAGAATTAATGAGGGAGTTGGAAGATCCCGGTCGTATTTTTTTTTTGTAGCTATATAAATTTTAAAGAAAGAAAAATTAGAAAGAAAAATTGTTTATTCTGCACAAACAAAACGCACATTACAAAAACTTGACACAAATTACACATATCCACAGTAGCCAAAGGCCTCGTATTCAAAAGGTATATATTTATATTATATTATATTTTATTATTATTATTTTTCTTTATATTCATTTAAAAGGTTTGTAATTTTGTCCATTGCTTGATGTCACTCAGCACCAAAGACAATACACATTGCTCTGTTTGTGTTGCGACACTGGCAAATGACAATAAAACAAACATTATTTGTACAAAAACATGCTGCCGATTGCAAAGTGGTAGAATGACTACTTTTCTAACAAAAACAACAATAATAAGAACAATAAGTAAGTCGTGCGTCGCATCTGTGCAAGAACAGGTCGCTGCTCAGCAAAATGCTGTGACTTCGGACGAACCTATCGTCAACAGCGCTGATTTTCAGCAACTACCTCTCGAAATGACGTAATGACGTCCCTTGGTGTGACATAATAAATCGAGTAAGTATAAAAAAAAAAAACTACAGAATTATGTGTGATTCTTGCTGAACATAATGTGTACTTAAATATGTAAATAGATGTATAAACATATTTATCTGTACATATATACGTAACTTAATTAAATAAAAACTTCCATAAGTGTAGGTAAGTACATTACAATGGAAACAAAAATGCCAAATAATAACTAGACGGTACATACAGCGTTGTGTTTATTCCCATTTATGCAATTCAATACCTAATAGCTGTAAAGTCGTTACTATCAAAACTCAAATTAATTAAAAGTAGTGAAGTCTTCATTGATACACCATACTAAAAATTATTTCAATGCACCATGGGAATCGCGACAGCGGCCATTTGCATAACGCCATGTTACGAGGCATGTCGTCGGCAAACGACGAATAAGCTTTTTCGAGCAAAGCGATAAATCAGCCAATTGGTACAGCTCGATAGTGTTTCCTGATCTTCATGGTTAGTATTACTATAGGCACTGCATTACAAAATTAAATTGAGACTGAAGCCCAGCTTAACATTAAACGAAATTGGTACCAAACTGTCTGACGCTTTAAGAAATGCTATACCCAACCTACCTATTGTCCCACCCAGATAATGCAGCTTTAGAAAGCCTCACAGCTAACACTACCCAGATAATTGAAGACTACCATTCCTCCTGCAACAATGACACAGACCGGACCTAAACAGGGAGAAATCAGACAGAGGCCACTCACACTGCTGGAAATCCATATCCATTGCCCATAGGCCATGACCCTTGAGGTAAGTGCAAAAAGGTCAGCTATTGTTTCTAGAACTAGTTTTACAATGTGGATTGCTGTATCTGCATGAAATATTTCTTTAAAATCCTCAAAAAATGCTTTTTTGTTCTCAGGACTCTTATTGGTGGAGGAATGTTATTCCAGCAGTGTGTGGCAGCATATCTGAAACTCCCCCTGAATGCTGCGGTCCGATGTTGTGATGTACAAAGGGGTTTGGTAGAAAAACGTGGTTCGTATTTGCTCTGTCTCCAACTTTACTTTTCAAACAAATAGAATGGTTTCTGTGTAGTGACTACCCCAAAAAGTAAACCAGCCACGTGCAACTTTCTCCTAGCAGCCATTTTTAAAATATTGTAATCATTTATTTAAGGAGTGACATGACTTCTACGAGGTATCATTACACAGAACCGTGTACACGCATTTTGTATGCGTTGTATCAGCTTTTCTGTTCTTGCTAACAGGCATGGGCCATACACGGTATCACAGTAGTTAAGTCTTGATAAAATAAGGCTATCCACTAATTGCTTACGTAGGTCAACACTCAGGTAGTCTCTAATTGAATATAGAAGTTTCAGTCTATAAAAACAACTCCTCATGGAGTTACTGATGTGTTTCTCAAATTTTA
The DNA here is from genome assembly GCA_963555695.1 of Dasypolia templi. Classification (NCBI taxonomy): domain Eukaryota; kingdom Metazoa; phylum Arthropoda; class Insecta; order Lepidoptera; family Noctuidae; genus Dasypolia; species Dasypolia templi. Next base: position 2,347,237 of record OY743144.1, read on the forward strand.
GTTCTGGATCCATGATTAACCCGAGGTTGCATGCTATCTCTACTCTATAATTTTTTTCTCCCCTGATTACAACTTCTGGATTGGCTGACAGTATCGCGCCGATCATTTTCTTAATACCCAAAACCATAAATTTAGATTTCAGTGGGTTCAATACTAGTGAATTATTATCTGACCACACCACTACTCTGTTAAGATCATCATTGATTTTTTCCACTGCCTCTAATGTATCAGCTGGTTTAAAAGTTATCTAAAATTGGATATCATCCGCGTACATATGATATCTGCAATGCTAGAAAGACTTAAAGATGTCCGCGCTATAAAGGATATACAAAAGGGGTCCTAAAATGGATCCCTGAGGCACACCACGTGGTACCTGTCGTGGCGAGGATGACATCCTTGTTCCATCCTCCTTCTGTATTTCAACAAGCTGTGACCTATCATGCAAGTAGCTAGCAAACCACTGTATTGTTTCTGTGGTAAAACCATAATAAGCAAACTTGGAAAGTAACAGAGCTGTGTTTATTGCATCGAAGGCCCGTGAAAAATCAATGAGTGCAAGGATTGTACCCTCCCCCTTAACCCGTGCTTCTATGATATTCCCTACTACGTCAGAAAGGGCTGTGGCTGTCCCACGGCCTTTCCTAAAACCAGACTGTAGTTCGGGAAGCATATTGTTTGCTTCGAGGTATTCTAACATTTGGTTATAAACCACCCTCTCCAAGACTTTCGACAAACAAGGCAATATGCTAACAGGACGTAGATCTTTATAAGTACTTGGGTTACTGCTTTTGGGTAGAGGACGCACAATAGCACACTTCCATAAGTCAGGGAAAGTGTGGGTATCTATTGACTTATTTACTATTGTGGTGATAGCCTGAAGGGTCATGTTAACATTATCATATCCAGACCCACTTCATCAATCCCTTTAGCATTTGACCCCAAGCCCTTAATAATTTAGGAAATTTCTTCCTCATTAATATTTCTCAGCTTAAATTGAGTTTCACCAAACCTATTGGTACTAAAATATGATAGCTGCGATGCGGGCAGTATGCACTGTCCTGGTACATTTAGAAATGCCTTATTTATCTCATCTGGGTCACTAAATTGTTCCGGAAGCATACCTTCACTATGTTCTGAGAGCACATCTGACATGAGATTTTTCCAAAGCTTTTTGGGGTTTTTTATCTGACTATTAATGTGTCTATCAAAGTTTAATTTCCTTTCCTGCACCAGTGCTGTAATAGCTTGTTTTTTTTAATCCAAATAATATTTTTTTGTGGTATCTAGCTTGTCCTTATGATAATTATTCTTTGCCTCATCTCGCAGCTTAATCATCAATTTAATGTTATCTGTTATCCATGGTGTGGGACGGTCTCTAAATATCTTACTCTTTATGGGAGCATGTAAGTCAAATAATTGATTAATAAAGAAATTAAAATAGTCGATCATGCTGTTAACATCTGGCAGTGAGCGAATTTCAACCCATGGCATTAATTTCAGATCAACTGCAAAGTAATCTTCCAATATATCCCTTATAGGTCGATACACAACTAGCCTAGGTTTGCTTTTTTCCTTCTTTATGACAGTATCACATACAATAAAGGAATGATGACGAACCGCTACATCGGTACAGATCACGTCTATGAGAGTACTACTATCCCCTACAAAATGAGTTGGTGACTGTCCCTGATTAAGATAAGTATAATTTAGGAATTCCATGATATCTTTGAATTTTGAATTGTTTGTTTGAAATCCCCCAGTAATACCAAATGATCGTAAGGTGCTAATGCGCTAATACTGTCAGTTATGCCGTCCAGGAATTTTGACACTTCAAACCAGGGTGGCCTGTATGCAGTGCCAATCAACAACTTCCTACCATTCACTGTTAGGTTCAGCCACACCTGTTCCACATCAGACTGGTCCGAGTGTGGACCTACGCGCCCTAACTCCCGTTTTAATGTAGAACGCTACTTCTCCACCTCGCCCCTCGCGCGTATAGTCGCAGGGCGCGGCACGTGCTTCAACGTATATCCCGGAACCTTAGGCGCGCGCCCGTCCTCCCCAGGTCTCAGCCACGTTTCGTTGATTGCCATTATATCCACTGGATGTTGTGACTTGGCGACCAGAAACTCGTCCTGGTTAGTTGCTAGAGAGCCCGCATTGAATAAACCAAACTTTAATAATTTTGACTAAGTCATTTTATGCAAAGAGCAATAATGTAATGGCTGTTTAAGTGCAGGTATTTAATTAAAAGTGATAGTATTTTATTAATATATTTGTTAAACCAATTTTGATTTCTTTTGTGTAAATAATGTTTGTACATAAGATTTAGTTGTGGTAGTAAGTAAATTACTGGGTTACTACTATATATATTATTTTTAATTCATGAGGTATTCATGAATATATCATGAATACCTCATGAATTAAAAATAATATATATTTATTCGTTGTAAATAAAGTTGTTGTTAGTGTGTAGATAATAATAATATGTGTAAATACTGTAACTATGTTCCGGGTATGAATCGGGAATACACATTGATGAGACATTGATGTGTCATCCTGCCTGACAGATGATATGACGTCTTATATTGTTATTATTTAAAAGTGTTGAAATAACGATCATCTTTAAAGCCAGCTGATTTAAAATTCTTCCATTGGATACTTACTGATGAAAACTTGTTTTTCCACGTCATTCCTAATTTATCTCCCCGTGGGACCCTACCTAAGTAATTTCGGTATAAAGTGGAAATTTCCGCAACAATGTGACAAGTTCCCTTTTTGTGTCGTTCTATATTACAAAAGCATGCCGAGATGAGGAATGCCGGCTCCGTTTATATTGGTGCTTGCGGAAAAGCGTTTCAAAGTCCTTTATGTTTCGATGCAGGGATTGTTGTAAAACATCATGTACCTACGTAATACCAGTATTACATGATTCACTTAAAGTGGTTTTGTATTATTTAGTCATCATCTGCGCAACCATTTTCGAACTATGTCGGGGCTGGCTTCTTGTGTAACCTGATGCAGCTGGATACTACTGGTATTTTACACGGAGTGACTGCTGACTAACTATAACAATAAACGAATAAGAAGACAACAAAGAAAAAAGAGGTAACGACTGTCAAATAACAACAAATGACAGCCGGTATGTAAGGTAACCCATCCACGGACCGAACTCGGCATGCGTCGCTTATCCTTGAAGACCTGATATTGCGAAAAAAAGTTATTATATATGATAAATTGGCCAGTTATAGTCTATTTTGAAAATATGATTATGTTTAAGTAAAAATAGGTACGTTCCAATTACAAAATTTCCCTCCACAATGTTTGCGAGCTAATTTAAATTAACGTTTGTCATGAAAAAATGGTCTGCGTCGGGAAAATTTTCGCGCTATGATTTGTTTTCGAGTTCAAGTGTTGCCTGAATCCGGACGAATCGTGCGATAGACTTCAAATGGCATTCATAGATGAAGGCCCTTCTAAGGCAACCGTGTATCGTTGGTATAATGAATTCAAGCGCGGTCGACTGACTTGACTGGATGAAGAATGAAGTGGTCGGCCTTTGACGGCTGTTACGGAAGAAAACGTGCTAGCAGTGAAAATTGTTATCCAAGACAATAGGTGAGTTACGTATCAAGAGATTCAGCATATTCTGCAAGTTGGATCTGAAAGCGTTCACGTAATTCTACAAGTGCATCTTCTGAAGAGGATCGGCGGTTTGGGTGTTTCAAAACAAATCAACGGCCTATCAAAGTAAAGCGATCTAGAAGCGGGGGGAAGATTTTGATCCCGAGCTTTTTCAATGTGAATGGGTACTTGGTGTCAATTACTTTACGGAACCAAAGAAGCATCAACGTTGAATGCTATACTACCAAATGCTTGGCAGTAGTTTTCTCTGTTGTAAGCACCAAGCGACCAAACATTGGGCTCCGCGGGCTACTGCTCCACCACGACAACGCGCCTTCCACCCCGCTCAAAACGAGGGACTTCCTGGACAGCACGCCGGTCAAACTCCAGAGTCACCCTCCTTAGAGCCCTAGCCTAGCAACATGTGACGTCTTTTTGTTCTCGAAAATAAAAAAAATCTGCTCAAAGGAATACAGCGTTCAAGCAGGCTGTAAACGAGGCGTCCACGGTGGACTGGAAAAAGTGTTTCGAAAACTGTTTATTTATTTTATTTATTTAAACTTTTCGAACCCAAAGAGGTACAAAGGCGGACTTAATGCCTTAGGCATTCTCTACCAGTTAACCAAGGGTGGTGAAGAGATAAGATGGCAGGTGCTTTAATTGAAGGGGACGATGATGGAAGAAAAATAACTTTAAAAAAATAATATAACTTGTGAAGTGTGATGTAAAATAGATATCGTGTAACTTATAATACACATACATACATATTAAAAAAGTATATACTTACAATACATATATATATATATAAATTTAATGGTGAAAGGTGTTGAGCCGAATCTACGCTATTTGTTACGAAAATAACTCTGCAATTTCCGCTTAAATGCATACCGACTGGTGGCCGTCCTGATATCAAGAGGAAGCGCATTCCAAAGAAGAATGGACTGAATATGAAAGGAAGAATGAACAAAGTCAGAAGTATGAGAAGGACAAAGCAGGAGAAGATTGTTGGAAGAACGCAGTTCCTTAGCGTGAGATGAACATAGATATTGGAAGTGAGACATAAGATAAGAAGGAGGAGTGGGAAAAAATACTGTTTCAGATACATGAAACTTTCTATAGAGGCTTGTGGAGAGTACTTCGAAAAGATTGATTAAAATATATATATCTAAAGAACTTTTATTGTTATTTTCGGAAACCTATCTAAGTGTCCCACGTGTATGAATATTATCACTGATTTAACTCACTAAAAGGCTGGTTTAAAAATTAACGCTTTTTATAGTAACAAAGAAAGAAAGAAAAGCTAGAATTTTTTTTTATTGGTATTACAGCAACAACAAAAAAACCTTAAATCTATACCAACCGAGTAGAATGACAAATCTTTTGAAATGAAAATTCTGCATTTGATAACGTACACAAATCATCACGCAAAAATCTGTAGTCTTTCATCATTGCCGTTACTGAGAATAAAACATTAATGTAAACGGTCACCGTACTATTAACAGTTTAAGAAACAAGGTACCTAGTGTATTGTTTATAATGGGCTGGAAGACAACTGGCGCATTAGCAAGTCCTAAAGGCATTTTCATATATTCATAATGCCCTTCTGAGGTAACAAAACCTGTCCAGGGAATCGAGGCGTTGTACTTTAGTAGTAGGTACGCACGACGACATGTCGAGTTATACATTTCCAGTTTTAGCAAACGTATAAGCTTTTAGTATAATGTGAAGTCAGCTTATACAGAAAATGTCGTCGTCATGAAAAATGTTTTGTATTTCACTTATTTCTTAGTTTTCTTACTTTCATTAGTTTTATATTTTCTTGTCTTTTCAGAAAATACTATTCATGAACGGTTTTTCTTTCATCTTTTTACGAAAATGAAGTACCTACCACTGAATTTTATTTAAGTCTAGACTTCATTTTGTGCCACAATTTTATTAAAAATAATGCTAACTCCATTAACGAGATGTTTATTCAATTAATTCTAGTCAAAGGTATAATTTTAAGTTTCGTCTAAATTATTCGCAAAAAAAACCTTCTTGTTTCGAACTGGCGAAATTATTTTATAAAATAGAATCTTTAAAAAAAAATGTCTGCCTATTTTTCGGCGACATAATGTTCATTTTGATAGAATGTGAATTCTATACCAAAACTGTAAAACATTGTGGTCCAGGTATTTTTGAATGTTTAAATAGTGTGTGTGTGTATCAACTGTTTCGCTTTTTATTAACTATGCCAGGGTTTAGTTTAGTTTAGTTTACGCATTCAGCAAACTCGACGACATTCTGAAATCTGTTAAAATTCCACAATGTCTGAAATCCCGCCTGTATAACCAGTGTGTTCTGCCCACCATGACATACGGTGCTGAGACGTGGACGCTCACGCAGGAGGCTGTGTACAGGATGAGAGTTGCACAGAGAGCCATGGAGCGTTCCGTGCTTGGCATAAAGCTCATAGACCGAGTTCCAAACATCGAGATCCGAAGACATACGAAGGATTTTGATATCGGAAAACGAGTTATGGAACTCAAATGGAATTGGGCAGGACACCTGGCAAGGTGCAGTGATGACAGGTGGAGTAAGGCAGTGACTGAGCGTCCAAGGACTGGAAGACGAAATATCGGTCGTCCGGCGGCGAGATGGGCTGACGATATTGTTGCCATCGCGGGTAGAACCTGGATGAGGCTGGCACGGGAGCGTGGAGATTGGCACAAGAAAAGAGAGGCCTGTGCTCAGCAGTGGGTGAACTCAGGCTGTGGATGATGATGATGATGATGCCAGGGTCGGCTTTTAGTCTACCGGGTAAAATACCAGAAGCCCTTAAAATGCCCCTTTCTTACTATCTCAAAAAACATTTTCTCACTTTAAGAAAATTTCAAGTCACGAAGGTAACATCATTCCCTACTTATAAACAGCATTGCGTGTCATTGTATTTCTGACATTCAAAAAAAAATTGAAAATGGAAATTGGATATCAAATCATTAAGAGTCTGCATGAGAGTTTTAGTAGCATTTATATTATGAAAGTGTCCAAAGAAGTTCTATAATTTACAAAATCATAAAATTCACTCACTGACAGATGAACGCCCGCTGGATATATACATGTGCACAAAAGTTCCTTTGACTGAAGGTCCGATAAGGATGGATTTTTGAATATTCTTCCCCAAAAGGCGTAAAATGGGAGATAAAAGTTTGGATGGAAATTTTTCATCTTTGCCTGGCCTATAAACCACGTACTTTTGTTTGTGAAACTGTCCCATGTAAGCTAATAAGCATTAATGACAAATGTTCATAAACACTAGTAAATTCCAGTAAATCAAACTTGTATCTTACAAATTAACACATAATCAGCCTATAATATTCCCACTGCACTGCTGGGAAACAGGCCTCCTCTCTGTGAGAGGGACTTAGCGCAGTAACAATGATGCATGTTGGAACAGCCCGGAAACGCCCAATTCAAACATAATTGAGACGGTCCAACATAACCTCAGTCAACAATACAACTTACAAATGATAATCGTCTCCTACAGCCTTTATCTCTTTACTGGCTCAACTACCTCAGATATTGAGTCAGATCCTTAAGATTCTTAACGTACAATCAGAGCATCAGTACGGTTATTGTCTATATTTATGAGCGATATCCTTTTAACAACAGGGTCTTATCAAATTTCCTGCGGCCATGATGGCCCACACAGAGAATACACTCAGAATAATGCCAAAATAAAGTGGGATTGTCTTGCTAAGTGGAATATTATCCTTTTGAGACAATGATTTTGTGAATAGAATGGTCGTTGAAGAGCTCTTGTTTTCTTAAGTACGTAATGTAAATGTGGAGTTTGCGTAAGTATGTATTTTTAGGGTTATATAAACGTTCGTCGGAATGTGGGGTAATGTTTTGGGAACAGAGGTAAGGGCCAGGTTAACTTTACACTTCAACGTGTCAGCGCTTTTGCAGCCTTTGGTTTTGTTTGAAAATCCTGGAAAATCATCCTTTGTGCATACAAAAGAGAGTGAAATTGCATGTGTTTTGTTTTGAATGATATAAGTAAACGTAACGTGTTTCTTTTGTCTTTTTGGTTCCATGATCTAAAGTTGTCTATCGTTATAGCGTTAATGGATAAAATATTAGTATAAGTTAATGTAATATTACCTAAAGCTAATTTTACAAATAATAAAAAAAAAACGTTGATTAATATTTGTTTTTGGGGGCTTAATTTCGGCACTCCAATTTATTTAAATGCAAACTGTTTTAGAACAATTAATTTATTATCCATCAACTCAAATTCCAGTTTCACTTTGATGTAATTGAAATTTTGTTCATTTCATGTTTTAATTAACGAATTATAACTTGAACAATCTTGTTCTGAATTAATACATTTTATGTAAGATAGTTTAACAGCCTGCCTGATAATTTAGCAGTTTGGACGAATTTCTTTTAAATTTGGGTTAAATTGGAATGCAATTAGAATTGATGCTTCGTTTTCGCTCGGGAAGATTCGGTATAGCTCGGGAAGTGGACAGCTTTGATGTAACAATCTTATTTAAGACCCAAATTAACGGAGCGACGCGGTGTGTCCGTACCTATCTCTTCACGGAATCACGGAATGAATACCATTTAATCCGTGTCGGAAATTCATTTTAACTTATTTGAAACTGGATGGTTTAAACGTATTTTATTTTGATATTCAATTAAGGGTTAATTCGTTTTTGTCTTTGTTGAATTTGTTGATTGTACGTTTGCATTAAGGTCACCAGAAAAAGCAAAATACATGGATGAAAACCTTAGTTTTATTTTAAATTATAATCTCTGCTTTCGTCATGCATAAAGAAAACTTTGGAGAATCCTCCATACTTGGTCAACACAAGAGGGCACGAGAGTCCTGCAGCTAAACCCAAACCCTACCCTTAACTTACCACAGAGAGGTCCTCTACCCTACTTATTATTCAAACTTTCACTTACCCACAACCTGTACTTAATAGTGTCAACCTTCAGGGCCACGTGTACCATAATAAGCACATAGTTGAACTCAGAATATTTTCAAAAGTTTTCTTTAGAAATAAGTGGTAGTCCTGTAGTCCTCAATCAACCCAACGCGCTTTTGATCGGCTCTGGTTTGCTTATATAGGTATCTTATTAAAAAAAAACGCATTGAAATGAGTAAGTCATAAAATATAACGCAGATTTCAATTTTACAAAATCATTCACGGTGACGATCAGAGATAGCAAACAAAAACATAATATAATGAGTTTTATGATCAACATTCAAAACAGACAACTGTATTAGTAAACATTATACTAGTAAATAGACTTACCTAAGATCCCGAGCCTGTAGTTTATAGTGACAACGACCAGGCCGGCGTGGGAGGCAAGGACAGTGCCGTCGTAAGGGTTGCCAGAACTCCACTCGTAACTCTCTCCGTGCACGAAGACTAGAACTGGGTAGCGAGCCACTGCGTCTCTTACACCTGCTAGAAGAATGACAGAGGTTAGAGATGTAGATACAAAAATAATTGGGGTTTCGTGCTGAACACGCCTGACACTGTTCTAATTGCCATGAAGAAAACAGTTAAATATCATTAAGACAGAAAACAAATACGTATGTTTCCAAGATTTAAGTCGCGCGCTTGATACAATAAAATTAGAATATGCTATGGGATAAAATGTTCCAAACCGGTACACCACATAACATTGTTTACATCGTGAAGTATTGGCATGAGGGCCAAGCTAACGCAGTAAAGTGGGGGGAAGCCGTGTCAAGTGAGTATGTTCTCGGAACGGGCGTAAGACAGGGCGGATTTACATCACCCATATTGTTTAACCTAAATGTGAATGACTTGATAGAGGAGGTGATCGGAGCTGGGGTCGGCTGTTCAGATAACAATGTCGCTGTAAATCATCTTAGCTACGACGACGATATGGTTCTGCCCAGCCCGTCTGTCACAGCAAAAATGCATGGTAGGAATATGTGAGGTATACAAACGCAGCGTGCTTACAACACTTTGCGTGTTCAATATAATAACGCATTCAGGTGCATACTGGGCCTGCCTTGGCGGTGTTGTGCGTCGGCATGTTTGCTGAAAACAGGATAGATGACTTTCACGCAATCATGAGAAAGTCGCAGGCCTCCTTTATGAACCGAAAACATGAACCTGACAATGTAATAATGAGGGCCATATACGAGGTAAACTATTTATTCGTATATGACAATTGATATAACAGGTAAAATTATACTTATCTATTGTAATGTAATATTTGTATCAATAGTTTTGTAATAATTTATCATTAATGTGTAATTTGTAATCTTGTCATATTGTGTAAATGCCGTATGGGTGTTTTCCTGAAATAAATGATTTGATTTTGAAGTCTTGACGACCTACTTTACACGATTTGTTTTTGGTAAGATATCATTTATTTTTGTAGTGGTCTCTATTTCTTATTATTTTAGCGGTGATACTGTACTGATATTACACTGAAATGTTAAATCATAACCATTACTCCTAGCATAATAGGGTTAAAAAGGTTTTTCTTGCACGTTAGTCGTTACTTTCTTCACAGTCAACAAAAAAAAAATGTATGTTACAAAAAAAAAATTAAAATAATTAGTTTGAAAAATCAATAAGAGTGCGTTTTTTAAGCACATTATTTATTTTTTACTTTTTATTGTAGTACATTCTTCATTTTGTTGATAAATCTGAAGTCAATGAAGTTATGACTTGAGTGGTTTACTAGTAGCCACTGAAGAGTTCAACTATCCACCTCCTGGCTCCATCATCAGACCCTCGACAACAAGTGCAATTTATTCGACTAATCAAAACGAATCATATAAACCCAAACTTGGGTTGTTTACTATTAGCCACTGAAAAGTTCCACTGTACACCTCCTGACTCCATTATTAGACCTTTGAAACCAAGGGCATTATATCGGAGTCATCAAAACCCAAGCTCGGTTTCGGGGTTTACTAGTAGACACTGAAAAGTTCCATTATTCTTTGCTATAGCAACCTAACAAAAAATAAACCTACCAAAACGCGCCTAACACATACACACACCCACACGTCGCTCACACTGACCAACACCACACCACACACACGCAACTTAACACATAACTAACTCATTTAACAAAATTAGTTCCACTAATATTTGAGCCACCAATGTTTTTATAATTCTTTTGTTGTTTGTCAGTGTACAAGTACATATCAAAATTAAATGTAAAACTTTGTAAAAGGGCGGCGACCTGGTGTCCTGAAATACAGGCCTAGAGCTTAGTTTAGGCACCAGTCTCTCACAATATTACAGTGTTGTCTGACTCTGATACCATGTAATATGTGTTTTTGTTATAATGTGGTGAGAAAACAAATTGTTCACCACCTGGCTCCAACATCAGATCAGTTCTAAGATACCAAATTATAGTTTTTTTATCCGAAATACATATACATACAAAGTTTCATTTCGAAATGACAATTACAAGTAGGTTATAACTGAGTTCAAAATTGTTATTGCATTGTAAGTTTGTACGCACAATAATTAAAGATTTACCACGTTTTTAAGATCACAGACCTCTTATAGGTTTTCCTGTAATCTGTAAGTAGTTCAAAATTTCGGGCTTTGTAGTTTTGGAGATAAGGGGATAACGTTAAATTTTCGTATAGTTTCATAAATAACTTCAAAACTGATTATTTTACAATTATACAAAAATATGTTTGAGACCCTCATAACAAGCCCTTTTATTTCATATGTCTCATGATACAGTTTGCAAAACTTTTGTTTTTAACTTTCTAGTTTTCCGCCCAAAATTGGCTTTTGCTCCAAATCTACAAAACTCATTAAGTTGAAATTTGGTAGACATATGAATTTTTGTGACCCAAACACGCTCGCATAGCGTAAGTAAGCGAGTTTTGAATGTCCATAACATTAAAAATTCGTTTATTTACGCTATACGACCATGGTTGAGCAATTTGGCTGTGACAGACGGACAGACAGCAGACACCCGAGTGATCCTATATGGGTTCCGTTTTTCATTAGGACGTCCGGAACCCTAAAAATAAAGAGGGTCATCTTTGACTTCTTCTGTGTATTTTTTGTTTAAATTGTGGTATTACATGACTATTCATTTTATCGCCCCCGACAACGCCACTACCCTCCTCCAGGAGAGTAGTAAGGCCACCAGCACGCGACGCCCAAATACACGCCCCTCCCGACCCTTGCTCGAGCCAGCCCGCGCCGCTGAGCCTGTAGCTTTAAATTCGTCCCTAAATCACAGAAATCCTGATCCAGCTAGTCCCTTGCTGCCCTCTTCCAGCGACGCCCTAAGCCGAGGTCCGTACCCCACAGGGGGTGCCCTTAGCGTTGTCGCTTAGTTTTAGTTAGCATTTAAGTTTAAATCTTGGCTGGAGGCCTTAATTTATTAGGGCAACCACAGGCAAGTCCATTTAAGCAGACGACAACCTCATAGGTTGACCTGCGAGATGCCATACACAAAAAAAAAACTATTCATTTCAGTCTCAAGAAGCCTAGAATATTACGGCAGCTACAAAGCAAATTCCTTAAAAACATATGAATTAATGATTAGCACCATTTCACTTAGCAGAAGAGGCTGATTCAAAAAACGAAGATTATTCCAGATACTTATTATTACATTCCACAACAGACCCCCACAAAACAAAGAGTACTTAATCAACAATATAGAAAGAACTGTAACAGATAATCACCAAACTTATCCAAAAGAGCAATATAGCTCGGGTCATAACCGAACTAATATGTCGCCCCCAACAGAAGGACAGACAAGATATGTTATACCTATATGTTATCTTTATGAGCGTCTAGAAACCAATATATGTAGTGATGATAGCTTTCAAGGCAGTAACAGATAGTGTGGCCATTTTAGTAAAGTCTGTCTTAGTATCTACTTACGACATAGTAGATAATATTATGTATTTGATAAAGAAGGAAAGTATTATACCTTCTACGTATATCACAATTTTAATATTCATGGACTTTTAATATAGATTTTCAGGAAATAACCCCTCTCTACTGAACAAAATTCTAGCTAGACGACGTGAATATAAAATCCATTGAACTGGTTATCGAGAATTTGATCGTTCAAGAGGAAACAGAGAATATGAAAACCAAAAACCAGACGAGAATGGATCATTATAATAAATTCTCGAGGAGATAATGTACCAAACCTGTCACTACTTATGCGAAGTTGTGACCTTTTAACCCAACATATTACTTACTGCTCGCCTGAAGCTTGGAATAATGCCAACGCACTTAGTGTTAAAATTTGGCGTTCCGCTTACTATGCAAAGATAAAAATGCTAGAAAACGTACCTACTTCAGTTTTAAAGGTCGATAATGTACGAACGGTAGTGCTAAAGGCATAAGTAGGTACAGAAGATTTAAGAGCCACTACACAGAGACGTAGTGAAAGAATTTCTAACCTAGTTAACTTTTTTTCCCGAATGACCCCATATGATATTTCCCTTATTTTCATAGCAAAGTCTTTTGTCAGTTTTGAATCGGGGGAGAAAGAGACGACTTTCGACTTTGGGTGTTGGTAACAAGGGCTAGTGCGAATGTGGGGCATGGTAGGGATACTTGCAAATGAGTAATAGGTACTTTTTAAACAAATTAAGATTTATTATATTGGTATCTCGTTAGAAATCATCATGAGAAAGCAATAGTTTCTATGTTTCCATGTTTTTACTTCGGATTAACCTACACAGTTAATCCGAAGTAACCACATAATAACCTACGTACAAAAACCTTTTATCTTTGGCTAAAACTCATTCTTTGTAATCACAGGAAGTCATCTTTTCCTTTTACGGACAGAGAATTGCTAAAACAGTTCCAATCCAAGAAGCATTGTCTGTCCAACAAAAGGACGAAAAAAAATCACATAAAAATTCAAACAATTTGAACAGTACCGAACACTCACTATCTCGCATCTTTCCATTCAGATTGTCGGATGAAAACAAAAAAAGGATAGCTGTCTATCGGAATCGACGGGAATTTCCAGTGAAGGTTCAAGATATCTTGCCCCCCTCCCCCCTTTCATCTTATCTCAGCCATGATGGATCGGGAAGAAAAGGATAAATCAAGTTTTTGTTGGAAGTCAGATGTGTGGTGCAAGACGGTAGTGGATAGCTTGGCCACTGTAGTTTTTGTAGACTAACGTAAAATCGGCAAAATGGAACTTATGGCTAAGAACTGGAATTGATATACAATAAAAACAATGTCAGACTCTTTGTAAATGTTCCGTTTATGTTTTGTATTTTGCTTGTAAATACAGTTCAAAAATCTACATTCACATCAGTTCCAAAATTGGCACGAGACCTACGTTTAAATGTCACAATGTCCATTTAAAACAACACGGGCATTCAGCAATAAGCACATCATCCTGTATATGATCAGTTTATTACTTAGACCATTACAGCAGGGACTTTCATAAACACTGGCCGGGAACATCGAGGCTCTCTTGCAAATCTGCACGGTAATGAGGGTAGAAAGGCATAGACATATGTTTGTATGATCCCACAGCATAATGTGTAACGCTAACGATGATGAAAAAATTGGCTTATTATTTAAAAGTCTTCTGAAGAAATTGGGAAGTTCGTCAATGTGACTTTTCATAAAATAATCTATAAGATGGTATTATAACTATTTCTAAGAAAGTGGAATTTAAACAACTGCAACACCCCATCAAATCATTCCTTATGTCATCTTCTGTGTTTTTTTTTATAATTATGATAGCGTGTTTTAACTGTGTAATTTATCGATATCATCACATCTAAGGCATTCACATTTCATTTACTTTACAACTTAACCGAAACTTCGTCGAAACTCAACCGTATCATCTTCATAATAATTCACCCTTCAAAGTTACACAACGTCCAAATTGAAACATACTTCTCCATACATCATATCCTCCTCATCGATTGTAATGCAATTCACAAAATCTACGTGTTGTAGCAATCCACTCCTGGATATAAATCAAATCCGGAGTTCTGAAGCAATAAATCCGTATTTGGGTCACCATTTACTTGCACCCATCGTGTTTTATTCAGTTGATGATATAAGAAGAGTTTCTAATAAAAAACCATGAAGCGGAGATACGGAGTTTGACGTTGGTATTTAATATTGTTGACTTTTTTTTTGTTCGAGCTGTTTATAAAAGGGTTGAGTAAAGTTTTGAAGAGTGGGTGATGCGGAAATTCCAGATGAGTGGTCTTTGAAGCTATACATAGGAAAAAATACTAAACTCTGATACGTTACTGGGTTATCGTCTATTAGAGATTATGATGTTTCATGAAAGGTTTAAAATAAAATCTAACTTAGGTCTCTGTATAACCTGTTACGATATAATTTGGTATTTCGCATGAATAATTTGTCGCTAATTATTCCAACTATAACTACAATCTAACTTAATTTTATCTAGATGACTTTCTAATTTTTTGGAAATTCTTGAGAATACCAAAAGAAAGTCAACTTTTTTCTGTCTACAGCCATTCTTTGCAAAACAGACCTAGACCTTTTCACAAAAATCCTGTTACGCTTTTTTGTCACTAGCTCCTAAAATCGTAATAAACATTCTAGTCTTGATCAAACAAGGTTCTCTGGGGAGAAGTATAGAAGCTTCAGCCTAGATCCAGACATGAATAAAGAAATGTTTATCCACAAAAGTGATCGTTGCGCCGGTTTGGTCCGTTGGGATTTTTTTCGGTTAAAGCGAGTGAATCTAGGTCTCACGTTGGAGATAAAGTGTGTTAATGTTTACGTGGCAGTTGTTTTAAGATAGCGCGCGTTGGCAGTACATCATTCATGTTTATTTTATGTGGTGGGTTCTATAATAATGTAGCGTTATAGTGAAATTTATATGAGTGTGTGTTAGCCATAGATACAAGGTATGGGTACAATATGTTAAAAGTTGTAACAAATTTTTAAGTTTCTAATACGTATATCTCAGGATCACTTTCAAACTAAATATTCCTAGAATGTGTAACTTTATAGCTTTGTTAAGAACGATATATTATTGTAAAACTTCATTTTAAATGACAGATTTTATAAAATAACAAAGGCAGGTTACGCTTCCAAAATTTCATCTAACATGTCCCTCTTACGTTCAAATAGAGTTAACGTTCTTCAATCACTTTCCCGCCATTGGCTTTAAATGTTGAGCAATTCACTCGAATTGAAACTTCGTATGATATATTACATTTATAAAGAAAATCTCATATCAAAGCAGCATTCCATATATCGAGATGTATTTAGTCATGAAGCGAAAGAGACTCAAACGAAATATTGGATTAATACTTCACATTTTTTTTGTTGAGTACTTTTTGATGTTGTGTTGGACGATTAACATATGCTCGTCGATTTGGCTATGTGTAGGTAACTCTCTTCTCTTGTAGGATAGAAAGAGTTGAAATGGTATCGATATAATGTTATCATGCATGTTGGCACTGGATCAACAAAAAATGAAGTTAATGAAAATAACGAATAGATTGTGCTTGAGTCTAGATGAATACAAGCTGAAAGGCGTGAGGCGTAGCTAAAGGGAGTATTATTTTTTGTACAATACATGGAAGAGCTTGTTCTGGCCGCGGCTTTTAAGAGGACTTAAAACAATGTTATCAAAATCTATAGAACTCCCGATGATGATGTAAAAGAAAATACACCCCCCATTATGTTGTAGAAATGTTAGGTACATGTTACATGAAACGCAAAACTTCTAGCCACAAAACATTTCACGCCTACGCTACAAAATTTCTACGCTATAAAAAAACCAGAAAAACGTAACAACACTATACATCATTGTAAGTAGATCCCGTGCTTCATAAACCGCCAACACTATCGGTTATCCCTTGATGGATCGCATTGGGGGCATAAATCAACTTTCGCTGTATAAATCCAAAGCTTCACACGGCTGTCAAATCATTTTTTTGGCTATAACCTCGTGGTTAGATTATCTTGTTATTCTATTTTGAGATTAGATTCCCCTAAAATGGTTGTTATTGCGTGAAAATAGAGGAGAATTATGTCGTGAGCGCCATTCTGGTAAGTTGCTGGCTGGCGTGCGCCGTAGAGGTTATTTTTGTGGACACGTGCATATTGTAATTGTGGCAAATACTCTTTTAAAATATTGGATTCATTCGACTCTACGTTGCGTTGCACATTTGTTAACCACACGTAAATTTTCATTCGCTTTATAGCAATGCCTGAAACTACAGTAAATTGACGTAGATATTTTGAGCTGGAAATGTGAACAACTGAAAATGTCATCATTACCAGTCAAAATTAAAGTGATCATAGGAGCAAATGTATTTAACAGCACATATCAGTGTATGGGCAATTGGGCATCCATCAAAACACAAATTTGGAAGATCGTGCCCAATTCAAGCGACATAGAATTTATTCAGCACATTCAAATTGCATGACCACGTTTTGGTCCCCGTAAATTCTGTACCGGAATTATGAACGCTTCGGGTACGAATACCGTAATACCGTTTTGACTCAAATACCGGAATCCGACGTACCGTAATTCGGAAGTTTTCCGGAACGCACGACGCTAAGGGAAGTATGTAAATGCTTAAAATGATCGTCGCCTTTTTGGTATTTCATTTTCGGTATTTTAACAAGTTCCTTAGTAGTTTGTCGCCGGCAGAATTTTGCGATTAGTGTAAGGTTTGTTTTGTGTGATTTAGCAACAGTTCAACAATTTCAAAAGCTTATAGTCTATATTCTGGCCTCACAAGTTCAATATTTATCATTATATTAACAAGATATGAACGACAGAGTCTTTTGTGATAATGTATTTATCTATCACTTCAAATCGGCTACACCTATTTAGCTAATTGTTTTTTTGTTGTGTTTGTAATTGTCAGGACAAGGTTTAAGAAATTTTTTGGGAATATCACCGGACAGGGACAGCCGAAAATTTTGATGCAATTTTTGAATGAAATTTACCCCGGGCGACGCTGGGGACGAACAGCTAGTAATAAGTAGATTTAATCATTCTCTTAATCAAAATCGAACCCACTTTTCAGAATTATGAATATCACACAGGTAGTACAGAATTTTAAGGGTGCGGCATAAAGCGCCATTTACGGTTATTAAAAAGCCAGAAGACTGTTTCGGAGTGGGGTCCCGAAACCTCGCACGTACGTGTTCGGAGTTTGGCGCAAAATTCTCTGGGAAATCGCATTTTTGGGGACGAGGAAAATCATCTGAATTTCAATGTAGATCGAAAATTTCACGGTGTATTACACACTAGTGATGTTGTTAGAGTTGTAGATGACAGGATGAAATGTTATGCAGCAGAATTTCATGAAAAAAAATTGTTTATTATTCGTCGTTAAAGATCTACTAGTGATACTAAATAATACCTATTTGATTGATGAATAGACGTACATTTTTAAAAACACTACATAATTATTATGAGCATCAGGCTTCATTAAAAGTTATTTTGTTGTTTAATAATATAAACATTAGTTGGTTTTGAATGCCTGGTAGTACTGGTATAATTAAACTGAAGAGTTTCCTTTTTCTGTTTGAACGGGCTTATCTCTGGAACTACCACTAAAGCCCAATTCCTGAGGTAGGTTAAAGATTATTTATCGACCCTTAGGAGCCGACCTAAAGAAAAAAGTTGAAAAGAACGCTAAGCGAAATTTAACTAATTGCGAGCGCGGGCAATGGAATCGACGCGGTGGGTCGAGGGCCGACGGAGTTTTATAGAAAATTGGTTGTCATTTCAATATATTGTGCAGATTTTTTTTGGGGTGGGAAATCATCAAGCAGAGCGGGATGTCAGACTTTTACTGAATAAAGCCTACCCGTGTTCCTTCAGTTGCCTGTGCCAGGGCCACGGTATCTCCTTCGAACATCCTGCGACCCTGAGGCATCGGCCCTATCGGACCCCGTCACTATGTGCTGAAATCTCTTTGAGGCGCGCGTGGAACACGACGCGCCGACGACCCGGGCCTGGGCCTTACCAGACGGCGAGTTACCCATTACTCGCCTTTCGCAAGCCCGCGCCTATATTGGCTGGGAATCTGCAGGCGATTCCCGACGCACAGGGCGTCTCCTACGGCAACTAGGGGCCTGAGGGCGCAAGGCTCTCTCCCTCACGCGCTCCGCCTCCTAATTCGCGAGCATTACTGCTTCGAAGAAGGAGCTGACAGCTTTCCATTCCCTTTCGCTCCGTACCATGGCCTGGACCAGGACTGGACGCGAGAAATTGCCGCCGCCGATCGTCATATTGTGTATCTTACGACTACCATACAGACGAAGTCGCAAGCAGAAGCTGGTAATAACTTACAATCATTCACTAATTATTCTCAGAGGTCCTTTTTTCAGAGGTATCGACACAAAAACCTCTTAGTCCATCTCACATTACCTTCCACACAACAACAGGCATGATGAATACAAAAAATAGACAAAACAAAAGCAAGCTACAAATTCAGGAAACTCGCTAATCGCTCCCCGTTCCAAACTCAGATCCTACCCAAAAATAAACCTAGGTGGAAAAAAGTATTTCGTATGCGCAGAGCCGTACCACCGCATTTGTGACAAAAGCCGGCGACGTACGGCTGCCTCGCAATAAGACAGAACAAGACATTTTTTTTTGGACAAAACCACGTGTGAGGCTTTAATACGACTTTCCTGTGACAGGGTTCTATTGGAGTAGTCCGGATTAAAGAGTAGTCTCGTAATTAGTTCGTAGTTTCGGTAAGGGTTGGAGGTGGGTTTCTAAAAGTATTGAGGTATAATGAAGTGACAAATTGGATCTCGATTCTAAATGTGATTTACGTTGTTTTGGTTTTTGTTGTTGAATGTGAAATGAAATAAATGTAAAAATAAATGTTAAATACTTATAGTAAACGCAAAATAAAAATACAATGGATTTTGGCAGTGTAACGCCTGACTTTTTCGGCTATCTTCCAGTCTCTTCGCTAACGAGAGCCAAATCACCATAATCCGTTTTGCGGATTTCTTTACAACGAGATTTTATCCTGTTTCTTATAGTGCTCAACTTCAACACAAACCAAAAATCAACGCAGAAACGCAACATCATTACCGCAATTCACGTTCCAATTAGTCACATCTGTGAGTTCGTAAAAAAAGACATTTCATTTATTTTTAATACCGGGCCGCAGCCATTCAAAAAATATCCCGTCTCTGTCCGTATCTGTTCGGCTAACTGCTAAAATGAATGTGTACCTCCACAGACATGGACAAAAGTCTTTTTGGAAATTAGCTCACTGGAGCTTGGGGAGGTTTTAACTGAAATTATAAATCAAGTTTTTGTTCCCACCCTCAATTTACGAGTGTAATGCTTGCCTGACAAAATTTGGATTAAAATGCTTTGTTTATACATCCCTGTTGCCACTTTGTCGTAACAAAGTGAGGGAATAAATTTATCAGGTTTGATTAAGGGGAGGTTGTGGTGGTGACGACATTTTGATGGCATTCCTTCAGAAATGGGTCACATTTATCATACTATAGCACTTCTTGCTAGTTAGATAGCCGTAAACCAAGCGATAATCAAGAAGAGCTGGATTTGTATTTATTTACATGTAAATTTTCTTATAAAAGAAACATTACAATGCACGGCGTCTCCTAGCCTGCTTATCCATTTGAATGTTAATAAGTTCTGAGACGCTAATCGGATTTGTAAGCACTCTTTTTATTCTGATCTTATCTCTTTGGACGAGAATACCAAAATGGAGCTGCATTAGACGCCGAAGACATTAACTGGACTTACCTTGAGCGGGTGCGTAGATGTTCAAATACAGGCAATCTTCAGACTGGTTCGTCAAGAACGGGAGTATCCGTTTCAAGTACTCCAGCCGTCCTTTTGATATCCTCTTCAATACAGCGGTTTCATTCCTTATATCGGGAAGCACTTGCGGACATACTGGGCTGAACTCTTCAGCAATTTTGACTCCTGACCATTGCGCGCCGGAAACTGGAGGCATGAATCTCAGGGAACCTATAGGAGGTGATGCATAAGGCACACCTCGAAATACTTCAACTGGTTCTAAGAACCTAGATTCTGGAGTCACTATAAACCCTCTGAGATCACCATACTTAGTCCTCACTACCCGGGAACTGATGAGCGGTTGTGGCTGTTTGTCATCGATTGTGGTCTCTCCCCTAACGAGCCTAGATGTTAGTACTGGTAGCGTAATGAAGTGTATGATCATCAGAATTAACATTTTTCCGCTTCCACCGCCACCGTCCGAGTAAATGTCCCCGGCCGCTGGCCGCTATAAGTCGACCATTTTGTAGTTTTGGTACGGTTCTGTAGATCATTTACTGGTTTATCTGGAACAAAGAAACGTAATTGTAAGTGAACGTGGAAGCTTCAGAATGATCGAGGAAAGGAAACAAAACAAATTGATGTCGCGCTTCATTCTGCACCGGTGCTGCAGAAATAAGTTTTTTTTTGTAAAGTATCTCTTGTATTTGCTGAAAAAATGCCACAAAATTTCACAAATAAGAAGTGTGACTACTATCATTGAAATAAGAAACACGCTACCAAAGTTTGGCAAACAAAAAAAAACTTGCATATAAGTAGAACCATAAATATCATCTTGCAGATATTCATAACATACACAAAACACTGTTAGCTGATAAACAAAACACGCTTCCATAATATAATCGTATATTTCATTACAATCAAATTCAATAAACGCTAGGTGTAACAATAACTAGACAGATTTATACCACAGGTCCACTTTGAAAAATCATATAAGTAGATTGGGTGTATAATTATATAATTTTTCAAATTTAACCAAATTGCCCAATGAATTAGTCTAGTGCAGTCAACCGTTGCTACGTTTAGCGTTTTTCTGAACACGTTACTAATTGCACTGCCTCAAAACTTAGCGCTTATATTTATCACCATATCTATAACTACTGAACTCCAAACTGCAAGCCGAATACAGACCAAAATTAGCTTATAAATCTCGCCAACAGAACCAGAGTTATGTAAAGTATAATAAGAGTAAAACCAAATTCAAAGTCATTTAATTCAAATAGGCACATGAGAGGCACTTTTGAACGTAAACATTTACATTAAAATATAATTGATTCTAGTCGCCCCTTCCAAAGGGTAGTTTCGTATGGAGAAGAATGGGCCAGAAACTGCGCCGTTACTCTTTTAAAATGTTTTTCAATATTTTGTATACATTAATACCATAATTTTATGTGAAATAAGAAATTTTACTCTTGGTACATCACCAAGAGTAAAATTACTACACCACAATAGATAAAATTAACGAAAAATGAAGCAAGACGAGATAAATGCATGCTGTTCACATATTTATAAATATTGTAAAAGAGCATGATTTTCCTAAAATTTTAACAAGTAATAATTGTGTGAGTTAAATTAATTACAGAATGTAAAATCAATGTCATAAATATTATAAATGATACACTTATATAAACAACCAATTTGACTTTTTTTGGTCTAAACTCTAGATTGTCCTATGGAGCAGGTCCAGCATGTTTCTAAGCATTCTTAAGTAGGATATTACCCTCGAATTTGTAACAGTAATATGCTTGATTATAAAGTGTGTTTGTGTGTGTTTTAATTTTTCTTTGATTTAATTGCAATACATTACCAGGTATTTTGTTGTAACATTTAACACAGTACCCCATAAAAGATGTAATTTAATTAGAATACCTTTAGCTAATCTGAAAATGGTAAATCAGTTGTATGTTTATTTCTAGTAATAAAGTTGTGTCTTAAATATCGCTGTTATTAAAATATTCCTTAAATTTAAATCTTTTCTAAATCTTCTTTTAGTGCCAGACATAGATAATTCAGGACCTGCTATAATTTGTTTAGGTGCTTGAAATACACTTAATGACTATAAAAAGTAATAAACTTACTATAGTAAACACGTCTACTTTTTGTGTTTTCTCCCATTAGTAATGTTACTAAACATTCTGCTAAGTTGTATTTTACGGGTATAAGTCGCTACGTCACGTCCTACTCGCTCGCGGCTCTTATTATTAGAACATGCTCAATCAAAACTGAGGCACGTCTTTAATCATATATCGCCTTAGAATTCGGCTTTATTACACAAAATAGTATTCAGTTCGATACATTCTGTTTTCTAATGAGTTGGTGTTAAAATGGAAGCAGCGCCGGTTGTTGGTGTTTATGGCAAATATTTGATGACTCTTTCCGCTTAATGATGATGTTAATTATAAGTCCAGAGGGCCTAGGCAAAGTGACATTTTATCTGTGATAACATGACAATTTTGAAATGACTTTTGTCTTGTCCAAGTTCATTTTAAGACTCACTTTTGGAAGCTCTACTGAGGCCATTGAGCATTGTATTTAGGTCGTCTATAGTCTCAGCTATGACCAATATATCGTCTCGTATGTGTCGTTGCTAAAGCCTTTACGGATTCCAGCTTATTCGGGAGGCTGGAATTCGTCACACATGCGCGCGAGACGGTTCGTGATGACATGGCTCAGAAGTGAGAAGTGCCTATAATTCTTTGGTACGGCATTGTTGCCCTCGTTCTGCTACATTTTCCGGGACAACAGATGTTCAGATTTTATTGGCCTATACCTTTGTTACTTCGACGGCGTTATCGGTGACAGCGCAGAGGTCACTTTGGCTACATGTTTTGGGGCACAGACTAAGCTCGGAGGACTCAGCTCCACATGCTTCTTGCTGCCGATCCATCGAGGCAGGTTTTTCGAGGCTCGATTGACATTTTCCATCTTGGATTCAGAGACGGTTCAGGGACTTACAAGTGGGCCCCGAAGGTTGCATCCTGCAGGTGTCTAGGCCCTCGGATTTCCTCTGGATACTTTTCTTCTTTTTTATTTATTTATACTTTATTGTACACCAAAAAATAACATAGCAAAAAAAAAACTAACTAAAAACATACAATGGGCGGCCTCTTATCGCTTTCGCTTCTTTTCGTAATACAGGCTGGTGTCGAGGGAAAATCGATCATTCGATCCACCCCAGCTCCTCGAGGAAGGCTAGCAACTCTATCCTCGTGTAGGGTACCTGGGTTACCGAAGTATTTTGCCCTGAATGTGGCAACCACCGGGCAGTTTAGAAGCACATGAGCTGCTGTCTCGTCCTCCTCCATGCAGGCCCTACACAGCGGACTGTCTGTGACGCCTATGATAGAGAGGTGTTTATTAAATGACCCGTCGCCAGTTAAAGCTGCCGTAAATGTACGCAGCTATCGTTTGGTAAGTCGGAAAACCTGTTTCGTGAAGCGGCCATCGATTGTAGGGATCGCCTCCTTAGCCTGCCTGCACTCACCTTTTTCCAACCGTAGTTTGTGATGTTGGTCCGTGGTGCGTTTCTTTTCCAAAGTGCGTAAGTATCCGAAGGGGAGTGGCAAGATGGGTTCAGGCGCTTGCTGAGTGAGGTTGCAGATCGTACCCGTCACCTTCCCCGAAACAAGGATAACACAATAGTCATAGCAACAGTGTCATAGCGGCTGGCGTTGAGTTTGGTGATGAGGTCATTAATCACCATATTCCATAGAAGGGGGGACAGTACCCCTGCCTGGGGGCACCCTCTGGCTATCATGGCCAGCTGCTACTCACCCTTAAGGCGAACCACTCGTTTGCTTAGCATGTTTGTAATCCAGTCCGTTAGTACCTGTTCAACTCCATGTCTGGAGAGGGCGCTGCTGATGCTGGAGAATTTAGTTTTGTCAAAAGCTCCTTCGATGTCTATGAAAGTGCCCAGGCAGGTGCGTTTTTAATAAATCGTTTCCTCTGTCTAGCTGAATACCAGATAAAGAGCGGATTCGATCGACTTATCCGAGCTGTATGCGTGTTGGTTACCGTGTAGCGGTATGGTTTTCAGCCATACCACACAGCCTTTCCAGATTCTTTAGTAGAAAGCAGGTTAGGCTAATTCGTCGGTAGGATTTGGCGTTTGTGTAGTCACCCTTACCTGGCTTAGAGATGAATATTACTTTCACTTCCCTCCATCTTTTAGAAACATATCTAAAGGCCGGGCACGCTCTCATTAAATGCACTAATCTTATTGTGACAGAGGTGTCACCCCACTGTAGTAAGGCGGGGAACACTCCGTCAGGACCAGCTGCCCTAAAAGGATAGAAGCTCCGGATGGCCCACGTGATCACCGTACTGGCGTAAAGCCCATGATTGTCTGATGGTGTTTAAATTACCTCTTGGCATTCGATTACCTGCGTGAAGATACATCCAGGAAAGTGAGTTTCAATAAGGACGCGTCTCCTTTCTTCTGGCGAGGAAGTGAGTGTGTTTCCGGAAGGTAGCGGGCCCAGGTGTATTCTGTTTCGCCAGTACTTTCCTTACCCTGTTTGCTTGCTGCCAGAATTCAATGCTACCACAGTTCTCTGTTAATTATAGAAAACACTACCACAAGACAGTCAATCCATAAGTAAGAAAAACAAATTGATAATAACCTGGTTCGAAGCAGATCCATCGTGCATATTATCCTCTTTTTAGGCTCCCGGCCATCACGAATTTAAACTGATTAATTTGCTGTATGTATGTGTGTGTGAAATACAGAATTTTCTTATAAGCTATCCAACAAAGCAAAAGTGATTTCGTTCCAAAAACTTTGTTCAGTTTAGTTTCTTTACGACCGGGTACGTTTTGTAGTTCGATGATAAAAATAACTTTCCCATTCGCTAGCTGTGCAATAAAATTCGTAGACACATAAAGGAATATAATTTTAATTTCATTCATCACTGTATTTGAATTGAAAACATGGACATTTCACACACACATGAAATAATATGTATATTTTATCATGAGGTTATGAAATCTTATCTAAATTAGTTCATTTTGTTTTTTTTAATGATGCATTGAGATTATTATTTTCAGTGATTTTTGGGAAAAATGTATTTTTAGGTTTTAAGCATCAAAATAACATATTAATCGTGCGAGTATCCGCGTTCATTAATAAAAATAATTACCCAAAACCAAAATTAAAAATGGCTGTAATAGTGTTATTATTAATACGCCTATTAACAGTCAAGTGAGCAGCACCGAATGAATAAATAAATAACCAAAAATTATAGCAGAGGAACGTTTTCCCTAAGAAATTTAATATGTAAAAAGAAAAATGTAAACATCATCATTCAAATTCGAAGTTATTAGACACATGCAAATTTTCAACGATTTTTATTACGATTACCACAAATCCTAGGTTAAAGCAAATATATCTTTGGGTAAAAGTGTTAGAAGCCTCCTCACAAGGCTTTTCTTCAGCTCACAGACGCTCTCTCTTAGGGACATAAAAAAACTCTCGGTAACAATACCAGCCGGTCAGAAATATAAATAAAATGCTGACTACGAATGGTGCGTTACACGCAAATTAAAGTACCTACGAGTATCACCACTCTACAGTAGAGCCTTTTTTAACTCTTTTTCTATAAATAAAACAGCAATAGGTTTCGATTCTCCTTAAATGCAAGCACGTTCAGCCATTCAGCCTCCACCACAAAGTCACTATTCCACCAACCAACTTTCGATCCCCTATTTATCTCCTTACCAAACTTATTTGTTAACCCTTTCCATGCCGATCAGATGCCTCGTACTCTGAGTTATTGGTACAATAAATACGTTCCAGATAAACAAGCTAGAGCTAAGCATACAACCAGTAGTCGTAAAGTGTCCTCTCCCAAAGGAATCGCTTCCTTACCGAACATAAAACGCGTGATATGTATTCTTTGAATATTTATAGCAAACGGACAACCAGACGGATAGTTTGGGTTCCGTAATAAAATTCTGTGTTGAATGATTTATTTTTGGGATCATGTAGTGACGTCTGGTTATGACGTGGTTGAAAGAAAGTAATGAAAGAAAAAAAAACAATGTGAAATGTTAAAAACCTGTCCCTGTGTTAGGCCGGTGACTCAATTAATGATTCGAAAGTCTGACAACCAGTCTTACTGGGTATCGTGTTACCCAGTAACTGGGTTTTGGAGGGCAGACCGGCACAGGCAGTCGCTCCACGTAAAGTACTGGTATTCTCCTGCATTCGGTTTGAAGCTAACCCCAATATATATAGTTGGTATAAACGCTAGACAATATATAATGATTATAGCAATGTACCGCTTATACATCTCCGAGATTCCGACATTGGCAAACCACAAAAAACTGCGGAAGTGGAATTAAAATACGGCAATAATTGACCCCTCAAAAAACCAATACAAGAACATTTTTGTTTAATTCATATCATAATCATAATCATCATGTAAATCTTTATTTATCTCATTTTTTTTTATAGAATGTACAATTTGAAATAGAGGAAGGTGTCTGTGATAGAGGGTCCTGAGTTACAGATCACCCGGCTCTCTTAGATAGGACATGCTAATTTACAAAACAGTTAGACTGTCAACATATTATATAATAAAAGTTTAAAATTACAATTAAGTATTTAAGTAAACCTACAAAATTAACAGAAAAATCGAAAAAAAAAAATATATTGCAAATTTGCAAATTATATTGACTAAAATCTAATTTGAAAAATTCATAATTTTTAATTTGAAAGCAGTGCTTACAGTTATTACTAGTTAACAAATTTGTGATTGAGAAATCCACATTACACGGCCAAAAATGTATATTGTAAACACGACCTAACTTCTATCAACGGCCATTGTACACGATCGGACAATGTGCCCGGTTTACACCACCAGATAAGGCGAGACACAATGGCTTGAACGCGATATAGATGCCTTTAGGGAGGAATCAATATACTCTTCTACCGGATTTTTGTAGGTAAATAATAATTGGTGATAACTTCTGACGCTGTCAAATTAAAATAAATTACGCTGTGGTCAATATACCTAACAATAAAGTAGAATTCGAATAGGCTTTTAGAAAACTAACCGGAGTACACATAGCAACAGAACAGTTATTTATTAAACAATACAATAAACTGTTATGCCCGGGATATATGAGGCTATTTTTGGAAGCTAGGATAGTAAGCTAGTGTTATTAAGCTAAAAAGTTAGAAACTCTGGCTTCGTGTATAGGCTAGTAAGCTAGATAGCAAGTAATATTTTTGAGCGGACGGAATGCTCAAATGTATTTTGAAGGATTAAATCAGGAATGAAGTTATCCGCAAAAGAACTGGAGTTACCGGAATAGCTTGGAGAGTAAGGAAGCTTGGGCTGGCCATGTTTTGTCGAAGGACCGATGGCTGGAGTGGCAGACGAGTCCTGGAGTGGAGACCGAATATCAGCAGGCGTAGGGTATGACGCTTCTCAGCTAGATGGACCGACGACCTTAAGAAGATAGCTGGGAGAGACTGGATGAGGAAGGCAGGGCGTTGTGGCGCAGTCCGGGATAGGCCTTCATCCAACAGTGGAATCACCACGGATTTTGCTATCCTGGTTTGTGAAAGAAAAAACCCAATCACCGCAATGCTATTGGCTTAAAATTTCTATCGTGTAAACAGCAATAGTTAGACTAGCTGACCATCATAGTATACAGAGGCTCTATCTTGCTATACTAGCTTGGAAACCCTAGACTCGTGTATACCGGACATTATTCCTCAGACTCTTATTATCTTCAGTTCACTCCTGACCCCAAAGAGCCATCATGACTTCTACAGCTCCAATTACTAAGTGCTGTTGCCTAACGTGACCTCAACAAATACAGAGCAAACCTGATTTTACCTTCCTACTTGGTTAACAAAATCCAAGATGCAGAAGGTCCAAATTAACCAAGACACGGTAAGCAAAAATGCGGTAAGTCGACGTAAGTATAGATGCGGTAGATCCACGTCAGCCAATTCCACACAAAACAGCTTACTTCTGAACGACGGTATTCGCTTGTATTTCGTTACTTGCAATCAAGATCGACGGAACGTGTAGCTATTGGAAATACGGTTTATTTGAATGCGACTGGACCGTTTGGGGGAAACTTGTGTTTTGTTGTGTTTAGGTATATACATTTACAAACATCCTCCAACCTGTATTTTAGTTATCAAACTATTTTGATGACTGCGAAGACCTCACCGATACTCATTCGATTCTGTACTGCGCGGCTGTAGCGGCATGTCGTGTAGCTCACGTCAAATTTCCCTATGACTCTAGAGCTACGCGACCGAAACCAACCGTACCAGCCTGGCAGTGCAGAATTGAACACCGTATTGGTGGGGCCAGAGCGCTCATCGGCAAACTAATCTGCTTCAGAGACGGCAATACTCGTCCAAGAGTGATGCGCTTTGTGAGGCGGGCGTTCTCAGGGACTGATATAAGCTCCCAGAACTATCTGCCCTGCGTCACAGAGCGCATCGACTTCCTGAAGCAGAAAGTGTATGCATGGGCTAACCGTATTCGTAGGTACAAGCGGCGAGTAGAGCGATACACTCAGAATCGCACGTTCCAGAGCGATGAAAGGTGGGTTTATAGGGGTTGGGAGCGACCGAACCAAGGTGTGGCTGACACGTGCCTACCAGATGATGATGCCATGTGTTCTTTCTGGCGCAGTATCTGGTCGGTGCCTGTCAGTCACACCGAAGGTGACTGGACTCGGGAAGTCGAGCGAGCCTGCAATCCAATACCAGAAATGGGTTCTTTTACCATCTGCCCTCAAGATGTAGCTCGTGCAGTCCGTCCGTTGCCTAACTGGAAGTCTCCAGGGCCGGACGGACTGCAGAACTTTTGGATCAAATGGATCACAAGATCGCACGCTCGCTTGGCGGCTCAGTACCAGACGGCTTTGGAGTTTGGTTCGCTACCCCAGTTCCTAACAACAGGAGTTACCCACCTGCTCCATAAATCAGGTAGCACCGCGGAACCCAAAAATTATAGGCCAATCACGTGTTTACCGACGGTCTATAAAGTGCTTACATCCATTTTGAGAGCTAAAATTAACAAACATATAGACACCAACTTCATCATGTCTGCCTCTCAAAATGGATGTAGGAACGGGTCCCGCGGTACTAAGGAGCTACTCCTCATTGATATGGCCATTAGCCAACAGGTTCGTCGTTCCCGAAAGGATCTGTCGACATGTTGGATAGATTACAAGAAGGCCTATGACTCGGTGCCACATACGTGGCTCATGAGGGTGCTGGAGTTGTATAAAGTAGATGCAACTCTGCGCACCTTCTTGATGTCATGTATAGGGCGATGGAGGACGGTCCTTCGCTATCCAGGATGTCGGAATATCCTGAGGAATAGCGAGCCGATAAGGATCGAGCGAGGCATATTTCAGGGCGATAGTTTGAGCCCGCTTTGGTTCTGCTTAGCCTTGAATCCTCTAAGCACACTGCTGGAGGATTCAGGTCTAGGCTATCGGCTGAGGAGAGGTGGTCAGGTTATATCTCACCTTCTGTACATGGATGATCTAAAAATATTTGCCCCCAACAATTTGCAACTAATGGAGCTATTGAAAGTAACTGAAACTTTCAGTAGCGCCATCAGGATGGAATTTGGTATGGACAAATGTGTGGTCATGCATGTAAAGCGAGGGGAGATTGTGGAATCCGTGGGAACCCAACTCTCGGATTCCATAAACATCAGAGCCCTCTCCGCATCCGAAACCTATAAGTATTTGGGTATGTCGGAAGCGTTGGGCATCAATGGTACTGACATGAAGCAATCGTTGAAGGAGCGCTTCTTTGGCCGCCTGAAGAAAGTGTTAAATAGTCTTCTGTCAGGCGGAAACAAGGTGCGCGCCGTTAACGGTTGGGTCATGCCAGTTTTGATGTACTCTTTCTACATACTCAAATGGACTCAGACCGAACTCGACGCCCTTGATAGGAGGGTCCGTACACTGCTGACTGCAAACCGAATGCATCACCCACGGTCATCGGTAATGAGACTGTATATCCCGCGAAAGTGTGGAGGTCGAGGCTTTTTAAACGCTAAGACCCTACACAATCGCGAGATATGCAGTCGCAGGGAATATATCCTAGAATCCGACGTGGGGATGCATCGTGATGTGGTCGTTATTTTATTATCCAAAATCAGCCAATTACAATTTGTCAAGGCTTTGGGGCTTCTGATGACCCGTAACAATTTAAATCTCAAATCTTCACAACGATATTCGTTCACATTAAGTCAGCTCCATTAGCAACATGGCTGACTAATCTATTTACCAAAACACCAGCTATTTTCATTTAGCTAATGCCGAAACAGGTGGAGTACAATCCCCCGAGAATGACAGTTGGTTCATAATAACTTCGAGTGGTTTTCGCATGGTTTGTGTTGACAGGTATGAATTAGAATTCTACAAACCAAAAGGACAGACTATTAAAATCGTTTTAGTGACGGGTCCGTATATCAAATCGAAATTAGAGGAAATTTATCCGAATGTGGCTGAGAATCAGTCCTTTTTGAAAACAACATAACATCACGCCTTGTTTCCCCGAAGGGTTGGGCAGAGGTGTACCTATAGTACACCCACATTTCGCCAGTTATGTTTAAGTCCCATGTAATAAGGTGCGAGCCTCTTGCCATCAACCGGGCACAAATCCAGACTCCAGGCTGCTACTGAGAAATTCCAGATAGAAAAACCAAATAATACGTTGCCCGATCTGGGAATCGAACCCAGGACCTCATGCTTAGCAGTATCGATTGCGACCACTAGATCCATTTTTGAATATCAAAAATACTTAGGACAGTCCGCCAATACGCCCACCTTTCACCACTTCCTAGTGCTTTAGCTAGGAAGATGTGGCGCAAGAAACTCTTCAGCAGCACATCTGTCTGTCAAGTTAGAAGAACTTGACTTATTGAACTGTCAAAGTCATCAAGTGCAAAATAGGAATGGCACTATATGCGTATAGCTCTATCTCTCTTTCGCAGTAGATGAAGATGTGCATTGAACGAACCTGTTTATTAACATAACACTGATGACCAACCGGGCAGTGATTAAGGTCACAGTAAATTGAGGATAATGGTTTGTTTTTATTGTGAGAGTAGGCCATTCAAGCTGTCACTACGAAATGTCATTTTTTTATCATTTATTGTGTTAGTAGACTTTGCTGTAGTCAAATATTTATTCTGTTCTTTGAAATAAAAAGTAAACATAATATTTATTTAAATGTGCATGTGAATGATCTAATTAAAATAAGTGATTTGTGACTTCGACTTTAATCAAAGTTGAAGTCACAAATCACTTACTTGACCACTCACTCAATCACTACTTGTTTGTCTGTAGTATAGAATAAGTTTTCTATTTATTTATAGAAAACTTATTCTATGCTACAGACAAAATCATACGCAAACAAAAACTCAAAGCATATTTTTTTCTCAATTAAACCATTTAGAGGCGACTTTTGAATTTATCAAAGAGTCGGTCAGATAGTTGAAAGCTTGTTGCCCATTCCAAAACGTAGATCTCTATGGAGAACGGGCAAGAAACACAAAGACACTCTTTTAAATCAAGATATTACAAAATCCTGGGTACATTATGGTTGTTGCTTTTAAATTAAAATAACAATATTATTAAGTAGTATTTAAATAAGTGGAGATGACCAGTATCAATCGACGGCGCGGCGCCGATTTACGAACATAACACGTGGATCAGCACCATTCAGCTCAACCATTATGTAGGGAACCGAATGATCCAACAGTGGCGCGTGTTATGTTCGCTAAAACTGAGACATTTAAGTGAGCATGACATGCTCTCAAATGCCATGCTCTTTCAAGTCAACATAGTATACATTATAATAACATAGTAAACGGATCTAAGGTACTCACATTTATAAAATTGAAAAAACTCTTGCAACGCACAATAATATAGAGATGAATAAAATGTCTGTACCAAAAAGAAAAGAGAATCATTAATAATATCTGATTAATTTCTATTGAAATATTCAAAAATTCAAACGTGATTGTCAGAAAAAAAGGGAAGCATCTCCTCCAAATTATAAAATTAACTAGTGAGCACAAGTGGCTGTGAAGCAGGACCAGCATTAGGCCAAGAATTTGTATTTAAGATGGTATAATCATCCAATTATTCAAATATGATTTTACTAAGCTAAGCGCAAGTTTACCAGGTTCGTATTGCTCAAGTTTCTTCGTGATTCACGCAATCTAATGCCTTGGAAAGGTCACAAAAGACGTCTTTTGCATCTTGTACCTAACACACTGCCTCAATTGACAAAAACGGTAACCTGTAATATAATGTATTATGGATGAACCTAACGCCAATTGTAAGGCACGATCCCAAACTCTAGTCTGCTATGAGTTTATAACAGAAAAATTTGTTTCCTTTGAACCTTTATTTTTCATACATAGGCATTGAATATCGATGTATTACATCAATAAACACAACCAGTACTAAAGAATATTGGAAAAAGATTTTTCTAAAAATATATCAAAGGTTTCCGAATCATGTTCTAGAGTTATGTTCCTCAGGATTAGGTGACAAATGGCTTGTGAAAACGATATTTACTTAGTGTTTAGTAGTTAACGATGCTTGAAGATTGGTTAGCAAGTTCTGGCACTACGTGGTTTATCTTAGGTCGTGTGCACGTCCAGTGTCTGAATATCTAAGGTCGTGTGCACGTCCAGTGTCTGAATATCTAAGGTCGTGTGCACGTCTTTAGGTTCGATCAAGCAAACCTTTTGTTCTGTTTTGTTTTATCCTTTTGCCATATTCTGCTAATTGAAAATAATAGATACAATAAAACCATTGTATCTCGCGTACATCTCCGTTTCATTTATAAAACGGGTTTAATCTGACGAATGGAATTGACAAAACGGAATAGGAAAAAAAATTGCGTCTTCTCAAAATAAAACTTCTTTTTGAACCCCTTTTTTATTATTATCTTATTTAAATTATAAGCATAAAACTTAGCGATTATGTTGCTGTCTCTTAATCTTATTAAAAATACTTTTTATTTGAGTTAAAACAACAAAATTTACATCTGACAGAAATGTATTAAAAAAACTTTGTACAATTTTCTTAGATAGTATCAACGCTTTAATATGTCCTTGTAGCGTGTCTCGACCCCATAAAACCGCTATATAAAATAGTCCAGGGCCATTCTAGAGGTCAAATAGGACAATCTGCAATAAATGGTGCCGAATGGCCGTCGACCTTTGAAAATGTCTCATGCACTGTGTTGTAAAAGATTAAGTTGGGACGAAGATTTGAATTTTTTTGTTCCTTTTTAAGTGTGTAATTTTTTTTATTTGAAAAGATTTTGCCAAATAAAAAAGATAATTTTAAAGTATATAGTTTGGGTTAAGCACGCAGTACCGAGTAGACATTATTTGACTCCTCAGGCGATAAATAGGTATTTGAAGTGTCTGACGTGACCTGGATTTACTCTGAATTTTCACAATACCGACTAAAAACTTTTTACACTAAGATAAAGCCTTTAAACTAGAGGCAAAGGAAAAATAAGGTAGACCTACACCGATATTCTAGGTCATAACAGGTATTCAAAGTCGTCAGAATTAAAGAAATTATGAGGTCCCTCGAATGAGTGTGAGTCGAAGTCACAAATACGTCAATATTTTAATATAAACTCTTCAAAAGACATTATGAAAATCAAAGAAAATACGCGAGTCATGGTTAAAACTTCCTTATTGATTACCTCAAGGAAGCCTCAAGTTAGATGCCGACGTACCTTATGTTTGACAGTTGGTTCCTCAACTCAAACTCACCTCGAGTGGGGAAACTGTATGAGATGAGGGGTAATATTACAACTATGAATTTAAAAGTATCTATCTATGTTACGTTGAGTCAAGTCGAATAAATCATGAGGTTTTGAGTTAACTTTTGACAAATAAAGTACAGACGACCTAAAGGTAAAAATAAATGTAGAAGTATACCTACCTACATATATAGGTAAACAGCTAAAGAAATTGCCAGCAAAATATGCACGTGAAGTCTAGCCAACAACAACCTCAAAACAAAACACAAACACTTCGATTAAAAGCACATTGCTAGTCGCTCGAGGCACAATATTACGTGGTAACTGCAGCTTTGCAAACAGAGCCAGTTTGTGAACCAATAGCTGCGAACGTAGTCAGTTTGTGAGCCAATAGCCTGGCACCTTAGGGATCTGTTCTCCAATTAAACGCAAGTTGCAGAACAATAAGCAACTGATACGTTTACAGAGCTGGGATTCACTTGGAAGCAATGCACTCCATATCTTTGTTAACTACTTTCTGGGGAACAGGGAGTCGGTAGTTTGTAGCTAGTAATGAAACAGGTTGTTTATTAAAACGTGTATAACGACAGTGTACAATAGTGTTAAGAAATGTTTGAAGGGTAGGTAGGTGCTATACATTTTGATTGGGTAGGTAAGTTTTTTTGTGTTTCATACTCAAGAGTAACATAATATAAATGGTTGGTAGGAAATTTGTTGATTTTATTGGTTAGGTACGTTTAGATTGTACTGCGAGTAAAACGACGACTAGTGTGCATATTTAGGGCGAATTTCAGAAATGAAACTGAACGCGTTCACCACATCTAAACGTGTTCAGGTGCTGTCATTGTCAAAATTGCTATGGAATATTGACACTGACAGCTCTTGTACTTGATTTAAAACTGCTGATTGAGTTCAGTTTCATTGGTAAAATTGGCACTTAGATAAAACGGTTTAAATTTAAAATAAAAATAAAAAAAACCTTCATGCCCGTTCATTCCATTCTTCATTGAGACTCTTTATGACTTCAACTTTAGAATATCATATACAAATAAAATAAAGCCGTATAATTAATAAAAAACTCACTATTCCATTTTTCCCACTCAGCATAAAGCGCTTTATTCGTCACTCCTAAGTTCTGACGTCACAAGTACGATTCAATGCGCCTACACGGACCATGAGACTGCAATTTACCGCCAGACGTGTCTATTCTCTCCTTTTGTCATTGCTATAGATCTATAGTTGCCTGACAAATCATTTGCTTCAATAGAATAAGCTATAAGTGAAAAAGATCCAGCTGTATTTGAGCAGAAGATATTAAGGGTTCGTTAGAATGGTCTTAGATTGGAGAATGATGTTACTTAGATGCTGTTACTGTAGTAAGGCACATTACTATGCAAAAGGTTCGCTTGGTCGCTTTTGAGGGCTACCTTTTGTATAGGTGCGAACCTATTTAAGATTGAATATGTGTTGTCTTAATAAGATAAGGCAAACTAGTTCTACGGGTTCGTCTTTATAACTATGTATCACAGAGACAGCTTTAGTAGATGTAAGTAGGAGAAAAAACCACCTTCGCGTTATAAATGTAAAACAAGAAATACATTAATAAGAAAATGACATAAAACACACACGTTACAACAAAATAAATTGTGTGTGCACCTACAAAAAACTAATTAATTAAAACCCATATAAAACGCCGCATTCATGACTCCTTTTACTAAAGCAAAAACGAAAAACTACATTACCATAATACCTGAGAGAAAAATTACAACGCGCACTAAAAGTTCGCAATGTAGCCTCACCGTTGCGGGGTAAGTGACGTTCCTAAAAACTGCTTTTAATTTAAAACCGCAACGTATTGTCCTTTCCAACAGGAAGCGGTCGCGTCGACTCGGTTCTGTTACAGGAAATTGCGGCCCCCACGCCGCGACCCGTCTCAGTTAAGCTTAGTATGCACGGGCGACGTATCGCGTAATCGCTATGTGCGTTCTGAAGTTGACACACCTGTACCTGCTCCGCATTGATAATGCTAAATTTGATACAGTTTATAGTACTTAGTATGTTAAGTAAAGTGTCACGTTGTTTAATTTTATAATAAGGGTTTAGATTAATTGTTTGTCTTAGTGATGAAGACTTTGTTGTTAACAATTTGTCGCGACTAAAGTGAAATGAGAATGTAGACTCGCGGATTGATACTTACTAACATACATAAAATCACTCGTTCTTCGCTTGCAGAAACTACAGAACGCCGCTTAGAGATTCAAGTTTTATAACATTCTGATGCCAAATAGAAACTGCGTTATTTTATGAAATATCCAAATGGCATCACCACGCCCTTTGTGAAACCTTGTGATTACCCATGGCTCTAGCTGTAGTGTTTTTTTTTATGGGAGGTCATTTACAGGCTATTTTACTAGTAATAACGCTGATCGTGTCAGCGTCGCAAACATGCGTTTCCGAAGCCATTTTATGGCTGCTGGGAATATTTTAATCTTCTACGATGTTGCAAATTTATGCATCATTGTTTCGCTCAGGTTTGCCCTAGCCCATAAGTGTTATATTCTTACGCAACAGAATATTAGTTGTTCCCAAAGTAGATGAAAATGGTATAAGTCAGCCGCTTGACCTCAATATGGCTATCTAATATTTATCGCTCGGGTTACTAGATAGTAGTTTATGCTTTTAGAAAGAAGGAAGGAAGAAGGCGTAGCTTGGCAAGACCGTAGAATTCAAACCGAAGTTTACATATTATTTATAAATGGATTTAGATGTTTTCCCGTAACCGGGTTAATTGTGTTAAATTAATTTGCTGTGCCCTTACAGGGCCATATTTATGTACCAAACTTTATGCCCTTTGTAACATAGGTTTACAATATGAAATGCAATTAATAAATGTGGTGTAATGTGGTAGCCACAACTGGCGAAATGTGGGAGTTTTAACACAGGCGTACCCCGGAGACACACGGGGCACAGACGTACCCCGGAGACACACGGGGCAAATTCGTACCCCGGAGACACACGGGGTACAGGCGTACCCCAGAGACACACGGGGGGCAGGCGTGATGTTACGTTGTGTTTAATAAAACAACCATTTATAAAGATCGTCTTTATTATAAAACCATTTATTTCAAAAGCACTGACAAGCACAATACAAAGTTGGTAAGACATTAAGAAGTAGAAAAGATATTGATTGACAAATCTAAATTAGAAAAGTTTTATAACTCCGGGTCCCTTGAGAACAGCGGAGGTACTTAATTGAGTACCTATCTGTTATAAACCGGGCTTAAGTTATTGGAATTCGATATAACAAAACTGGTGGCTAAGTAATTGATGTCCCGATTGCTTACTATATAGCTTATGATATATATTAATTGTGAATCGAGTTATATTGTTTATCATATTTTAACTATTAGGCTCGCCTAATTATCACACGTCAATACGATATTTTTGTTTTTCTACAAAAGGCAACGTTTTATTTTGTGAAGGTAAGATTTTTTTTTTTTAGATAGCTTGTCGGTTTTGATTTACAGAATGTATTCTCATAAACACATAACAAAGAAACACATAACATAACATCACGCCTTGTTTTCTTGGTTGGGTAGAGGTTTACCTCTGTATAATACACCCGCATTTCGCCAGTTATGTTTTTAAGTCCCATGTAATAGGGGGCGAGCCTATTGCCATAAACCGGGCACAAATCCATACTCCGGGCTGCTACTGAGATATTCCAGATAGAAAAACCCAATAACACGTTACCCGACCTGGGAAACGAAACCAGGACCTCATTCTCAGCAGTAGCGATTGCGACCGCTAGACCATCGAGGGAGTTCTCATAAAACACACATATAGTTCAATAAACAGTAGGTATACAAATAAATAGTGAGTCGTTATAAAGAAAATAGAAATATTTAAAAGTAAGCGTCTAAAGATTTTAAATGACAATGCCAGTTCCTGCCCCAGCTATTTACAATGAAAATAATTCTGTTAATTAATGAAAATAATTGTAATGATTTAAGGACCTTTTCACAATACATTGTTCTTCAGTAGAACTTGTCGATTACAAATCAACGATAAAAGAAATCAAACCCCTGAATTTCCTATTGCGTTACCTACTTATTGCGCATGATACACAACAAAAAAAGTTTCAAATACCTGTAAAATAAAAGCTCATTTAAGATTCTAATAAATAGGATAATGCGTAACGTACATGTTGTTTAAATCGGTTTTTAACATTTATAAACTGCACCTAACCAATAATTAATGTCAATATTGTTTTAAGGTTTTAACAGAAACCGCAAGTTCTACATTAGGAAAAGTGTTTAGTTAACAGTAATAAATAAGCTTTAAGATGCTGCATATTGCAGGCCTGTAAATGACTTTTTGATTTAAGTGGGACAAAGTTCCATAGACTTTCTGGCATTGTTCTTTACCCAAAAGCTTATTTATCACACAAAGTTGTTCACTTAGGTATCAGCAGATTTATCCCAAAACAGGTTATATGAAAACCAAGAACACAGCAGTATTACTTACAAGTATACAACCAGAATAAAGTAAATAATAAAACAAATATTGTCGCTTCTTTGCCTTTGTAGCAATTCATGTTTCTGTCTTTTGACTAACGTATCGGTTGTGACTATAAAGATAGTTGTTTAACAGAGAAGAAAACAGAATTATTGCGCAAAAAAATCCTTGAAACAAATAGTGTACTGTTTGAAACACTACACAATTTGTTAGTCGAAGCCATAAATTGTTATCGCGAGACAATTCTAAAGGATAGCTGCGCGAGTGTAAAGTAAGCTTTAGGATAGCTGCGCTGTTGTATGCTTAATTAAATTCTGCGAATCATAACTCTTTTTTAATGGAACAAAAGGGTTTGATTTTTTATTTTTGTAAAAATGATTGTTTTTTTTATGACGTGATATTTTTCAGAGCTGGGTCCTATTGTAAAAGTTGTTTATTTGCACGCCGTATTTTACAAAAGTAAACCTTCCTCTTGACGTGGATCAAAAGGCTGCCCAACTTGAATGGAACTAGACAACACAGAACTGGTGCCCTGAGACAGTGAGGCACGGCAGTCCACGTAGGAGATGGCGGGAAGAGCTGGACAGGTTCCGTGAAAAACTGGAGGGAGGACGCGCGGGCTCACTAAAGATGGAAGTAGTGGAGGGTGACCTTTGCCCAGAAATGGGACAGTGTGATAAATAGCTTAATAAAGTACAAAAAATTTATCCCGATACTAAATATCAGCTCAAATCTAAGTTACAGAAATATCTTCTAAAAATAACTTATCGCAATACGGAGGATCTTCTGTTGGGAAATTTTAGCAATTTATATGTATAGGTACATAAAGTTATTTATAAAAGATAAATTATGATAATTACTATACTCTTGCATACGCTCGCACACTTACTCATACTTCAATTACAGTCACATACACTATCAAAAACATACACACTCCCTCAAACACCCACACACACATATTTCCTTAAACACACTATAGACAAACACAACACTTTCTTTCAATGTTTTTTTTTCTTTTTTTGTTTCTCTTGGACTTGCCTAATTTGTTTTTGTATTTAATTTGTGTCCTATATACTGTATGCACATCACTTTGTAGGGACACTGGCTTCTAAGATACAGGTACATAAACCTAGTTTAGAAATCAGGGTTTTATACTCTGGACCACCATCATAAGTCAGTTTTAGATTTAAATTATGTAAATGCATTTATGGAGAAATAAAGACTATTATTATAAAGATTAAGTGTGGGCTAGTAAAAAAAAACATTCCTCTCTTGTTTGTATACTAAAGTCTTTCAGAGCGGCCTTTCTTTCTGTCTTTCTTTCGGCCTTGACGGCCAATCTCAACGGAGACCAACCTTCGGCGCGGGAGATATTATATTGCACAAGACAAGTGTGTGCGCAGACACAGGTGCGCTTACTTTTCCTTCACTCTCATAGTCCGATGGGACGCCAATCCGACACGACCGGAGTGAGATCAGGCGCAGAACCAACGGCTTAACGTGCTTTCCTTGGCACGGTGGTATCACACCGCCAACTGCCAAACTCCGGGCTGCAACTAAGAAATTCCTAATGGAAAACCCCAATCACGAGATCAAACCGGGCAGTTTGTATACTACCAACTGCCCGAAATGAAAACACAATCAAAATTGTATTAAATCCCAGTCACAGAGCGACAATGACCACTTAATTTACAAATTATATTATAACTCGGCAATAAACATAAAATATTTAACATCGGACGAAGTCACGACAAAGTCGCTTCTAACAAATTAATTATCAAACTCGTAGTGACGACTTTTACGAGTATATTACTGTAGCTCGAAAAGTAATCACTCCCAGGGTGGATGGTGTTGTAACATTAAATGATATCTTCATTACTGAGTTATATTTTGAATGAAATAATTAAAAATGTTGGCTTAACGTCACGGCTGAGAATGATAGTCACGCGATGTTATAGCCGCACGTTTTCAGATAGGCGTGACGGGTTTTGTCTACCGAAATTTTAAACCTTATTTTTCACTGAACAAGGTCGGTTTTACTATGTCGTCGTTAACACAGGAGTATTCGCTTTTGGGGTAATAACAACTTACTTCAATCATTAATTCATTTTCCTTTGTAGTGATTATGGATATATTCCCTGGCGAGTTTGAGGCTTATTTTCATGTTCGTTTCTATTAGAATACGTTGGTCTTTATGTAATAACCTATTATTTCCTTACTTTATCGAACGAAATATAACAATAGTCTAACAGATAAATAAATCATTATTTTTTATTTTACTTGTGAGCTCTTATTCAAAAATAGCTATTTATAGCCTTAGTTAAAGGTGCACTTACTAAGTTTACTATTAAACACTGATCAGTAGATCATTTATAGTATAATTGAATATTATACATTTGTGGCGCCATCTATATCACCACATACCAACTACGCATCGTACTGACGTCACGCAAAAATCCTGCATCTCGCAAGCAGAGTTTACCGCGCGACTAGCATATTTGAAATGACCCGACATCAATCTTTGGGCAGAATCCTCCTTTTTCTATACAGGACGAGTGAATCTAGTTCCTTATAACTCTATAGTTTTCCAAAGATAAACTGCATAACAAGTAAATAATATTGAAGAAAAGGCATGCAGATCAAGTATATTCTACATTATGACAGCAACAAGATAGGTCTGTACAAAACCAGATTTAATCCATTAAGCTTTTACAAGAAGTAGGTTATCTTTATCTTCAACTACTGAGAACTGAGAATCATTATTATTTTGCTCTTTTTACGGTATACAACTTCAGTTTTGATTACAAAAACAAAACCTCTGTGACAGACAAACAAAGAAGTGATCTTATAAAGGTACCGTTTTCCGTGATAACCCAAAAAAATTAAGTAATTAAATTTTACTTACTTTTAAAACATTGACTGGAGCAAATAGTTTTCTTGCTACGAAATTAGGACGAAATTAATTTTTGCGACAAAATTTTGCGTAACATTTTTCTTTAAACTTCGCCAACCGTATAATGTGCATGAAATCTTATAATATTATAATGGCGTGCTCGCCCCACATTCAAGCCAGAAAAGTTTTAAATAATAACCTTTTACATTTTTCATTTAAAATTATGACGTCATATGAAATAAGTCACGGCATTTGTTGTATTAAAAGAGGCTATTTTAAGGGTTCTAAAGGAAACCATGAATAGTTGCGTTCGTGGAAGAAAAAGCTGTTCAAACCTGGCCAGAAAATCTGCAAAATAGCATAAAGTTATAGGATGTGTATAGGCTGGAGTGAGGCAGGTTGGCCTGACCTACCCTCGGCTCTTCAATCTGCTCAGCAACACTTATCAAGGTTGTTACGTAGACGGAGTATGCGTCAATAATATCAGTTATGCTGATGATATAGTGTTGCTGAGCCCCTCGATTAACGCAATGATATACGTGCTTACGACATGTGAGAGGTATGCGAAGGCTCATGGGCTCAGATTACATTTTCAAGAAATGTCACATAATAATCTTTAAGGTGGCACTAAAATTTACCCAATTACACCTCAGTTGAAACTTTGCGGAAGTTCTTTAGAGCAAGTCACTTCTTTCAAGTATCTGGGCCAATGGGTTTCCGAAAACTTGAAAGACAGTTTGGATATTGGTCGTGAGCGCGTGGTGTTGGTTGTCCGCTAAAATATATTGGATACAGTAAAGGCTACACTGTTTACAGCGTACTGTCAGTCGTTCTATAGCAGAAGAAGTCGTTCTTGCAGTCTGTGGGTCAACTACACGCAGAGGACATACAGCGCTCTGCACTTTCAATACCATAATGCATTTAGGGTGTTGTTGGGGTTGCTGCTCTACTGCAATACTTCCAGCATGTTCGCAGAGGCGGGAATAGATGGCTTTCATGCACAAGCGATACGCCTCCATAACGCGCAGGTTGCGAGCCAGCCCCAGGAGCATCCTGAATGCTACAGCAGATAGGTGGGACAGCCCCATACTGGGGCCTGCATGCCAGTGTGGCGTAATAATAAAATAGTTTGTGTTGATTCTCTGGTATTTGTAAGTACTAACACTAGTTTCTAAGTCGTTTGTATACTAACAAAGTGGACGTTATGGCTCCGAAATAAAAGTGTTTTAATTACCATTTCAAGCCTGTTTTCCCCGAAGGGTAAGGCAGATCCACACATACATTATACCAGTTAAGTTTAAGTCCCATGTAACAGGGGCGAGCCTATTACCATCAACCGGGCACAAATCCAGACTTAGAGCTGCTACTGAGAAATTCCAAATGGAAAACCCAATAACACTTTGCCCGACCTAGGAATCGATCCCAGGCTTGCGCTCACCAGACCAACAAGGCAGTCAACTAAATAAGTTAGAATAAAATTCACATAGCTGTAGTCAAAGTAAAAATAAATATGAACCTACCTGTATACAACTATACCTAGGATTTTTACACTTGATTCTAAGGAAACGAACGTGATAACCTGCATTTCTCAAAGATTTTCACTAAATACGTGTCTAAACGATTTGAGTGCTCTGTGATTGTACAAGAATTTATAAATGAGGTCAATTTCATTACAGAAGTAAATGTTGCCTAATTATTTAACGCGCTGTCTTTTCGGGCGAACTGTGCTGT
Organism: Dasypolia templi; assembly: GCA_963555695.1. Taxonomy (NCBI): domain Eukaryota; kingdom Metazoa; phylum Arthropoda; class Insecta; order Lepidoptera; family Noctuidae; genus Dasypolia; species Dasypolia templi. Next base: position 2,390,616 of record OY743144.1, read on the forward strand.
TGCTAGGCAACGGCTGGGTATCTGTTAATAGACTTAACTTTAGGTGGATAGCTACATTATTTAGACTGAGTTATTCTCGGGCTAAAAGGTCACCGAAATACCCCTAATCCCACATTAGAGTTAGGACATTTGGGGGTCTAAGACCCTTATGTAGATGACAAATATTGGCGGATTCTGTTGTAACTGGCCTGTATTTTGCTGTTTATATTGTGATCTTGAATTGGTCAAATAAGAAATGACTTTTGAATTTTGACAGTTCTTCTTTTATTCCTCTCAAGCTCGCAATTTACCTACTGCAAAAGCAAGAGCCTTTTATGTATAGGTATCTCTATGAGAAAAGGGATGAGTACCACTTTTGTTTATTGAGTTTTGCCATGTTGTGATCTGCAAAAAAAAAAAATATCTGCAGTCCTAGTTTCATCGTAAGTAAATTTTTAAAAATTTTGATCGAAGTTTTCGCAGCTTGTGGTAGGAGTAAAATTCTAGGATTGTATGTTATGCCCCCTCCATGCGACTTCTGATTTTACATTATAGAAACAGACAGAGAGAGAGAGAGAGTTAGTTTTCATAGTTTTCGAGAAATCTGAAGTAATTTTCATGTTTTTCAAGGGCGCTGAAGCTGATAGTGAGGTCAACCTGAAAATCCAAACCAGAGGCTGAAAAAAATATGAAAAAAAAGCGTAAGGAATTACGTTCCTGACGGGGGTCCCCCGACACCACACGTTTTTTATATATTTTAATATACGCTATTCTAAAGTGGGTACATAAGAAGTAGACCCGTCCACCTTTGGATCATTATGTCAATAACGACACTTATACTTATACTTGTCAATAACCATCACAAGAGACAAGCGTTAGGTGCCCTACACATCCACGCTACACTACAACCGAGCAACCGTACCCCAAAATTAAACCAATACTAAGCTACTACCATAATAGATGGTCGGATCTCAGTGGAGCCGAAAGTCCATTACTCAGTATCGAGTAGTATCGAGTCATTAATCGAGCCGCTGACGATTAACGTTGCGATCGTTAATCAAATGAATTTGGATTCAACCAACTCGCTGCAATGGCTTTCCGATATATACGATAACAATGTCCTGTTGTGCTGCGTATAATTTTGCATGATTCTGGTTGATGAAAAAAATTCCACCTGCCCTCGTGAAATTTCTGGTTCCCCCAAGCCGTCGCATCGCATTACCTGCTCGCGCTATTGCTTCGTTTTCGCCAAGCGTTCTCTCTGACTTATTTTCTTTTTGTTCGGTTCATAATGGTCCTATCATGACGAAAATAGCATATAACCTTTCCTCATGAATTATCAATTAATTATTCAAATTATCATCCCTATCCAAACATGCGGAGAATATATTCGGGGAGCTGACGCGGGAGGCGACGAACTTAGTCGAAAGGACGAACGTGCTGCAGGCCAGGATAGACCGGTTGGCTATCAAGGTCACGCAGCTCGACTCGGGATTAGAGGAAGGTGAAATCTGGAATGGAAATGTAAAGTACTGTTTTTGGCAAATAAACATTTTCTGGTACTGGATTTAAAACCCTTACTAGCAGACCCTTACCTAAAAGAACACATGCAAGGCTGATCGACCTATAAATGTCAAAACAAACATTATTAACACTTTCACTGTACATTTAATGAAATTGGAGCATGTACCTTTTTATAAGAGCTGCCTCTATTGTGTCTGTTTTGCGGAGAGATAACGTGCTTGAAGGGTATGTAGGAACATTATTAATTAAATAAAAACCCTTTCAAGTTTTCTATTTCGGCTTATAAAACAACATACATGTAGCTGATACATAATGTAGAGATCGTCGGATGCATATCCTGAAGTTAAATTTTTAGTAAAAGTAAGGAAGCGGCTTCTTATTTTTTTTTAATTTGCAATAAAAGAAGGATTCCTGGAACATCGGAAATGCATAACTAGTCGGGTGTATAGTAAGGAAAGTATCCTGCTAGTATACTACCTATGGTGGTTTGCAATATTAAGTATCCTATCCGAACTAAAATTATAAATGCGAAAGAAAATTTGGTTTGTTTCTTACGCTATCACCCCAAAACGGCAGAACGGACTTGGATGACATTTGACACACAGATAGACCATGAAATACGTAAGGACAAAGGCTACCTTTCATGCTGGATTGCAGACGAAGTCACGAGCATCAGCTAATGTACCAATAAATGTAGCTTACTGACAATAGTATAAGCTTACCTACAGATTATGTCGATACAGCGTTAATCAGGAATGTTTAGTAAAATTTAAGAGTGTGGTACAGACCATAAAACTCTACAACTTTCTCCATTGGACCAATATCGTAATAAGAAAAATATATAAACACCTACTCGACCCAAATGTATGGGACCATTTCTTATGGAGAAAGTTGTTCAGTTTGATGGTCTGTACCATCATCATCTGCCTACCCTAGCTCGGCTTCCAGTCTAAAGAGGTGCAGCTAAATACCAGTACTTTACATGGAGTGACTATATCTGACTCCACAACCCAGTTACTGGGTTATACGATACCCCTTGGTAAGACTGTTTGTCAGACCACCGGGCTTCTGAATACCCCTAACGACTGCCAAAGATCCACGAATGACAGCTGAGACCAACGGCTTAACGAGCTTTTCGAGGCACGGAGCTAACCGTAGCATAACCTGATCGATCGTCCCATGCAGCTGTTAGTACTTACCCACAAACCTCTTTTAGAAAGGGTCTCGTTTGTGCACTCCCGTTTGTTTCATAGAATAATGCTATACCTACGCGGTCAAATAACCGACCAAAATTTTTCTACACTTAGGGGGTCAAGAATCATGTGCTGATTTCATGGTTAGCCACTATCGGAGGGGTTATAACGTAAAACGAATATTGAGGATGATATTCTCGTACCTTACATGTTTGTTTTTATTTTACTATTTTAATTTTACTATTATTTTTATATCTGATTAGTAGGTTATTATTGTAATCTTTTTTTAAAGTACGCTGTACCGGTACAGCATCTTAATAATTATTTGCTGCATAGGTCGACGTCATAACGTCAGCGCCGGCTATCGCTGAAAACCAGCGCTGGGGCTCTGTCTTGCATAGGGTTGTAGCATTATGCTGAGCGATAGATAGATAGTGACGCATGTTTCCTACACCCTTTTTTTTTTAGTTTTTTTTTTTTGCGTTATGTTTACGGCAAATAAAAGTTTTTCTTTCTTTCTTTCTTTCATGGTTACACGTTGTGCGTCGAAGTTCTTGCCACCCTGCATAGTAAGCAATGATATGGTCGACGATGATGGACATTTAAAATGACAGCTGCGCGCACAGATTATCAAAGGCTAAAGGCGCGTGAGCATTATAAATTTTGTTTATTGTATTTATTTTGTTGAACACTTATCTAGTTACTATGTGTATGTGTTTTATTTTAATCTTAGCGTTTGCTGCAACGGTTGACGTCATTCAAAGCCGGCTGTCGCTGAAAACCAGCGCTGGGGCTCTGTCTCGCATAGGGTCGTAGCATTAAGCTGAGCGATGACCACTGGATCACTGCGTCATGTTTACCGCAAATAAACGTTTTTTCTTTCTTCTTCTTTAGAGTATGAGTGAACTTAATACCTTGTTCCTCATGCCTCTCTAGGTATATAAGGATCACTTGTAAACTCCATTAGATTTTGTTCAAAATCAAATCTTTAAGTACCTACATAGTACGGTTATAATGAACTACACATTCGTAATTAAAGTAACATGTTAAATTCCAAAGGAAACTCAATATAACATTGGATATCGAAACTTATTCGAAGCACACACGTTAAGACTGAAATAAATAAAAATGCTGTCTCTCTGTGAAAAATCTGTCAAAATGCTTAACATGAGTTCTATCAGAGTTTGCTGAAATAAATTGAGACTTAATATTTATGTTGCAAATTCCCGATTTGCATCATTTTCAGTATAACCTTTTTACCCATTTCTTTTTCTCATATGTATACGTCCTCCCAATGTTTTCATTTAATTGGATCCCGTGCTGTTATTAAAACGTATTAACGTCCGTCTCAATTATAACGAACCGACGCGACGAATTTTTAAGCGGATAAAACTTATTTGAAACAGAATGTGATGTTGAAACGATAAACGCGATTTCGATGATTCTGTTGTGATTCGACGTTATTAAATGTTTTTAAATCACGTTTTGCTCAAGTTCGTTACGAAAATTAAACTGTTAGGTATTTCTAACACTATTGCGTCTGATCATTCATTATTTTATGAAAATTTATTTTTTTAATGTACTTACCTAGCAATGGTTTCCCCATTGCTAGGTAAGTACATAAAAAAAACATTTACATTACAGTGAATACATTCACAAAAAGTGACACTTTGAACTAAAATCACTCGTCGAATTTAATTTTCTCGATTTTCACGTGCAAAGAAAACATGTTATAAATAGCAAATAACAGGACTCCTCAATAAATCCAGTGCGTATAAAAACTCGGGGCGTAGATATTAAATTTTCAAGCCAACGCGGTAATCCTGAAATATCAGGATTTCAGCACATACATTTATAATGAAGTGCAGAAATTCGGCGAAATACCATAGGGATAGAGACGTGCTCTCGACGCGGTCAGATTAAATATGTTTGAGACGCTTTTAGTCAAGCTGAAAGCTAAATTTTAGTTTTGTGTCGCTATTTTATGCTTTAAAAACGGTTCAAAAACATTTTCGAGTTTTCAACGTATAACATGTTTATTTATTTATACAAAAAATCCGCAGCTCTTTAACAATTCCTTTATTTATATTTATTTGTTTTGTTGTATATAGTCAGTTTGCTAGATGCTCCCCAATTACTTGCCTTAGTTTTGGACATGACCATGTTCAGTAGTTTTAAGCTAAGTCTCTGAGATTAGCTTTAAGATTTAGTCTTTTGTAACCATCTCTTCATATTCCTAAGTTAGTAGTATTTTTGCAGGTTACCAGGTAAAAATATTTAAAACAAAATACCTTCTAAACTCGATAGCATAGTTTATTTACAAACATAACGATGAGTCTTACTAACAATATTGTTCTTACTTCTAACTTCAAATATACCGTTCCGATACTCGTTCCAAAGAACGTATATACATGCAACCAGTGTTTCTAATTTAAAGTTTATAATTGTATTCTGTTTTTGATAAGTATATATATAGATAAACCGTAAGTAGTTTGAAACTTAACGCTTTTAGCATTAAGTTCTGAGTATACATTGAGTGCGAACTCGTATTAAGCTTATAGTTTCAACATTAATTCCCAAGGCAAAGTGAGTACTGTGCCAAGTGGCACTCAATGTATCATAGTTCAGTATTTAATACCTTAACTACTAGTGAAAGCCAACTACTACTTGAGACTTTACAGGTCATGTTAATAACTTTAATGTTAGAAGCAATTTGTAGTGGCTAGAATTAGATTTTGATAAGGTTCATGAATCAATCATGACTCAACCTAAACCAATGAATGAATCAATGAAATAACAAACTCGGCCAATCACTAAAAGCATAAGCTAAAAAACATTCGGCAATATAGAATTCTGATATGATAAGATAAGATAATATTTATTTGCTTAAACATGTGTCATACACACAAGAAAATAGATGCATGCAAGATGGTAACAACATTATTGGGTACAGACATGTTTACCACATGATGTGACGTGCAAATGTCAAGAAACTATTACAATTTAAAACATTCTCTTTCAAATAATAATAAATTAAGGAATTAAAGAGTAATAGTAATATTGTAATAAATTTAAAATAACAATAATCATGTCAACAAAAAATAATAACAATAAATATAACATAACATCACGCCTTGTTTCCCCGAAGGGTTGGGCAGAGGTGTACCTATAGTACACACACATTTCGCCAGTTATGTTAGGGGGCGAGCAAAAATAACAATAAATTAAGTAATTAAAGAGTAATAGTAATAAATTTTAAATATCAATAATAATGTCAACAAAAAGTAATAAAAAGATCCAAAAAAATAATTAAACTATTCGTTTGTAAATTAACAAACACAAACAATTAATAATCAACTCAAATAAGCTACTATGTCAATACAAATCTTTCCTCTAGGAACTCGTTAATGCTATAGTATGCTTTATTTACTAAATATATATTCAGTTTACTTTTCAAGTTACGTTTACTGAAAATTACGTTTTCGATAAAATATTAATAAATATTCAACATTCTCAATTCGCTACTCACGTTTTAAAACTTCCAAGTATTCAAAGATTACAGTTCCGTCCAAAAAACAGGTTTTTAATAACATATTACATTCGACAAAACACAACAAAGGCAAACCTTACCTTCATTTGTGTGAGTTTTTCCCGAACCGAAACAAAAGTTCACAGTCATAATCAGCACTTGATAGTAAGTCGAAAATAATTGCACCCTGTCATACGGGCTGACACGTCAACGTGCAGGTTGATTAAAAACGATTAAGGTGAATACCAGCGTGTATTGTTAGTGCACGACAGATCGGGGTCACTGACGTCACACCCGTAGTCCAGTTACAAATGTGGAATAAATAAAGGACGGTAACAGCACGAGCAAAAATAAACTTAATCGTCCTAGTTTCAGAGCTGGTATTACTTTGGTAAGTAAAGTAATAAGAATCAGAGCGAATTTTCGATATACATATAAAATTGGGAAGGCTGCGGTCGTATTTTTTATAACTTGAGAAATACAGATGTAATCGCTCGTAGATCTTTCGTTACGCAAATATAAACAAGTGGGAAGTCAACATCTTATTCCACAGATTTATAGAACGACGATGGTTTTAGCAGCATTTCGCCGCAAATATTTGAATATTGACGATGGATATGGTACCAATACCATAGGAACCTATGCAGTTAATAACATAGACTCAGATACATTTTGAAGGGAATAACAGCTTTTCGGATACGAATAATAAATCAAGCATTTTTTAATCAATATCTATTTTGTTAACTGTTAACAGGCAGAATTATAAAAAAGCAAAGGCAGGGAAATTATAATTTTATCAAATTGACAGTGATTTTAAGTTGACCGCCGATTCAAATTACAATTGTTATTCTTTAATAGTTGTAAGAAATGGCTATAAGTACTTGCGGTAGGTACTTTAATTACTTTAATTCATCCAAAGGGTGTATTTGAAAAATTGATTGAAAGACCGCCTATTGTGTCACAAATTGTAACATCTGTAATTTACTTAAACAGAGTATTCTGTTATTAAAATTGGCGTAGTGTGACAATTTGATTTTAAAAAAATATACCAGACTGTACATTCTGTACGGAATCGCGGGCAGAATCTTCTGAAATAAGACGGTTCTTTCTACGTCTTTGCCAAGCCAAACGCCAAAATTAATCTCAGACACCTGAACAGAAATAACTCAGTATTGAATTCGTTCAACTGGAAACCTCCCTTTTCAAAGTTTATGAGCACAATACAATTAAGGCGGGCATTGACAATAATTTCTCAATAGAAAAGCGTGCCTGTTTTTTATTTCAAAAAACGAATAGGTTCACTAACGGTAAACGTTTTTGTTTGACTTACTTCGCTGTTTGGAATGTTGTTTAATTTAGATTTTTTTATATATATTTTAATTTAATTCATTCATTCATGTTCAAACATCATACCGAATTATTTAGGTAAGCTTGATATGTCATTTCAGATATGTGTACCTAGCCATCTTCACAAATACAAAATACACAAAAAATTAACTGGTTCTGAACAAGAACTCACAACAACATAATACTCGATTTATCCGACAACAAGAAACAATAAAAAATTGCCGCCCGAATTAGTTCGCCTATAAACGTACCAAGTTTATCCGGGTGACACAATCTCACCCGGGTATTGATTTTAATTCGGCCCGGTTTGATCTTCCATACACGGCTGGCGATCCGATTATTATTAATTGAATTTATAAAGCTGTCCGGCCTTTGTTGGATCAATTGGGATGAATGTGACTTTTTTACAACAGTTAAGCTAAAATATTCGTTCGAAATAGGTTTGGAACGGATTTTATTAATATTCTCAATTCTTGCTAGTAGGTCGAGAATTTAGAGGGACATGCATAATGCGTTTGGGAATTGTTTCGTTTCACATACACATACATTCATAACATCACGCCTTGTTTCCCCGAAGGGTTGGGCAGAGGTTTAAATATAGTAACACCCACATTTCGCCAGTTATGTTTAAGTCCCATGTAATAGGTGGCGAGCCTATTGCCATCAATCGGGCACAAACCCAGACTCCGGGCTGCTACTGAGAAATTCCAGCTAGACAAACCCAATAATACTTCGCCCGACCTGGGAATCGAACCCAGGACCTCATGCTCAGCAGTAGCGATTGCGACCACTAGACCAACGAGGCAGGCAGTGTTTTTATTTTGTTTCGATTCAGTGAATAATTAATTCACGTGAGTATTAATTTATAATCAAAATGGATATTACACGGTGATATAAGTCCCTTTTAATTTCCATGTAAATTGCTCGGTAATACAGAATCACAGAATTGGTCGGTAGCTTTACATTGATCTAATAAAACAATTACCAAACGTTTAAAAATAAACGTGAGTCTATATCTGTGTATCTTTTTCACAACTAAGTTGTGGTCGTCTAACAGGATGCAGCTGATCCTTTTCTTTTGTTCCGGGTTGGAAAATCCTCATGGATGTCCTCCGCACTGGGGCGGGCGGAGGGGTCTGTCAGACTCTTACTGACTAAAAACTACCCCGGTGTTCCATCTCACACCTACGTCGGGGTCGCGGGAACAAATGATTCTTCCGCAACCCCGACTGGTGTCGCCCGCCTCCGCGGGCCTCCTCGGGTTGGGGGGTGGGAGTGAGGTGTTTGACTCCCCCCGCAACGTCTGAGAGGGGCGCGCGTGGATTACTACGCGCCGCAACCTCGGGTCCTGATGTGTGGGGGGCGGCGGACGCCCCGAGTCCGCCGTTCCTGGACCCATTTTAAGGGGGCTGGAAGAGGGCGTTGTCCGCCCTCCGCCTGCGCCCGGTGCGCCTGCTGGTGAGTGGACGAGATCTCTCTTTCCCTTTCCGCAGCCTCCTTCTGCGAGATTACTGTCTCGCAGAAGGAAACCACTGCGTCCCAGGACTCGACGCTGCCGACCATCGAACGCACTATGGTCGGCAGCGACAGGTCACTGGCTACTTCTGAGATGAGGGCACGGCGCGGCTCCTCCCAAGCGGCACACTCGGCCAGCATATGCCACGCCGTGTCCTCCTGGCAGTCGACGCAGTGGTGCCACCTGGCTTCCGGCTTCCTGTTTATGCGACACAGATACTTTCCAAAGCACTCATGCCCCGAAAGCATCATGCAGCTGATCCTGGTCTATCTAACCCCAACAGCCCAGTTACTGGGTAATACTCCATGGTAAGACTGGTTGTCAGACTTTCAGGACCCGTAACGACTGTCAAAGATCCACGAATGACAGCTGAGAGCAACGGCTTAACGAGCTTTTCGAGGCATGGAGGGGTCTCGGTATGTAAAGATGGCCACCTATCCATGTATCGATCGACCCATGCAGCTGTTGTTCCTTAGCAACGAGCCCTTCTCTAAAAATAAACATGAGCATGATATTAAATTCTTGACGTTGACAGACCAACATCCCGGTGGGTGGACGGCCTACAAGGGAAGAAGACCTGGATGAGACTCACACATACCAGGGAAGCACACAAAACGGATTAGGCCTTAAATTAAGCAGCGGGTGCCGATAATACTAATGACATAAAAAGAAAATAATATCCAGTTCCAAATAAAATACATATCAGTATCACTTGTCACTTCAGTAATCAGAATTCCAATTCTCTTACTTAAAACACTTTTTAATTCAATTCGCAATGTCATCTCAGCGACGATCAACGTCAAATTTTCGTCAATTTACATACATTTTTGACAAGTTGTCAAAAATGTATGTAAATTGATTGTATTTTCGACAGATTGGGACTGATATTAGAATGCGAACTTTCTTAAAAATACGGGTATCGTCCCTCTGATTCTCTTTTATACTTAGAGTGAACTTTTTTTTTTAGCTTTGTTATCAAGTAGGGACAATAAAATGTTATTAGTTTTGGTACTATGTGGAACTTCAAAGTAAATTAAACGTACACTAGGTTCTTGCAAGGTTTATTCGCACAATAAGTTTGACAATCAAAAATATTTTTGATTGTCAAACTTATTTTGACTGCTCTGACTTAAATTACTTGACGTAATGGCTGATTACAATTGTCATTAGTTAAGTAACGAGTTTAGTTTCAGTAGACAGATGTGTCCAAACTTCAGTTAAGTGCCAGCCTAGTGTTTCAGTTTGAAAAATCAGAAAGAACGTTCAGCGAAAACGTAGTAATAGCGTAGGCAGGCGATGCGATGCCTCATTATGTTACCTTTTAACACCTAAACCACTGAACAGATTTCGTTTTTTTTTTGGAAAGGAGATAATAGCATCCTGGGTAAGGACATAAGCTACTTTTTGTACCGGTAGCACGTTCCAATTTTGAAAAACGTATAGAAGTCAAGTTTCTGTCCAAACTATGGTAAATAAAATTTAATTATTGTTAATACACTTTGACGGTTAACTAGTAAGTTGACAATTACGGAGGAAGTAATTGGAATCACGTTCTACTTTTAAACATGCCAATTTTCAAACTAAACTCGCTAAATAAGCCTTAAATCTTACATATATTGAAACTGATAATTATTAATTTATTAATACCCCAACTCTAGCGCTGTGGCGGTGGTATTAATAATGAACTAATTAGATAATAATCCCCTGCCTCGTGTGATGCGGGTAATTACCACGCCTATCTATCTAAACATAATAATAATATTAACTGTACCTTGTATTTATTGAGTTTCTATCAAATCTTGTTAGTAGGTAAGGAGGTCGACACTAACGCTCTACTATTAAAGTATCATTTTAATATAGTTGCTTAATATCTCCTCTCCTGAAAATGTATTACGACTTTTGCAGACTGTTTTGCTTTATACAGGCTGGCAGGGCAGTGGTTACCATGGATTCAGTTCACGAAAAAAAATTTCGTCGGTTATTACAAAAAAAAAAACTGGCCACAAATTTTGCTCGATTAGGTTTTGCACTTTTTTTTTATAACCGGCCAAAACTCATGAATCGGAACTCGGAAAACATGGGAACAGCTTGCGCATCGATGTGCAACCCTGTATATACCTCGCAACCCAATCCCTTTTTTTTTGGCTGGGAAATCATCAAATGACTTTTAATGAATCTATGTTGATAGCACGGATAACGCTACGTTCTACGCCTCTCCGATACGATTACGACACGACACGGGACTCCCACTCTGGATGGAGCTGGACTTTTACTGACTAAAACCCACCCGTGTTCAACAACCCGCGACCCTGGTAGGCATCGGCCCTATCGGACCCCGTCACTGTGTGCTGACATCTCTTTGAGGCGCGCGTGGAACAAGACGCGTCGTCGACCCGGGCCTGGTCCTTACCGGACGGCAAGCTACCCATTGCTCGCCATCCGCAAGTCCGCACCTATGGTGGCCGGGAATCTGCGGTGATTCCCGACTCCCGGGGCGTCTCCTGTGGCGACTAGGGGCGTGAGGGCGCAAGGCTCTCTCCCTCACGCGCTCCGCCTACTCCTTTGCGAGAATTACTACTTCGCAGAAGGAGGTGACGGCTTCCCATTCGCTCTCGCTGCGTACCATGGCCTGGGACAGTCCCGGACGCGAGAGATCGTCGTCGCCGATCGCGTCCACGAGGACACGGCGGTGCTCCGCCCAAGCTGGGCAGACCTCCACCATATGCTCCACCGTGTCTTCCAGGCGATCCACATAATGGCGACACCCGGGCGTTTTCTCCAGCCTAATACGGCTGAGGAATCTCCCGAAACAACCATGTCCGGTGAGGACCTGTGTCGGGCAGAAGGTGCAGACACCGTGGCGCCACCTCAAAGACTCAACTCCTCCTCAAAGAGCTCCGTTTTTGCAGCTTAACAAAACATTGAGATTATCTTGTTATATTATGTAAGTTTAATATTAATGTATTATACCTACACATAAACCTTCCGGAATGCATTATCTATATTATGGTTAAAACCGGATCGAAATCCGTGGCTAAGTTTAGAATAATGTAAACGCGATTTAACAGATCTACACGAAAAGTGACTTTAACTTAATAATATGTCTCTCGATTTTCACTCCGACTGTGAGATTTTGTTCTTAACATTGCTAATTTTCTGACACATAATGAGCCAATCATTTATTCATTTTCGTTAAAGTTAATTCTTTTAAGCTTCGTTTTCTTTGAAGTTATTAATGTAAGAAGGTACATGAAATAGTACTTATTGACAGCTACATTAGCATCAAATTGGCTCATATTTTAATCATTGCTAAAATATCTTTAGACTAAGTAAATATTATATTTTTCAATGTATCAATAATTGACGGTGGCAAAAAAATGCCTCTTAACTAAATAAAATAAATAAAAAACAAAATCTTTACTTAATACGGTCCCGAGGTAAGGTCAGAATCAATATTTAATAACTGACTATGCGAACCTAAAGATACATACAAACGAGACGTTGAATGAAGAAAAAACGTTGGGACCCACATTGATCTAGGTTCCTGTTGAACTTTGTAAAAAGGCTGTAGGGATTTAGAAAATATGAAAAAAAGACGTTGTTTGGATACTCTTGTTCAACAACTAGACTAAAGAGAGAGAGTCTTTATGTTTTATTTTCAGACGAACTTAACGAATTAAAGTTAAATTTACATCTTAAATTAATAGTAACTTAAAACTGATTTCAACTTGTGGAGTGAGGCTAACTCATACGCTTTCCTTACAAGTTCAGACGTAACATTTAAAATTCCATGTTTAAACGAGGGTGAGACTGTATCTCTTAGTTGGCTCAAATTTCTAGTTAATATGCAATTGCCTTCTTATAGTAATTTCATACAGCTGCCTAAGAATCATAGTTGTGATTTGAATATACGAACAATTTCAGTTGTTTGTCAATTTGCTTAATAATAAATTTCCCTGACTTTACCTCAATACAAAAATACCTGGTGTATTTTCTTTTTAACTAGCTCTTAAGTATATGCCAAAAAAAGCCCATAGGAGCAGTCAGCGTATCATATTCCCATTAAGAGGCAAAACAGAAAATTGCAAAAAAAGAACATCCTAACATAAAATTTTCAATTTCCGGATCGCCACAATATGCAAACTACGCTCATACTGACGTTACGCAAAAAACCTGCATCGCGCAAGCGAAGTTTCTTGCGTGACTAACATTTATAAAACAACGTAACGACGTCAATCATTGGGCAGTTGTCCACCAGACTACACCTGTCAGGTCAGAGAATCCTTCCTTTTCACCTTTATAATGTTATTTTACAAACAATGTGTTAGTCGTGTGTCCAGTTACTGTACAAACGCTATTAGAACACTCTTGTACAATGTACAGTGTTAGTATACCATTAAAGCGTGCATTACGGCGTGTAAGCGAATTACTCCAATATCGTTGTGTTTATGTGTACTGTAAAATTTTATGGGTTTGACTAGGTTCTGGCTAAGTTAGTCAACTGTTGCTTATTTGGATGTTATTTGTATGTATATATATTAAAGAACATCACGCCTGTTTCCCCAACAGGGTTAGGCAGAGGTGTATAGTACCTATAGATATAGGTACTATCTGTACCCGTGTCTATACATATTGATAAATTTGTGTCTGCCTGTGTGACCGTGTTGTTTTTCAGAACTGCAGAACGGATTTCGATTTTATTTTCACAATCATTTTGAGAATTTATTCCGGAAGGTTAATGTGTTACTTTCTTTCAAAATATTCATAGTGAACTTACATTAAATATTAAAGATTTTTTGTCAAGTCGTACAAACTGTGCGAAGCAAGAACGGATTTTAATGCAGTTTAAACCATCATTTAGATTCCGAAAGGTTTATGTGCATAATACATTAATATAAAACTTATAAATAACTTGCTACGCCCGTCACTCGGATAAGTCTCGATCCCGTTTGAATATTGGGATAAAAAGTATCTACATGGTCTACCCATGTGTCAAATTTCATCCAAATCCATCCTCTTGTTTTAACGTGAAAGCGTAACAAACAAACGAACAAAAATAAAATCTTTTCTCTATATTACATACACATACATAATTACATAAACTCACGCCTTCTTCCCATGGGGTAGGCAGAAACCGCAGAACGCCACGTTGCGAGTGCCTCCTGACCTTTCTGAAGAACATCACCAATAAGGTCACTATACGTCGTCCTAGGGCGTCTCCCGGCGTTTCCACTTACATCTGCCTTGTAAATACCATTTGTTAGTCTCATTTCATTCATTCTCTCCACATTACCAAACCATCTAAGCATACTCTTTTCTATTTGTGTCACTTTATCTTTTTAATAACCGTACCTTTGCCTATCGCATCATTCCTCAGCCCGTCATTCATAGTACACATGCTCCGCAAGAAACGCTTTTCCACAGCATTCATACTGCATTCATGCTTCTTTTGCCACACCCAACAGTCACTTACAAGCGTAGGCACCAGCACATTATTGTGTACAGCCAGTCGTGCCTTTTTGGACATCAACTGGTTGGTCACAATTGCATGTGTAGCACCTTTCGCTTGTTAATTTGTGCGAAAAACAAGTGTGTCGCTAATTTAGCGACACACTCGTTCTTCGCACAATTCGCACAAAAATATACATCGGGTATACCTTAAATTTAATTTTATCTGTTGCTAGACTTTTTATTGTCATAACAACTATCATGAAAGAGCCTACCATGTTAAAATAATAAAATTTAAGCCGGATACGGAACACGATACTCTGCTCTAAGACATACGTAGCAGACGTCTAAGAAAACACAGCCTAGCTCAAATGGTACTGGGCTGGACAAGTTTGCCGCATGTTGAATGCACTGTGGGCTAGGACCACCACAGCATGGGTTCCTGAAAACGTTCAACGGCATCGCGGAAGATCCAGGCATAGATGGCGAGACGAACTTGACGCTAATAAGTTGGATTGGTCCATGTTGGCTCATGATTGAGTTGAGTGGAAAAAGGAAACAGAAGCCTTTGCCCTACCGTGGGTGGTCCTGCGGCAGGGCCAAGGTTTCCCTTTTTTTACGGGCTGATTATATCAATCCATCAATTAATCAATCAACTCAGACAATCGCAGTCCACTGCTGGACATAGGTCTCTCCCAGGCTGCGCCACATCACCCTGTCCTCTGCCTCCGTCACTCCAGGACTCGTCTTCTCCACCTGCCATCGGTCCTTCGACAAACATGGCCAGCCCACTGCCACTACAGCTTGCTAACTCTGCAAGCTATGTCATCAACTCCAGTTATCTTCATTCCTGGTTTTATCATCCAGCATTTCCCGCTCCATAGCGCGCTGAGCGACCTTGAATTTGTGAACCAACCCAACTTTCAGTGTCCACGTTTCGGTGTCGTATGTCATAACCTCTGTATATATAATGTAGTACCTATATCTTTATTTTCTACATCACAGAGACCTTCTTGTAGTCCCAGCAAGTGAGCAGTGGGTGAATATGTCGATAAAATTATTTAGAATAAAATACAACGGAACTGTAAATTGAATTTACTTTAAATTCTAAGTACCAACACTGAATTCAGGTCTCCTACGGTTTAATTCAATCTATTTTAGAGGCTAAGTAATTGTTCTAGTTGCTTAAGCCGCTATTACTCCAATGCTTAATTAAAGGGTCTTTTAAATAGCGGCCCGGACGTTCGCCTTTAAGTTCACGACCCTCGAGTTACGTCACTCGGCTTCTATTGACAACATTAACATAACACAGCATCATTACGCCTGTATTGCCCGAAGAGTAGGTAGAGGTGTTACAGGTATAAAAAATCTTAATGAAGCCGACAGTCACTTTTTTCTACACTCATTGTGATCACGGCTTTTTCTGTCGTGTTTTACAACAACTAGTTGTAAATAATAAAAAATAACTTTATACCTTCACAACCCCTGTAACTACATAGTTGCATGCACTCGTAAGCAGAACGTTGTGGGTGCGTAACATTGCGCTTTCGAAAACGATTTTTCATACCACAAATAAAAGTCTTATAATATAATTTTGTTCTCAATGTTTCTTAATTTGATGTACCTATAGAATGCGAAATTTACGGCTATATGATATGTCTTAATAGAACTCTCAAATTCTACCAGTTATTATATAAAGTCCCATGTAATAGAGGTGATTAACTGGGAACAAACAAAGCAACGCAGTTGCTATTTAGACATTTTCTCATTGATACTAGGCGACGCGTATATATATGCCTTAATAAAAGCGTGTTGATGGATTTTCAATGCTCGGCTATGGGTCAGAAGTAAAAAATCCGGCAGCACACTTCTATTTAGTTGTTCATTTAGGTGTAGGTTGATGTGAAACGGTCACTTTGCCCACCTTGAGCAGTAGTAGCACTTGAACCAGCGACACAGTCAGAAACATAAAACATCTTAATGAAAAGCTATAGCTTGCTTCCTTTGTTGAAAAAGCCATTTCAAAAGGGAGATATTTAAATTACCGGAGCTATAAAAACTTTTTGCATACACTTTTTTAAAATAAATGTGCCGTTTTTTAACATTCCGGCCTTTTCACACAGTTGGTCGCAGTAAGCTAGGGCATCCCGACCAGATGGGTCAGGTTATGTTATAACCGTAAACAATCGTGCACGATTCGTGTGAGCGAAGCAGTGCCGTGGCAGTGCACAGTGAGCCCTGCATCCAAGTAGGATGCAGTTGGCGATGAAGTATTTTTAAAAACCCCAAAAAAAAAGAGTTTTACAAAAATGATTGGGCGATTAGCGTGTTCAATAATATTTTTACGAAAGCAATATGGTAATTTTCGAAATCGCATTCGAGGCTTTTTTGTATGGTTTAATAATATTTGACGGCTTCATGGTGCACTGGCATTTGCGGTTTACAGATTATTCCTGTGCAGACCCAAATATTTGTACAGCCTACACCGTTCGAACAAATTTCAGGAAAATCCTAGTATGCGGCAACAATATATTGATTAACACCACCAATTACACACGACATGTAGAGTATTGGCACTGACAGGTCTTGAACGCGATCAGCACATCAAAAAAATAATTATGAAACTGACCGCATGTTATCGCGGTTTAGGTGTGTTGATTGCGTTCAGGTTCAATGATAAAATCCACCCTTAATTTTGACAAATGGAAATTATCCGGTTTTACATTGAGCATGTAGGTAAAAGCAGCGTAACCGCACGTTTAACTTAAAAGCAATATTTTCTTAATTATTAATAGGCTCGCGTTTGAGTTTAATACTAACTGTTCTTATAAGAATCGAACAAAAAGAACATAATGCGTGTTTTTAAATTGGCAGAGCGTTCCAATGGCCTCGTCTGTAACCAGCCTAAGACGTGATTCATCGAACACGATATCCCACGCTGGTTCACGCACGAATATTTTATGTCGGGACCCAAACAGGCCCAGATTAATTCGTAAAACGGTCTCCCTTCCATGAAACTAAATGAAGGTTCCTTAATTAGAAAACGTCTTAAGGTAGAATACGATGGCTCCTATTTTTCGGACTGCAGCTGTTTACGGTGAAATGTTTTCCCGATAAGATAAGTGGTGCTCATGTGGGTTTTGAATGTGTGGGGATTAAAGAAAGGTTGCTTTGGTCTTTGCTGGTTGAGAGGTGGTAAGGTCGGCTTTTGGTTGAAATTCATTAACAGATAGGACTTTAATGAAGGCTGACTACTTAGTGGACTTATACTCATATTCTAAGTGAAAACCTCATGATTTCCTCGACTCAACTCAACCTTTCTGAGGTAGTTTGATAATCACGTTTGTAATTTTTTACCTCATCTCAAACAGTTTCCTCAGTCGAGGTGAGTTTGAGATGAGGAACCAACTGTCAAATATAAGGTACGTTGGCATCTACCTTGCAGCTTCCTTGAGGTAGTCAACAATGAACCTGTAAACGTATATTATCCGATATTCATAGTCTCTTTTGAAGATTTTATTGAATATTGACGGAACCTCATAATTTCCTAAATCTCTCGACTATGAATATCAATTTTGAGGACGCCTTGAGGTCTCCTCGACAGTCATGAGTCAAGGAGCTTTCGAGCCAAACTTCAAAATGGTACGTATGCGGCGTGGACTTGAGAATGGTGGAATCGAATTCAGGCGCCGCCCGCTAAACGCACGCTTTACGTTTCACCCACACACGGAATTCCCTTGATAATACTAAATAAACCCAAGTTATTTTTTAATTGTCTACGTACAATCGACCTCGTACTTGCTTTACCACTTTTTGACAATTCCCAGTAAATTGAAACTTCACTTAGTGCCAACTTCACCAATGAAACTGAACACGATCAGCACATCTAAAACGCGTTCAAGAGCTGTCACTGTCAATATATTCCACAGAAAATTCATTATTTTCTGTGGAATATTGACACTGACAGCTCTTAAACGTAGTTTATGTGGTGATCGCGTTCAGTTTAATTGGTGAAATTCGCCCTTTGTGACTATTTCACCAACGAAACTGAACACGATCAGCACATCTAAAACGCGTACTACACTGACAGGCCTTAAACTTATCTTATGTGTTGATCGCGTTTAGCTTAATTGGTGAAATGCACTGTAAGGTTTGACTATGTTACTGTCGCATAGACATATAGACATAGATACGTGTAACGCCAACGCCTGTTTATCCCTGGTTAGGTTGAGGCACTGTACCTTTGGTACACCCACATTTTGCCAGTCATGTTTAATATACCTTCTCGTTTTATGACGTGCAAATGATATTCAACCTACCCCTACCCCGTGCAAATGATATTCAACCAAAACCTTACTTCAACACTAATAGTGTTGAAGTAAGGTTTTGAATCATTATTATTCGACACGGACATTGTAAACTGGAAACCAAATTCTGTCAAATAAAATCTGTACATTTGTTACAATGCTACGTGTCTCGTAGGCTCGTAGCGGGTATGTACGTGCTACGTCGTAGCACTTCGTAGCCGATAGCACGTGCCGAACCACAATGTAGGCAGGCTGTTCCCAAAATTTAGTTCAACAGTGTAGTGAGAATTTGTGGAACTATTTCGAAAATGTTCAAAATGTGTTAAATTTGAACTACTACGGATTAGGCAGGGATAAATTAGAAAATTCCTGAAATAATTTTAATATTCCAGATGACGATTAACGTACAATTTTATGAAAAAACATAAACTATGCAATTTAAGACGATACAATTTATTCGTTATTTATATACCACACAGAAACAACAAGTAAGTATGCTACAGGCAAGAAACTTGGATTATGCAAATAGCGTTTTAGTTGATCAGCAATGGTTTTAATTGGTATCAAAAAATTACTAAGTATACAGGAGTGTCATGAGATGTTTAAATAATTTAAAATATCTCTCATGACTCTCCTTTATATTTTGAATTAATTAAAAGCAAAAATAGGTTTTGTATTTTAACACAACTTTACGTAGTTTAATTTGTTATCAAGTACCTAACTGATTAAATTAAAACTTATCACCAAAATAAATTTTAATTTAACACAAAACTAATCAGGGGACGAAAATTTATGTAATTTCGAAAACTTTGACGGTGCTCATCAATTTATATACCAAACAAATTACAAGTACCCTAACAATAGAATTTAACAACAATTAAAACGCAATCTAAATTCTAAATAGCTTTATAATTGCCGATGGTATTTTGTTAACAGGCTTCGGTAATCCAAAATCGTTTAATCTATTCTGTACGAATTCTGATCGACTAGAATATGTGAGATAGGCATTATAATAATACCTGCGTAGGAATACACACCTATTTTTTTCATTTTGACTTCAGTGCTGATTTATATATTTTTGGAAGCTCACGTAAAAAAAAATGGGTTACTCAGGTTAAAAAAACCAGACATGAAAAATAAGTGAGTTGTTAGTTTTTTTTTTTTTAATTTGTCTGATTGCATTAAGTGAAGGTTAAAATTTTAAAATACTACAGAGGCTTGTGGAACCTTTTTTTTCTGCGAAGTTTTTTTGAGCGATTTTCTCGGGAGTCCGGTTTGGCATCACGTTTTATCAACCAACAGTAGTCAACAATCATGTTAATATTTCAAGTTCTTTGGTACCTGCGCTCCATTTCCTTTATCCTTGTTTTTCACTAAATCAGAAAATTTGCTCAAATGCGAATTTATTCAAAGAAAAAAGTCATAAAGCAACCTAATATTTGGCAGTTATTTAGCATTTTATTTGTAATATTTTCATAATTGAGGCTTTTATAATTTCCCAAAAAGTCATTAATACCATTTTTTAACGATACCCATGCTGCCAGTTCTATAGGAGTCAGTTTTCCAGCGAACGATTTTCGATTTCGATTCTGTAAAAACCTTGAAGACTTGCGTGGCGTGAGCTGTCAGGATGACCCTGACAGCTTAACCCGTCTTGGTCAATCCCTAGCATCAGTGGCACTGACAGCTCACTCCACGCTCACTTCACCTAAGTTTTCACGATGAGATGGTTACAGAATTGCACTAGTGATGGATTTAAATAAATTTGATTTCGTAATCAGCGCACTATAGTTTTGGGGAATCACAAGGTAATGAAACTTAAAAAAGGTAATTCGTTGTAGGTCTGTGTTAATTATGAAACTGAAACAATAGATTACGATACATAATTATGTAATCATCAGTCTCTTGCCCTCATTGCAGTTTTTTCTTTCATATTAAAATTCTAATTATTTATTATGAGCGAATCCTTATGTAGGGTTATTGACCATGTCCTTAAAACTCAGAGTAAGTAAAGAACACGATACGATGACACATGTTACTGACAGCAGTGAACTTCCTAAGGACAGTCCACTCTGTCAGCAATCATTTTCAGAACCCTTTTTTGTAACTCTTTCTCTAATTTATCTTTCACATAATCCATCCATCGTTTTGTTTGGACTTGCCCTACTCATAAATCATTCGTGTATGAATGTGGATGGCCCAAATTCATACACGAATTAATTTCTTTAGCACATTTTCGTGTGTATGTTACCTAAGTGTATATTAATAGTTATGTTTATTGGAGTAAACAGTATCATCCTTCTGACCTCGTCCCGATTTACCAACTCTTATTCTTGTTTATTCGAGTGACAATGGCTCGATAACAACAGGATGGTAGTGTTGTTTTTATTTCGAATGAATTAAATTTTAACGTCGCTGTTTCGAAATTATTTTTTTTGCTAAAACAACGGAAAGCTTTTTTGTGTTCGTTGTTAACTGTACAATGCGTTTTTTGACATTCCGTATATGTACATAGTTAATTTTGGTTTTCTTGTTTGGAGTTTAAATAAAAGTGAATTGTGAATTTTGAGCGAATATAAAAATCGGAATTACAAACAATGGTGTTTTTTGTTTTCAAAAAAATATTTCTTTGTGAGAAATCAACGCTTAGCGTAGAAATCAACAAAATCCAAAACGTGTCTTCATTAGCACAAACACCATTCCACATCACTCCAGAACCACAATAACTCCAAAACTCTAACCAGATTTAAAAGGTTGGTAACTAGGTGAGAGTTACCCACACAAACGCTTCATTTTAGCGGCCACACGACCTCATATAAATGCGCCATTTTACCCACCACACGACAATTGTGTGGTGGTCATTGTTATAACTATTATATTGTTATGTACAGTTGCGTTTTGTCGGCTCACTGAACAAAATGTATGGAAAACGACAACACCGCTTGGGGAAAAGCACCAATTGAAACATTTGGAATTCGGAAAACAAATGGTAATATATTTGTGAATATAGGCATCTAGTTGTATGATTAAAAGTTATATTCTCAGCCCGTAAAATTGTCCTATTAAACTATAAGCCAAAAGCAGCTACTTTTATATTCTTAAAAAAAAGAACGAATAATATTAATAAAAACTATGCTTCTTTACTGCGTTTTGGAGATTATAGTCTGTCCAGATTTCAAGTCTGCATTCCAGTATAAAAACGGGCAAAAAAAAGTTAAAGACAACGTAAAATTCAAGTTCAAATTACTCTGCATTTTCTGCAAACGTTTTCATTACAATGTCCATTCATATTTCAAATCACCAAAACATGGTAAAACTATCTTCCAGCCCCAAAACCATACATTGAAAACCCGCTCACTGGTTCATACTAATATACATAAATAGCTGAAAACATTATCCACCGCGAGGATAACTCAATGCTCGTAAATATCGATTGACAGGAAACGGGAGAGTAACGATCCGTGGCGCACCATGATTTATGGACAGCGGCGGGTACAGTTACTAACTGCAAGTTACTGGCAGTAGACATCATTACCTGAACGTTTTGCCATAGTAAGCAGCTTTGGGGCTGTAAGTAACGAATTTATTTTGTAGCTCTGGATTTTTGAACTGATGAATTTTTGTAAGGTGTTGTGATTAAGATTATATCTCAGTTTTTAGATATGATCATTTATTAATTTTAAAAAATTATAAACAATCACAACAACATTAAAGAGGCATGAGGAACATGGTGTTAAGTTCACTCATCCTCTATAGGATAGGGAGAATCCTCTGGCCAGACGGTTGTTGGTTCTGGTGGTCAACTGCACAATGTACACCCATACACAAACTCATAAACTTATCAGAACACCATTTCTTATTTATTTTTTAATTTATTGATTTTAGCTGTAGCTCTCAATATTGTATCCGAGATAAGGGTGCCAGGAGACCCGAAGCTCAGGCTTTACTTAACATAGGCGCCTGTCTCCCAACTTCAAATTTTGAAATATGTAACGAAAACCCTGTCCGATCCTGAAGGGTATTATTTGGTATCGTACTGCGTACACAAATACGTAATGATCTAATGGATACGAGATATTTATTATTCCCCAATGAAAATAATTAATTTAAAAATTAAAAATAATCATACCACAGGCAACACTGATCGCTCGACAGGGTTCACCCACATTTTTGTGTCAAAGAAGCCGCCTGAGCGCGGCGGTGCTTTGTCGCATGCCGCCAAACAAACTTAGGACTAAAGAAACCTACGTTTTGCCTACGCGTAGGTATCAGCGGATATTTTATTGTAGGCATAGACGCATAGTGACCCCGATTTCTGACCTTCTGTTTATCAAGAAACAATTATTATTGAGTTATTATGATGTGCTTTTGGCAATGTACCGACTGTAGGTATCAGTTTATTAAAACATTTACTTGTTGCATACCTCGGAGATTGTGTTCCACATTTTCCGTTCCAGTCTATCTCGGACATTAGTACACATTCGACACCTTTTTATTAAATTTGCACGTATTCTACGCAGCGCACATGTGTACGATTTGAGTGACTCGAAAGCTTCCACAATCCGAGCTCTTACTTCGATTTCCGAATCACACTCACTCACAAATAAAAATTAACATATTCAAATATTCCTGATTGGTATACGACATTGTTCGCGATACGATAGCGGCACGTGATACGTACGGACATCCGATCGCAAGCTATCTCCACGTGAGACTGGCGAAGTGGCCAAACAAGTAGCGTGCTAGTAGGCAACAAGTCGGCTACATCAAAGGGTCGAGGACTCGTTATGAGTACCTACAGTGCGGCTAGTGCAGGGCGGTGTCCTTTGACATAAAAATTGGCAAACATTAAAGATTTCGCCGGCCGGTGGAGTGTTGTCAACTTATGAAAATTTACCATATTTAGTGTTACATTTCGCATGGTAACTAAAAATAAAAAAATCAATAACTTTTGGTTTTCATGAGTTAATTATTTTTTTACTATTTTTTCTAGTACGTATGTTAAACCGGGAATACGCCTTTTTTGGATCGGACAGGGTTTTTGTTACATATTGTATATACGTAAATAAAATCGATGAAATGTTGGAAGATCCAGACTACAGCTAATATGGTGCATTTGTGTGGGTAACAACGATAAAACTAAAGTCAACTAAACACTTTATCACATAAAACATATCTATAACTAAATAATAAGTGTATTCAGAGATATTAACTCCTAGATCAGAAGAATATAACTGACATTAAACCTTATAACTCACTGTAAAAAACAAAAAAAAAAACGAAAAACTTATTACGACCACGTCGACAATTTTCTCTTACAAGTACCAATTTTCTCTTAAATTACCTACAGTTTTATTTCATTTGCTTAAATGGACACTCAGAAAACAAACTCCTATTGGACATTATTTTTCTCGGAATAAGGCTGAGTTAAGCCATGTTCACACCGTTGAGGTTTCCAACAGTAATAGTTAGCATAAGTAAGACAAGCAGTATCAGAGATCTTGGTGTTGTACACGACAGCAAATTACTTTTTGACGATCACATAGAAGCCATTGTCAAGAAAGCTTTCAAGGCCCTGGGCTTTATTATGAGAGCTTGCTCTAGCTTTCGGTCTCTTAAACCAGTAAAAGTCCTCTACTGCTCTCTCGTGCGCAGCCACCTCGAGTACGTTTCCCAAGTCTAGAATCCGTTCAGAGGAAGTTTTTGCGTTATTTAGACTTTAAGGCAAAGCAATTCTCAGTGGACTACGAACTCCGTTGCAAGCGATACCATTTCTTGCCGTTGAACGTGAGACGTAATATTAGTGACATATGTTTTTTATTTATCTACTCAGCAAAATACTTCCTCGCACTAACCAAAATAACCTGCGCAGACGACCTCTGCTGCAGGCACCATGTGCATCGACCAATTACAGGCGTAACACCTTCTCCATTCGTAGTGTTAAAGCCTTCAATAGTTTACCATCGCACCTGGATATCGATCTATTTTGCACCAGCGCGCACAGTATTAGAAAGATCCTGAACAGGGAATATTTTGGGGATACTCATGAATAACTACTTAATAGTATCCAATGAAAATGGAATGTTACGAGTATGTGGTGCTCGTATATTATTTTACTTTTTTGATGTTGCACGATTCGAGTAACTTTTTTTAATGTATCTCTTTGTCTGTTTTTCTATGTGTTTCTTTTTTATCATAAAAAATAAAAATGTTGTCTTTGTTTCCAAATCGCTGTTTACATACATTCAGTCAACACAAAGTAGTTGTAACTAGATGTATACATGTGGAAGCTTGTAATTAGCATTTTTTTTTTAATTACGAATATTTTTAATATGAGTATGTGTTGTTAGTCTGTAAGCTTTCTGTAAAATTAAATAAATAAATAAATATAATTGCCGGAGTTAATGCAGAAAAATTAGTGAAACTATTTTTTTTTAATTTGAATAAATTGTTTAAATTATTACGTCAATATTGCTTCTTTTTAATGTTAAACATTGCCAGAAATTATTTAATTCAATAGGTACGCGTAATTTATATCCAATGAGTAGGCATAGTTTATTCAATTGCTTCATATTGTTCTATAATAAATATGGAGTAATTATGGCGGAGGTATGTTCAGATACAATTGCAACAATCTTAGAATTGCCATAAATTGCTCGCTATTGAATGATGTCATAGTTAAATACAGTAACCAAGAACTTCGCAGTCTTAGTTGCCCGAGTAAGCGCACCTTTAGTACTTCGCAGATTAACTTTAATATTAAAGGCGCCGTTCAATCAACAACAATATAAATAAAATGGTTAAGGATGGGAAATGGATTTTCAGAGTAAGCCGAGCTGCAGTCTTGGAAGCTTTTTGTCGAAGTGTATTTATTTGTATAGGTCATGAATGCGGATTGAGGCAGTATTTATACGTAAAAAGTAAATAGTAGATAGATCGATAGATAGAATACTCTTTATTATATACACCTTATAAATAACTATAGCTATAAAGGAAGCTTTACCAGACAACCTTTGGGTGGATAAGATGGAGAAGGAGACAATACTGAAGGCAGTCAGTCTTGAACCATTTACAAATATACAATAATTACATAAACCATATATTTATCTACACATTTATACAATACAATAATAAACACGAAACCAGGGCAAGGAAACTATATGTAATAATTATGTCCAAGGAAAGACGAAACGTTTAACAAAATGTGGAAGTGTGTGTGTGTGTGTTGGAATAGTAGTGATTTGAAAATAAATGATTATTTTAATATTGATGCGGTTTGGTGGAGTATTAATAGTTTTTGTTAAGGATAACTCTTTCACAGTTCGCGTAGCTCATACAATAGGTTAATAATCGCCGTGTACCGGTAAGGTGTAATGGAAAGCCAAAACGTTCATGATGATGTTTTTCCATAATATTGAATACTATCTGCTCCCCACGATTTCACCCGAATAAGTCTCGATCCCCTGAAAATATCGGAATAAATAGTATCCTTTGCGTTTACAAACAAACACACAAAATGTCAAATATTTTTGATATTAGTTTAGACTAGCGACCCGCCCATGCTTCGTTCGTTTTCTATGACTCGAAAAAACATCGAGATTTCTTTATTAAATTGTGAGCGCCTCACGGGCTCTCTGTACCCGGACGATAAATACATGGTTTGTCGTGTCAGCTGAATAATTACTACAATAAATTATTGTAAGTTTTTACATTTTAAATAAATTTCCTGTTGTCCCTTGACTTTTCAGCCAAGATACACCAAGCCAAGATACAAGACACCTACGATTATTTCATTCAATTCTTTATAAACATTAACGTTTTTCTCGTTTTAATTGTGCCATATCCTTATAATGGACACGCGGAGGTTACATGCTAAGACCATGTCTAGTTGCAGTCTCTACAATATGTATGTAAGTTTAACATTAATGTGTTAACATTTATCTCTTAATATGGTGAAAACTACATCATTGGTTGCGGAGTTTAGAACAACCTCGCGGTCACACAGACCAACACGAAAAGTGACTTTAATTTGTACAATGTATATATAACATAGAAATATATAAATATAATTATTTAGATGAATCAAAATAAGCAGCTGTAAAAGAGGGAAATAATGATTTATGTACTACCAACTAGCTGATCCCCGTGATTTCATCGTTCAGCCGTTTTATCGTGAAAGCGTAACAAACAAACATACAAATATACAATAAATAAAATCTTTTCTCTTCATAATATTAGTCAAGATAATTAGTCATAATTCTATTCCACTTTTCTCTCCAAATAGACCAGTTACTGCTCAAGTTTCCTCTCCGTCTCAGACTGCTAGCGACAAGAGTAAAGCTTTCTTTAATTGACTTACAATTACAACTAGCAAGGAAATAAGAAAACCTTGATTTCTTTAGCGTTAATGGCTGCTATCAACAATTTTTAAGCCATATTTAAGATTCCTGTTATAGTTAAGGTTATGATTCATGTTTTATATTTATTTTAATGGGTTTAAATATTCCCGCAGATGATGGAGAGAGGAGCTGGACAAAACAAACGACCAGTGCTCAACATTACTCTGGGTCGCACGCACTGGAAATCATGGCTAACAATGTGTGGTTAACACAATTAATATATTTTTTTTACCAATAAATTCAAACCTTTTGGTATGATTATATTTTAGTAACCATGTATAATAATAGTACATATTGCTCCTATATCCTCTTGAAATAATGCCGTAGGGCAGATTTCAGCATTTAAACTGAAAACCATCAGCACATCTAAGCCGCGGCCAAGAGCTGTCAGTGTCATCATAATAAAATATTGACCCTGACAGCTCTTAAATGCAGTTTAGATGTTTGATTGGTTTTAGTTTAATAATGGCACTTAGTCTTAAACAATGCTCACATCATAAGCATTGCATAATCAGCCTACAATGTTCCCACTGCTGGGTCACAGGCCTCCTCTCTATGAGAGGGAGTGATTGGTAGATTGGTAGATGTCACATGTCTTCGAATTTTTGGTTCTAGGACATGTCGGTTTTCTCACGATGTTTTCCTTCACCGTTTTGAGAGCAGTGATGATGGAATTATTTTAAACAAAGTAAAGCGCCTGCCTGCCTTCGAATTTACGACCTACAACTCGTAAGTCGGAGCCGTTACCAATGGGCCACCACTGCACACAGGTCTAAACAAATATATTTAAACTTCGTTCATTATTATTGCAGACACCTGACAGTTTCATACAAACAAATACGTGTTTTGCGAATTTGATCTTTATTAGTTACTAGAATTGTCACACTGACAGGAGTCTCTCGACGGCCGGACTGTAGATGACTATATGAAAAAACCAAGTAAATAAATCGCTATGATGACAGCCTGGGTCTGGCATGGAACTTTTTAAAGGTCATAAAAAAGTTGAAGCAAAAAAAAAAAAAAAAAGATGGAGCGTTTAAAACAACTTAAACCAAATGCTTAATAAGTGTAACTAAAAAATTTAATTTCACACTACAATAGCTCTGAATTATAATGTGTTCATAAAGAAGCCCTGAACCAGGAATGGAAAGGCTTCCTTTTTTTCTGATATATTTTAGTTAGCCCTCGTTGTTTTGGTAATGGCCAGTCACTCTGACGTTTCGCTTTCATTTCTGGGTCAGTGAGGAAGTAGTGTGTTAATTTTCGCTGACTGTTTATTTATCTTTGTGTTCGCTTCTGTTTGGAACGTGAGTAAAAATTGTGGCGATTAAAAAAAAAAGCTATGTCATTGTTTTTTTTTTCATAACAGACGATAAAAGTCTAAAGTCTACGGGTTTAGAATAATGTGATGAATTCATGGTTATAGTTTGCGCACTGGTTAAATCTTAGAAATACCTTGAACATAAGTTGTGTTACCCATTTTGCATGCTAATCCATCTGCTGCTAGCCACCTTCTCCAAATCATCGATACATCGTGCCGCAGGGCGTCCCACACAACGTTTGTCGAAAGGCGGTGCCCACTCTAGCACATGTCTGCTCCATCGATCGTCTGTCCGTCTACAGACATGGCCGGCCCAATTCCATTTCAGCATGCTGATTCTACGCGCAATGTCTTCGACTTTAGTTCTTTGGCGAATGACTTCTTTCCTTATTATATACACCAGAGAAACAACCTGACCAAACTGAGCAACCTTGATTTTTTTATAAAATTTATATAAAGACAGTTTCAATCTTCTACTTGAACTATAACCGTTTAAAAAAGAATACTTCCGCAAAAGTTATTTGTGCCACGATGAAAAGATAAACTAGTGTGAAACGTATCGCTGCTACGTGCCGGGGAGTGCCGCGAGGACGTATCTTAAGCTGGCGTCACTCCACATGCCTCACTGTACGAGTAATGTAATGTAATGTATATTTTTTTAGGCTAAAGACATATTTTAATGCTTATTTCAACACAACATTACGAAAGATCAATAATTTAACTATTTGGAAAAACGTTGTGAGGAAACCTAGACTTATAGTTTATATAAGACTGAATTTTCCAACCGTGTTAAGCAAGCCAATGGTCAATATTCTTGCCTTTTTTGTATAACAAGAGGTATTTGACCTGCAGTTGGGCAATATGCTGGTATTATTACAATTATTGACTTTTTTCAATAAAAATGTTACTGGAACTCATGCTTTTTAAATAGACGCAGAAATAATAAAATTAAAGACACTAGATTTGAGAAAACTTTTAACGTTTCTTTATCATTTATTTATTTCTAAGATAAATAAAAAAACAAAAAAAAAACAGTCTCTTATGTATTTTTTCCTATTTTTAAGTAAACCGTTACAAGAAATTTAAAAAAATCACATACTCATATTCGGCTATTCTTAAAAAAAAAAATTATAATACAATATCTGTGCGACTGCCTCGTTGGTCTAGTGGTCGCAAAAGCTGCTGCTGAGCATGAGGTCCTGGGTTCGATTCCCAGGTCGGGCAAAGTGTTATTGGGTTTTTCTATCTAGAATTTCTCAGTAGCACCCCGGAGTTTGGAACTGTGCCCAGTTGATGGCAATAGGCTCGCCCGCTATTACATGGGACTTCAGCAAAACCGGCAAGATGTGGGTGTACTATAGATAGGTACATCTCTGCCTAACCCTTCTGGGATTACAGGCGTGATGTTATGTATGTGTGTATGTGTATGTAATATCTGTAAATCAAAGACAAAATAAATTAAATTTTTGAGCGCGCAAAAGTGTTGAAACTTTTAACAGGTGTTGTGACTGACACGAAGGGTTTAGCACCACGAAAACTGATTTTATAGACACACAATTAGATGAGAAATTGAAAAAAGAGGGTTTTTTTTTTTGTGTATGGCATCTCGCAGGTCAACCTATGAGGTTGTCGTCTGCTTAAACGGACTTGCCTGTGGTTGCCCTAATAAATTAAGGCCTCCAGCCAGGACTTAAACTTAAATACTAACTAAAACTAAGCGACAACGCTAAGGGCACCCCCTGTGGGGTACGGACCTCGGCTTAGGGCGTCGCTGGAAGAGGGCATCAAGGGACTAGCTGGATCAGGATTTCTTTGATTTAGGGACGAATTTAAAGCTACAGGCTCAGCGGCGCGGGCTGGCTCGAGCAAGGGTCGGGAGGGGCGTGTATTTGGGCGTCGCGGCGGGCCTCGGCGGCGAGGACGGTACGACGGCGATCGGGTTTTGGGCTTATGTAGTGTGCTGGTGGCCTTACTACTCTCCTGGAGGAGGGTAGTGGCGTCGTCGGGGGCGATTAAAGTATGCCTTGATCGGCGAATACTGCTAATGCGAGAGGGAGTGTAGCGGGCGGCCGCTGAGATCAAGGGGTTGGAGTGTTTGATGCCACAGTCAAAGAAACGCATCGATAAGCGTTTCATGAACTGGTTTATGGTAGGCATTTTAAGATCGATGTGGAGATTTATATTACGGACATAGAAGGGGGCACCCGTGACCTTTCTGAGGAAAGGGTTCTCATATGTCATGATGGGACGGATGACTGCGGTGTATATGCGCAGCTTGCATTTAAGTGACAGTTTACTACGGGCTGTCAGTACAAAGTGGAGCCTGCTAAGAGCGAAGGAGGCGCGCGCGCGAACCGCCTTAATATGAGCCTTAAAGGTAAGGTTTTCATCGAGGATCACGCCTAGGTATTTTGCTTGCTTCTCCCAGGGTATCGGCTTACCGTACATAGTGATCGGGCTGGGAAGTGGGGGAGGGAGTCGACGACGTCTCAAGAAGAGAACCGCCTGACTCTTATCGGGGTTGACCTCGATTCTCCATTTCCGGAACCAAGCGCCTAAGACGTTTGCGGAGGTTTGGAGAGTACGAGCTATAGCATTGGGACAATGACCGGTATAGTAAACGGCAGTGTCGTCGGCGAAGAGAGCCAACTGAGCCATTTTACTCTGTGGGATATCGCTGATGAACAGCGTGAAGACTAGAGGAGATATGACGGAACCCTGAGAGACACCGGCGATAGCGGAAGGTGCGATTCGACAAAAAGTCTCGTAAGATGAGCACGAGACGATCTGGCACTCCTAGTTGGTAGAGCTTGTATAACAAGCCGTTGTGCCAGACTTTGTCGAAGGCTTTCGCTATGTCGAAGAATAGCACACCCGTCATCGCGTTACGCTGCATACCGGCACACAAGTGCTCTACGATACGGTGGACCTGGTGGATACTCGAGTGTTGGGGACGGAAACCAAACTGCTAGTTGGGAATGAGGCTCTTTGCTTCGGCGTAATCTTTGAGACGCTTATAAATAAGCTTCTCGTAGATTTTGCCGAGAACGTTGAGTAAGCTAATGGGACGGTAGCTGGAGGGCTTAGACTTTGGCTTGCCTGGCTTTGGGATACCGATGACTGTTGCTTCTTTCCACGCTTGTGGGAAGATGTTGTTGCTCAAGGCACCATTGAAGGTGGCGGTCATAAGCATTATTAGAGGGGCAGGTAGGAGTTTGTATACCTTATTGGTAATACCGTCCGAACCGGGGGCTTTACGAGCTTGGAGCCCTTTTATGATGTCGTGCACTTCGTCTGGAGTGACGGGAGGTAGAGGATCATCAGGGTCTTCGACGGGGGGAAGGGAGGCTCTCCGTTCGACTTCAGCGTCGACCTTGTTCAGGTGAGCTTGGTCTACTGTTTGAGACCTGGGAGAACACTGGGACTCTAGGCTGTCAGCAAGGCATTCGGCCTTGTCGGTGCTGTCGAACGCGACGCTCTTGTCGGGGCGGATGAGGGGAGGCATAGAGACCTCCTCGGAGGAGCGCAATTTCCTCTGAAGGTGCCAGAAGGCTTGGTGAGTGGGCTCGAGTTCACTGAGCATTTTGTTCCAACCCTCTGAGCGAACCTCCCCTATGCGTTTCTTTAACGCTGAGGGTTTCTTTCGTGCATGAAGCCTTAAGAATTAAGTCTGTTTTGAAATACTGACGTGATTGAAATAGATACAGAAGTATGTAATAGGAATGATGACTAATATTAAAAATGTTCGAAAAAATAATGTAATTTTAAAGAAGGCATGGTAAAAATGAAATAATCTAAAAAATCTGTTAAATCGATGTAAATTTGAATTTGAATCTACACGCTTTAATAGTTTTTGGAGGGGATTATTTCCGTCCTTGTCGCGCGGTACGGACGATGTATGGCGCTAGTATGAAGTTACATAGTTGTGACGTCACTTCTACTATAGTGCAGTCCTTGTATTACACTACTTATAAAAAAAATTAAAACTTGGCATTTTTTTAAGCTTATACACTTTTTGTAACATTGTTTGCACTATTTGGAAAGATTGATGGAGATGTCGAAAGGAGAGTGAATGCGGGAAATAAAGTGAATGGTGCTACACATGCAATTGTGACCAACCAGTTGATGCCCAGGAAGGCACGACTGGCTGTTCACAATAGTGTGCTGGTGCCTACGCTTATGTATGGAAGTGAATGTTGGGTGTGGCAAAAGAAGCATGAAAGCAGAATAAATGCTGTGGAAATGCGTTCCTTGCGGAGCATGTGTAGTGTGACTTTGAATGATAGGCTGAGGAATGATGTGATAAGGCAACGATGTGGTTTAAAAGAAGATGTAGTGACAAAAATTGAAAAGAGTATGCTTAGATGGTTTGGTCATATTGAGCGGATGAATGAAAGGAGACTAACAAAAGGTATTTACAAGGCAGATGTGAGTGGAAACGCCGGGAGGGGACGCCCTAGGAAGACATATAGTGACCTTATTGGTGATGTTCTTCAGAAAGGTCAGGTGCGAAGTACTCTCAACCGGCGCTCGTGTATGACCAGATGTATGAACGTAAACGAGGCAAAAGGAGTATGTAAGGAACGTAGCAGGTGGCGTTCTGTGGTTTCTGCCTACCCCCATGGGAAGAAGGCGTGAGTTTATGTTTATGTATGGAAACAAACATTTATTTGAGTTAAAAATAAAATAATTGCCACCATCCCTATTAATGAATAAAACGATACTACGTTTATGAATAATGCACTGAATAAATGTTTTTTAAAATCTACCTATCAATACATAATTATAGTGGACGGTATTATTATAAAGATAAGTAAAAGTAACCCATAACAAAACATCACGCCTGTAATCCCACAAGAGTTAGGCAGAGGTGTACCTATAGTACACCTTCATATCACTTATTTTTATTTATTACGAACACCAACTAAGAACTACTTTGTGCTGTCGTACTTCGTTGAAGCTCGAACAAAGTACGACTGCACTTATTAATTCATGGACAGTTGATGGCTAGGTTGAGAGTTGATGGCTAGTGTAACTCGTATTATTACGAGTAAACTTTTCATTACCTACCATGCTAAATCATTACACTCTCATCATATTTCACTACCCTCCAAAATTAATCATAACACTCTCACCGTATTTCATTACTTACCGCATTCTCATTACAGTCCATCGCTTTTCTTGAAAAGGAAAAAAAAAACATGAGTGCCTTTAACGATAACCCACATCTAGAAGTTAAGTGAAGTTATCAATGAAATTATACGTATGCCACGTATAATTTCATTGATAACTTTTGCGAAACCGTAAATTCAAAATACATTCCACGGAATAACGTTAGTGCAACACACATTTATTTGCAAGAGAGCAATAGTCGTGTCGAGTTATGTCGTAAAATGGAAGTGTTGAGTTGTTATTTTTTTAATCGTCATTTTATTCGTCTAATACTCGTATAGCACCGAAAAAAACGATCCAAAATGAAATCGTGAATAAAACTATTCACGATTTCATATCGTGAATAGTTATACATAATAATTGATAACTAAAGCATACTTAATTATAGTAGGTACAGAATATTTCATACATGTTGATTCAGAGGACTTAGAGAAATGTTCTTTGAACATAATAATGTGTATTTACGTAAGTTCGTGGAAGTACTAAGGGGCAGTTATCCTCGGTATGTCTTTGTAGACTACATAATGTTCCTATTTCGGGAATATGTTTTGGATTACCAGATTACTTGCTATTCGTTGTTAGTGTAATGGTAAATAGCTTGAGAGATTATATAATACTAAAATCATTGTGCCGTTTGCTTGGTTTATGTCTATCTCTTCATTATTTTGAGGGTTCATGATCATTTGTTCCAGTAGAAAGAAACTTTTGAAGTCGATTGAAGGTTTTCCTTTAATTTGCTACATTATCCATATCGCACATCAAACGTGTCCTTATAAAAAAAAGCATAATGTAAGAATAAAGACTACGTCGAAGACAAAGATGTTTGGCAATAATTCCTTCTGCACATGTGGTTTCCCTGGTACCTCATAAATGGCATCACTACGTAAATTTCTATTAACTGCTCCCAAATTACGGTATTTTTTATGTTTCTTTCTTATTATTAAATATAAATTTTTACCACCTCTTTGACATAATCTTCTCATTATTTGACATCAAATATCTATTATTCTATTTTCAACTCTGTATTTGTGGCTTTTGTGGACAGAATATTAATTCAGATGTGTTACAGTTGAAATGGCAATCGTGTCATTTGTGTAATAGTTTTTTTATTTTATCGTATGTGTGAGAACGTTGTTGGCCTTGTAGATTTTTTTTTATTATTATTTCTATACATGTTGACAGGCCAGGCCCACACTGTCCTCCCATACCTATTAACACTGTAATTTTAAAACATTGTACAAGTCAATTATTTTTATAAGAGTGTCCGTGGAGTTTCATGCCTGTTATTCTCCATAGGTTTACCTACAACGCTTTGAAATGGGCAACTAGCTTCATCTTTCTGACCGACCGACCCCTTAACCTTTCAAAAGTGCCTGGATTTGAAATAAATGTCCGAGTTTTAGTTTGAGTATGAAACACTCACACAAATGCAAAGCTTAGCTTAGGCCTCGCGGGCTGCAGATATTATACAGCATTGACAACGACTGCATTGAAAGCCGACTCTGACTAATTTGTTAGGCAGATGATGGTGATGAGCCATGAATGCTACAAAAGACGTTTCTACTGTATCAAAATATTAATGGTTGAATCATCTATTCTACAGTAAATCAATTCAAAGCAATAAATAAAACAAATCAATATAACTGTAAAACTTTAATGCTAGTAAACTTCAGATTTAATTGCTAAGTCCTCCAAGCCCTAAGTAATAAACCAATTAAACGACACTAAACCTCCAAACATTTAAAATACATCAAACTTCCATTTCAATTCGCAAACTTTTGAAATCCAAATTCAAATTCAAATCCAAAACAATAAACAAATACTTAAAACAGCTCAAACTATTTTAGGCCATAAATCCTTTGAAAGTAATTTCATGGCTGTGCTCGGTCCTGCGTCAAGTGAAACTATCTCGTTAGTTGATATATATTGAGGAAATGAACGCCTTATTGCTTGACCCAGAGGACGGCACAGATATCAACGTAATTCGAATCTGCTACAACTTTAGCTTATTGATAGAGGTTTGGATTATATTGATTTCTAGTAGCATCGATTTTGGTTGGAAATGGCAGTTAATGTCAAGTTCTTTGACCTCACAACAGACAGCCTTACTTACCCATTCTTTTTCGTTGTGTCGATGGCATGACAGTGTATAAAATTTTGTTGACCAAATACTTCGCCACTTCCACGGCATCGTCTCGATGGCTGCATTTTTTTGGGTCAAAGAGGGTAGGATAGAAACTGGGACACATGTTATTTGCGCTTTAGCCACACAAGGTTGTAGTGACAGAAACCACTAGCGGTGGCTAAGTAATGCCGCATAAAAAGTATGTGGCGGTCAGTAGACATTTTTTCTTTAGTTTTTTAAACATTGTAATTGCTAGTCATGAAAAGTGAAATTACTTTTTGGTCAGTAATCTAACAGATTGCATGATAAAATTCAGATCAAAATGAAGACCTCAAATTCGAGTTTAAAATGTTAAGAAATTTGTGGTAAAAGCCATTACTAACGATAAAATGAAACTTCAAGCGTCATCTCAGAAAATTAAATCTCTGAGTAAAAGAAGTAACGATATTTTTAAAATTTGAAATTCATGTTATTTATTTTCATGTTTTTATACCTTCAAGAAATGAATTCAGAGTTATATTAAGAAATCTACCGTAACGACTGCTCGGTATTTTCTCAAAACTTAATATACTGCTTACAATAAATTCTGGAAAGCACCCATTCGCTTCCTTGATAATAAAACGGGACGTTACCACCTATGGCTCCGTTGTTTTTTTTATTTTATTTTCAACGCAGATTAACGAAGAAAGGTGTTTTTCAATAGCTTCTCTGTAGATTTCTGATTCTGTAATCATCTTACCGTGAAAATTTAGGTGAAGAGAGCGTGGAGTGAGCTGTCAGAGCCACTGTTGCTAGGGATTGACCATGGCGGGATGACAGCTCACTCCACGCAAGTTTTACGGTGAGATATTTACAGAATCGACATGCTGTTATTTTGGATGCAACATCGACAATCAAACCGATGCAGGAGTGTGCCAATGATAAAGTGTTGCTGTGTAAAACGAGTGGTTTGGGTTTTTCGAGTAGTCAGTTGAAATTTAATTATTTGCGCCAGCTTTTGAAATATTTCTCTGGCAACGGCATTGCCCCGCGTTCTTAAAAAAAGCGATCGTCCCACGAGAACGCAACAAATGTAATCATTTGTGTGAATTATAAGTGTGACGTACGTTAACATCATCATAACTTCAGCCGAAAGACGTCCACTGCTGGACAAAGGCCATCCCCAAGCATGGCCACTTCGACCGGTTTTGTGCTTCTCACATCCAGCGGATTTTCACCATGTCATCGGTCCATCTTGTGGGAGGCCTTCCAACCCAGAATCCAGAACCATTTGGCCCCATCTATTCTGTGAACCATGTGTTCTGTCCACTGCCATTTAAGTTCGGTATTTCTTCGGAATTTGTCGGTTACCTTGATTCTCCTACTCCGGATATCTTCATTTCTGATTCGATCACTAAGAGAAACTCCAAGCATAGCTCTCTCCCTTGCCCTTTAGAAGCCTTTTAATGACGACCATTGAGAGCGACCACGTTTCAGTGCCATAGGTCGTCACTGGCAATACGCACTGGTCAACGAATTTTGTCTTGAAACGTACCTACTAACGTGACTTGATTGATCGCGCGACTAATGTCATTTATAAATGTATATAAAAGGAAATCGTAACTGACTGAATGGGTGATCTACTCTTATCATTGCTCAAACGTTTTGGTGAGAAGAAGTTCAAGCAGGACGACATTAGTTTTTGTGGGAGCACATTGGCACACAATAATGTCAAATATCGCGAATCGTTCGTCCTGCCTTTTGCTTTCTCTTTCAAGAGACAAACCTCAAATTGTCGACATTTATTTCAGGCGGTTGGTAATTATTGTTCTTACAGATTTTGTTAATGTAATGTTTGTCCAAGAGGGATAAAATTGGACACTGCGGTAGCACAACCAGTAGGGGCGTAGCTGATGAAGAGGCTGTAACCTGAGATAGTGTTAACATGCATCCTCGTTCACGAATCCGCTTTAGCAGATGGAACAAATAATACGAGAAAAACATTAACTTGTATTGAAAATAGAAGAAAACGATAGCAGGTGTCAAACTTTACCTGATAAGCCAAGGATAAAAGAGGAAAATTATAGCTGTAAAAACGAAGAACCATCTTCTAGGAATAATCAATTTCTTTTTGTACATGGCATCTCGCAAGTTAACCTAGGAGGTTGTCGTCTGCTTAACCGGGCTTGCCTGTGGTTGCTTTAATAAATTAGGGCCTCCAGCCAGGACTTAAAAAAATCTGGAAAACTAAGCGACTACACGCTAAGGGCACCTCCTGTGCTGTCGCTGGAAGTGGGCGGCAAGGGACGAGCTGGATCAGGATTGGTGTTATTTAGGGACGAATTTAAAGCTCAGGCTCAGCGGCGCGGGCTGGCTCGAGCAAGGGTCGGTGAGGGCGTGAGTTTGGGCGTCGCGGTGGGCCTCGGCAGCGAGGACGGTAGGACGGCGATCGGGTTTTGGGCTTGTGTAATGTGGCCTTACTTCTCTCTTGGCGTCGTCGGGGGTGATTAAAGTATGCCTTGGTCGGCGAATACTGCTAATGCGGGAGGGAGTGTAGCGGGCGACAACTGCAATTAGGGGATTTCGGTTATGTTACAGTCGAAGAAATGCTTACATAAGTGTTTCATGAACTGGTTTATGGTGGGCATTTTTAGGTCGACGAGGAGATCTATATTACGGACGTAGTAGCGGGCTCCCGTGACCTTTCTGAGGAAACTTTTCTGGAGTGTCTGTTTCTTATGGAGATGACGTGGGTTAGCGTGCGCAAATACAACGCAGGCATAGGACATGATGGCTGAAATCAATTTACAATACAAACCGTGCTAAATTTATAATCCCAGTACAGAGAGCTTGTGAGGGTCTCACAGTACCTACACCATCATTTTGGAAAAGTAATGATTCAAGGTAAATCAATTCCAAAAGTTTTAATGTTCTCTAAGTGTAAAATGTTTCTGCTCCGCTCTGTTTAGTTTTCTCTCGCTGAAGGTATTACGAAATTAGATCGCATTTGTTTTATTTCTCTCTAATTTTTGCTTTTACCTTGGCCTTAATTTACCCCTTAATTGGCCGAAACAAAATCTTTATTGTCATTGAGCAATAAATCTTATGGCTTAAATACCTAGTCAATCCTAAAACTTGTATTTCGGATTTAAGGTCAGC
Organism: Dasypolia templi; assembly: GCA_963555695.1. Lineage (NCBI taxonomy): Eukaryota > Metazoa > Arthropoda > Insecta > Lepidoptera > Noctuidae > Dasypolia > Dasypolia templi. The sequence goes on from OY743144.1 coordinate 2,429,614, forward strand.
GTTCTTCAAATTTCTATATTTCATTTTAACTAAATGGCTATATATAATCATTTTAGTCATATAATTCTGAGTGGTATACTACAATGTGTCTTGCAAGTGTGCAAGACACATTGAAGTGTCAAGACAAAGTCACACACTATATCACCAAAAACTATGAACAAACTACCGAAGAGCTTCCATCAATCCTGTTGCAATAGCTGCAGAAATACGAAACGCTTTAAAAGCAATTGTCACTTGTCTAAGCCCTCTGGTCAATTGCACTAACAAATAATTATAATAACAAGTTTATTTCAATAAATATGGATATAACAACATGGATTTGGAACCTTAAAATTAGTTCAAAGAAGAAGAATCAGTTCTCAACAGGTTTTTAGTTGAAACACTCACTTCTCTCTGTTACGAACAAAAACAATTGCTTTCGAAATTAGTCGCAACAACCGTGTTATTCGTTCATTAACATCTTGTTCATTCTCAAAACAAGTTAGTCCTAGCACAACCTGCGATACACAGTGAAATCACAGAATGGCACAGAAGGTTGGCTTCATACAACGAGCGAAACCGCACACACACATAGACACGTTTCACTTACAGCGAGAGCAAGGTGTACTTGCGACTGGCATTCGACCGAGAGCACCATACGTACGTGTCTCGCCATACGTACGTATCTATGTGTGCGTGCATTTTTGCTCTCTTTATGGAACCAACCTTTTGTAACTACCTATATTGTGTCTACCTATGTTGTCCGTGTAAGTTTAGCGGCAACTAGGTGTGCCCGCGACTTCGTTCGCTTCTATGTCGGAACGGTACCATACGTGTACATACAGTAGCGCTCATAAGTCCATAGACGATCTCACAAAGCAATAGTTTGACGCTTCGGTTTCACTTACGACCTTCTTCTATAAGTTGTTACTATACTATACTATAACACTCTCACTTTGTCTGTAATTGATAGTGGTTCATATTTTCTACTATCTTAACATATGGCGTGCTAGCTTAGTCGTTCCCATGCTTGGGTAGGAGCGATTGTGGCGAGCCCTGTGTTCGAATCTCACCTGCGCTTGCGGACTAAGCTTGAGGTTATTTACAAATAATATGTATTTATACTTTTTGGTATGTTATTAATTTACCTAAAATGAACAGTTTTTGTTTGTTTTAATAAAATGACTTGAAGTGGTTCGTTAATCATTCGATACTTGTCTCGTTCATCTTGTTTACTTAGAAAATAAAGGTTTGTACCACAGAAAACTGTAAATATTATCGATTTCTGTGAGGTAGATACAATTCGTTCCGACTATTCACCTAATTGAACGGTTGGTTAGTGAAGAATGTTTAAATTTGTTAATTAGCAGTATTGTGCTTATAAATGCAATGAAATATAAATATTGAAGCGTTGGCAATAATATTGCACTGCGTAAAAGTGGATGTTAATGATGTATAACACAAATGGACTAAGTGTGAGTGTTACCATTTAAATATTAAATATTTAACTAATTATACATTATTATTTGTTTAAATCAGTGAATGATGAGTAAAGTGTTATAAACATAATGGTTTTATAATATTTTTTCTTAATCATTATAGTTTATAGTATTTTGCTTATAGCAATGTCTAATAATATTACATTCTTTGTTATAGAGAAATACTGGGAGTCTGTGGGTTAAGATAAGTGAGGAAGAGGGGATCTTTGCTAGTCGGAGCTCTTGTTTATAAAGTGGAAAGCTTATTATTCAACACGTCATTGAAAACTTTTCGCCGTGTACTCCACGCTATAAAGATTGCATCGCCGAAGCCTAGTAAACAATAACGTAATAAACAAGAACGTTTAAGTTCCTGAATAGTTTATCCTGTATATTTAATTATAAAAAATTGAGGTTTAGTTTCAATCATATTTTCTTAAAGAAATGGAATACTTAAGCTATCCTCAAATATGTAATATATATTCACTAAAGCCAAATAAAATCTGAAATACTTAATGTAAACAAACTGCCCTACATAACCACTTATTAAAATCTAATAGATTCTTATTGTCAATGGTGAAATAAATCTACTTATCAAATTTTTTGAACATTTCACATGTCAAAATAAAACAAATTGCTTCTAATTTCCTTGATATAGTATTGCACATCCATTTGGCTGAAGAAGTTACGATTATTATAAATAATCGTATATGTTTGTTATCCATACTGATAAAAAATATTATTACAATTAAATATTTTTTTGTTTTTGTTACCACTTGTAACCCTTTTTTTATTTTAAACCCTTTCTTGCAAACCAAAATAAAAATTGGCAATAAAACTGCGCTGTATCTTTTTTTTATTATTTTTATTATTTGAGATGGACTGCCTCGTTGGTGTAGTGGTCGCAATCGCTACTGCTGAGCATGAGGTCCTGGGTTCGATTCCCAGGTCGGGCAACGTGTTATTGGGTTTTTCCATCTGGAATTTCTCAGTAGCAGCCCGAAGTCTGGATTTGTGCCCGGTTGATGGCAATAGGCTCGCCCCCTATTACATGGGACTTAAACATAACTGGCGAAATGTGGGTGTACTATAGGTACACCTCTGCCCAACCCTTCGGGGAAACAAGGCGTGATGTTATGTTATGTTATGTTATTTGAGATGGGTTTGCTCTTGACTTTAGTCTAGGTCAGAAGTGACAGAGACAAAGTCTACGATGGAGTGACCTTACCCAGAAGAAGCCTGTTCACTCTAACTTTGAAGAGATTCGGGTTTTATGCGTTCGGGATCACAGACGCAGGTAGTGAGTTCCACTCTTTTGCCGTGCGCATTATGAAGGATGTTTTGAAGTCTTAGTGCGAATTGGTGGAATGGCAACTAAGTATGGATGGTAATTAGCAGTACATCTAGATGTCCGATGGTAGAAGGGGGCAGGTGGGATGAGATCAGAAGCTAAGCCGACTGCTTCTCAGTCCAACGCTTGGCGCCTACTGCTAGCAGCTCATTTTAGATCAATGTGAATTCTAGCAATGCTAAAAACCGGCCCGGTCACGAGCATGATGCATGTCTAACGACGCGACGGAAATGTATTTTTGCTTCGTGTAGTGAGTAGCGAATGCTCGACTTTACGTCGGTGTGTGCCGTGCAAAACTGCGATCTTTTTGGTGTGTGTCGTTTAAACACATACAGACGTAACGCGAATTCACAGCAATACGACTCTTAACGTGCCTATGCACTTTTGAACGCTTACTGTACCACTCCTCCATTGAAAAGGAAGAGTATTTTTTTTTCCTGGTGGGAAGCACTACCCGGGTTCTATCCACAGTCCTTTCTAATGCAGTCACTGCGACTTCAGGGTTTATGTCAATGCGACGAAAAGTGACACACTTTGATTTATGAGAATAAATAAAAATTAAGGTGCCAGGCTGCACCTGCCGTACTCAATAAATCGACTGCCCATCTGGAGGAGTGTTCTGAAGCGTCATCACGGTGAAGAAGGATCACTCTGTAAGAATGCTGTTGTAATAATATGTATTAATCAAAAACAGGCAAAAAAACGACTTAATATGACATTATCCAACATAATGTTATTGTGGTTTCTATTGTTTCTGTGTGTCCTTTGTTGGAGATCCCAAATTAATAAGTATCTTAAAAACTTGTTTTGATTATTGTCGAAAATGCGTCTCTGCTAACGATGTTAGAAGGTCTTTAACATCTGCTTGCCCCTCTAATGACCTACATGTAGTTGCCCGTGTGAAAAGCTACCCATTTATAAAGATCCACCTCTGGTTATGGCTGGTAATACCATTGGATTTTGATACTACCGTTGTATTTTAATTTCTGATTTTGGCACCTTAAAAACGATGAAAATGTTGCCTCCTTTTACTCCCGAAAAGCTCAAAAATTACACCCCCACTTTAGAATTAATACAGTAATAATGTGTCCATCGTTAAATAAAACTTTAAAAAACAATTCAACCGACTTCTATGAAAAAACACTACAAAGTGCAAATGACTTTCATTTAGGTTTATATTTGTAAGTCGGAAAAATATCTTTTAATTGTTAGAACCTACCAAACAAAAAATCACCGTAACAAAAAAACACATACCGTAATATAATCCAGTCACGTACAGTACTACAATGAGGAGTGCCGTGACAGTAGGGTTTCTTGCAGTCAATCTGTTGACCCTGTTAGGTACTTAAACAGCTACCTACTGTGTTTCATCTTCCGTACGATTGCCCATTCACAAAACAATAGTCCTCCGAGTAAATTAGGTGTGTGACATACGGACGGACAGACGGACGGGACGAAATGATAAGAGTTCCGTTACCATATGCCATTCGGCTACGGAGACCTTAAAATAGACGAATTGAGAACTCCTCCCCTTTTTAAAGTCGGTTATAATGATGCCTCAAAGAATCTTTAGTTTTTCTTCAAAAGATTCGGGAGAGAACTGAGTGAGAACTTAAATGAGATGAGCTCTAGATAGAAAACCAGAATCAAATATTCCAAGACCCAAGTCCAGATTTCTGAACTCCAGAACAGTGTCTACCTACAAAACTAATTTATTTCCCACAGTGTTATTACATCAATGTCAATTTAATTCAACAACTTAGTATTAATAAACGAATGAGTGTCACTCTGCTGCGGAAAATCTTAACACCGCGAAATTTGAAAATGAGGCCACTTACTCAACATCATATATCGATTACCACCACTGTAAGACTCGCTCTGCATACAATTATCTTTTTGAAAAAAAAATGAACTTAGTTCGATTTAAATAAAAGTTGTTATGATTTAAACTAAAAAATAATCATCTAATATTGCATTATATAACACTCAGAAGTTTAGAACACCACATCAATTATTATTATCTTACATTATCACCACTTTTTGTTTGTAATTATTTTAGCGCCAATGTAAAGCGATTTTATAACATTCTAAATAACATATTTAACTTTGACGCTTTATTACACTTTTGTTATCACATAATATTTGAGTGACAAGTTTAAAATCATCATTGAAAAATTTACAAAAAGTTTTACGTTCGTCCGGGCGCGAACCAGCACCTTTTCGACAACTTCGACTTGAGTCGGTGCTTGTTTGCTCCGAACCTACTCGTCGTGTACCTGTAAATGCAAATAAGCTGACCTGACGTCAGACTTTTACGGTTACTTTTGAGTTTCTATGGATTTTGAACCAGCTGGCCAACCATGCCTCGCATGATTCGCTCGCCCCCACAGGGTTCCTCAAATACCCGTGTTCTATTAGAGACGCAATCGGAACCCGACTGATCCTGCTATGTTGGCCCTGGAAAGAAGCACCTATGACTCGGTAAATATTACTACAAGGCCGAGCAATTAACGTTTTCGTGGCGATGATAGCTGCGCGGAGCCGGAACGTCTCGGAGAATTAAAGAGCATGCTGCAGTCTTGGAAGGCCGACCAGGATAAAATACTAAATAAATTTGTGACAGATGTCTCAGAACTAAAGCAGCAGAATCTCTCTATTCAAAAATCCTTTGAATAGATTGAGAAATCAATTAAATTCTTTAATGTAGATTACGAGGATATGGAGACTCGCTTAGATTCCGTAGAGGCGGAGCACAGAGAATATGTGAAGCGCTTCCATGGATTAGCCAGCAATAATTGCGAATATACTCGTAAGTGCAATTATTATTGTTGTTGTAAAATTCTAATTATCAATGGCTACTAATAACATTGCGATTTTTATCAGAACTGTAGAGGGGTCGAAGTTACACACATTGTACATGAATATTGTAGCGTGTTCCTATGACGTCATTATACTGACGGAAACCTGGCTGATTCCCAGCGTCCAGGATAATTAATTTATTGACGACCGCTACGTGGTCCTAAGATGCGATCGTGATCGTTCAGTGATAAACAAAGGAGACGGGGGAGGAGTTCTAATAGCTGTTTTCCGTGAACTGCGTCCTTCTAAGTTACTGATACAATTCGTCCGGGCAGAAGTTGAACAAGTCATTGTCCAACTGCCTGCTTCCCAGCACAATAAACGCCGTATCATCAGTGCTGCACGAACGCATGAAGTAATATATACACATTACTTAGACATTCTGCAAGACTTATAGACTTAATTTTTGACTTGAGTAAAATTAACTGGGATGTAAAATTAACTTGAGTAAAATTAACTTGGTACTATCTCACCTTGACTGTGACCAAGCTGTTAACGTCTTCTATGAAACATTATACGGTATTGTCAAGTCACATGCTCCGCTGACTAGGATAAGAAACTGCTGAAGTTATACTGTCTGGTTTACACCCTCTCTATAAGAATATTTAGAACAAAAGAACGGGCTAGGATAAGATGGAAGAAGTACATTAATCAATCTGATTCCTTAAAATTTTCTAACTATCGTAAGCTTTTCCACGGAGAGTTATTTAAATGTTATCGGAAGTACATTGATTCGGTCGAAGACAGCATTCCTAAGAATATAAAGCATTTCTGGTCCTACATCTCATCTAGAAAAGGAAAAGCTAACTATCCGGCTAGTACGTATTTTAGGAATGTTTCATCAAATGACCCCACAGTCATCTGCAATCTATTTTCATCTTTCTTTTCTTCTGTCTACGAATCCTCTACTTCGGACCCTGTTAAATGGCAAAGATATTTAAATGGCAAATAGCTCGTCTTGCATAGCCAAAATCTGTCTATCCACGGAAGTTATACGCGCGGCTATATAATCTTTAGATTCCTCTAAGAGGGCCGGACCTGACGGCTTACCAACCAGTTTTTTATAAGAACATGTGATAGCCTGTGTACTGCATTACATATTATTTTTAATAAATGTTTCCGTGCGGGTGACAAGAACAATGTAGAGAATTATCGCCCCAACTCTGTCCTCTCTACTTTTTCTAAGGTTTTTGAGAGTCTTGTGCATGGTGCCATGTACCCTCACATTCATCAGCTTATTTTACCCGAGCAATACGGTTTCGTCAAATGTCGTTCAACCGCAACTAATCTGTTAGTATTTACAAACCACTTGTTTGAGCAATAGGATCAAAATATTCAAGTGGACGCTGTGTACACGGACTTTCAAAAGGCTTTCGATAAGGTGGATCATACGCTGCTTTTAGAAAATGCTTTCAACGGAATACGTGGCAATTGGCTTAGATGGTTTGTTTCATATATTTATAACAGGACCCAAAAAATTGTTATTAATGGTTACGAGTCAGACCCTACAGTTGTTTCATCTGGCGTACCACAAGGATCCATATTAGGCCCTCTTCTCTTCATTATATTTATTAATGACATTAAACAATGTTTTTTTATGTTTTTTTTTTAGTTTTTAATGTATTCGGATGATATAAAAATTTACAAATCTTGCAAGAATATACTAGACTGTCTACTTCTTCAAATGGACCTAGAAAGATTATATACATACTGTAACAATAGTAAACTTTTTATCAGTCTACCCAAATGTCATGCCATCTCATTTACCAAAAAGCGAAATAAGATAAATTTTAATTATTCAATTAATAACGAACTCTTAAATGAAGTTAGTTTTGTCCGTGACTTAGGTGTCACGCTGGATGCCAGTTTGCACTTCGACAAACACGTTGACAATAAAGTAAACAAGGCGTATCAGATGGATGGTTTTGTCATGAGATCATCACGTGACTTTGTTGGGCCCTCTACGTTCTTGTTGCTTTATTGGTACAATCCCAGTTAGAATACGCCATCCCTATCTGGAATCCTTTCTACGACAAATAAAGCACTAGAATTAAAAGGGTACAGAAGAAGTTCTTACGGTCTATGAACTATATGTGTTTCTGTTCAAAGTTTCAGCTTTTGAAACGGTATGGCGTTCTGGATTTGGGATCTAGGCGGCTGTTCCTTGATGTCATGACACTGCACGGCATATGCAATAAAAAATTTGACTGTATAGACCTTACAAACAAATTGTGTTACAAGGTACCAAGAAGTGTTATTCGAAGGGGGTGCGCGTGCCTCAACTGTTCCATACAGGAATTTGCAGGACTAACGCTGGGGAACGTGCGCCGCTTCGTCGCCTTGTTGATTCTTACAACACACATTTTCTAGAATTGGGATGATGACTATTTTTTTATTCTTGTATCAAAAGACTGTTTGTTTCCAAATAGCGCAAACTTTATTCCAAAAAGTGTAAAAGCTTTAAAATTGCCAAGTTATAAACGTTTTAAGATAATGGTTAGACAAGGTCAGCGCTATCGTAGAAGTGACGTCAAGACTATGTAACTTCATACTAGCGCTGTACATTGTCAGTACCGCGCGACAAGGACGGCAATAATTCCCTCCAAAAATTTTTAAAGCATGTATCTTCTTAAAATTTACACCGATTTAACAGATTTTTTGGATTATCTCATTTTGAATTTATTTGAATATACATTATTTTTATGAACGTTTTTAATATTAGTCATTCGTCGTTAGATATGTTTTGTCTATCTAAACAATTATTTAGGAAAATAGCTTTGAGATATGTTTTGTCTATCTAAACAATTATTTAGGAAAATGGCTTTGGATATTTTGTCTAGTGAGTAGTTTCATTTAAAGTAACTCAGCCATAATGTGACAGCGACTATTGTTTTATTGTTTTATTTTTACTTTATTTTTTATATCACTTGTCTTCAGCACTTATTTTAACCTTTTGCTAAAACGTGGGTTACGTGCTTGTTAAAACTTAGTTTAAGTAGTTCTCTGTATTTTGTAGCATGTAACTGTTTTTTGTCCTTATAAAACAAATAAATAATACATTCATTAGTACCACTAGGCGTCAATAAATGTCATTACGTGTATGTGTAATGCAAAGTTCTTATTGAAAACTCTAAATTACTCCCTATTGATAGACCGAAGCGACTGCGGTGAAACAGAAACGAACAAATTCTCACATCCACACAAACAGACGAACAAATTTTTTCGGAAATATTTGCAATTTACAGAAATGCCTCGTCTACAGATTTATTGTACTTATAGATAGATTGTGACCTGTTTAATTTCACGTGAGAGAATTAGAAAATGTCGATTGGAATTCGATTTCGACTATTATTCAGGCACTTGATTAGATCGTCTGATGAAGAATTGTAGTTGAAAAAGATTCTTATTCCGAACTGAAATAGATGTCTATTTGGATCATATTCCATAAAAGTGTGATACTTCAACCAAAATGTTGTAACCTAGTAATCTTTTATTATGGACTTTATTCTCAGGCTTTTGTTTGATGTCTTTAATAAAAACGAATAGCAACATGTTTTTCAGTTAGTTTAATAAAATCAATTATCAACGTTACACGATTATCTTTTTTCGTCAAGAAATCAAATTAAATTTAACGTAGGTTTTCTAGGGTATGTACACACTGACTTGCAAGTCTTCACCAACTGTAGTCCCATAATAGACCCTACAACAGGCCCAATTTATAAAGTCATATCAAACATACGAACGCAAACAGATTGAACCATCTATTAAACACAGGTCTAATTAATTACAATAATGTATAAGTGTCTCTCGAGACAGATAATATGGAGCTAAAGATATAGGTAGATACAGCTGATAGGCGACCGCCATACTCAAATAGCGGTAGTAGGTACAACTAGTGCGTAGGATGAGTCTGCAAAATGTCCGAGACGCAAACCATTTATCATTTTGTATTATACATATATAATGTCACGGTCTTTTGGACAAAAATAAGGTCGAGTGTATACAAAATTACGTTGTATTTGTCGATTTGTGGGGCAGCGAATTTTTTATAATTCTGTTGTAAATTGGTAAAAGTCGTTCCAACTCAGTTTAGTAATTATATGTCTCCTGCCCGAATCATAGCCACTATGAATGTAGATTCTTAAATTATAACACTTAAAAGTAAATGGTATAACAGAAATACATTTCGTAGTGAAATTCGTCTAGATTTTTCCATGTCGTAAATGACCTTTCTCTGTTCAAAGACAAAACCGTTCGTCACTGGAATGAAAAGTAAAAAGTCGTACATTTTAATTCTGTTCGTCGAAATTCTAGGAATCAAATATTTTATATAATGATGTATTTATGAACACCATGTGTAACCGAAACAGTAATTGTTCGTATAAAAAATAGCATGTATGTATTCAGAAAACCCAAACGATAATTAAATTCAAAATATTGACTCTTATCATCCTGACTGAACAAACCAAATCTAATGTAACTAAAATATAACGCCTTCAAAATATCAAATAACAATTAAATTCTACCGATGCTGAGCTCTGTTGCTTATTATGGTTGCCCACATTTCAATTACGGACATGTAATCCTATTACTATGGACCGCACATTCATCAGCAATAGCTGGTACAATAACCAGATTACGTGTGTCTTAATATTAACAACTGAGGAAGATATTGGTGGCTGGTGAGAGAGTGAATATGAGATTAGATTTGCTTTGATTTTTATACACAGTTTTTTTATGGTATCCTTTCAGAGTCGTATAATCGGCACCTTTTTTACTTAGGGCAGATTATTAAACAGTCAGTTATCTTTTGTCTGATAAATAAATATTGCGGTTTGACAGCTTGTGTGTGGAAAATATGTCATAATGTCATATTTATACTTCAGATAAAAGTTACAGGGCTATTAAAAAATCAGAACTTTTACGAGTGACGCATTCTTGTGGTGACTGCTACATACACCTAAAATCGACATGCCTAAAAATCGGGATGGATTATCATAATTATTATTCACTCCATAGCTTAAAGATTTCAGGTATTATTAGCATAGAGCTGAAAGGTCTTAGATTCCACCAAAAAGGTACCCATGTTTAATAGCTAGAAAATCTACCAAACTAAAACTACGCTTTTGTAAATATGAAGGTGCTACCCCGTCTTGCATAACCACAATAACATTCTTACTTTTAGGAGATACTGAAATATTTTACGACTGATAAATATTTCAGTAGTATTTACTTACTCTGTTTTGGATTTAAGTAAGCTGCTTAGATGGTAGATACTAAAATTAATGGTATTTATCCGTTCACGCTTTTCTCTCGTAGTGTAGATTATTTTGTTGTTATTTTACGTGTATTATTAGTATTAAGATTGCAGATTAAAATGGTAAATAGTTGAGATATTCGTCAGAGGGCAGTAAACGAACAACACAGGTCACAATAATGATCCATTTGTTTCCGTCGTGAAGGGTCTGGATCAAGGATCCACAAACGGGCGAGACGCGATAACGCGACACGCGGTCCTTTGTTCGCGCTTGCCTTAAAGCTTGTGATTCATACATAACGGGATGAATCATCTAAAATAGAATGTAAAGTGAGATATTCGGATCGTGTTTATTCGGGTTAGGTTCTATTTTAAGAGCCTTTGAACCTTAGATGACGTATGACGTGAATTCAATTAAAGCAGAAACTTTTAGAGAACTATCAAATAAATACAAAGAGTTTTATAAAATTTATACTGATGGGTCAAAGAGCGCTAATGGCAATGGCGCTGCTTACTATGATCCTTTGAATTCGGATTATACAAATACCTGCTTTAAAATAAATAATTATGTGTCAGTTATGTCCTTGGAACTTTTTGCAATTTCGGAAGCTCTCTCATATATTATACCCAATGAAAATAATTGCAAAATATTAATTTGTGTAGATAGCAAAAGTGCACTACAACATATAGCTCGATGCGCCTCTGGTTACAGAGGTGCACCGATAGCTTATTAAATTCTTTCTAAAGTACACAATCTAGCCAAAAGAGATATCGATCTAAAATTGCAATGGGTTCCCTCACATATAGGTATAAAGGGTTATGAGGAGGCAGACCGCTTAGCAAAATTAGGTATTGTTGAGGTAAGGGAAAAAAAAATTGGAACTAATTATATAGAAATATTGCCTAGGTATAAAATTAAATGTCATTTAGTTTGGAAAGAATATTTTAATCAAAGATCTAGAGAAAAAGGAATATGGTATAGGTCTATAGTCTCGAAGCCTCCTCATATACCGTGGTTTTGTAATACTAGGTTTAGCAGAAAAATAATAGTTACAGCTCACAGACTGAGATCTAGACACACGCCGCTCAATAATTTTGGATTTTTAATGAAAAAAATTGATTCACCAAATTGTGAAGTTTTCGGCACACTGGAAGATGTTATGCATTTATTGACGGAGTCTGTCAGATTTCAGTCTGCAAGAGAGGATCTTGTTAGAGAGCTGGAGATACACATGTACGATGTTTCTATGTTCCATCATATTTGTCAACACCTGGCTCCGGAGCTGCTTATAATTTAATTAAGTTTGTTTTGTTACGTTTCACATGATAAGGTCCGATGGGACTGACATGTACACCTATATAAAAGTCCCTAAAAATAAATAAAGAGAGAAAAAAAAGAGCCTGTGAGATCTGTAGTATTTTAAATGATGAATTCGACTTGAACGATATCCATTACAAAATCGATTGTGGGCGAAAAATTTATGTCATGTTGTAAAAAACTGTATCTTGAAGAAAAACAACATGAATAATCACGTCAAAAACACATGAAATTTAAATACCAAACACGATATATTACTAAACTATGCCAACCTAGCACACAAACCTATTTAATGACAATCCTATTCAATCGGTAGTATATTAATAAATCTGCACGTTATGCGCTGTACTGATAACAGATTAATCCCCCATCGGACGTCTGTTCCGCTGTGTAACCAGATAAATCATAGCAATGCTCGCCGGATACCGTCAAATTACGATTAATATTTTGTTTGTTTATTTAAGCTAAAATATTTTACTATAATAATAGTATCTGGGGATTATTGTTGTTACTCATTAATATCAAACTTATGGGATTATAAACATTGTAGTGTGGGACTTTATTGGAATATTAATATAGTTGGTTTATTTGAATGACACAATAGTCAATGTTTCAATGATATCTGATTTAAAATTTATGAAGTTAATGTGTAAGGATCGTAGCAGGTGGCGTTCTGAAGTTACTGCCTACTCCCATGGGAAGATGGTGTGAGTTTATGTGTGAGTTTAATTTCAATAAATACATTAAATTTGTAAAATTACGAGCTAAAACTATTTATCAAGTTAAGAAATAAAGACGTTTTAATAAAAGCAGAGTTTAATCTAACTTTAAAGATGCAAGCACTGTGGGTAAAGACTATAATCTCAACAACAGACATCTAAACCGCAACTTTGCGACTTTTATTCGCAAGAAACGAATTACAAGGGGTGAGGGACCATTAATTCTACGTCATTGTTACGGTCCTCTGGGGAAGGGTCTCAGGCACTCAAGCACTCCGAACTAAGATGCTGATGAATCAATTACAATCTATGTTGCTGAATTTTGATGACTTTGCTAAAGGTTTTCGGGTATTTTATTTCTTGACTATTTAACTTTATGTAATAATACACCACAGAGCACGTCCACGGCACGGTTTCTTTACGGTATGGCGTATAAACCTCGCCGTACAAATAAATGTCAGGGTTGTATGGATCTTTGAAGGATATGTTTATTTGTACGGCGCATTTGCACTTGAAAGCGCTAGTTTGTTAACGAGTGTATGAGCATTCTCTTCAATCAAGAAAAGTGTTTTTAAATTATTATTCTACATTCATTTAAAATGTTTTTTATTTACAGAACAATCCATCCAACATCACTGTCTCGGTCTAGTGGTCGCAATCGCTACTGCTGAGCATGAGGTCCTGGGTTCGATTCCCAGGTCGGGCAACGTGTTTTTGGGTTTTTCTAGCTGGAATTTCTCAGTAGCAGCCCGGAGTCTGGATTTGTGCCCGGTTGGTGGCAATAGGCTCGCTCCCTATTACATAGGACTTTAAAACATAACTGGCGAAATGTGGGTGTACTAATAGGTACACCTCTGCCCAACCCTTCGGCGAAACAAGGCGTGATGTCGTGTTATGTTATGTAGAACAATCCATTTTAATAATCATACTTGATGTATAATTTTGTGTATAAGTGGCACCTTTTAAGCATTGTAATGGTTCTCCTACACAAAAAGTATGTAATTAAATATCAACTTGTATGTGCCCAATATGTAGGCCAAAGGCTTCTTTACGAATGAAATATTAATTGATAGTAGGTACCTGTGGCGGCATCTACACCGCCACATGCGAACAAACGCATCAATCCTGCATCGCGCAAGCAGAGTTTACCGCACAGATAGCATATATACAACTTCCCGACAACAATCATCGGGCAGTTGCCCACCAGATACGACATCCATCCGGTCTACTATGGTATTTACACCCTGTTCCTCATATCCCTTCACTGGTGACCCCGACGTGATCCTCATATCTCTTCATACCTATAGGTAGGTACGTTAATACTAAATAGGAACAAGATATCAAAATTCTTTTCTATTAGTGAAAGTAGTCTTCATAATACCGTGTCAAGAGCAAAAATAACCCAAAAAACTGAATAAGGTTTTTTTTATAATTTTCTCGTATGTGTTTCAAAATCTTATCGCCTACTCCCAAGTTCGTCTTTAGATTACTATTAATATTTACGTTATGAAAATTATAAGTCTCAAAGTATTCGTACTTTACCGGTGACTTTATCGAACCGAAATTCTCTATTTCGTGGCAATTTCTAAAATCCTTATTCCTTGTCTACATCAAAAAAAGAATCTGAATGCGAAATTTTAGCATTCCAAGTCTAAGGGTCTCTTGATGAGTCAGTTCGTAACTGAGTGAAGAATATTACGTTCATATAAATAGCACAATCGAAATCAATACTAACCTTAAGTTTTGAGCTACACGATTAGGTACTAACAAATGCGTGGACTGACTGTAAAGGTCCACTCAATCTGTGTAGTTATTTTTTCAAAATACCATTTCAGCCAGCCATGAAGACCATGTTGATTACATGGTCTTCACATGATCTGACTTTAAAAGAAATTGTGATCTCTGAGTTGTTTCGGCCTGTCTTCTCAGAGTAGTCAGATAGGAAACGCCGACCTCACTTAAGACCTTTTAAAATATGATTGACGTGTTAAGTGTTTGTACAAACCCACTTACATAAATAAAATCATTTATCATTTAATAGCATTGCAAGTTTACAATAAAACTCACTAATTTTAGTAAGATGTTTCGAAAAATGCTACAGTTCAGAACTGACTGATAACAAAAACTAATTGAAGTAAAAGCTTTCTGTTTTCATTGGCGTTCCCTAGATCAACTATTGACTCATGTCAACGTAGCAACGTCCTATTACTTTGTTCCAGTTTACTACCTCTATTGTTATTGTTATCGGTATTAGTAGACATCATTTCTGTAGGCATTTCTCAACAAAAAAACAAAACAAATTCGTTCAACTCAAACTCAAACTTATAGCATTTATTTCAATCAAACCATTTACAGGCACTTTTGAATTGTCAAGGAGTCGGTCAGTCAGAAATATGAAGCAAGTTGCCCATTCAAAAGCGTAGTATGCCTATTTTAAATAATATTGTCCTTACAAATATATTAGTTAAATCATTGATATTGCTCCTATATTATGTGAGAACGATGTACAAAACAGTACAAGTTTAAAAGCGTTCAGAGTGCAGATTTAATGAACAAAAATCCAAAAAATGAATTATTAAAATAAGCCGAGGCAGAGAAGAGATGACCAGTCCCAACTGACGGCTTACGATCACGAGCATAACGCATGGATCAGCACCATTCGGGTCAACCATTTTGACGGGAGCTAAATGATCTACAACACTCGCCACACGTCAGTGACACATTTGAGTGAGCATGACATACTATCAGCCGCCAGGGCACATTCAAGTCAATGTTTAAATTCAACTTTTCTATCATATTTTTTTTTTAACTTTCTTTTTCAATATTTATTGTCCCTTGGCTTGACAGACGTGTCGCACTTAGCTTTTCACCGTTCTTTGTTACCTTAGAATGGAATAGAATAGAATAACGTGTGTTGTCACTTGTATTAAAAACTTGTAATAGCAAGTAGATACACAAAACTATAATACCAGAAACAAAAGGCTAAAGCGCCAGCATTATGATTGGGGCGGGTTGCTAAGTGTTCGTTTTCAGCTTAGACCCTTGACACCTGTTCACAAAAAAAGAGGTACGATAATTATATGATACATATTTAATTGAATGAGCAAAAAAATAAAAACGAAAACAAAAATCGAACCACCTGCAGAACGACGATGGGCATCTTTTATAGAATTTAGTGTTTTTTTTTTAAATAGTCAAAAACTAATATTTTACATTGAAATTACATAAAATAATATAAACCATTGTTTGAAATTTATTGTGTTTTTAACTTCTCCAGCCAATCTCCCGTAAAGGCATCTAAATGTAATAATAATATTATATGTATATGCGAAACTAAAGGAGATTGCCCAAGGCAATATGGACAGATATAATCAATTCAACATGGTTGTGTCTTCAGGAAATCATCTTTATAATACTCGATGACATGTCCAAATACTTGCTCAAAAAAATAAAACAAAACGACAATGGCATTTCCGAGATATTCATAAAAATGTTGATACTATTTTGAGGTTATGTTCAACCACAAAATGAATTGAAAAAAGGTATTTGATTGAATCTGAATGGGTTTGCGAGTGAGATTTGTGTCTTTCAAGTACATTTGTGTAAAATCTATAGCGGTTAGCCTATGTTCCTAAGTTCAATAGACAATGATCATTCTTACGGTTGGTCAGATCCACACTAGTAAAATGTTCATGATATTATTCGGAATCTCCGACAACATGAGTCTGGGTATAAGTGGCGTTAATCTCAAAGAGAAGTTGAGACAACGCTCTACTGTTGCACTCGCCATGTTCAATACATAACAACACAAAAAGTCCTGTCTTTAGTTATAATATACTACACACACGTCGCAGTGGCGTTGGAAGTATGTTTATTTTCAATGGTTTAGCAGCAGTAACGGAGAAACTAAAAGGCTCAAACTCGACGCACAACATACCAAAAGCAGCAGAAAAACATTACAAAATATGACAGACGCGCAATATATTATATCAAATAAGGCTGTACCCGTGCTGATAAAAGATTCTAATACATTCGATTTTTGATCGATTTCCGCAAACCAGCTAATGGTGTTTCACGAATACCACTTGACGCCCATGCCTTCGACAACCATTGTTATTTACAAAAACCAGCAACCTACATGTAATTGAGAACTCTGTTAATACTACCCTTTCTATACGAGCCAAAAAGTTGTGTAACTATTTTTACTCTTGGAATGCAGAAAAGCAAAAATATCGGTAAACAACATTTAAAAAAAAACAAAACGTTTAAGATGTTCAATCTTTGTGTTTTATTATCGACGTGGGTGTAATAGTATAAGACGTTTGAAATATTCCGATTTCAATATATAAAATAAATAAAATAAAGCTAATAACCTAACGAACCAAATGTAGGCACCGACCCGCACCACACACTAAAGTCACGTCACATTTTCAGTGAAAATAAAAAAGAAAATGTTCTGGAGGTGTCCTGTTCTAGAAACTTTTTTTTAAACATATGTTATCTTGAGAGTTATCTATCGATATTTAGAAAACATCATCGATATCATTATATTTAATGTAGGTAGGTAGGCACATTTTACGTAATAGAAACGATGGGCATCCCCAGTATTGATAGGCGCGATAGTAAAAATGGCATTTTTAAAAAAGTACTAATTATTGTTCAAAAAACTATCCCATTGTAAATAATACTTTAGTCTCATCTAAAAATCATATTTTTATTTTAGGTTTTGCATGTTGTTCAACTTTTTGAGACACGAGACAATTCGCAAAAGTACTTTCCGTGGGCAATCTGTTTCGTTTGTTTGTTACCTTTTCACGCCTAACCCAGTGAACCTATCATCGTGAAATTTTGGGAAGTGTAATGAAAAGGACATAGGGTACCTTTCATCCAGAAAAAAGTACTTGTTCCGGAGGGAAAAAACAATAACTTTTGATGGTTACCATTGCTTTAGGCCGCTAGATGGCGCTACGTGTCTTTTGAATCATGATTGAATAATATTATTAGAAACTGTAGTTGTTAGTTAACGCCACGTTGGTCTAGTGGTCGCAAGAGCAACTGCTGAGCATGAGGTCTTGGGTTCGACTCCCAGGTCTGGCAAAGTGTTACTGAGTTTTTCAATCTGGAATTTCTCAGTAGGAGCCCGGAGTTCCGATTTGGGCCCGGTTGATGGCAATAGGCTCGCCCCCTATTACATGGGACCTAAAGCATAACTGGTGAAATATGGATGTATAGGTACACCTCTGCCCAACCCTTCGGGGAAACAAGGCGTAATGTTATGTTTGTGTTATACTTCCGATCCCAGTAGAACGTTTCCGTAGGATAATCTGCTACCGCCACACGAGCGAAGCCGCGTCAGAAGCTATTTGTACATATTTATGCAAATCTTGCATTAATACGAGATTGAAGTTAAGTGATTATTCTGCTCACCCCTTCACCACCCACACAAAAGATATTCAACACGAAGCCAGCCGAGTGAAGAAGACTATTGACGCGAACGATGTCTTTAAAACACTCCCCAGCGTTTTTTTTGTAGGCTTTTACACAACTTTATTTGTATTCGCAAATCTCTAGGGTCACATGTTTCTCGTTCAAAACAATTACAGTACGCTTAAAGGTAGGAATACCACTCGAGTTAAATGCTTTGTGAGTTTTTTTTACATATAATTCAGAATACGTATGTAGAATTGTGTGGTGATCTGGAAGTGAACGAAGAGTAATGGGTATGAATTAATGAAAGAGTTTGCTAGGTAGATATATATTTTAAAAATACTTTTTAATGAATGAATTATATCTGAAAACCATTATTTGGAATTAGTACTTAGTCCCAAATCTCTAACCCTATGATTAATGTCAGTTTAAAAATCTTTCAATAACGAAGTTTGTTTTCTATAACTGAAATGTTGTTATGTTAGTGTACAGATAATATTTTGAGATTGAATAACCCGTGTGCGTGAAGTGGGTTAAACTTTAATGAAAATTGTTTGATTAATATAGAACTTCTGTCGATCGAACTTATTAAGTCTGGTAACAATATAAAAGTAATTATGTCTCATTAGCGACTATTGAGCTCAGCAGATTGGCGCTGATGACGTAAAGTATATAAAAGCCAATCAAAACGGATGGTAATCATATTATTATTAAAATAAATAAAATGTTAAGCGATGATGGATGATGGCAGTAGTTTATCATAATGACAAATTACATGAAACCAGTAAAACACCTTGTTAATTTCCAGTAATGGTTGCAACAGATAATCAAAATCTATAAACGCCCTGAGACCATCTCGGGTCGCGTTGCAATCTCGCAACGACGGTATCCCTCTTGTCAGTTTGTGTAGCTTGTTGGAATGTCGGTCCATTATTTGTCCAAGTTGGCAAAGAGAAGCAAGCTTCATAATTCCACGACATAGATCTATAGTAATCTTGTGATCTTTACAATGAATACTTCCCTTTGTCACAAGAGAACGAGTTTATTTAAGTTAGGAGTCAAACCTTAGAGAATATTATTAAAAACTAGCTGATGCCCGCGATTTCGTCTGCGATCCAGGTTAAATAGTAGCCTATGTCTTTAACTAAGTGATGAACTATCTGTATTCCAAATTTCATTCAAATCTGTTCAGCCGTTTTAACGTGAAAGCGAAACAAACAAACTTACTTTCGCTTATAATACAGGGTGGCGCAATGGAACGTGCATATTGCATCATCTTTTTTTGCGGGGTAAAAAGCGCGCGTGCGGGGGAGTATACTACCGTTGGGTAGGCGCGCTCATGGAGTTTTAGTCACAATGAGTCACTTCGACGGGAAGCGTCGGGCATTTTGCGTGCGTGCATTTTACGAGAACTGTCGTTCATACATTGTTACTAGGCGACTATATTGTTCTGAATATGAACTACGGCGAATTAGTGAAGCTCCGAGTATAAATTTAATTAAAATGTGGGTAAAGCGTTTTGAAGAGACTGGTTCAACGTTTAAACCACAAGCAAAAGGTCGTCCTAGAACATCTAGGACCGAAGACAATATTGAGCGAGTTATGAAATCTGTACGAGAAGATCCACGATTGTCTACTCGCAAGAGATCGTCTGTCTTACACTTTTCGCGACGAAGTTTGCAACGAATTTTAAACTTGGATCTTAAACTGCATCCATACAAGCTGCAATTAACACAAGAATTGAAAGAATGTGATTTCAGAGAAAGGCTCGCATTTGCTAATGAAATGTTTAATCGGTTTTCCAATTTTGACAATATCCTTTTCTCTGATGAGGCCCTTTTCCATATCAATGGGTTCGTAAACCGTCAAAATTGTCGTTACTGGAACAGTGAGAATATCAGTACTATAGTAATAATCCGAGAAACATCGATCAGCTCCAGCAGAATATCCATGGTGAAATGGCGGCAATTTCATCAGCATTACTGAAGAAAGTTTTTAATAATTTCCGTTCGCAGTTAGAGGAGTGCCGTCGTAGAGAGGGTCATCATGATGTTATTTTTTTAAAATAAACTTCAGTTTTTACTTTACAATTCCTTAGTTTTATTGTAACCGTACCTTTTGTATTTATTTTGTAATCTATTTTTTAAATATGCACGTTCCATTGCGCCACCCTGTATTAGATAATAAGTTAGCATTACAATTGGTTTATAGTAACTTTCTGGTACACCGTTCTGATAATAATATCCTTATAATTATCGTGTTTATGGCATGATCTCATTCAAGTCGCAATCAAAAATCATGCGTGGAAAAGTAGATATTTTCGTAATTGTTGCTGGCAAG
Source organism: Dasypolia templi (assembly GCA_963555695.1). NCBI lineage: Eukaryota > Metazoa > Arthropoda > Insecta > Lepidoptera > Noctuidae > Dasypolia > Dasypolia templi. The sequence continues at coordinate 2,450,342 of OY743144.1, forward strand.
TTAAGGTTTCTGAACCAAAGTAATTATATTAGTTCTTTCAAGGTGGATAACATTCTTAAAATACTGGCTATTACTTACGCTTAAACTACACAATTTCCGTGGCGTCGTACTCGAATACCTTTTTCTAATTTCTAGCAAGTCAACTACAATGAACCCCTCATTATAATCATTAGAACACTGGTTGGTTATTTAATTAACATTGAATACCTCATTTCTGTGAGCAAGTGATTCTTTAGTTATAGTTTTATAAAAACTTAGTATCTCTATTTTTTTAACGAACAATCATATTATGCATATTACCAGTTCTTGCATGTATTACCTAAGTAAAAATGTAAATCACTATTACCCAAGCCTCAAAATGCGTACTGAATTCAGAATTTTAAATCGCACTTACATTTATTTCAGCTACAATACAATATTCAGTGCAAATAGCATATAAAATTCAAGTGTACTCTCGAACATATAATTCTCTGTTCGTGGAAAATAGAAACGGGTAATCATTTTATTTGCTTTTATTGTTTTATATTTGCGCTGCGTTTTACTGGAGTTTTGAATAAATACTTACAGGAGATTAATGACATTATTTTTTTAAACTGCTTGTACAATGCTGTATAATTGCTATATGCCATATGTGAGTACTATGTACATGCTTTAAAGCTACCATTTACAGGGTACGTCTTTCATTGACTTGAATGTGTCCTGGCGGCTGAGAGTATGTCATGCTCACTTTAATGTTTCGCTGATGGTGGCACGTGTGTTGGATCATTTAGCTCCCTTCAAAATGGTTGAGTTGAATGGTGCTAATCCATGCGTCATGTTCGTGAACGGGCGCCGTCAGTTGAGACTGGTCATCTCTTAGCTGCCACGGCGTATTTTAATTAAATTTTTTTTTCGAATTGTTTTCATATAAATAACGGACGCTTTTAACGTTCTGCATCGTTCTCACATGCATAATTTCAACATGAATGATGTAACTAATCTATTGTAAACATAATTTGATTTAAAAGAGTGTCCGTGGAGTTTCTTGCCCGTTCTTCTCCATAGGTACCTACTACGCTTTGGAATGGGCAACTAGCTTCATTTTTCTGACCGACCGACCTTGACAATTCAAAAGTGCCTGTAATTGGTTTATTTGAAATAAATGCTTTGAGTTTGAGTTTGAGTTTGAATGGCGGTACATAGGCGGACTTAACACTACAAGGGAAATAGCTGTTATTTTTAAATGCAGAAACGAGACGGTATATTCAATTCATCAATGTCATAATGTTACTTTCTAAGTCTTACAAAAATGTCAGCATTATGCTACGCGTAGAAATTTACGGCGTAGATTTGCCATTAGGTACCAATCTGGATCTAGAATGCTGTGCTCTACCAAATGATATATAAACTCTTCAATTATATATTATTTTTTACCCAAACCTACATTTAAATCGAGATCCATACTTGACCCTTAGTATATCTATTCCACTTATATTCAAGTTAATCAAGTTCCATAAAAAATCATTTCGCAGAGAAAAATAATTCGAAATTTTGTTGGACCCAATGCGTCAAACCTGTCTGTATTTACAGAGAATGGGAATACTTATCGCCTCGTCGCCCTGCTAATGGACCGTCAGGGCCGGATGTATCGCTTTTAACGCAAATAACCGACGCCCTCGAAACGATTACGACCGCGAATTTTGCTGGCAGAAATTCGGATGGCGATTTGTCTAACAGGTGAGGGAGGGCTGGCTGCAGTTTTGGAGTGGTGGTGTTGTAATTGTGTGTGGTCTGATAACTTTTGCGTTGTTAGCGGTGTTTGTGTCCGTTGCGTCTTTGTCTTGCATGAGTTAGCATTCAGCAGTGCTTTATTAAAAAAAAAAAAACAGAAAAGAAGATATTTTGGAAACATGTTTTTTAGTTTTAAATTTAAATCCAACGTGGTGTTGGTTTTAATAAGATTTCAAAGGGGGGTGACCGTTTTCGGCCCTAAAGGCACAAAAACTTACGTATAAGTAAAAAAAACGTCGTAATTTATATCTATTTAACAAGTTATTCATTTATCCGAACAAGTTTCCAATATTTTTGCAATCATAAAAAGTACTGAAACGATAAATGACATTCACGGTTGTAGATAAAGCAGTGTTGCCAATACTTATCAATTTAGTTCACGAAATAATCGATCATGTCTTCATGGATTAAAATAAAAAAACACATCCGTAATGCTTGTTATACGATCTGTTAAAACATATACGGTGTTATGTTTTTACTTTTGATATTAAATGGACAAACTATTTAATAGTTGATAGTATAATAATAAATCAATAGGATTATAACAAAAACGCTACCACACATTTTAATAATAATTCAATTCATGTTTAGCACAATAAAGATCAAATATGACAAAAACGTACTTATCTTCAGTGGGGTTTTAGTAGTGATTATAATTTTGTATTAAATTAAGATTCGAATAAAAGTCGATATCGATTTTTTTGTTTTGCTAATGTGGCAACATTGAGTTACGCTGGCCGGCTGTCAAGTCAAGACACAGTCAAGTGTCAAATCACAAAAATCTACAGAATCTACTTTCATTGTGTGCGGTTGCCTTACTGAGTTTAATTCTTGCGGATTTGTTATTTTATCCATCAAATAAGCATATTTAATGGATTCCGACAATTATTTTAACCCTAACTTAAATATCCAATGATAGTAAAGCAATTACGTTAGTCAAGATTAAAAACTATTTTATCTTAAAAACCCAAACATTTTTGTAAACCAATTCCTTTTCCAGTTAATTGTTTAAATTGCATATTATCCTATCCATATACTTTAAAATGTGTGCACTCGAGGCCGAAGTGTCTATGGATGGTAGGCATTCCCCTTTCTTCTTGAACATCTGAAGATCATTTAATAAGAATAATAAAATCATCCAGGTAAACGGCAGGTATAGGCAGGTGAAAACAAAGTAAAATTTTACTAACTGAAGAATAATATCACAACCTTCGTTATAGTTGATCGTAGTCTTTCAGTAGATACGACCGAAAATGGCGTAGTGGTAAAACGTCGATGTTTGTTAGTAGTAACGCGCTAGATACTAGTCAATATTTGCGTGGCGGTTTTGCACGTTTTGTCACAAGTGATATTCGCTCGCTTTGGCACGTATTATTTACTATTTCTACACAGGATTTCAACAAATGTTTTGTGTTTTGCGTTTGAAAAAGGAATTAAGTTAGACAGTCATTTCTTTTTTCCATTTTTGGTAAGGCACCATCTTCATCGCGTGACTATCGCCGTGAGTCTTAGTGCCAATTTCACGAATGTTACTGAACGCATTCTAACATCTAAAACACATTCAAGAGCTGTCAGTGTCAATATGCCATAGAAAATATTGACACTGACAGCTCTTGAAGCGAAAACCTCTCGCGATTTAGATGTGCTGATCTCGTTGAGATTTATTGGTGAAATTCGCCCTTGGTAGGTAGTCCTCGTAAGTCAAATAAATTAAATCAGACTAGCTCGTCTAGTGGTCAAAAACATGAGAATGATGGGCTTGTGGTCGTAGTTTCGAACCCCGAGTCGGACAGTATAATTGGGTATTCCATTAGGGAATTCTCAGTAACATCTCGTAGCATGATTTCGTGACCGGCTAATGGCGTTACGCTCATCCCCTATTACATGGGTCAGAAAACATTTATATTTGTGTCCCATCCACCATTGCCATGTTAATAATTTATGTTATGTAGGCCTTCAAACTGACTAACCAGTTCGACATTATAGTGAATATCCCTTGTGTTTTTCAAAACACGTGCATACATTAAGCTGTTTTATTTGTAGTGAGTGCAAGCAAAAGTGGAGTTTACTGGGCATCATCATAGAAATCAGAATTACAAAACAAAAATCGTGTCGTCACCATGTGCCCGACACATGTGTCCAAAAGTAGGTACTTGATCAGCAGTCATATTATATTTCGGTTGAATTATATTCCGAAATTGTGTTTTGCTACTTTTGTTGAATTGCATAAAATATACTTACTACTTACATTGCCTGGCGGATCTCACACTATAACTCGTCACGCAGGAACGTCAACGGGGTGCGGGAAACGGAGCCAAATGCCCCGCGCGGAACACGTTTTTATTGAATTTGTATGTAGAAAACACGCATGGGGGCGCGTGTCCCGCGCACCGGAGCTTGGCGCGTGGTAGTGCCATAAAGCTACAGAACCAGTGTTCTGTCACATTCTGTGTCATGTCAATACATAGAGTGCTACAGGAACTAAATGTATAGACAAGAATGTTACGTCGGGTCCTGACAGGAGGTTTGCGTTAGAGTTAAAATATTTTTTAATTTTCAGTATGATACTTTACATCTTATTTTTGTTTTAATCTATTTCTGTAACTGTCCGTGACTTCACAGCGGGCCTTATCAGAATACCAGCGCTGTGACACTTATTTGTAAGTGTCGCAGCATTATGCTGAGATGGGGGCCTTTTGGCCTAGCACATATCTTTGTTTTTTTTGTTGTTTTATTATTTATTTCTATAAGTGTGTTTAGTTAAGTTTGAACTATGTACTGCGTACTCCTGTGCGAGTTCCAATAACAGATTTTTCTTTCTTTCTTTAATGTGAGATCCGCCAAAGCGTACTTACTATCTCTATATCTTAATGTCGATACTCGATAGTTCTACATGGATAGCGGCGCGAACATGTCAATTCAGTCGCACCTAAAAGCTCAGTTGTTCAGTCCTGTGTTTGTGCTGTACTCTACCTACTCCAAAAGAACAAGTTGAAACAATTTCAGAAGCTAGGTGCACGGTTCCAATTGGTCGTTTCCTATGGAGAAGAGCCGGCAAGAGACTCCACGGTTACTCTTTTAAAAATAATTGACTTTTAACATAAAAACATAAAACATAACATCACGCCTTGTTTCCCCGAAGGGTTGGGCAGAGGTGTACCTGTGTTTTTTTTTGACTTTTAACATATTTTCAAATAACAGTGTTAATAGGTATGAGAGGACAGTATAGGCCTGTCAACAAGTACCATATGCGCATATATTTAAATAAAACAAAAGTAAAACAATAACATTAAAAATCTATTTAAACCAAACGTCATGATTGTCATTTCGACTGTAACAAATCTGAATTTAATATCCTGTTCATAGAAGCCAGTGGAAATAGTTGAAACCAGAATTGTAGGTATACAATGTCAAATAATGAGAAGATTATGCCTCGTTGGTCTAGTGGTCGCAATCGCTACTGCTGAGCATGAGGTCCTGGGTTCGATCGCCAGGTCGGGCAACGTGTTATTGGGTTTTTCTTTCTTTAATTTCTCAGTAGCAGCCCGAAGTCTGGATTTGTGCCCGGTAGATGGCAATAGGCTCGCCCCCTATTACATGGGACTTATGTTATTAGGAGGTTATGTTATTATCTCAAAGAAGCATGTAAAAAAAGCGTTTTTTATAATAAAAATCAAAACACCTTAATTTGGGAGAAATCATTAAATCACGAGTCAGATCACATCAATGCTTGCCGTCGACCACTATGTATAACCAAAATATTTTTTTCTTTCACGTTGACTTCGAGATAAAACTCCAAGCAGCCCGTGATGTATCGCAGTGACGTATCCTTCGGAATAAACGTGCGTGTCATCGAGGTAGTGAGCCAAACTTCGACCGCGAGGTGTGGCAGTTCACTGCATCTTCGTCATGTCACTAACCTTACGAGTTGCCAAATCCAAATGGATATCTTTTCGTGGGCAGTAAGTTATTTTTTTTGTTTGAACGCGCTTATCACTGGAACTGCCAGTCGTTTTTTTCTGTATTTGTTAGCCCAATTCTTGAGGAAAGCTATCAAGCTAGGACCATTAGGAGTCGTTAAAAAACAAAGACGATGCGATGCGACGGGGTGGGTCGGGAGACACGAAATATAACGCGGACGAACTCGCGGACAAACCTTGTAATATACGCACATACTTACTTATATCTTCAACTTTAAAATAATTGTCTGTGCCGATACGATAACAGAATATTTGGAATATTCGACCTCTATTTATTTTATCGCCCTTAGATTGAACGTAGTACGTTATATAGGATTTTGTATTCTACTGCGAGCTTTGGTCGAATGTAAACGAGTGCTGTGCTATAACCCTTAATTTACCTTGATTGGTTAATTAGTGTAATTTTGAGTTCCTTGTTTCTCTCAAACTGTTTAGGCATCTAGACTCCCAGTCACACATGCAGAATAAATAACACAGCCATTTTACTTTTTAATTTAAATTTAAATTTTTCATTTATTTTTTTAGTTTTATTTTGTTCTTAATCATTAATAATACGTTTTTTTTTTGTATAATATCACCTTATCAGCTGTTATTTTCTTTAAGGGTTATAGTGTCCAAGTGGCAGTGGAACACTGACTACTAAGTCATAGGTATGCCTAGTTTAGGTGGCAGGGTTACAACTCTTGTGCGCCTTAAATTATTGTGAACTTTGCACAATAAGCATACTGAAAGGATTTGTATCACATTAAGCATACTGTAAGGATTTGTATCAATAAAGTATTTATTATTATAAACGTAAGGTCTATTTTTGATAGACCAATGTGTTACATAGTTTTTACCCAAGTCAATCAAAACTCTGCTGTTCTTTGTGTAAAACTACCTATTTCTGATTTGTTTCGTATGGTACGCCAAAACTATTAAGTCAAAATAAAAGTGTTAACATTTTGTTGCTTTTAAGATACGGAGTATGTATAGGAATGTTATATGTTAAGCTACGTTTTATGGCACATATAGTCTAAACCTTTATTTGTTTGCTCAAGTGAATTTGTAATTCCTTTTAAAAATATATATCGTAAAGAAGAACCTAGCGAAGGTTCAATAAAATGGGAGTTTTTATCAAAAGTTATGAACTAATTACGAATTCGTCTTTAAATCAAAAGCCTCCATGTTATAAGATGTGATTATGTTTGTGATAAGCTACACACAATATAGCTACGATATATTAATGTCGACAATATTGTTGGAACATTGCCTATGAACATTTCAATTAGTAAATGCCAACAGGGATTCATCTCTTGAGTTTACCTATGGGGTTAAAACTTGTGTGAAGTGATGCGCACATGACAGGATTATCGACTTTACTTCAGGTCTGGCAGGTTGCTGGTGTTTACGATTATGAATGAAAGCGTATGTCGGGTGTGGAAAAAGAGGCATGAAGGTAAAATTAATTCTGTGGATATGCGTTTCTTGAGTAGCATATGTGGTGAAAGATGGGCTGGATGATAAGGCAACATTGCGGTTTAAGAGAAGATGCATGGTTTGGTTATGTTGAAAGGTGAGTAACAAAAGGCAGATGTGAGTGGAAATGCCGAGAGGTTCCCGCCCTCGAAGAACATAATATTAATTATATGGGTGGGGTTCTTCAGAAAGGTCAGGTGCGTAGTATTGGCAACCGACGTGCTTGGTGATGTTCGTGCTTGTATGAACGTAAACGAAGCAAAAGGAGTGTGTAAGGGCCGTAGCAGGTGTAGGTCTGTAGTTTATACCTACCTACATGGGAAGAAGGTGTGAGTCTATGTGGTGTATGTGTATTTAATAGCATAGGCGATCATTTTCACATCCGATTCTCAAGCCTAGAGTATTCTTTAATTAAATTTAGTAAGTAATGGGTAGACAATGGATAAATTATTTCAGTAGGTTACGGTTTTTGGTAATACCAACTGAATGATGGATAGATTACGTGGAAGATGATTTCATCGGATGGAATGACGGACTAACGAGATGTAGGTATATAAGAAATTAGAAATTGTTTATTGTTTAAAAATTACATTTGAACGCGTTGATTCCTGGAACTCACACTAGCATTCCCTGTGTCGTGAGATCCAGGCTTCTTTCGTTCTATTTACATTTAACTGGTATATGCTGATTATATGATCGGTTTATTTTAGTTACAATAAGAAACAAATTGTAAATGTAAACCACAATGTACCTACAGTATTGTCTCTCTTTCTTCCTTCAATCCACCTAAAGGCTGTTTTGAAACAGTCGCTTTTAGCGATAAGACCGCCCATTGTGTCACTCAGTGTAAAAATTATACATTTACTCCTGTAATGGTACATAATAAATAGAATTCTATTCTATTCTATTGTCTTCCCCCATACGTCTATTTTAATAGTCATCACACGTCTTGCTTCGCCTCAATGAAATTGAAAGATGATGATATAACCATAAGCCTTTAATTAGAATGTATGCCCCTTCCTTCTCACGCATAGAGGTATTCTTCGGTGACAAAGTTTACCCTGAACGACACGCTCCAATTTAGAACCTTGCATAATTACAGGAATCGCTTCGGAAACTTCTTCAAACCGCTGCCCCCCTGCTCCCCCTAAATATTGAACTGTAATAACATTGTCAAACTATCCCATGACACTCAAACAAGTTATCGACACTTCAAACAAGCATACATAATATTGTGTCGGAACTCAACAACACAGTGTTTGGTGATGAACCTTCAAAATGGTTGAGCTGAATGGTTCTAATTCATGCGTCATGTTCGTGTTCGGGCGCCGTCAGTAGGGACTGTTCGTCTCTTAGCTACCACGACTTATTTTAATTTAACCTAATATTTGAATTGTTCTTATCATTTTGCACATGCTTAATTTCAACATGAATAAAGTCTCGTTCACGCGCAAAGGCACCGCGTGCCGCGCGACGAGCGGTGCCTTCGTGTCGCGCTGTGGCGTCGTGCCAGCGCAACGCGCCGTTTGTCGGGAGCCTTAGTGAAACCAGATTTTGATTTACAAGAGTGTCCGTGGAGTTTCTTGCCCATGCAACTAGCTTCATCTATCTGACTGACGGACAATTCAAAAGTGCCTGTAATTGGTTTATTATAAATGCGTTCAGTTTGAGTTTATATGAAAGGGTGTTAAATTATATTGTCGACACTATCGTACATTTATTCGTTCATACGGATTTCCTATATATTGAAAATCGAATCCACCCTATGTACTTGGACACTCTGTCGTACCAACCGATCTACGGACTGATTTTTTTGCCATATCCTGAGCTTTCTCGTATAGCTTTTGGCGATGGAAGACGTAGAAACTCATACTGAAAGTACTCCCTTAAATTCACACCTATACGGAAAGGAGTACATTCATTATGAGTTCGGTAGAATTAGGGCCCAGTCCAACAAGCTTCTTAATGCAGTGCAGTTCTTAATAGAGTAGACCATGGCTCTATAAAACAGTCTTAAACCTTAAGTTGTCAAAATGTTGATACAACTGCTCTGTCGAAGACAGGCAAAATTGTTTTGTTCCATAAATGAGCACCGTCCAATGCCTTTGGGTAGACGAAAATAAAATCCCTACATAATACCCGATTGACGAGAACGAGGCGTCACCCCTTTTAAATAACGTTATCACACCGTGCCATCGACGTTTTAATTACTTTTAAAATTTAAATAGGTTGATTAACTTTCAAAAGAGGAATGATTAATGTTTATTAATGAAGTATGAGGTATAAGTTACTTTACAAGTTGGTGCCTACTACATTAAAAGGATTGATTGCTTTAGGAAACAATTTTTCATACTTAAATATGGACCTGTCGTGTGAATTGGTGATTTTGTGGGGTTACCCGGAAAAGTTGCGAATGTCAGACAGCTTTAATTGAGTGTAACCTACATAATAATTGTGTAGCTTTAATTAACGGTAGGTACCTAAAAAAAAAACATTCCTTTTAGTATTAAGTTTTGTATTATAAAACGTGTAGGTACTTAAATAAAATATTTTTTTCATGCATGAAACAATTTATTTATAATTTTTTATAATTACCTATATTTATTAAGTACCAACGATGGGTTTGACACTCGCGGACGTAACGTAAAACTAACAAAATTGATAAACATACATCGAACGATGACGTAAAAGCTCCATAAATACTCAATTTCATCGAAAAAATCTACGAAACGCCTCGCAGTAAGAATGATTAAATTTATGGCTCGTAAAAATTCTTCGCAGAATCTTTATCACCGAGTAGCGAGTTTATATCTATGTCAAACCTTCATAAATCCCGAAAATAAGAAACACAAGGCACAAAAAACTTTCTTAACCTATACTGAACGCTGTGTTCCAATTACCTTAATGAGCCTTTTAATATTTCTTTTCATTTTTGACTACTGGTCACGATTATACTAAACATTTTCAAAACTTACCATCGAGATAATCCCAGTACAACCAAACACACAATCGTCAAAAGTCTAAACACACACACTAAACCGGCATACTCCATTGCACTTTTACATACACAGTAACTCACTTATACTACAAATTCGAATTATCGTATACACTACGCGAAGAGTCGTTCGCGCAGAAAAGTGTTTAAATAAAATTAGGTAATATTTTGTTTACATCGATTTTTGTACACTGACGCGGGATGGGGAACGTGTTATAATTTAAAACATTATTGTTAATTTTAACGTCGGTAGTATCGAGGGCGCGGCTATAACGCGGTGCGGCAAGACGCGCCGCTCCACTGACGGCGTTTGACGGGCACTGGGAACTGCGCATGCCTGCCCGCGCAGCCTCGTCTGAAAAGGGATGAAAATGGCGCGTGCCGATTGTTAGCGAACGGACGCCGAATTGTGACGAATATTTCTCAGCTGCCGTGACGCGGCCCTCGTTAACGGTACCTCCGTAACGTCGTACGACGATAAATCGCAGTTAATTCTGTTATTGTGTTACGGATTTATGGGTATGTTGGCTTATTTTGAATACGTATTGCTTTGTAATGGCGTAGTGTAATTTTACGAGAACACACGACGTTACGTATTTGCGTTGAAGTAAATTAAAACAACGGTTTCCTCAGGCGAAATTTTGGCAACGACGCGGGCGGGCGGGCGGGCGCATGATTTTCCTCCCCCAAGATAAGCCAGTACTACATCTATGGTTGGAAACTTTACCTTAGCATCATATTAGTCATGATATGGTTAATAAGCCGATGGTGAGCAGTGGTGGCCCAGTGGGAGAGCAGTGGTGGCCCAGTAGTAAGGACCGCGACTTACGAGTTGTAGGTCGTAAGTTCGAACCCAGCTTTACTTTGTGTAAATTATTTCATCACCAGTGCTCTCAAAACGGTGAAGGAAAACATCATGAGGAAGCCGGCATGTCTTAGAACCAATAATTCGAATACATGTGACATCTACCAACCCGCACTGGGCCCGCGTGGTGGATTACGGCCCATTCTCTCTCACAGAGAAGAGGCCTGTGTCCCAGCAGACGGAACATGATAGGCTGATTATGCATGGTTAATAATTTTAAAAATAATTATCATCGTCTATCCTAAAAAGGCGTCCAAATAGTCCTGCCGTTGAAAACTAGCCAGTACAATCGCCACACAAACTACTGTCACTGATCAAAGATTCAATCCGTATTATCCAAATCCCAAGTTCCCCGACCGAACTGAAGACAAATTTTATTTTACTATCTAATCACATATGTAAATTTGGTTCCACTCCAAATTGCCTTACTGGAAAAGTTTTCGCTTCAAACCCAAAGTCAGCGAAAACCGGAGGCTGTTGACTCTATAGGAGATCGGCTAGGTTCGGGCATCTTCGGTTATCATCGGTTGCTCGTAAACGGAACGCTATTTTTATGAGTACATAGTCACATGGTCAGACCACGTTATTTTTTCGTTTAAGTAAGACTCTATGTTGTTTCTTTCAAGGTTGATTTTCACTTGTGTTGCAGGAAGTCTAGTTGTGAGTGACTAAAGAATTGGACCGTGATAGCCATTTCTGAAATTTTCCCGGCTATCTTTCTTTGAGTAAAAGGATAAACATGTGTGTGCTGTGAAAAAAATGTATATATCTGCTCCTTTTGGAAGTTTGTATGGAAATGCGTGACTTACTTTTTATGTTGAGGGTCATTGTTGATTTACACCGTAGCAACCAATATCTAGAAAATATAAATATAGCGCTTGGCAACCTTGAACAGGGGGACGAAAAATTATAAATTTAAGAAAATTATAAATATTATCTCTATGTCTAATTCTATAAGCCACCTTGTTGAATAGAAAATTTAACCAAAATCTGTTTAATCCTGAGTACACCTTTGTTACATAGAATAAGAAGCATTTTTCATAATAATTTTAGTACATCTAAAAGATAATAAAATAAAAATTGTGAAACAACAAGAATGGTATAATCACACTAATGGACTACATTTCTATTACAAATATTTAGTTAACTTAAAAAAAAAGTTAATTTAAAAGGTTTTATCTTCGACTGTACAATAAACTCGAATAAAATTATTTAGATTCCCGTGTATCTCGATAATATATACATACACGCGTATCTCGGTTTTAAAGACAAAACAACAGATTTTTGAAACGTTGATGTTGTAGATTTCAAAGTCTAAGTCGAAGTCAAAGCATTATTTCAAATAGGCACGTACAAGGCACTTTTGAACGCCAACATTTACATTAAAATAAAATTGATTCCAGTCGCCCCTTCCAAAAGGTAGTTTCGTATGGAGAAGAATGGACAGGAAACTCCACGGTTCCTCTTTTAAAATGTTGTACAATATTTTGTATACATTATTTTTTTATTTATTATAATACAATATATAATTACATTTGTATAATCTTACGTGAAGACGATGTATCTGTTAGCGCGAAGAGCAATGAAAGAGTGGACTGTATAATTTATGCACTGGTTTATTTCCGTGATCATAACAATAATCAACTTTCCCGGTCAAACAAGTAATTATTAAATTAGGAGTATTGTCCGGCGCGGTGGAGTCCGTTGAAGCGAGTGATCGTCGGGTCGAGCCATGTCGCCGCCGCGCCGCGCCTCAGCTTGCCGATGACGCGTGACGCGCTGATCACGAAGCTTACGCGTGCAGACCGCGTGCAAGGTGTTGTGTTAGGTTAGATTCCTAACCTAACACAACACCTTGCCAAATAAACCAGTGCATAAATTATACAGTCCACTCTTTCAGTATCATATTGAATAAAATTACTGTACCATGATAGGTAAAAATAATTAAAATTAAAGCAAAGACAGATAAAATAATAATGTTATAGAAATATGGTGCTCACATATTTACAAACATTGTAAAAGTATACGATTTTTCTAAAATATTAATTAACAAAGAATAAGTGTGAGAGATAAGTAAAGAAAGCAAAGAATGTAAATCAATGTCATAAAAATAACAAATTAAACAATTCAATTAGCAACTAGTATGATTTTGTCTAAATTAGATTGTCCTTTGGACATTCCGAGACGAATGTTCCGAGAACAATTATTCTGAAAAGTTTATCGAAATTTGTCTGTGTTAAATAAACGCATTTTCTTTTTATTTCTTTCCAGCATGTGCAGCATGGCCATCATAGAAACGAAAGATGCGGAAGCCAAAACGATTGGAAAAATGATGATGTTTGAGAAAAATTAAAGAACTTCAGGTTCCTAATCTGTTTTCAACCAAAACAAGAGCAAAGAGAAAAATTGTACACAGCGCTCAAAATAGAAGGGACTTTAAAATAAGTATATTTTATTCATAAAACGACTCACAAAAACCTTTTTATACATGGAGATATGAGAAATTAATTATCTTTCTTTACTTCGCTCGAATAGAATTAATTCCATTGTTACCGTCCTTTGAAGGTCTTATCCGGCATGAGAGGAAGCTCAAGATGAATTTATGATAATCTTATTATCTTAAAGTTAAATATGGTTTGGGGATCGGCGATTAAATATTATTCGTATTGACCGGTATTTATGCGTAGTTATGGCGAATTTGTATGCTGCACGGGTAGTAGGGTGGAGATGTGGAGTTTATCTGATGTTTGGAATCTTGGGGGATCGAGGATTGAGTTAGTAATATATATATATATATATATAGGCATTGGGTTTGTGTAAGTAATATTGTCAACACACATTTTCTGCATGGACTTTCAAGATGTAGTAGTATGGCTTCACAGCCATGCTACTTTCAATAGCAATAGTTGTTTTTCTAGTGTGCCTAACTCTGTAAATTTGTGATTATACTTCTATCAGTAATTGAGATAAAAACGTCTGACATCGTGTCAATACTGTGTTAGCTTAAAATGTTTTTTAAAAATCAACACAAAACGGAGTAATGATTGAATCGCATGGTGAAATTGTTTAGAAAAAATAAACACACTGATAATTAAATAGTTTAACAGCCTTCATTTGACAGACCTCAGACAAACCGGCAAAGTTAATGGTAACACTTAAAGAATCCAACGCTTGTCTATTAGACATCACTTAATCGTCCCTAATTAAAAACATTCCACAAAATTTTTAACTATTATGTTAACGACTGTACATGACAGTGCCGCGAAATAGATAATTACAGAAGATGAAAACTCAGTTAGGCCGCAAAATGTTAAATTTTAAATTCACTCAATTATATAACAAATTACCCTCATGACTAAAATAGTTCTCTTATTCAATACATTCAAAACTCAATTAGCTGCTTCATCATTAGTTCTGGACATAGGCCTACCCCAAGCACCGCCACATTGACCGGTTCTGTGCTTCCCGCATCCAGCGGATTCCTGAGGCCTTCAGAAGGTCATCAGTTCACCTTGTTGGAGGCCTTCCAACGCTACGTCTTCCGGTTCGGAATCGCCACTCCAGGATCGGCCATCTATTCTGTGAGCATTGTGCCCTGCCAACTGCCACTTAAGTTCGAGAAAGAGGTCAATCTTCGAATCCGACTCGGCTAGGCAGCATTCAGGAAGCTACGCAATATCTTCTCGTCCCACATACCGCAGAGTCTATGACAAAAGTCTTTGACCAGTGCGTGTTGCCAGTGATGACCTATGGCACTGAAACGAAATCGCTTACAATCGGCTTTATTAAAAGGCTAAAAGTCACACAAAGAGCAATGGAGAGGGCTATGCTTGGAGTTTCCTTACGTGATCGAATCAGAAATGAAGAGATCCGCAGGAGAACCAAGGCAACCGACACAGCTCTAAGCATCGCCATTCGCTGCATATTCTAATCACAAATAATACCCTTCCTCAAAGCTGAAAGCATTGGATGTGTGTTTCATAATTGCTTCGGTGATGTCTACGGAAAACTTTATAACTAGAATTTTTTTTTTGATCATTGTTCTCATGTAAGTTGACTTTGTGTATTTTTAACACGCTTTTATTAGCTCGACCAGTATGTATGTAACGAAATCTTTGAACTTCATTTTCACCTATTTCTAGGAGTCTGATTAACTTGAAAATTTGCACAGGGGTCAAGGGCCGATGACAATACAATGATCTCATAACTTTATACTATGTCCTGAGTGGGATCATCAGGATATTTTTTTTGTTGTTCTTGAGACTAAAATTCAGAAAATAAATTATTGTTTAAAAAAACTAATAAAACACGCTATAGCAAACGAATAAAAAAAAATATTAAGATATTAACAAAAATTCAAATAAAGTGAAAAAGCGTGGGCTGCTTAATTATATTTTGTAATAATTCTGATATTGCAAACAGTAACTAATAAAATAATCCTCACATTCGATATCAAGCACGCCACGCTCTTTCACTTTATTTGAATTTTTCTTAATGTCTTAATATTTATATCAATCGTATTCTAAATTAATTATGGTAATCGATTGTTGGATTTTATATTGCAGTAACACAAAATCTCTTATTCTTAAAAAAATATTTTCAACTTTTTAGTTCGTTTGCTATTAAAGCGCGTTTTTTTAGGTTTTTTTAACTATATTTTTTGATAATATAAACCTAGATATGGAAACAAAAGGTCGGCCCCATACCACGGGCGAGAACTCACGCATACATTGACACGCGTCTACGTACACCTCGCGGTCACGAATAAGGTCTGTTCTAAAAGTATCTAATGAAAATATAAATAAATTGACCAGAAAACGTACAATGTCACTTAAAAATTAATTTGATTATTTAAATATTTAAACTTTATAATTCTAATTTTAAATTATCTGAATTAATATACTGTTCAAAAAAGCCATTAATAAAGAGTTGAAATTAGAATTGTAGATATATAATGTCAAATAATGAGAATATTGTGTCAAAGAGGTATGTATAAATTAATATCTATTAATGAAAATAAAAATAAAACCGTAATTTGGGAGCAGTTATTAGAAATTGAAATAGTGATGCTGTTTATGTGGTACCAGAGAAGCTACATATGCAGAAGGAATAACTGCCAAACTTCCATGTCTTCGACGTAGTATTTAATCTTATAATCGGCTTTTTTGATAAGGACACGTTTGATGTGGGTTTAGAACTTTTCATCGCTAAGTTCTATTATCAACTTTGGCAACTTGTTATAACAGCGGATCTTGCTTGTTTATTTAATCTTAATTTGGGTAAAACAATTTAATTTTTACTAGGTGCATTTATATTATGGAAATCGCTTGTTATTTAAAAAAGTTAAAGAGTACAAAATACTTTCTAAGATATGAAGAGAAGGCAGAGTTAGTGTATCAATTTCTTCGAATTTGTTTCTGAGAGACTCGCGAGAACCCATTTATAGATCGCGCTGCCCTCTTATGTGAAATGAAAATTTAATCTACGTCAGCGGCTGATCCCCACAGTAGAATGCCTTAAGACATAATACTGTGGAAATAAGCAAAGCATACTAACCTAGATGTAGCTATACCGGTTAACTTTCTTACTGCATATGCAGCTGAACTTAATTTATCTGAAAGAGCTCTAATGTGAGCGCCCCATTGCAGTTTTGAATCTAAACCAATTCTTAGAAATACAGTTTCCGTAATAGCATGTAGTTTCTTGCCGTAAGTTTTAAATTAAGACCCATTTCGGGTACATTTAGTAATGATAACTTCTGAAATGTCGTTTTGTTCGCTTTAAGTAAAAGATTATTAGCTGCTAACCATTTCTAAAGAACAGCCATACTATCTTTCACATGTAAAACATCCGTATATTTTCTATCTGTTTTAGAAATAAGAGAAGTGTCATCAGCGAATAAAATTATATCCGATAAGTTAGCCATCATGTAAGGAAGGTCATTAATCTATACTAGAAATAAAAAAAAGCCCAAGAATTGAACCTTGAGGCACGCCCATCTTAACTAAGGACCAGGAGGACGTCGCCCCGTTAACGTTTATTTTTGCTGTCTGTTTGATAGATTGGATAGAACAAGCGGCTTTTCTACGAATTCCATAGTGGTGTAATTTATAGATCAGTGTATTGCGGTCAACTAAGTCAAAAGCTCTTGAGAGGTCACAGAAAATACCTCTTGCATCCTGGGACTTCTCCCAGGATTCCAAAATGTGACCTATGAGTTTTACTACCGCGTCAGTCGTCGACATACATTTCGTGAAAACAAACTGGCGACTATGTAAAATCCCATTTGCGTTAAAATGTGACAACATCTGGTCTAGCATGATTTTGTCATAGATTTATATTACTATATTTTTTTTGTTAGATTTATATACTATTTTTATTACTCAATACTGGAAGCACAGATATAGGTGTATAATTAGAGGGATCACTCTTAGTATCCGATTTAAAAATTGGTAGTACATTACTATGTTTCATTAAATCAGGAAAAGTACGCTGTCTAGATATTGATTAAAAATTCCTGATAGGACAGGGGCAATTGTGTTTATGATATCTACAAAAACCTTAACGGAAATCCCCCATAAGTCTTCAGTGTTTTTAACGATAACACTTTTGAACGCTTTTTTAATTATGATAATACGAATGGGCTCAAATTCAAAACTAGGAATGTCCTTCTAGAAGTTTTCTTTGAGTAAAGATTCAGCTAATACAGATGATGAGGGAAGTTATTTCGTAACCTCAATTGGTATGTTGGTAAAGAATTTTCAAGTCTCTCACTACAGCATTAATGTATTTATAATTATTTTGCATGGAGTCTTTCCCGTGACTTTTAAATTAAATAATTATACTGATAAATGATAAATGATTTTATTTTCTGTAAATAGGTTTGTACAAACACTTTTACACGGCAATCATATTTTGAAAAGTCGGTGAGATCGGCATTTCCTATCTGACTACTCTGAGAAGAAACGCCGAAACAAACTCAGAGGTCACAGTCTCGGACCTGTCCAGTCAGTGCACGCATTTGTCATGCAGCTCAACATAGAACTAAAGGAGCTAAACGATTCGACGAACATTACCAAAGAAAGGACATTTGGGTAGGCCGCATAAATTACTCAAACTGCCAGATCATGATTAAAACTAATAATAATAAAAAAAAAAATTAAAAAAAACAAGAAATGCACAATGTCTTCACATTCACAATAATTAAAATAGTATAATCCTTTACAAAGTAAATGTCATTGCATACATAAAGTGCAACAATGTCAAAGTTAAAATAAAAATATGAAAATAATCTTGGTCATATCATATGAGGACTATGTAGACTGGTGTCTGAATTGGTCTTTTGAGGAAAGAACCACATGGATTTGAGTGGACCTGTCCAGTCAGTGCACGCATTTGTCAATCATCGTGCAGCTCAACTCAGAACTAAGGAGCTCAACGATCCGACGAACAATACAAAAGAAAGGACATTTGGGGAGGCCGCGTAAAGTACTCTAACAGCCAGATCATCATAATTAAAAGAAGAAAAAAAATTAATGCAATGATCCACATAGTCCTCATCTCACATTCACAAAAATTTAAACAATATTATACTTTATACAGTAAATATAGTCATTGTTTAGATAAAAAGGTACGTATATAGAAAAAAACATTAAAAGAAAAAAATTAAAATAGAAAATTACACATCAATTATGTCTGTGTAAACTTATTGGAGCAGCTCAATCCCAAGCCTTCTTGTACTCAATATAGTCCTTGACAGTATAATAGGCTTTCTGGCATAATTTCCGGTTTATAAAAGATTTAAATTTATTATGGCTTAGTTCTTGAATGTGGCCAGGAAGTTTATTATAAAAACGTATACATTGACATATAAACGAGCCACCTATTTTCTTGAGCCTGGTAGTGGGAACAACAAATTTGTGTTTATTCCTAGTATTTTTGTTATGGATATCACTGTACTTTTAAACAGATTAATATATTTATGTGCAAATAAAAGATTTTCATAAATATACTGAGAAGGCACAGTCATTATATTAATCTCTTTAAATTTGTCTCTGAGGGAGTGTCTGGGACTTAATTTATAAATTGAACGAGTTGCCCTTTTTTGTAAAACAATAACTGTTTGAATATCGGCGGCATTTCCCCACAAAAGAATACCGTACGACATCACACTATGAAAATAACTAAAGTAAACTAAACGGGCTGTCTCTAAATCAGTTAAATTACGAATTTTTCTAACGGCGTATGCTGCAGAGCTTAGTTTATTTGACATTATATCTATATGGGGGCCCCATTGAAGCTTGACATACAATGTTATGCCTAAGAATACTGTACAGTTTTCGGGTTTCAACTCTTCAGCCTTTAAACGAACACTAGTTTCTACTTGTCTAACATGAGGTATCGTAAACTTAATACATTTAGTTTTTTTCTCGTTAAGAAGTAGGTTATTAACATTAAACCAGTTAACTACCTTAGCGAGGGCGCTATTTACATTGTCAGTAACCAGCTGCTGACGTTTCAGTTTAAATAAAAGTGAAGTGTCGTCTGTAAACAACACTATATCATGATTATCCTTTATGAGGTAATATAAATAAGAAATAAAAATGGGCCAAGAATTGAGCCCTGGGGGACCCTCATTCTTACTACAGATCCAGGTGATCTTTTTCCGTTAATATCTACTCTTTGAATCCTATCACTTAAGTAAGAAGTAAGAAGATCCAGAGAGGCGTTCCGTATTCCGTAGTGTTGCAGTTTCCTGATTAATGTTTCATTTAGAACACAATCAAATGCCTTGGAAAAATCGCAAAAGATCGCTCACAACCATATCCATCAAGCAAATTAAATTTCAAAATGCCTCCAGGACATTTACAGAAGAAAACTTCTAGAGCAATTTAGTCCTAACCCAAAGATAAACGGGAATGGAACTTCGAAGCTTCGCAAAGTACTTAATTATTACCAGGAAACCAGGAGTCCTCCCATGCATTATAAACATGTCCTAAATGTTACATCAGTAGTCGAACGACCCTTTGTAAAACCAAACTGTTTGTTATGCAGTAATTTGTGTTTCTTAAAAAATCTTTGCATTTAATCTAAAATGAGTTTTTCAAACAATTTATTAAAGGTAGGTAGCACTGAAATAGGTCTATAATTAGTAGGATCAGATGTACTACCCGATTTAAACAACGGTATTATTTTACTGTTTTTCATAAGATCAGGAAACTCACCACGGTCAATACAATTATTAAAAATAACAGCTAAAGTAGGTGCTACAATATCTATAATTGACTAAGCAACGTCCACAGAATTACCCCATAAATCTGTGGTCTTTTTAACATTTAATGTGTGAAAGGTTTTAATTATATCTCTACAGGTGACATATTGGAAATTAAATTCAGAATCACAAACTGGAACCTTTTCTTTAAGCAAAGACTCTGCAGTAGTGGGCGATGAGTTTAGAGATTTAGTAGTCGATACGGGAATCTCTGCAAATAAATTTACAAAGGCCGCGGGGACTTGAGAATCTGATTTAATTATGTTGCCATCAATATAAAGGCTGAAGTCACTACTTCGGTTGCATAACCTTCCCGTTTCGCTATTAATGATATTCCATGTCGTTTTAATTACATTACTACAATTTTTTATTTTTGAACTCAAGTAACGTGACTTGGCCATACAACAAACTTTTTTAAATAACTTTGAATAATTCTTAACATATAAATTAAATTCAGCAGTGTTTATACAAGTCCGTTAATCATACAACTCATAAAGTCATTTTCTACTTTTATGTATACCAATGGTAGCCCAGTCACTGAAGGAAGCATTACTATTAACCGAAAATGTCTTTGGAATGAAAGTATTATCAAATTGTGTACAATACATTTTGAAAAAAGCATTATATTGTTGATTAGAGTCATCATTAGTTGATAAAAGTGGTAAATTACTTAAAAGTTTAGTTTTAAATGTTTCCAAACGATTAGTAGTTTTTGGATTAACAGTGACATTTTTTTTTGTTAATATTTGAAATAGTGACCAACTGTCCGCAATGATCTGAGTCTATTAAATTACTACTTAACAGATACATAATTATACATTTCTTGTATCCGTCAATGATATTCAGTTTTTGTTGTACAGGGTCCACCTATAAACCAAGTCCCAGCAGTCATCACACCCACACAAATATCTGCTGCTACATCAGCCATCCCACTTTCCCAGGAGCAACCCGCTGTGATCACTGAGGCACTGGTAAAAGGAACTGCCAATTCATAATCAGCTAAGTAAGTATTATTGATCACTAGTAAATAGATCACATAAATCATGTTTATGAAATACTAAGCTAATACTGAGTATTTTTTTTTTCATTTGTTGACAGCATTACATTCTCGTCGTGCACGTCCACGAGTTCGGCGACACCTACCTGCCGATTCAGCAAGAAGCCGAGTTGTGTTGATTGATGCTAAACAAAAATTTGTTACCAAAAACAATACTTTTACTTTGTAAAATTTGTTTTTAACAGTATCTTCCGGCTGTCCTAACACCCATTATGTCCTGTAAGCAAAATATCAAGTTTGAAAACTATAGTACCTAATCAATAATATAAATACAAATATCCTATTTATTAACGTGTTTTAATAAGAGGCAATCGGCGACGCCTCCGTTCTGCCTGTAAAGCTTCTTCGAGCATTAAAAAAGCAGCCATATTTTCAAATGATTAACTTTAGTCAGCAGCACATTAACTATTTTGATGTCGTATCAAATGACATAACGTTCCGTCAAAACAAGTGCATATCCAACTTTTCGAACGGGCAAAAACGCATCGGGAGTAGGGACAACTGTCAAATCGTGTTGTCATTCATTCTTAGTTCGAGTTCGGGACTAATCGTGTGTAAGTCCGTAGGTGATACGGAGTAAGAAACGTCCGTAACTAAGGCCGAAACTGCGGACTTCGTGCTTAGAGAGTAGACCCCCAGACACGAAAAACCCCGTCCTTCAATACCATTTAGGGCACGAATGTCGTAGCGAACAGCACATTGTTGCAAAAGGTACATCTGTTTCAACCAAAACTCCACAGAACTGATATATATATGATATATGAAAGAGCTTCCCTGCGCTGGAATCACTTCCTTCCTGTAATGTTTTGTGAAAGTATTACCAGACCTCCAATTAGCTCGTGCCATTATCTCATCAAGAGGTTCGTTAACCAACCAAATTCGTGAAGCCACTGCAGAACGAAAACTCCCTGGGTTAGCCTCAATTCCTGCTTCCTTCAAAATCGACTTAACTCAACCTGCCAAAAAAGTTCTAGTATCTCGCTTAGCTTTTCCACATACAGTGATAAATAATCTATCGCTAGAACACAGCCCACGACGCGGTTTTCCAATTTCTATAAGTTTACTGGGTATACCGGAGTACCGGGTCAAGCTCCTCATTTTGATGATTCCCTAACAACTTCCAACCTGACTGAACGCGAGTTCCAGAATCAGTTTTCGAACCAAAATGCGGCCAAAACATTATGCTATTCTCACTTACTATACACCTGTCTGGCGAGACACTACGTAATGTTAAATCGTGTATCCTACGCCTTGGACATATACACATAAGCAGTATTCGCCCACCAAGGCTTAATCGCCCCCGACGACGCCACTAGCACTACCCTCCTCCAGGAGAGTAGTAAGGCCACCAACACTCTACGTAAGCCCCACCATCCTACCGCCCTCGCCGCCGAGGCCCACCGCGACGCCCAAATCCACACCCCTCCCGACCCTTGCTCGAGCCAGCCCGCGCCGCTGAGCCTGTAGCTTTAAATTCGTCCCTAAATCACTCAAATCCTGATCCAGCTAGTCCCTTGCTGCCCTCTTCCAGCGACGCCCTAAGCCGAGGTTCGTACCCCACAGGGGGTGCCCTTAGCGTGTAGTCGCTTAGTTTTTAGTTAGTATTTAAGTTTAAGCCTGTGGTTGCCCTAATAAATTGGCGTCTAGCCTCAATTTATTAGGGCAACTACAGGCAAGTCCGTTAAGCAGACGACAACCTCATAGGTTGACCTGCGAGATGCCATTCCCAAAAAAAAAAACGCGCAAAGTATCTCTGGGAACAACTACGGGATAGCCATCGGGACGCGCTAAAGAGGCAGAAATCAAAAAAAGCGGGAAGGCTACAACCAAAACACGTGAAAGGAAATACCAAAAATTTATGGAATTTCTTTTACGGTACATGGCCAACAGAGAAAGAGAGTCAAGTTATAAAGAGGACGTTTTCATCACCAAATAATAAAGATGACTCTTCGGAAAGCACTCAATATTCATTAAACCAAGATGACTCTTCGCAGAGCACTGAACATACACCAAATCAAGTTGACAATCCCGACAATCTTTACGAAATAGCCTCAACTTCAGGCATTTCAACAGATTCGGTCACCCCGTCATCATCAAAGAAGAAAAAAGGCAATGAATTATCAATTTTGATACATAAACATATGAAAAGTCAAGAAGATTTTCGAAAAGAAAGGCAAGAATCAAAAACAATTATAAAACCAACGGACTGCTATGATACTGATTTTTTTTTTCTTTCCATGGCGAAAACATTTTAAAAAATACCAGATTACATGCAAGTTCCTTTAAACTTTTTAATATGATTAGCGAAGCCGAAGAATCTTACGTGCTGTCATGGTATTATCAAAATATTGGTTATTCTTCAAGCTCTGGTACCAACGCAAGTAATATAGCAGGCCAGATGGATTTGCCGCCTCAGCTGGATCCTGAACAACTTGGTTATTCTTCAAGTTCTGGTACCAACGCAAGTAATATAGCAGGCCAGATGAATTTGCCGCCTCAGCTGGATCCTGAACAACTTGGTTATTTTTCAAGCTCTGGTAGGAATACGAATAAAACAGCGGGCCAGATGGATTCGTCTTTCCAACTGGAAGCTGTACAACCAGCATCTCCGGGGACTGGGAATACAAATAAAACAGCGGGCCAGATATATTCGTCTTTCCAACTGGAAACTGTACAACCAGCATCTCCGGGAACACAGCATTCAGACCTACAAACGCCAAATACTTCAAACAAAGTAGGAACAGAGCCTAATTTACCATGAAGAAGAGGAACTTGTTGTCGACTTATTTTGCAGATTATGTTGTACTTTTCAATTAATATGTTTAATAAAAACAATATTGATTCAAATTATTTTACTTACTTTAAACACACCGCCAATTATTTCTTGGTGCTGATGCATTCTCTGTAGTGAGTGTCTTCCTTCTTGATAATGTTCTCAATCAAATTGTGTAACTCATAAAAGTTAGTCCTAGATACTCGATAAGTAAGCGCCGTGTGGTGCCGGCCAAGAATTGCACCACCCCAACTCTTCCCGTGGGTGTTGTAAGAGGCGACTAAGGGACAAACACCAGGGGGCGGCCAGCAGCGCCCCCTGCAGAACAATTCCACCACCAAACTGCGATCCCCAACCCGCATGCCCAGCGTGGGGATTATGGGCATTACCCCAAAATGAAGTTACAAGCCAAAAAATGGCCCCCAGTTCCCGGCCGCCTCGCTATTCCTGGCCATGGTAGCGGCTATGGTAACGGCGGGGCAGGGGGTGCTAGGAATCCCCAGGCAACGGTAGGCTACCATTCACTACTGAAAAAATTTACCCTGGCGACGTATAACGGACGAACTCTGAGGCTCGACCATCATCTATCGCAGTTGGAAGTGGAGTTAGAGAACATTAAATGGCATGTTCTGGGGTTATGTGAAGTCCGTAGAGAGGGGGAGGAGACCGTAACCCTAGACTCGGGTCATCTTTACTTTCGCGAGGGCGATAAAACATCTCAGGGTGGCGTAGGTTTTCTCGTTAATAAGGCCCTCACTAACAACGTTCAAGAAATCTCCAATGTGTCGGACAGGGTAGCGTACCTGATCCTTCGGCTATCCAAGCGGTATAGCATGAAGGTAATTCAGGTCTACGCACCGACCTCGGCACACTCGCATGATGAAGTGGAGGATATGTATGAAGACATATCCAAAGCCTTACACAACACCACTAAGGCTCACTTCAACGTTGTTATGGGGGACTTTAACGGCAAGGTGGGAACCCGGACTGGCAACGAATCACGAATCGGCCCGCATGGTTATGGAGTTAGGAATCATAGGGGACAAACGCTTGTCAAGTTCCTTGAGAAGGAGGGGCTGTTCTTAATAAACTCCTTCTTTAAGAAACAGCCCCAAAGGAAGTGGACGTGGCGAAGTCCCGACACTGTGACAAAAAATGAGATCGACTTCATCATTACGGATAGCAAGCACATATTCAGAGATGTCTCAGTGATCAACAGGTTCAATACCGGATCTGATCACCGACTGCTCCGAGGCTCTCTGAATATCAACTTAAAGCTTGAAAGAAGCCGTCTGCTGAAGTCCACGCTCCGACCTTTTTTTTTTTTATTTGGTCCCGGGGTGGAAAATCCTCATAGATGTCCTCCGCCCTAGGGCGGGCGGAGGGGTCTGTCAGACTCTTACTGACTAAAACCCACCCAGGTGTTCCATCTCACACCTACGCCGGGGTCGCGGGAACACATAATTCTTCCGCATCCCCGGCTGGTGCCGGGGATGCGGAATCCGTCGCCCCTGGACCCATTTAGGGGGGCTGGAAGAGGGCGTTGTCCGCCCTCCGCCTGCGCCCGGTGCGCCTGCTGCGGATCGCGAGAGTGGACGAGATCTCTCTCTCCCTTTCCGCAGCCTCCTTCTGCGAGATCACTGTTTCGCAGAAGGAAACCACCGCGTCCCAGGACTCGACGCTGCCGACCATCGCACTCACAACGGCCGGCAGCGACAGGTCACTGCCTACTTCTGAGATGAGGGCACGACGCGGCTCCTTCCAAGCGGCACACTCTGCCAGCGTATGCCACGCCGTGTCCTCCCGGCAGTCGACGCAGTGGTGACACCGAGCGACCGGCTCCCTGTTTATGGTACTTCCCGAAGCAACCATGCCCCGAGAGTACCTGCGTCGCCCGAAACGACAGGGAGCCGTGCCTCCTCCCGAGCCAGAGGTCGAGCACTGGCCGGACCGCCTCGATGGTGACGAGGCCGGTGGTAGGGCGTGAAAGCCTGTCCCGCCATTCCGCCACCAGGACCTCCCGGAGCTGCAACCGACGCTGCTCAATATGTTGCTGCATCGGTCGCTCGCCCCGCTCCCACGCTGCCTCGCGCTGCCTCGCGCCACCGGTACAGTGACGCGAGCACCTTCGCCTCCAGGTTCCAGGGCGGTGATCCGGCCAGTGCACAACCCGCCTCGAAGGAGATCGTGCGATACCCCCGAATGACTCTGACGGCCATCGCCCGCTGCGGCTTGCGCAGGACAGCTATGCTGCCGGCCGTCAGGTCAGACGCCCAGATCGGCGCTCCGTAGAGCGCCATGGATCGCACGATCCCCATATAGAGCCGCCTACAGGCGGCGCTCGGGCCCCCCAGATTGGGAAGCAGCGGTGCCAGCGCCCCGGCCGTGCCCAACAACTTGGGCGCCAGCCGCCGGAAGTGGGGTCCGAAGTCCCACCGGCTGTCGAGCACCAATCCCAGATATTTCATGGTGGGCTCGACAGCGATCCGGACCCCCCGACCACAATGTGTGATCCGGCCGGCGGCGCCCGCCGGGGGCCATGAAACACCACGGCCTCCGACTTGTTGAGGGCCACCTCCAGGCCGAAATCAAAATCAAAATCAAAATATTTAATTTCACATAGACCTACATGGGCACTTATGAAACGTCAGATTCTAGGTGCACGGTTCCAATTGGTCGTTTCCCATGGAGAAGAGCCGGCAAGAAACTCCATGGTTACTCTTTTAAAAATATGTCTTTTACAATGTTTTCCAATTACAATGTTAACAGGTATGGGAGGACAGTGTAGGCCTGTCAACAAGTACCATTATGTTAAACAAATAGAAAATTGTCTATAAATTTATAATCCACAGGGCCTACGACGTTCTCACATTTACAAAATATAAAATAATCTAATAAAGTAAAATCAAAAACTAATAAAAAATTGTAGGTATATAATGTCAAATAATGAAAGAATTATGTCAGAGATATGTAAAAGTTCATATCTAATAATAAAAAATAAAAATTAAACACCATCCGCCGAGGCGCCGTATGCGGCTCACCGTGAGTGAGACCGCTGCCGTCGCGAGCAACGCTGCCTCCCTCCACGCTCCGACCTAACCCAACCCAAATCATGGCGGGCACCGAGAAGTTCCAGCAGGCTCTCGGGAATAGATTCGTTGCCTTGGATCCCACTGATGACGCCGACGAGACCCTACACAATCTGGTCGAAACGTTGAGAGACGAGGGCATCAAGTTCTGCCAAAAGCAGCGCACTGGCAGGAAATCCAAACTCTCGGATGAGACTCTCAGGCTGCTGGCAAAAAGACGGGAAACCACCCAAGCCACTTCGTCAGATAGGTCAGACCCGAACAAGCGAATTGCGAAGATGGTGCGCCGCGACCTTCGGATCTCCAAAATACGCTTCATTGAAGAGGCAATAGAGCGAAACCGAGGGTCCTAAGTATTCACTCAGCAGCTTGGCAGGAGCCACCTGACGAAGCTTAAAACGCACGACGGGAGGACTGTATTGTCGAAGCCGGAGATATTCGCCGAGATAGAGGATTTCTATGGCCGATTATACGCTGCACATGCCCCATGTTCCCAACGAGACGACCACGATTCCAGAGCCACCCTGACACGCCACTATACCGACGAACTGCCATACATCAGTCAAGACGAGATCGTGTTAGCTCTGAGACAGCTTAAAAATGGAAAAGCCCCCGGTGAGGACGGCATAACGTCAGAGCTTTTGAAAGCCGGAGGAGCTCCTGTTATACAGGAACTACTGAACCTCTTCAACGCTGTCCTTCACCATGGGAGAACTCCAAAGTCGTGGAGCAGGAGTTTGGTGGTGCTCTTTTTTAAGAAGGGAGATAAAGCCCTCCTTACAAACTACAGACCCATCTCAATCCTGAGCCACGTCTATAAGCTGTTCTCACGAGTGGTCACGAACCGTCTCGCCAGGAGACTCGACGAGTTCCAGCCACCGGAACAGGGCGGGTTTCGCGGAGGATATGGCACCATAGACCACATACACACAGTGAGGCAGATTATACAGAAGTCCGAAGAGTATAATCAGCCCCTGTGTCTGGCCTTTGTGGACTATGAGAAGGCCTTTGATTCTGTCGAAACCTGGGCTGTTCTGAAATCCTTACAGCGATGCCAAGTAGACTGTCGTTATATCGAGGTACTGAGATGTCTTTACGACGCCGCCACCATGAGTGTCCAAGTACAGGACCAGCCGTCCAAACGCATCCAACTGCGCAGAGGAGTGAGACAGGGGGATGTTATATCCCCGAAACTGATCACGAGCGCGTTGGAAGATATGTTTAAGACGCTGGACTGGAAAGGTAAGGGCATTAATATAAACGGCGCTTACATCTCACACCTGCGATTCGCTGATGGCATAGTTTTAATGGCGGAGTCGTTGGAGGAGCTGAACCAGATGCTGGACGGCCTAGCTTCAGCCTCGCGACGCATCGGTCTCGGCATGAATTTGGATAAAACCAAAGTCATGATCATAATATGTGTGTCTCATTGATCCGGGACCGGTCGTCGTAGATGGCCACCGTCTCGAAATTGTTTCCGAGTACACTTACCTTGGGCAAATTCTGCAGTAAGGTTAAAACAATTTTGAGAGGGAGGCCAAGAGGAGGATCCAGCTAGGCTGGGCAGCGTTTGGGAAACTACGCCGAGTCTTCTCGTCATCCATACCGCAATGCTTGAAAACTAATGTTTTCAATCAGTGCGTCCTACCCGTCATGACCTACGGAGCTGAGACGTGGACACTCACGATAGGGCTTGTCCACCAGTTCAAAGTCGCTCAGCGAGCTATGGAAAGAGCTATGCTCGGAGTCTCTCTGAAGGATAGAATTCGCAACGAATGCATCCGACAGAGAACCAAAGTTATCGACATAGCTCTAAGAATTAGCAAGCTGAAGTGGCAGTGGGTCGGCCATATCTCGCGAAAAACCGGCAACCGCTGGGGTAAACGAGTTCTTGAGTGGAGACCGCGACTCGGCAAACGTAGTGTAGGACGCCCTCCGGCCAGGTGGGATGACGAGCTGCGAAAGATTGCAGGCAGATGCTGGATGCGTCAAGCTAAAGACAGGGCGCTATGGCGCTCATTAGGGGAGGCCTATGTCCAGCAGTGGACTAAAATAGGCTGATGATGATGATGACTCGATAAGAACTTTCGAAAAAAAAGGTGAAGTATTCTCCATGTAATCGATGATATTTAATATGGTTACGTATCCGAAACCTGTGTGTTCTTCTATTGCTCAAAATTATAGAACTAATAATCTCCGTATCTTCTGCTTCCATTTCTTCATCGCAAATTTTTAAATATAAAAGTATCTGCTTTTTCCAACTATCCATAATAATAATATCTATTTTGCGTACTTCTACTTCCAACAAACTCCGTCTATGGACTGGCTGGTACAGTATGCGCAAACCTCGCAACACATCCTTCTCAACACACATTCCTCGCTACACATCCCACTCACACATCCCTCGTACACATCCCTCGCAACACATCCCACTCACACATCCCTCGTACACATCCCTCGCACACATCCCTCGCTTGTTTTGTTTGCGCAACAATCTAGCTCCGCTGAGCCGTTTCCACCAAACTGTGCTGACCGATGCGAGGTAAATGAAGCGATTCTATTGGTTCTTTACAAATACATCCCTCGCTACGCATCCTCGCACATCTCTGGTGGAAACGCAGCCTTAAGCTGGGTTTTCTTTTAACTTAAAAAAATCATTTATGAAAACAAAAATTGAAAGTCTGGGTTTAGTAATATCCTCAGGAGACTTTAAACCAAATCCCCATATGATTGAAGCCCTAAAAAAGATCCCTCCTCCAAGCACTAGGTCCGACAATTTGCAGGCCTAGCCACATATTTTCAACAATTAATTCCAAATTTCTCAAAATTGATGAAACCTCTAACCGCGGTCAAAAAGGGTAAAATTAATAGGACCTCTGATCATAATGACGTACTCAAGAAAATAGTAAATTATTTAATTACTAAGCCAGTTAAAAAATAAGACCCTTCTTTACCCATTGAACTCCACACTGATGCAATCAGTGAAGGATATGGAGCTGTACTTATAAAAAAAAGAAACAACCTCATGTTATCTCTTATTTTAGTCACCAACACACAAGTGCAGAAAGTCGCTATGATTCGTATGAATTGGAAACATTAGCCATAGGTAAATCTGTGGAACAATTTCGACATTATCTAAATGGGCGTAAATGTACGGTTTTACTGACTGTAAAGCCTTAAAGGCCTCTCATTCCAATAAGGACCTTTCACATATGTAGTAGGCAATTTTGCAGTCACGTCAGAAAAAAAATGGCACAGACAGACTTCCTTTCACGTAATCTTTTTGACACATCTTTTACTACTAAACCATCTAAAATTGTAAATTTGTCTGAACTAGAGAAGAGTTGCTTATCTGTGGAACAACAACGGTATTCTGAAATATCAGACATTATCTCCAAATTACGTTCAAATGACACATATGATATTAGGCAGAGCATACTTTATCGCAAAATCCAACGCAAACAAACCACTGAATGGTTGCCACACTCTTTAATCTGGTCAATGATTAATCATGCCGGCAGCGAAATAAAACACCTTGGTTATGAAAAAACGATAAATTATACGACCTTAAATGGTTCCAAAATATGTCCAAACTTGTTAGATTCTTGCGTCCTTTGTAAAGCTGCCAAAGGTACGTCAGGTGCCCAGCGGATCCGTCGACATCCAATCCCTAAATTAGCCATCCCATGGCATACAATTCATTTAGATTTCACTGGCAAATTCAGCGGTAAAAGCGAGCGTAAGGAATATTGTTCCTAATATAAGAAGGCGGGCCCAAAAGACAGAGGTTGATTTAACAAGGGTAAAGCTATAGTAAAACCTTTCTAGGTAGATGACTTTGTCTTTGTTAAATGCGAAGAAAGACAACAAACGAAACTAGACCGTAAATATAAAGTCCCCTTTTTAAAATAAAGGTTTATCTTTATACAGGCCTTCATCGCTTAAAGTATCCGATATTTTAGAAAACGATAGGTACGAGTTAAAACACATTCATGGAAACAATAGAGTCAATTATAATGATGATGAGGATGACGTGTCGTTGGCGAATAACAACAATACAGAGGTTCTTGTTCATTAGACTGGGCAACAGATTAACAATGATGGTATTCAGTCTGCTAATAGTGATACCATGTCTGCCAATAGTGATACCACTTCTGTTAAAGTGACACTATAATACTCGTATCTACCAATTTTCATAATGATCCAAATTGTACCATGGTTTACGTGCTATTTCAGTACAATCTATTGGCCCTGAATCAATTAACAGTGTAACAGAAGCACTTGTACACCAATCCAAGTATTGAGTTATTTGTTAAAAAAGCTAAAAGAAAAATACTTGTTTGGCCTAGCTAGGTCCGGTCAAGTTTAACTGTAGGGACACACCTGAAGGGCAAAACCATTACCGGACCAAGAAACTAGTCTTGTAGAGTTATAACTGACTGGACCAAGTGCTTAAATATCTGAAGGGTCTAAGTAGACTGGACCAGAATCAATAGCAGGATGTCCAAACGGTACTTAATAAGTTTTTCGTGTTTTAGATGTAAAATTGTAAGCTGAACGTACGAGGACGTTCGCACGTCGTCGTGGCCGTGTTGGCGTCACAGTGTAAACAGCACGTGCATCGGGCCACGCGATGCGTCATTCCTCCACCTACTCGCTGCAGGGTGGAGTTGGGGCGCGCTGCGTCGTTACTAGTAATTGTTATAAGTTTTTAATTTAATTATCTCATAAGTCGACTATTAAGTGGTTTCCTGTGAAATAATTTTTTATAGTGTTACTAGCTGACCCCGCAAACGTTTTTTTTTATTTTTTTTGAAATTTTTGCCGATTTTTTAGACCTACCCGATATGCACACAAAATTTCATACAAATCGGCCCAGCTGTTTCGGAGGAGTTTGGTAACAAACACCGTGTCATAAACACGAGTATTTTATATATTAGAGGATTATTAGGGGTGAGTAAGGCAGAGTAATAAATAAAATTTAATCTGCTATGAAGGTACTCGGCAGTCAGAAGGAGTACAGTAACATTCACGATAGTCACACACGATCACAATAGTCGCGGCACAATAAACAACAATTATTTTGGAAGATTCCGGAAACACTATGTACATGAGGTGTCACATAAAATCATGCACCGCCGAGCGTCGCGTGAGCAAATTTCGACTTAAGGTCGTAGTAAGGTAATCAAACAATATTTACTCGGACTCCCACCTCGGCGATCGCCAGCTACGTCACAATGAGGTAGGTCAGCGCGCGCGGGTCCAGTGTTTACCACTGACCCGTCCTCAACCGAATGTAGGGGTATGATGGGGGGGGGGGGGTATGATGTGATTTTTTTATTTTTTTTTATTTTTTTATAACAACTTAACTATCCTTACAGGATTACCCTAATGCGACAGTTAAGAACTTAAACTATTAATCAAAACCATATACTTAAAACATGAAAATTATAAATATTAAAACTAACACCATCATTAAACTATTACACAAATACAAAAAACACAAAACAGCATAACATACATACAGCATAATATACTAGCCTAATTATTTTGCTTGTAGCATACTATAAATAGTAATACCTTTGCGAATTCACTCAAACAACAAGTAAACACATCAATCTTTTCGTTTGAAGGTCGTTGATGGTACGGATAGCTCTGGTAAGGGGTGCCTTGGCAAGCAGGTTGGTTCTGGCTGTAGGCACCCATAGCAGTGGCGGGCTACGCCACCTCCACACGTAGCGGTCCGGTACATACAGGTTCAAGCGCTGCAATGCTCCCGGGTTACTTTGCACTCCACGAAGCACCCTCATCAAGTAGGCGACCAGCGTAAAACTCCCGTCGGACCTGCAGTTAATTATAGCCAACCATGCCCAGGACAAACAGAGTGGGATACATCAGTGGGTAAAACGGATATACTCCGTATAATTTCATGTACAAATGGCGCGTGAATTTGTTCTGAATGCGCTCCAGCATGACAGAGTACTTAGCTTTATGTGGAGCCCATATTACCGCACTATGTTCCAGATGAATCCTGACTAGTGCATCATACAGGACCCTAACTGCTGTGATGTTTATGAAGCTTTGTGTCTGTCTCAGAACAAATCCTAAGTTTCTGTACGCCTTCTTACAGATCTTGGTTACATGCTCACGGAATGACACATCGGGAGTCATGAAAACACCCAAGTCTCGCACCTTCGCGACTCTTTGCAGTGGTGCCGCATCTACCACGTGATCATAGAGCAGAGGTGCACGGACACGGGTGAAACTCATCAACGAGCACTTGGATACGTTGAAGTACAGTTTGTTTTCATGACTCCATTGTACTATTCGATCGATGTCTTCCTGAAGGCGCCTGCAATCAGATTCGGACCTAATCTCAAGCAGCAACTTAAGGTCATCTGCAAATAACAAGCAAAAGCCATGTCGTACATAAATAAATAATTTGATGGCATTTGTGTTGTGTGAGTTTATAATAGAAATAAATGGTATGGTAGGTACGTATCCCACACCACCCCCCTCCAGACCGTCAAGGGCGAAAAAAATCTGTAAATTTAACCCGACGACCGAAACGAGTGGTATACTCTTTTATGCCTGGAGATGGAGTGGAGTATCTTCTTCTGGGTCAGCTTTGTCGGCCAATATTTAAGGTGTATTCATATACGAAATATTTGAAGAGGGACATCTATAGGTCGAACAGAAGCTATAGAAACAAAAATATTTTTTTATCTAAGCATCTAATAAAAATAAAAAAAATATATAACTTGACACATAGTAAATACTGGCTCTTTCTTATTTTGTAACGTCAATTACGCTAGTTTATACGTAAATACTGCGTAGCATGTGTACTAATTTTATATGCACGAACACAAAGCTTTACTACTCCGCCAACCGTGCCATCACTAGTCCATTGCGACTGTCCTACGCGCCTTGGTAATCAAATGTAGTGTAGTTAAGTTATACATTACCAATCGCCTTGAGTTAAATAACCATCATTCGACTACGGATCTACTAACAATGTTGCTTATCTACAAAAAAAAATTGTCAATAAAACGTATAATCTAGCCGTAATGCAGTTATTTTATAGTTAAAAAGGTCTTTGTGGTTATTTTACAATAACATGGCAAGCCATTCATCCCGTTAACCACTGGGAGGCGAGAAACAGCGTGTACCTACAACTGTGAAATGTCCAGTACACATTGCCAACCTGGTACGATTTTTGATTAAAAAAAAATCTCGCTATGCACTTCTTACAGTTTACATCTGTACAAATAGGTAGGTACACAACTTATCAATCAGCTGACAGATACCGACTCGACGCACAGTTCGTAACCTAACAAATGTTATTATCATAAGCGAATTCGAGTTGCGTCAGCTGTTTATTAGTACTTACCTAGTTTACATTATCTATTAGATGTGTAACTGTAGATGAGGGATTTTAATAATGTGCCTGTGTGTGTGCTCGCACATCTTTACGTGCAGGTAGTTAGGTAGATAAGACAGAGGTAATTAGATTATGCGAACTCGAGTTCTTGTGTATTTACTTAGTTTACAGATGTGTAAGTACTAGATTACAATTTGTTTTTATCGCATCTAGGATCCTTATCGTAAAAATAAAGAAATGATTGAAACAACTCGATACTCGCTCGTAAAAGTTATGACGCCTGGATGCCCCGTACAGAGGCAGAGGTGTATTTTCGAATGTTCATTACAGTTCACCAGTGATATGTTAAGTCCCATGTAATAGGAGGTGAGGGCAGGTATTTGCGTCTGCCAGCACAGAGAGTAAAGAGCGGTAACCGTCGCGCGCGGTCACGCGGGGACATGCACAACTGCACCAACACGCTACCCGACACAGAATAAATGAGAAGGCACGCGGGCACATAAAAAAACATTTAGATAAAAACTCTTTTTCGTTTCTATAGCTCCTGTTCGACCTATAGATGTCCCTCTTAAAATATTTCGTGTATGCATAGATACACCTTACATAAGCTGGCTTTAGGCGGTCTATTGAAGACCAAGGTTAACTTTAAATATAATTTTAAAAGTTTTATCATTTTCTGTGCATAACTTTATGAGGACCTTGTAGGCTGGTTGCAGCGAACCACGTAATTCGTCTTCACGAAGGAACACATGATCAGTGAAAAACAAAAAAAAATGCTAGTCTTGTTTGACGAGAAGCTGGAGTTGGCTGTAATTTCCTTGCAAATTTACGGATGCGCGCGGTAAATTCAGTGATGTCGGTCGTACCGTCATCGCTTGGAGTAAAATATTCTCCTGGGAGTCTTAGCTTTTCGCCATACACTAATTCGGCGTAAGACGCTTGGACACCCTTTTTGAATGAGCTCCTTATGCAAAGCAATACCCACGGCAATGACTCTGTCCACTTGTCATTGGCATGACATATGATGGACGTTATGAATTGCCTGTGGAAACGCTGGGTGGTTTCGACAGTTGTTCGAACAGAGCCGTCTCAAACTGGCGGCCGCTGTCCGTAACAACGTCGGTGGGACAGCCAAATCGGGCAATCTATCCAGACAGCATTGCCTTAGCTACTGACTCGGCAGTAATGTCCACAATAGGTACGACCTAGTAAATCGGTCGACTGCCGTGAGACAATATCTAAAGGCTTGTGAAATTGGTAGCGAACCCACAAGATCATTGTGGACGTGGTGAACCCCAGGCGTGGGAGATGGTACAGTACCGCTCAAAAGTCAATAGGCAATCTCACAAAGCAATAGATTGACGGTTCGGTTTCACTTACGACCTTCTTCTATAAGTTGTTTCTATAATCAGGGGGTCTACTCTCTTAGCACGAAGTCCGTAGTTTCGGCCTTCGTTACGGACATTTCCTACTCCGTATCACCTACGGACTTACGATTAGTCCCGAACTCAAACTAAGAATGAACGACAACACGATTTGACAGTTGTCCCTACTCCCGATGTGTTTTAGCCTGTCCGAAAAGTTGCATTTGACACTTGTTTTGACGGAACGTTATGTCATTTCATACGATATCAAAATAGTTGTCGTGCTGCTGACGAAAGTTAGGCCGCATTCCGAATTGAGCTGTAATCGGTTTGAGCGCGTTCCAACTTAGCGTGAGCGCGATAACGATCTCCCGTGAATGGGGCTGATGACAATTTGTTAATTTGTATCTCATAAATATGTTCATTTCCAAATAGTGCAAATAGTATTACAAAAAGTGTAAAAGCTTAAAAATTGCCAAGTTATAAACGTTTTAAAGTGTTAGACTAGGACAGCACTATCGTAGAATTGACGACAACGTAACTTCATACTAGCGCCGTACATTGTCCGTACCGCTAGACAAGGACAGGAATAATCCCCTCCAAAAACTTTTAAAGCGTGTATCTTCTTAATTTTTACATCGATTTAACAGATTTTTCCGATTATCTAATTTTTACTATGCCTTCTTTGAAATTACATTATTTATAAGAACATTTTTAATAGTAGTCATCATCCCAATTGTCATAGATGACGTCATGATAAGCGGCATCTTGCGATAACTCCGACCATGCCCTATAATATTATCACTGTGAGCGGCTCTCATCTGTCATAATCGTGATAACTAAATCGGAACGCAAATTATCGATGTGAGCGCTGTCAGCGATTATGGTCTAACTAGGAATGCGGCCTTAATAAATTGAAAATATGGCTGCTTTTTTATGCTCGAAGAAGCTTTGCAGGTAGAACGGAGGCGTCGCCGATTGCCTCTTATTTAAAACATGTCAATAAATAGGGTATTTGTATTTATATTATTGATTAGGTTATATTATTTTCAAACTTGATATTTACCTCAATTACCTCCTTATTTATTTGGACATAATGGGTGTTAGGACAGGCGGAAGATACTGTTAAAAAACAAATTTTACACAATAAAAGGTTTGTTTTTGGTAACAAATTTTTATTTAGCATCAATCAACACAACTCGGCTTCTTGCTGAATCGGCAGGTAGGTGTCGGCGAACTCGTGGACGTGCACGACGAGAATGTAATGCTGTGAACAAATGAAAAAAAAATACTCAGTAGTAGCTTAGTATTTTTTTAAAATGATTTATGTCATCTATTTACTAGTGATCAATTATACTTACTTCGCTGATTATGAATTAGCAGTTCCTTTTACCAGTGCCTCAGTGATCACTGCGGGTTGCTCCTGGGAAAGTGGGTTGGCAGGTGTAGCAGTAGATATTTGTGTAGGTGTGATGAACTGATGACTGCTTATTCTTGTCTTACAGGTGGACCCTGTACAACAAAAACTGAATATCATTGACGGATACAAGAAATGTATAGTTATGTATCTGTTAAGTATAATTATTTAATTTAAAAGTCACGGGTAAGACTCCATGCAAAATAATTATAAGTACATTAATGCTGTTGTTTCTTGTTTTTTTTACCATCAGAACAAATTTACTACCTATGTTCAATCATAAATTTAATTATTACCGATGGAAAAGCTGGCAGTCTTGCCACAGTTTGCGGCTCTCTAAAACCCTCTCCCATAATTGACAGTATCCTCAATTCGTATCGATGGGCCTCCACCTGCAGCACATGCTGAACGTCTGGCAGATCCAGCAGGTTTTTCGGCCCAAATGTTTTTTTAAATCATTGTATGCACTTTAAAAATGGCAAGACCTTAAAATCATACTAATACGAGTAATGTATTAAACTTACCCTTTGCCACTGCTCCACGGACTTTGTGCAACTCCCCATTGAATTAAGGGAGTTGCACAGGCTTTCCTACAGCCGTTTTGATCGGATTCTCCCGTCGGCACCCCTCAATAGTCCGCGAGCCAACTCATTAAGCTCACTCATAAAATCGAGGAAGGCCACAATTTTTGCATGAATTGCTGCTGGAGCAGTTGGGGCCATTTTACTAAACTAGCGAAAACATCCCGAGTCGTATAAATAATATTATGAAAGTACACCTAATTAATGTAAGTAAATATTTTGAAAAAAACTGACATTTCATTTGAAAGTTGCCGTCAGAAAGAAAAAGGGCAAATGTATTAATAGGATAAGGCCACGATACGGATTAAAATGGCAAAAGTAGTACAATTATTTAACTAAAGACATAATAAAAACAGACAACATTGACAGAAAGACATATATTTATCGGGATAGGCCCTCATCAGCGATATTACACTTGCACTTTTGTAAGTAGGCGTGGATTGTCGGGCGAAAAAAATAGAGATACTAGTTACAGCACAATCACTTTATTTCACTCACAATTTCTTATAAAATAATCACCATTAAATAACCTGAAGGCAGAGGTCCGACATAATAAATGAAAGTATGAGATATAGCAGTAACCAACTCTTTTATTCCGACAGCTTGTTAATTAATTAAATAGATCGCGATAATAGCTCTAGGCGCTAAAGCAGGCGCACCGGGCCGAGCCTGCCACAAGAATGATCCCTTCCAACGCTGCGCACTCGCTTACATAAAGCGGCCTGCGTAGTGGGGAGAATGGGGAGGTGAATGTGCCACTTTGCACAGCGTAACTCGGCCCGCTGCACTTGTCATTTACATAGATCACGCCGACACGGCCATACTGACGTGCGGACGTCCTCGTACGCGTAGTCTCATCAAGCATTATCTAAAATGACAGAACGTTAGTACTAATGTTCGTTCATCCTGACTAGCAATCTGGTCTGGATCATCCCTTCATAGTTTGCCACTTACTCTAGACCGCTCGACATCGAGCCTTCGTTTTTATCCTAATACTAGCAATCTGGTCCGGTTCACCCCTGCAGAGTTTGCAACTAATTCTGGACCGCTTGTTATTAAGCCTACAGGACTTTAGCAATCTGGACCGGTTCACCCCTTCAGAGCTTGCTACTAATTCTGGACCGTTCATTTTTGAACCTTCAGTACTCATCATTTTTTTTTCCTTTTTTTTTTTATATCTGGACCAGTAATTGCGGACTCTACAGGTTTACCTCATATGCTAATTATTAGTTTTAATTTGAATTTTAATAATAGACACAACTTAGACACTCCACCGAACGCGTAGCAGGCCTGTGTAATGCTGACCGAGTCTCAAGTCATAAAGCCAGCAAATCGTCACTTCAATGTGCATAAGCGTTCGGTGTTGTGTCATAGTGTCATGTGTTCGAATGTGTCGTATCAGACACATAATTCATGTTCATGACACTAAACTAGCAGCGACAACTATGAAATCTAAATAACAATAATTTTAGTATTGAAGCGCCGTCACGACCAGACTGACATTCGCGCGTCCTTGTGCGTCTCCATCCGCATATGTCGCCGTAAGTAACCGCGGGCCCATTTTTCGGTTGAAGTGGTTGTCCATACACGTAACAGGTGAGACGGTTCGTATCACGACTCTCCGGTGCTGGTGCTCGATTCGAATTCTTCACTTCGTTCAAAGGTTCGTACTGCCACTTGCTTCAATCAATTGATTTTTGGTCCGTTGTGCTTCAACGATGAGATGTGCCATTGAAGCTATTGTCATTATCACGATCAAACCGTATCAGTCGCGCCGTTGCGGTGAAATTTGAAGTTTGCGGTTAAGCGGTTGCCG
Organism: Dasypolia templi; assembly: GCA_963555695.1. Classification (NCBI taxonomy): domain Eukaryota; kingdom Metazoa; phylum Arthropoda; class Insecta; order Lepidoptera; family Noctuidae; genus Dasypolia; species Dasypolia templi. The sequence continues at coordinate 2,490,159 of OY743144.1, forward strand.
GAAGTCGTGATAGCAAAAATTCCATATTTTGAATAGATTAGACGTTGGTCCACACTTCACTGTCGTCACTATTTTCTTCAGGTTTTTGCCCATCGATTCCCAATTCTGATATCGGGATAGGCCCTCATCAGCGATATTACACTTGCACTTTTGTAAGTAGGCGTGGATTGTCGGGCGAAGAAAATAGAGATACTAGTTACAGCACAATCACTTTATTTCACTCACAATTTCTTATAAAATAATCACCATGAAATAACCTGAAGGCAGAGGTCCGACATAATAAATGAAAGTATGAGATATATCAGTAACCAACTCTTTTATTCCGACAGCTTGTTAATTAATTAAATAGATCGCGATAATAGCTCTAGGCGCTACAGCAGGCGCACCGGGCCGAGCCTGCCACAGGAATGATCCCTTCCAACGCTGCGCACTCGCTTACATAAAGTGGCCTGCGTAGTGGGGAGAATGGGGAGGTGAATGTGCCACTTTGCACAGCGTAACTCGGCCCGCTGCACTTGTCGTTTACATAGATCACGCCGACATATTGTTAGAAATGTGGTATTTTTCTAAGAATACCAATATTATTTTTTGTTTAATAAGCTAGACCACTTCAAAGTAAGTAAACCGGTAATCGACCGGTGAAATAGCGCAGCTCTATCGTCATGCGTCATTCGTTCACAAATATAGTCTATGATTCCGTTAGAAACTCATGAATCCGAAATCAATCGGGAGTAGGGTTTAGTGCTTCGTTTCGAACTACCTTCGGACCGACCCGTATCGTCGTTGACGGAGTAAGAGAGTAGACCCCCAGAATACGCAAACACACTCACTTTGTCTGTAACTGATAGTAGTTCATAATTTCAACTAACTTAACATATGGCATGCTAGCTTAGTAGTTACCGTGCTTGGGTAGGAGCGATTATGGCAAGCCCTGAGTTCGAATCTCACCTGCGCCTGCGGATTGTTGTTATTTTCAAATAATCTCTATATGTAGTTTTTGATGTTAACCTAAAATTAGTATTTTTTTTTTAAATAAAACTACTTGAAGTGGTTCGATAATTATTCGATACTTGTTTCGTTCATCTTGTTTACTTAGATAATAAAAGTTTGTAGGTAGGCCACAGAAAACTGAGTAAATTATTTCGATTTCTGTGAGGTACATGCAATTCGTTACGACTATTCACATAATTGATCGTTGTTGGTTAGTGACGAATGTTTAAATCTGTTAATAAGCGGTATTGTGGTTATAGTTTTCAAAATGGCGTGAAATATAAATATTGAAGCGTTGGCTTTATTATTGCGCTGCGCAAAAGTGGACGTAAATGATGTGATAACACGAATGGACTTAGTGCCATCATTTAAATAATTCATATTTTTAAATTTATAAATACAAATTATTATTTGTTTAAATTAGTGAATGATGAGTAAAGTGTTTAAAACATAATGTTATTTATAATATTACACTTTTTCTTAATTATTATAGTCTATAGTATTTTGCTTAGAGATGTCTAATAGTATTACATACATTCTTTGATCTAGAGAAATACTGTGAGTCTGTGGGTTAAGAGAAGTGAATAAGAGGGAATCCTTGCTAGTCGGAGAGCTTGTTTATAAAGTGGAAAGCTTATTTAAACAAGACTTCACATGGTGAACGATTAAAATACAACTGGGGTCAAATCAACCGGACATTTTGCTGAATTATTCAACATGTAATTAAAAACTGTTCGCTGTGTACTCTACGCTATAAAGGTTCCATCACCGAAGCCCAGCAAAGAAAGCTATATCCGTGATTATTTATTTAAAAAAAAATGAGGTTTAGTTTCAATCCTCTTTTCTTAGAGAAAATGAATACTTAAGATATCCTTAATACGTAATCTATATTCACTAAAGCCAAATAAAATGTGAAATACTTAATGTAAACAAACTGGCCTACATATCCACTTATTAAAATTACTTAAGTATTTTGGAAATTAAAGTTCGAAGCTTAATGTTTATGGTGAAATAAATCTACTTGTCATTTTTTTAAACATTTCACATGTCAAAATGCTTCCATGTTCCTTGATATAGTATTGCACATCCAATTTGGCTGATTATTATAAATAATCGTATCAGTTTGTTATCCATACGTAAAATATTATATCAATTAAATATGTTTTTACTCTTGTTAAATATGTGTTTACACTCTTTTTTTATTCTATACCTTTAATTGCAATAATAAAAATAGTTAAAAAAGCAGCATTTTTTTTTGAATATTGTTATGTATAATGTTATTATTGCAAACCAAAAAAAATATATAAGCCGGCTGCTTCTCAGTCCAACGCTTGGCGCCTACTGCTACCAGCTCATATTAGATTGACGATAATTTTAGCAATGCCATAAACCGGCCAGGTCACGAGCATGATACGTGTCTAACAAAAGTGACGGAAATATATCTTTGTTTCGTGCAGTTCTAATTTCTTACAGTTTAAAACTATTTAATTTTTACAATATGACTGATACTGTGCCGTCATATGTATGCGTGTGTTTATTTTCCGAGAGCCAGCCTACTGTACCAATTTATTTAGCCTGAGTCCTCGAACAATTAACAATAATTATTTGTGGTACTTAGCGCGTAAACCTGTTGTGCTTGTCAGCACTAATTTTAGTTTCGGAACCACTGATGTTGTTCGATTCGACTAAAACGAGAGTAGGTAAGAACTATTGAAAAGTAAAACTTTAAAGGAAAGAGACTTGAATTCTATACTTTGAACAGTGTTTCCTCATATCCAAAAGAAATAAAAGAAACATTGCGTGTGCCGATTTTCAATTTCAGAATTTTTTAAGTAGGTACTGCCAGTCTAAGTAAACTTTTTTCACATAATAGATCGGCAGCCAAACAGGCTTCAAGAAAGAACATACATAAGTTGAAGAAAGAATATATTATTATATAATAAGCACTGAATCAAAAACAAATGACAAACGAATGCTCAAAGGTAAGCTCTAAACTTAAATTTTAAGACTAGACATCTTATACTCAGTCTATCACAGCCACATTAACTGAACTATGACATTTGTTAAGCGTTATGTTGTCTACGCAGTAAGGGGTGTAAGTAAATTGTTAATTTCTGGAACGTTTGACCCAATTCCCAGCTTGCCGTCAGTGGACACAGAGTATAATGGACAGAGGAGACAACTTAGGCATAAAAAAAAACATAGGTAATACAACAATAGGACACTGTATCTGCCAAAGTAGGCAGAGTGTTACATACATATTAACTCTTGTATGTTATAGTTATTTTCGTACTATCTATCCCTTATGGTTGCTGCCATTGTTTGGTCTCTGCACCACCCTAAGGTTGACTGATAGATAAATGTCTCAAGCATGCCCGCCTTTGTACAGTATTTTTATACTCGTACATGAAGTTGAAAATAAATAAATTCGCCAGTTCCGTTTAAGGGACGAGAAAAATGCCAATGGCCGGGCAAAAATTAAAACGAAATTCCTAATTATAAAATAATATACCTGTCACTTTTTCGACCTAGAAATCGAACTCAGGACATTCAGCAGTTGCGCTTGCTACGACTGGACCACTGAAGAATTCATAAATCATAACTCAAACATTACTAACACTAGTCTTAAGACGTTTGATTATTTGAAACTCATCATCATCACCATTAGCCAAAGGCAGTCCACTGCTCGACATAGGCTTCTCTAATTGCACGCCATTCAGCAAGCAAAACCTGCTTGAAAATAGTTTAAAATAATGCTTGAGTTTTAAGTGAGGCTCAGTATTATGTGTCTTAAAGAGGCAACATCAAATGCAATACATAATGATAGCCAGCCAATTATTTTCCCACTGGAGAGCAAATACTCATCTCATACAGAGAAGGCACGAGCATCGATCATAGCGCTTGCTCAAGACGGGTTGTTAATTCCAGACAAATATTAACTGTAAGTCCAGGTTTCTACACGATTTTTTCTTTCACCGATGTCTGTAATATTCAAGTTACATTCATAAAATACATATGAATTGAAAAAGTCAAGTTGGTACTTGCCCTTGAACCCACAATCTTGTTCATGAGAAGCGAGGCGTTAACCAGTGGGGCATCGCTACTTTCAGAAAGCAAGCGTTGTGATAAATGTTTGAGCCTTCTTCGTTTGAAAATTGATATTAAACGTCCACCACTACCACTACCACCACCACTACTAGTATCTACGAGACAATAATAGGATCAAGAACAATAGGAGGTTTAAGTCTATTTTCAACTAACTTTTGAAAGGCAATTTAACTGGAACCTTCTACCTACTGGCTTAGTCTATGCCCCTTAGCACAGCTTTCATGCACTGCTTGACTTATGATTTATTTTGCAAATACATTACTATTGTAACTGCGAACTGTTGGCTTGTTTTGTCCGTATTTATGGCATTCTGACACACGTGGTGTATTCTACGAAGTGGCATTCTTGTTTTATATAAGAATTAGAACCAGATTATTACGTCATCTAGAAGTTGCAGCAAAATGTAAGATCAAGATTGAGAAGAGACCAGAATCTTGAAAATCATCATTATCATTTCAGTCAAAAGACGTTAACTGCTGGACATAGGCCTCCAAACACCGCCATTTCGACCGGTTCGGACTGGATGACCCGGTGAAGGCCACAGAAATCCGTTAGATCCGAGAATTCCGAAAATAACAAAATCATTTTCGTATTTATTTATTTGGGATCTCCAGCAAAGGATACACAAAAACAGTATTAATCACAATAACAATAAAAGGTTATTTTACATTACATCACAGAATGCACGTTGAACTAGGTGTAAACATGATAAAAATTTAAATAGAGAAAATAAATGATTGACAATGAAAATTTGTTATGGATTTTGAGAAATAGAAAAAGAAAATCACGTGTCATGATAGAGCATTCATACTATAATGGTGTTAACAGGATAAACATGGAGAAAATTAATGATGGGCGCCTAAACAATAGATTAGCATTCGGACATATTGTTGGAGCTGCTGAAGATTGTAATAACTATTTTTGCACTGTATAAATTCAATCTTTTAATATTGTATAATTGCAAAGCACACGTGTGAGCACTATGGACCTACTATAAAGCTACCCCTAAGTATACCGGGCACGTCTGTTATTTACTTGAATGTGCCCTGGCGGCTGAGAGTATGTCACGCTCACTCAAATGTCTCGCTGGTGGTGGCGTGTGTGTTGGATCATTAAGTTCCCTTCAAAATGGTTGAGCTGAATGGTGCTGATCCATACGTCATGTTCGTGAACGGGCGCTCTCAGTGGGGACTGGTCATCTCTTGGCTGCCACGGCTTTTATTAGTTTTATTTCCGATTTTTCTATGTTTTTCATTACGGGTCTTTCTACATCGTTCTCACATGTTTAATTTCAACAAGACTGATGTAAAAAAAAACTGTAACCATATTATTTAAAGGAGTGTCCAGGGAGTTTCTTGCCCGTTCTTCTCCATAGGTACCTACTTCGCTTTGGAATGGGCAACTAGCTTCATATTTCTGACTGACCGACCCCTTGACAATTCAAAAGTGCCTGTAATAGGTTTATTTGAAATAAATGCTTTGAGTATGAATTTGAGTTTGAGTTTGATAACATTGAGAAAAGAAAATCTTGTGCCAACTTGCTGATTGATGCAAGTGAGATTGCGGTCATTACTATCTATTGTTGCAACTTTATTCCATCTAGAAATAAACTTAGATACACATAATAATATCTCGTTATTGGTATCTCAGAATAGTATCTCTACACAAAACGTCAGAACCAGACCGTTAGCTCTATAACCGATGACATCAACCTCAGTGATTTGATAGCTGTCAGCACAAAGGATACCAAAACGTAGCACCGATACTATCGACAGAATGTATTCGCCATTCTGTCGATAGTATCGGTGCTACGTTTTGGTATCCTCACCAAGCGTGGTGACTGCCCCACGTAAGTTTATAGAATCTCAAAGCACACACCTAATGCATAAGCACTTGTGTTCACAAGCTGATTTAAACATTGATTTTGTAATGAGTCTATTATAATTTTTTCAGCATGCAGTACATATATAAGGAGCGTTTTTTTCGGTTAACAAAATGATTTGATTATCATGTTTCCTTATGGATATTGTGGTAGTTTGTTATACCAAAATCAATATCTTATTATCTATTTATCTATTTAACACCTGAGGAGCTGTTGTGCACAGCAATTCTTTCTATGATTCAACAAGTACTAAAGTTTTTATGAAAAGTGTATGACACTCATTTAAATTACATTTGTTTATCTGATTATTGCTGTACTGCTGAAAAGCAAACCTTTAGTTACCTCTGTCTGTTTTCCACATCCAATTATCTCATTTCATGTGATCTCTTATTATTTTCCTTTTATTGAATGTTGTGACATTTTGTATCTAACATTGTCATCGGTCAGTTTTTTTTTTCTATGGTATGGAGCTAAGAGGTCGTCTATTTTTTTGTAAAGTTATCGTAAAACTAGTGTAAAACCAGGTTCTCTACAGTGTGACAGCCATCTTTATTGTTCCTGGCCGATAACCAATTAAGAAGTATTTGGATTTAAAACTAAAAAAGTCACTTCTACAAAATTGGCCAGGGGCTATAAAAGGCAACAGTTAGTGCTCACCAGGTTCTTTTGACTCCTTCGTTTGACTCGCCCTTTTGGCTCGATCTGTTGGCTTCTTTCCTTTCGTACTTTTTCTTACTCACCAGTCTATGTTTTTCTAAAAGATCCTTAAATATAAACATTTCAAAAAGTGAATTTCAGTGATTTTATTATTAACATCTTGTGTGCGTGAAGGTTTTCGACTCACTCGATCATCTCCGACCTTCCCACTTGCGTCTTCGAGAGGAATTCGAGACGTATTGGAGAGATCTAAAAACGTGGCGTGAGACGCCGCCGCCTGAAGAAACAACAACCGACGCGAGCTCCCTCGCAACGGGCTGCGGGCTGATGGAGCGGCTGCTGCGAGCTCCCACTGGACAGACTGCGGGCTGGAGGAGCGGCCGACGCCAGCTGCTTCAACCTCGAGCTGCTTCGCGACCGTGAGCATGGAAAGGCTGCTGCGAGCTCCCACTCGACAGACTGCGGACCGTAGGAGCGGCCGACGCGAGCTGCTTCAACCTCGAGCTGCTTCGCGACCGTGAGCTCCCTCGTGTCAGACTGCGGGCCAGAGGAGCGGCCTACGCCAGCTGCTACTAATCGATTTAATTTCAAATTTTTAATTTCTTTGTCTTCATATTTTTGTATTTTATATTCCAAAATTATATTTACATGTAACCACGTTTAGTCAACCGGCTAAACGTTTCGTTACAATATCGAGGAATTACGATGCTGAAGAACTGTTTTCATTTTATTTTTTTAAACTTTGTTGAAATGTGGTCTTAGTCAACTATATAATTAGTCAGATAATAACTATCATTGCAATAATCGTTGTTGTAAATCTGAAACACCACTTACTAAACAATAATATAGCATTTTAAACATGTAAAAAAAACGGTCCGATCTGTAAGGGGTTTATTGAGCCTCGTGTTATGAGTTTATGTATGCGGTAATTTAAGAAGAAACAAATAACTATCCCCCAATTTTTTTCTACAACAAATTTTACCTTGATAAACGTGTTGCGGGTCTCTACAATTCATAACTTATGTATTCTTTAGAAAATTTGCAAATTTTTATGAAATTTACGACCAAAATTACCCCAATTTTGGTCGTAAAACATGAATTTTAGCGATAACTTTTCAGCTTTGACTGCCTCGTTGGTCTAGTGGTCGCAAGAGCTACTGCTGAGCATGAGGTCCTGGGTTCGATTCCCAGGTCGGGCAGTGTGTACTTGGGTTTTTCTATCTAGAACTTCGCAGTAGCAGCCCGGAGTCTGGATTTGTCCCCGTTTGATAGCAATAGGCTCGTCCCCTATTACATGGGACTTAAGCATAACTGGCGAAATGTGGGTGTACTATAGGTACACCTCTGCCTAACCTTTCTGGGATTACAGGCGTGATGTTATGTTACTTTTCAGCTTTTTAGTAATAATAAGATACTTTTTGGTAATGTTATTGCAGTATCTAATTCTCGCTTTCAGATTCGACTGGGTTTTTGTTACACATTGTATAATATTACAGTATAGAATGGTACAATAACTATGCTCGGTATGTTGTGTCTGTAGTTTTTATGTATGTATTGTATTTCTTTAATACAAACTTCTCAAGATTAGCAATTCTCTAGGTCAACATGATTGTAACCATAGCTGGTCGGGATTCCCCAAGCGCTGGCTAACATAACAGAACAGCCGCAATCATTTGAATAGACACGATACACCGTGGCACGGCTGCAAATCCTGCTGCCTCGAGGATTTATAAGTCTTGGTGCAAGGCATGAACTTATACCGAACCGGGTAGTAATATTAATATCAACAACTAGCGACCCGCTCCTGCTTCTCACGGTTTTAAGTGTTTACAAAACATTGAGATTTCTTTTAATAGTAATATGATAAAAACCGAAATCTTCATGTATAAATTCTCTTAATAATGGTGGAAATCGCATCAATATCCATTGCGTAGATTAGAAGAACAACGCGTTCACACAAAGAGACACAAAAAGCGACTTCAATCTACGATACGGATACTAATCTTCTTAACCGTATTTCGGTCACTTTTTTTTTTGGTACGGCCTCTCGCAGATCAACCTGTAAGGTTGTCGTCTGCTTAAACGGACTTGCCTGTGGTGCCCTAATAAATTAAGGCCTCCAGCCAGGACTTAAACTTAAATACTAACTAAAACTAAGCGACCACGCTAAGGGCACCCCCTGTGGGGTACGGACCTCGGCTTAGGGTGTCGCTGGAAGAGGGCAGCAAGGGACTAGCTGGAACAGGATTTATTTGATTTTGGGACGAATTTAAAGCTACAGGCTCAGCGGCACGGGCTGGCTCGAGCAAGGGTCGGGAGGGGCGTGGATTTGGGCGTCGCGGCGGACCTCGGTGGCGAGGACGGTAGCTCGGCGATCGGGTTTTAGGCTTATGTAGCGTGCTGGTGGCCTTACTACTCTCCTGGAGGAGGGTAGTGGCGTCGTCGGGGGCGATTAAAGTATGCCTTGGTCGGCGAATACTGCTAATGCGGGAGGGAGTGTAGCGGGCGGCCGCTGAGATCAAGGGGTTGGAGTGTTTGATGCCACAGTCAAAGAAACGCTTCGATAAGCGTTTCATGAACTGGTTTATGGTAGGCATTTTAAGATCGACGTGGAGATTTATATTACGGACATAGAAGGGGGCACCCGTGACCTTTCTGTGGAAACGGTTCTGGAGGGTCTGCATCTTATGGAGATGACGTGGGTGAGCGTGCGCAAATACAACGTAGGCATAGGTCATGATGGGACGGATGACTGCCGCATAGATGCGCAGCTTGCATTTAAGTGACAGTTTACTACGGGCTGTCAGTACAAAGTGGAGCCTGCTAAGAGCGAAGGAAGCGCGCGCGCGAACCGCCTTAATATGAGCCTTAAAGGTAAGGTTTTGATCGACGATCACGCCTAGGTATTTGGCTTGCCGTACATAGTGATCGGGCTGGGAAGGGGAGTGGGACACGGCGACGTCTCGAGAAGAGAAGCGCCTAAGACGTTTGCGGAGGTTTGGAGAGTACGAGCTATAGCATTGGGACAATGACCGGTATAGTAAACGGCAGTGACGCTTATAAATAAGCCTCTCGTAGATTTTGCCGAGAACATTGAGTAAGCTGATGGGGCGGTAGCTGGAGGGCTCAGACTTTTACTTGCCTGGCTTTGGGATACCGATGACGGTTGCTTCTTTCCACGCTTGTGGGAAGATGTTGTTGCTCAAGGCGCCATTGAAAATGGCGGTCATAAGCATTATTAGAGGGGCACGTAGGAGTTTGTATACCTTATTGGTAATACCGTCCGAACCGGGGGCTTTACGAGCGTGGAGCCCTTTAATGATGTCGTTCACTTCGTCTGGAGTGACGGGAGGCAGAGGATCATCAGGGTCTTCGACGGGTGGTAGGGAGGCTCTCCGTTCGACTTCAGCGTCGACCTTGTTCAGGTGAGCCTGGTCTGCTGGTTGAGAGCTGGGAGAACATTGAGACTCTAGGCTGTCAGCAAGGCATTCGGCCTTGTCGGTGCTGTCGAAAGCGACGCTCTTGTCGGGGCGGAATTTCGGTCACAGCTCAGAGCAGTCAATATCAAGGGAGAGTAGCCACCAACGCAAAAGGTATTTCAGTGCACATGTGTATGCTCAAACTTAGGTGCATTCCTTCTTTTCCTGACTCTATTAGTCCGATGGAAATGAAGAGATTGTAATCTGACACGACTAGGAAAGAGATGGAGCAGATGAGCAGCTACTGCTGTGGGAGTCACGCAGCAGTCTTCGGGACTTCAGACTACCAAAAATTAATGGAATAATCCAAATCTTTATCTTTTATTTCTCAACAAATATTCACCTCCAACCAGTGACTGCGGGTCATGATGTCGCCATCAAGATTTACTTGATCAGGCCAACGAGACATCAAAAGCTAATTTTTGAGATTACCTTAGAAGTTATATATATACATTTCACTCTATGTTTTCAGCTCGTATTCAGCAAAACTACCAAATATCGAGAAAACTGAAGAATATTAAGATGCCAAATAAGAAATAATCACACGCGCTTACAATGTCGATGTTTACGGTACTAAGAAGGCGACTCAACAATGCGGTAAGCGGTTGGGGGGAAGGGACACGCATTTCACAGACCGGCAAACTTACAGCGAAAACATAATGTTGTTAATATGAAAACCTGAAAATACAAGTCT